>CM076151.1:19845000-20551250 GCA_038025085.1 Tetragonia tetragonoides
TCTAAAGTCCAGAGGCTATCAAATGTCTCAAAATGATCATTCTTTATTTCACAAGAAAATGATCAACTCTACAGTTTTCATTGCTGTTTATGTTGATGATATTATCATCACAGGAAATAATGAGGCAGAAATTGAAGATTTAAAATCTTTCCTAGACAATACTTTTAAGATCAAAGACTTGGGATTTTTGAACTATTTTCTGGGAATAGAAATATTACAAGGAAAAAATGGAGTTATTTTGACTCAAAGGAAGTTTGTTCATGAACTCCTCAAGGAATTCTGCTGTTCTTCAGAAGCTACAGCCATCTGTCCTTTAGAAACAAACATTAAACTGAAGCTTGATGAGGGCACTCCTCTACATGATCCTGGTCAATTCAGAAAGCTTGTTGGCAAGCAGAATTTTCTTACACATACAAGGCCTGATCTAGGCTTTGCTGTTCAGTATTTGAGTCAATTCATGCACAGCCCAAGGCAACCTCACATGGATGCAGCTCTTCATGTCCTAAAGTATCTCAGAAAGGATCCTGGCCAAGGTTTATTCATGAATTCTACATCCAACTATGCATTACAAGCATACTGTGACTCAGACTCGGCAGCTTGTCCTCATACAAGAAGATCAGTCAGTGGCTATTTCATTATGCTTGGTGGCAGTCCAATTTCTTGGAAATCCAAGAAACAGGCCACTGTATCATTATCCAGTGCAGAGGCTGAATATAGAAGTTTGAGGAGAGTTACTTCAGAATTATCTTGGCTTTCCAGGTTACTCAATGAGCTCACAGATCCTGATATTGTTCCAATTGCTGTGAAGTGTGATAGTCAAGCAGCAGCAATTTACATTGCTAAAAATCCTGTATTTCATGAGCGCACCAAACACATAGAGCTTGATTGCCATTATGTACGGGAACAACTACAAGCAGGTTTAATTACTTTGCATCATGTGAGAACAGATGAGCAACTAGCAGATTTGTTCACCAAGAGTTTGCCAGGGCGTCAACATAATTACTTACTCAGCAAGTTAGGAGTGTTATCCCCTCCACCTTGAGGGGGGGTGTTGGAATTACTCTACAATAGCTATTTATTGTAGTAAACACCTTGTTGTAATTATGTTATTAGCTAGAAGCTTGATACAAACAATGTACAGAGTCCGTTAGTTTGTACAGAGTCTGTTAGTTGTAACGGTGTACAGAGTCCGTTAGTTTGTACAGAGTCTGTTAGTTGTAACGGTGTACAGAGTCTGTTAGCTTGTACAGAGTCTGTTATCATAGCTAGTTTTGATGTGCTGTATATAAGCTACAAGTCAACTTGTAAATCATTAATCAGAAATGAGAATAATATTTCTGTTTTCTCAAAACACTTTCTCTCACTAGAATTCTCTCTCTCTCTTGTTCTTCCCCCTTTTTCACGAGCTCGAGCTGGTTTTCTCACCTCGATCAACAGAACCAAATTCATTAGAAAGTTGTGAAAGTAATCCAACCTAAATCTTGCTATTTTAGTTTATCCCAACTAACAATCATGAAACTGTTTTTGCTACTACCATATAGTCTTCACAAGAATACTCAAACGAGCAAGTTGCAGTTGCACACATCTCTCTATTCCCCTTTTTGATTTATTTTGAGGGGAAAACAGAACAAATTGACATTAAATACCAAGTCGATACCTAGCAGATTGAGCACTAACTTGCATCCGCGACATGCTAAGGAAACAGAGAGCTAATATATGCACATTAAATTGAAGGTTTCAGCAAATATTTGTATCAGCACAAGCTTATCAAGAAACCCAGAGTAGTACATGATTCTCCAACAGAAAAATCAAGTTTTTGAACTCTTAGCCATCTGATCAATGTCCAAGTCTACTTGAAGAACCGCTTCATCATCATCCTTGTTCTCATTACTTCATAAACCATGAAAAGGCAACAAGAAACTGTCATTTTTCACAGAAGATAAATTTGTAATTCTCTTTTTGTGTGTGATGGAATGGAAAGGAAAGACAGGATCATGTTTCAGGGCAAACCTATTGTGTACAGGGCCATCCTGGGTCGACGACATTCTGTAGAGTACTCTACCCACAATGTCTGTGATAGTGATGGGGCCAAATGATCGACAGTACTTGGCTTCCAGAAAAGATGTTACGATTCAGATGGATCTCAGTATCTCACCAAACTTTTCAGTAGTCTAATGAGTTTCTTACAAGCTCAATGCAGTTTGCTAAGCAAAAATAATCGTATAAATAACAGTACATTCTCAAATGGCATCTGCAAATATGGTGCCAAGTGTCAAAGATTGACATGATATGACAACATGACAAGAACCAGACACGCATATAGGGTTAGTCTTGACTCTTGAGATTTCCAACCCGTTTAATTGAGTAAAATGTTTAGCTAAATGGGTTCGGTATGATTTTTTTTTTTTTTTTTTTTGGGTGAACAAATGACATAGATAAGTTTGAGAATTTCAAAACGAAAATGACCAACCCCGTTAATCAAATATGTCAAATTTAACTTAAAATAACTTGAAATAAATAAGTAATGTAATAGAATTTCAAGTATCTTCCCCATTTTAGCAATTTCAGACTACCTAATATACACTACATATGGTCAGGACTTTTGATTCTTAGGAAAGCTTTCATGTTTTTCTAATTTTCCATTAGTTCAGAGAATAGAAAATACGGGTTAACAGGTCATTAACATTTAGTAACAGGTTGTGTCAGCATCCAACCCATTTAATAAGTGGGTTAGTTTGGGTCAACAGATTCTCGACCCGTTTAACCTTGACACGAACACAAACACCACACGGACTGACCTATTTCGTAGCCCTAGCGCCAACCATAGGGGCAGGATAAAATAAAATTTAGACTCCAGGTAGAGGCTGGGTACAATATAGATTTATCAAAACATAAAGCATAGAGATAGAGATAAAGCTTGTGCAAAAGAAAGAATGACCAGCATAGCATACAATCTTGAAGAATGGAAAGCGAGAAGACAATTAAGACAGACAAAGCATGGGTGTCAACAAAATGTTACTAAACATGACAAGAAACTATGCTTCGGCAGGGTGGGAATTAGAAGACTTTACCCCTGGCTTTAGATCTTTGTTGTCTGTAAGAACCCAAAGTTGTTCATCTTTTTCATCAGTTGATACCATAATTTCTTGTCCTGCATGGCTGCATTAGCAGCCACCCTCTTCACTAAATGTCTATTTGGATCCAGTGGGTTCTTGATAACAATCACATCTCCGATGAATTCTTGTTTGTATTCTTGCCTGATCCTGCTCATTTGTAAGGAAATGAAGTTATAGCCAACTATTAGGATGATTAATTCAAATTAAATGGCAGGGAAGGAAAGGGCAAATATTAAAATAAAATATCAAAAATTAGTGATAGAAAGATAGAAGTTATTTAAGTTTCTCTGTTTTTCTTATATTTATGTTGAGATGAAAGAAATTGCAATGACCAAACTTTTGGTCTTGCCCCAGTTCTTCTCTCTTAACACCTCATTCCCTTTTCCCAATCTGTGTCACTACCACAACCCAAGAAGCTGAGAAATGTGGATTCTGAATAATGTTATTGCTATGTCTGATGACTAAAACTAAGTTACTCGGTTTAGCTGTAGTTTTATTGGTACCCCACTGTTTTGTAACCCTTCCCCCCCCCCCCTCCACCCAAAAAAATAAACGAAGGAAAGAGGGGAAGAAGGCGAAGGGGAAAAAAACAAGCGTTATGGATGGCCTGCCCGTTCTTGATGTAGAAAGGTTTTGCCACATCAGCATGCATTGGAGATTGGACATTGCAGTTGAGAAGTAATACATTTGATCATGAAAAGTAAGAACTTTGGTCGATAAAAATCAGGAAATCAGAATGTATCACTCACAAGCACCTCACAGAACGTGAAAAAAGGAAAACACAGACAAGGCTCCAGTTTGTTACCACCGTAGTTGCATGCAAAGATGTTCAATTTGGGTCGTGGAACGGGACTTTCAGAACCGGAAAGGCAGTCCAGTAGCCACATACTGGGAGACCATAACATGGGTGTAGAACACTGCAGTAACCCACGAGCCATGAGACTCTGGTTACACCATACAGATATACAACTAACCAGGGCAGTCACCTTGCCACTTCCATCTTGCTTCTAAAGTTACCTAGCTAATCATTGGGTAATTCTAGATATACAGTTAGAAACACCAATGGATGAATGCATTTTGGATGAGAGGGCTTTGAAGGTGTCATTTCATTAATGGGATACTACATCTCTCCTAGTACGTGAAAATTTCACATCAAGACTTGTACTACATGAGTTGTCTTTCTACATAAATGTTAACCTTAAGTGAACCTACTTTCAACACATCTCTTTGCTAGATTACCTTTTGTTTACAACAATATCTAAGCTCTATGTTGTCTACCCTTGCATGAAGCTAATGTCAGGACCAAGTGACAAAGTGACTATACAGAAGGTATTGGATGTATTGCTGAAAATCCGTGTTCTCAAGTATCTTGATCGGTGTATCTACCAATTTCTTCCCTGTCATAATGGACAAGAGCTAAACAAATGGGAATACACAGAGGGTGACCTCATGCAGTTCAGTTTGATTCTGGGCTCTCACTTCCGAAATAGATGGTTGTCTGTGAAGAAAAAGAGTTACTAATAGAGGCAGTTCTCTGTATACCATTCACGAAGAAGTGGAAATACCAGTTCTGACCAGAGAAGATAGAAACTCTTCAACTGTTGAGTGGGCTCACCAGCGGTTGCCTCTTACTAACCTCCATCAATGACATCATATCTAGTAATATGCCAAACACTTCAGCTAGATTATTTTATATTTCCTCATCTTAACTCAGAAAAAACAGAATATGCATTATCAACACAATTTATCAACAATTAAACTAATACAATCAATAAACACGGTCAATTAACAATTTATCTTCAGTCAAAACTAGGGTTAAGACTGGAAAAGAAAATGTTAGCAGCTGTTAATTAAAAGAAGGCAAGAAACATTACCTTATGAATGAGCTCTACTTTGTTGATAGCAACATTAAATTTTACACCCTCACAAAGAGCTGACAATAAACAACCAAAAAGAACTCAATTTTAATCCTCATCCAGTGTTATAATAAAAACAGCTAATAAAAACATAAACCATTTCAAATAACAAAGAAACCAACTCTAAAGCTTCCATTCAGGTTTATTGTAGTTAATGCTTACATTTAGAACCAGTTTAAAATTGTTTGAAGCTGATTTGAGAAACAAAACCAAAATCAAACAGAGAATTTTAAAGCCCTAAAACCCTAACCCTAAAACGCATATATATAGAGCCTAAACATTTGAAACTTAAAACGCAGACAATTTGATTTCGAACAAATTGCATTAGATACCTAACAGAAAATGCTTACTAATATGCAATAGCAAAATTAATTAAACTTCATATTTCGCTTGAAATTAAACAGCAATTTGGAAATTAAACAACAAGTTTATAGCAAGAAATTTGAGAATGGGGAAAGAGAAGCTTGAGATTTACCGGACTTTTGAATGAAGAAGCTAAAACCCTAAAGATGATTCAGAGCTTGAATTAATGCCGAATTTGGACCTTGCATTGGTCCCATTGTCGATATCTACATCGTCAGAGGAGAGAGAATTTTTCAGTCGAGAGAGAGGAGCCCGAATTTTGTTTTCATCTGTCGAGGAGAGAGAATTTTGTTCCATTGAGTGTTCAGGTGACGGTGGCAGCATTGGTCTCACAGACTTACTGTTCATGTTAATAGAAAAAAGAACAAAAATAGAATGTTTTACGATAAGACTGATAATTGTTCGAATTAATATAGTGGAGTACCGTTTTGCATTTCGAAATCAAGTGACATGATGTTGTTTTTTACATCCGTTTATTTCACAAACATGATGTATATGATTCATAAGATATACAATAAATATGATGTATATGCTTCATAAATTGTTTACTTGAAATAGACGATTAAGATATTTAATTTGTGGTGCTTGGAAATGTAAAAACCACATTGAAAAGGAAGCAACGTAACAAAGATCATATGTCTTTATTATTCATACTCTACAATATAAGCAATCAACTTCGAAAGTGGTTGTACATGTCAATCCACCTACATTTCTTTTTTTTAGATCATACAAGTTACTTATTAAATATCGAAGTGTGAAAATCAATCATGTTTCTAGCTTTTAATTGCTTAAGTGACTTCAAACAAAACCTCAATGACTCATTGTTGTCGTGTTTTGTACTTAGGGGTCACAAACAACCATGAGGGGCAGTCCTACGGCCCTTAAAAAGGTCCTAAATAAGGTCGAGGACTATCTTAGAGCAGGTCATTCCCTATCCGAACCTACCCTTACCCCCCAGGACACCCACTTTGGTCAGGAGGTGGACACTTGGTGACAATGATATCTGTTCGAACGCTATTGAATTAGAGAGCCAAACATACAAGCATAGAAAGGGAATATTTAGACGAACATGAAAGAGCTAAACATACTTCATTCGATTAAAGACAGGCATACATTCGATTCAGTACAGAAAATAAAAGGGATAAAAGCAATTATACCTCACATGAAGGCGTCATTGCTGAGTGGATGGGTTACATGCTCGAAGAGCCTAAGTTACAATCTACTCCTAGACTACACTACTCTAACACTACTTTTTTGACGTCTTGTCAATATGAGCTCGGCTGCCTTGTCCTTTTGTTCTTCTTTGTATTTATAGGGATTTGAGATAACTGCCCATGATCTAACAGTTCTTCTTCTGTCCACCTTCTTCATGCTGGTGTTCCACTTCCCCACGTTCTCCACTTCTCTTGAGCGTCTCTGTGTTTGTGTTGGTCTTCTAATCCTTTAGTACAACTACTCTTTGTATAAAACATTTATATATTTATTTTTCGTATAAATATACTTATACAAATATACGGGTATCCGTATATATATATATATATATATATATATATATATATATATATATATATATATATATATATATATATATATATTCTTGTTTTATGAGTCTTCTCTCATATTTAGGACTCTTAAGGTCTTTGACTTATATTGACCAACTTATCTACTGTTTCTCTAAGTCAATTTTTATTTCGTGTGTAACAACTGCCCCCCTAATACATACATAAACGTTTCGAGTTTATTTTGTATTATTGTGCAAATGACGCTTCGTTTCCCGCGCCTTGATGATACAATTACTTTTGCGTGTGTCTCTTCATTGGTGATGGATAATCGTGTTTTTCAGTTAATGATGACTCTTACCCTTATATATACTCGTCTTTCAACTTTCTATTCCATCAATCTTCTCTCTCTCCAAAAAAACCCCAATTGCTCCTTACGAACTCCTTCTTCTCGATTCTCAATTTTTCACTTTCCATGGCTAATTTCGAGTCGTTTATTGATTTAAAAGATGTTGATAATCTTAAAAAAGCTAAGGATGTTGTTAATCTCTTCGAAAGCATAAAGGATTATTCAGACTTATATCGGCCTTCGAGGCTTCAGCATCGAAACGCTGTGATTCAATCTCCCCCGGAGCCTCCATTTTCTTCGAGTCGTCTACCGGGCTTTTCGTTGGGCCCTAATTTTGATTCGAAAGCTTTCATGGAAGAGGGTGAGACTTTCTTATCTCGTTTCGATCAGGTTTTTCCCAACTTTCAATCCTTATTGTTCTCTGGAAATGATTTTGAACATGCATTTATTCATGCTGGCAATAAACCTATTCATGGTTGGGTGAACGAAATTAAAGACACTTTTCCTCGAAAGTGGTTTGATCGTTTCAAAGATTTCCATAGTCGTTGGAAGGAGAATCAAATTTATGACTTTATTCGTCTGGCTTTGTTTAAAACCATTACTTTCGAGGCCAATGTTTCTCTTTCTAATTTACTTTCATGGAATCCTGCTAGCAATTGTTTTATTTCAGGTAGTGGCATTCAAATCGTTACTCTTGAAGATATTGCTTTCTTTATGGGTTTGAGTCCAGATGTTTCATCTGTGGAACTTTTCTATGTTCGTTGTTCTCCTACTGTTATAAGGGAGTATTTGGAACCAGCTTCTGTTTTACTCGGTCAAAAACAGTCGTGGAGTGCCTTGAATTCCCTTTTGTTTCTCTCAGGTCCTGTTACAAACGGAGAAGTTGTTCTCTTTTTAGTGTATGTTTTTAGTCGGCTGTGTATGGGGAAGTCTTGTAATATAGGTCGAATCTTTCTTCCTCTGGCCGCCAATATAGCTTCAATGGAGGGCCCCGTCCCCTTAGCTCCCTTGATGTTAGCTCAACTATATCGAGGTTTGAGTCGCATGGTTATTGAACCTTCTCGTATTTATAGGCAAACTTGTCCTTTGTGGATTTTGACTGTTTGGGCCCATGTGTAGTATCCTCATCTGGTCCATACTTTATCTGATGATGACTATGATCTCCAATTTCGAAAGGAGGTGGAAAAATTTGGGGGTACTTTTATCAACTGTAATAAGTCTCCTCGAGATGAATGGGGTTGTGTTGCGGAGGCTGTTTTTAACAAGTGCGCCCCTTCTATTCTCCAAGATTTTTCTCGTGTCCTTTTTGATTTTCTTTCGAGACCCCTTCTTTTTAACTGGCACCCTGCTCGAAATTTGGGTCTTGTTCCTGGTGTTGTTGACCCTACTCGAATTGTCTTCCCTTCTTGGCTGTCTGCCTTCAATCCCTTCTTAATTTCTGACGATCAAGGCCAACACTATTGGAATTCCTTACTGTGTATTCGTGACCTTCTCTTTGTTGATTCTCATGAATGGGGGTTGAAGTTTACAATCCTCAACTTGTGGCTAGCCAGTTTGGTTTGACTCAGACTTGTGCTGTCCCATTTATTGAGACCCTCAATCGTCCCTGGTCTTTAAGGATTAATTTGCTGGGGGCTGAGGTTAGCCAAAAATTAAAAGAGGCTGTTAGGCATGTGCTGTACCTTCGAACTCAACGCACTCTTTCTACTTACAAAAGCAAGAGGAAGATTCTTCCTTGGGTTAGGGCTGCTCGAGTTGAGCTTGGTTATGCTTGATGGTGGAATCGATTGGCTTCTACCTATTTGAATCCCACTTCTCTTCGTCTTTGCATTGAGGCTGTTTTGGGAGTTCTTTATCCTAAGGAGCCTGCCAAGACTGCTGCTATTGCTCCTTTCAGAGCATTGCCTTCTCCTCCTTTTCTTCTTGAAGTATTTCTCTATTTATACATAATTCGTCTTTTATTAACAAATTTGAGAGTTTTATGTTATTTTATATAACTTATCTCTTCTTAATTGAAGCCTATTCCGGAGGTCTTTTCTAACGAGGAGTCAATCAACGAGGATACCACAAGCGTGTCTCCTCTTATTGTAACTCCGATAAGCATGGTCCCTTCGTCTTCTGCACCTTCTACTTCTGGCCTGAAATGGCCAAGGGATATCCCGTCCCCCAGTCGAAGAGGTCCCCCTGGTATTCCTTCAGATTCGATCGAAGAATTTGATACTTCTTCTTCTGATGAGCCCCTTCTCATTAGGCGCCGTCGAAATAGAGGTAACTTCTAATCCAATTTCTTATGAGATTTTATTACGGATGAATTTCTAATATTATTACTCTGTTTGTATATAGGGGATACTTCCTCTCTCGTGACTAGCCTTGAACCCCAGGCTTTGATGATAATTCCATCTGGTACGGTTTTCGTCTTTGTTTTGATTAGTTTCGTTTATTTGTATTTTTCTCATTTTTTCTTATTTTCACATGTACAGCCCGTGATTGAGAGTTCGTCGCCTTTTTCGCGGCCAATTTCCCTTGATCACATTCCCATCCATCGTTCTCCTTCGAGTATGTGTTCTCTTAATTCTTACTTTTAATCTCTGTTTTCTGTCTTAGACTAACTAATCTATTTTCATCTTCTAGGTAGGGTAGAGATATCCATCTCATTTGATTCTATCTGATTCTGATGGTATAGGGTCAGATAAACCTAGGTTGGAGGATCCAGTTTTGCCCTCTTCCAATCCTTCTCCTGATGTTCCCCCTGTCTTGTCTGCCAAATCTCCTCCAATCGAAGAGGCTACTATTTCTCAGCCTGCTAGTATGGTTATTACAGGTTCGAATTCCTTTTACTCTAGTTTTTATTACTTTTATGTGTTTCGTACTTACACTTTTCGTTATATTTTGTAGGTGTTTCTATACCTACCCCTATTTTGAACATGCCTTCGAAGGTTGAAGGTTTTCGTTTGATTGATGCTCTTTCATCTGACCCTACCCGTGTTGAAGCTGCGATAGAGCTTCAAGACTTCTTTGTTAGAGTCCAGTCTCTTTTCCCTGAACGGGTTAGGGACTTGATACTTAACAATGTGGGAGTTCTTGTTCAATTTATTCGTGATGCTCACGACGCATCTTTGTCAGATGATGCTTTAAAGGTGTTGTCTACTCAACTCGAAGAGTCTCATGTCCTTCTCCAGCAGAAAACATGATTATATCAGGCTTTGTCTGCTGAGCTGTCTGATATTGATCAACAAATACAACTCCTTAAAACTTGTAAGAGTTTTCTCCTGGAATGAGTGCCCTCTTTACAGTCTGATTTTGCTAACGAAGAGGTTTGTTTGACGACGGTAGCAAAACTGGTGAAGGATCGTATGGATAGAGTATCTTGTATTAGGTCTTCGAAAACTACTATTCAGGCCATTCTTAGTTCCCTTAAGCAGTGTTTGGATACTCTTTTATGATTTTCTTTTTCGCCAATAAGAACACGTGTTTTGACTTTTGACCTTTTTTCGTTTTCTGCTTAGTCAATATAATTTTACGTGCGTTTTCTTTGTTTATATCGGCTTCTCTTGTTTTATTTTTCAATAAATTGACCAATTCTATGGTCTTTTTTCTCACTTCTCACCCTTTACCCTCTTTCTTCCCTTCTCTTTCGATTATCTTTCTTCATAAATCGAATACTTATGAGTTTTCAAACTAGGGGATGGTTATTCCTATGTCATTTAGATTGTCTAAGTGCCATATCAAATGTACCCTTTTCTTTTTCCCTCACTTATCCACATTTCTCGCCTTTTTCTTATTTCATAAGCTTTTTGATGAGATATTAATCAGAATTGTTTCGTATATGATCACCCATATTAATTCATTTCTCTTGGTCATTACTAAGATGAAATTTGCTAAAATCTCTTTCGTTATAGCCTTAATATCCTCTATTCACATATATAATCACCCATATTAACATGGGCGGTCTTATCAGAACGAGTGGGGTGATATTTTTTTCTTTCTTTTCGTTCTTTCTTCTTGTCAAGGCCCTGTCAAGTACACCCACTGTGTGTGGGATACTTCTTCCTTGTCAGGGCGAGCAGGGTGATTTTTTACCCCCTTTTTCTTTTATTCGGACCCTATCAAATACACCCACTGGTCGTGAGGTATTTTTTTAGGATTTTTCTGACCAGATATCCATTTTCCAACATTTATATCTTCGAGGATCCTTTTCGTCTGCCAGATCTGAAGACACTTTTTCGACTAGCATCATATCCTGTTAGGGTGTTATCTCAAATGGATTTTGTAATAAATTGATTCGAATCTCTTATGTATTTTAATTTTCGTTTATTTCTTTCCAAAGTTGTGGAAATCTATTGTAAATGTTATCTTTATATATATCCCAAGTCGAAGGAAAATATTTCTTTAGATATTTGTCATTTATTGCTCGTCCAAATTGTTTACCATTTGTGTATAACAACTTGTATGCATTTCCTTGTTCAGTGCTTTCGATAATGATTGGTCCTTTCCAGTTTGGAGACCACTTTCCATAGAACTTATCTTTTTGTCCTTCGGGGAGTATAGTTTTCCATACCATTTCGCCATTGGAGAATTGTTTCTTTCTTACTCTTCGATTGTAACATTTTTCGGTTTGTCTTTTTAATTTATCAATATTTTGTAACGCTTCGATTTGTAAGATTTCTTGATCTAATTGTTCAATATTCATATTTTCTTCGTACTTTTGTGGTGATAGATTAGTTTGTTTAAGTATTCGCTCGGATTTGATACTTATTTCTACGGGTATAACGATTTCGTGTCCAAATACCAATTGAAATGGCGTTACTGGAATGCTCTCTCTAGGGCTTGTTCAATAGGTCCATAGTGTTTCTAGTAATAAGTCATGCCAAATACGGGGATTGTTTTTTATCATTTTCGCAATTTCCCTTTTTATAATCTTATTGCTTGATTCCGCTTGACCATTCGCCTGGGCATAATATGGAGTAGAATTCGTTAATTTGACATATAATTTCCCTAAGAATGATTTTATTTCATCGCTGTTGAATACCTTCGCTTGATCTACTGTGATGGTCTCAGGGATCCCAAATCTAGTAAATATGTTTTCGTTGATAAAATCCACTATGTCACTTGACGTTATATTTACAAAAGGTTTGGCTTCAACCCATTTTGTAAAGTAATCAGTGGCTACTAAAACATATTTATGGTGCTTTGATGAAGCATGTCTAATTTCTCCAATAATATCCATTGCCCATCCTCGAAATGGCCATGGTTTAATTATACTATGGAGTTTAGCTGCTGGGACTCGTTGAATACCACCATGTTTTTGACATGGTCTGCACCCTTTAGCATATTGTAAACAATCCCTAGTGGTTGTTGGCCAATAATAGCCATGTTGGTGTATTAGTCTTCTCATCTTTTGCCCCGTTTGGTGGGCTCCACATATACCTTCATGTATTTCTCCCATGACTAGCAATGCATCATCTAGGTCTAAACATTTAAGTAATACACCGCTAACATCTTACAATTGTTCCCCATCATACACATACCGATGTGCTATGAGTTTTAATTTGTTCGAATATTTCTTCTTTGATGGTTCCTGAAGATATTCAATTATTTCGTCCCTCCAGTCAACTTCTTTAACCATAATATCAATTTTGTTGATTTTCATCGTTATTCTCTCCTCGAATGGGATAAGTTCCTTGGCCTTAATTGTAATCTTTTCGTGGAAGTAACTCCATGGAATTTTATATCCTGATGCTAATTGAGCTAATTCGTTTGCTATTTCAGTTTCAATTCGGGGAATATAAATTTTGACTTCGTCAAAGTATTGCAATAGTTTTTTAATTCTGGCATTTCCCAGAATTGCCATTGGGCTAAAACACTTGAAAATTCCTTTTGTTTGATTCACGATTAGTTGAGAATCTCCTTTTATAATTACATTCTTGGCTCCTAATTTGAGAAGGCTTTCTAAACCTAAGATTAGGGCTTCGTATTCTGCCCTATTGTTTGTGCAAGGCCCTTCGAGTTGTACGGCTATCTTCGTAGGGACTCCTGTTGGTGATATTAAATATATCCCAGCACCCGCTCTTCTTTTTGTAGAAGAGCCATCGAAATATAATTTCCATGGGACTAGCTCAATGTAGTCGTTTTCGAGTTGATTTTCTAGATTATCCTTAATTGATGGATGATCTGCTAAAAAGTCAGTCAATGCTTATCCTTTTATTGCTTTTTGTGGTATATATCTAATATCGAATTGAAGAAGATGAAGGCTCCATTTGTTCAGTCGTCCCTTTAAAAGTGGTTGTGATAACATATATTTCAGTATCCGTTGGGGATACTACTTCGGCTGTAAAGGACATGAAGTAATGCCTTAATTTTAATGAAGCAAAGTATAAGCTATAACACCATTTTTCGATGGATGTATATCTTGTCTTCGTATCTGCTAGAGTTTTTGATAAATAGAATACTGCTTGTTCTTTTCCGTTGTCATTTTCTTGCACCAGTAAACACCCCATTGATGTTTCTCCTGAGGAGAGATACAATCTTAGAGGTTTTCCCATTCGTGGTGGGATTAAGACTGGTGGTTCTGACAAATATTGTTTAATCCTTTCGAATGTTTATTGATGTATTGGTTTCCATTGGAATTCTTCTCCTTCCTTGGATCTCAATAATGATGAAAAGTTCTTTGTTTTATCTGCTAGGTTAGATATGAACCTTCGGATAAAATTAATTTGTCCTAAGAATCTTTGGAGCTCCTTCTTGTTCGTAGGTGATTTTGCTTCCAAAATTGCCTTCGCTTTGTTCTTATCAATTTCAATCCCTCGTTGTTGGATAAGAAACCCTAAGAAATTTCCTGCATGTACTCCAAAAGCACACTTGAGTGGATTCATTATTAATTTGTATTTTCGCATTCATTTGAATGAATTCTTTAGGTGATCTAGATGATCTTCATGTGTTTGTGATTTTATCACTACATCATCTATATATACTTCCATGAATTTCCCTATCATGTCGTGGAATAAGTAGTTCATGGTTCTTTGGTACGTTGCTCCTGCATTTTTGAGCCCAAATAGCATTACAATCCATTCGAATGTCCCTAAAGATCCTGGGCATCTAAATGCGGTTTTATGTCTATCTTCCCTAGCTATTCGTAATTGATAATACCCTGAGTATCCATCCATAAATGATAATACTTTATGTCGAGATGCAGCATCGATCAGAGTATCAGCTACTGGCATAGGGTATTCGTCTTTTGGGCTAGCTTTGTTTAGATCTCTAAATCTATACATATTCTGATTGTTCCATTCTTTTTTTACCATTGGTACTACATTTGCTAGCCATTCGACATACTTGGCTGGCCTTATGAACTTTGCTTCGAGTAAATTTTCTATTTCCTTTTTTACCCCCAAAACAACCTCTGGGGTTACCCTTCGTGGAGGCTGCATAATTGGTCTACAATCCTTTTTTATAGGTAGCTCATGTTGCGCTATTCGAGTGTCTATTCCTGGCATTTCATGATGAGCCCAGGCAAAGAAGTCTTTATATTCAACTAAAATTTTAATAAAATCTTCCTTCTCATTTGGAAGTACCTTTGCACTAATATAAGTTATTCTGGGTTTTTCTTTCGTCCCCAAATTAACCTCTTCGAGTGGATCTTGTATCTCCATTTTTATATCTTCATTTTTCTCCCAGATTCATTCTGGTACTTCGTATGTGCTATCCTCTTGTATTTCTTTTAATTCGTTATTCATTGCTTGAATTAGCTTTTGTTCGCTATTTAGACTTGCTACGATTCTTAAAGTTTTATCCAAAGCTTTCTTCAATTCAACTACAGAACCATTCTCTTCGTAAAAAATATTTGTATTAATTCGAGTAACCTCCTTACATTCTATTGTTCCTGACATAACAAATATTTCATAAAAACTGATAACAATTACAACTATTTCTAATCCTATCTGTAGGAAGCTGTAATTTTCAAGGGTCCTTCCTTTAGTTTGTTACTAAAGTCCCTAAATTTTGCTTCATCACTTTCTTCTGGTCTTCGGCTGACCTCTTTCCTTCGTTGTTCCTCGACCACCTCTATTCGAATTGGCGCGCATTTCCCTGTGTAGAACCTGACTTCCACAAAATTAGCAGTGGTTAAATGAGGCTTTTCTTCTGCCTTAACAGTCTCAAATTTCTCACCATTCCAAATTATCAATATTTGGTGTAGGGTAGATGGTATGCAATAATGACTATGGATCCAATCTCTTCCTAATAAAGCCTGATAGCTAGAATTGGTATTAACCACAAAGAAGGCAGTGTAAGAAGTCGTATTTCCTACTTTAATTTTTACTGGTAACAACCCATCGGATTTTGTGGCTTGTCCTAAGAAGCCATATACTGCTACATCTGCAATTATTAAATCCTTCATGGATTTTCCTATGAGTGGTAAAGTAGATAATGGTAACACATTCACAGCTGCCCCATTATCAATTAAAACTCTGTTTATCCCCACATTATCAATTTCTGCTTTGATATATAAGGGTTTGATGTGATTATTATTAATGGATTTTTTATCCAATAATTCCTTACAAACTGTGTCTATGTTATGCTCGCAAGTACAAGCTTCGACCTCTTCGATTTCTGAGATGTTTAGGTCCTCAAAACATTATAAATCTAGGAGGGTATTTTCTATAAATTCGTATGGTGAGTCATCTAGAGTACAAGTTAAATTTCGTTCTATTTCTACATAAGATTGGGAGGACATACCTGATTGAGCCATGACTTTGTAGGCTTCTTCTTCTTCCACCGTCTCATGCCATCGCTGACGTTCTCGATTTTTTCCTTCTGGCTGAATCTATGGGTGCATGGCATTCACTATACTTACTTCAGTTTTATCTTCGAAATTCAAAGCCCTTTGAACAACCTGCGTTCGTGCAAACTCTTCATTGTTGACGTAGATCTCTATCCCGTCATCTGAGGTGTATTCGTCTTCCTCTCGATTCCTCCTTTCGAACTTACTGGGATGAACTTTGACTTCCCTCATTTGATCGATGAGGGTATCTATGTCCACCCCTTCACTCTCTTTTGTTGGACATTCGATTTGTCCAACTTGGATTTGCAATGTTCCTTTCGACATTGCATCCTCATCAATCTTCAATTGATTGACAAGTGCTTCTTGTTGCATCTTAATTGCAACCTGAGCTCTGGCATGGCTTAATTTCTCTTCCACTCGCCTCCTCTCTTGAGCTTTAGAAGGGATGTTCCCTAACTGGGTCATATGAGAAGGTCGGGCATCTTCAAAATACCCTGACGTTCTTGCCCCGTTTTTAGGCAAACCCCCTCTGAGAGCATATCTTCCCCCCAATCTGCCTCCTCTACCTCCTCGATACCCTCTTCCTGTTGGGAAGGTATCCATTTGTGGTCGTTTGGGCATTCTATAAACCCTTTGATAGGCCGGTACCCAGTTTGGATAATTGGGGATAATCTGTAATCGCACTAATTCGAAGTGCAAAATATCAGAGCAGTCAGGACATAATACCTTCTGTAGTCCTCTAAGGTTAGCAGCAATTTTCGGGGTTACCACACCTTCTGTCTAGAGAATTTCTTTGTAGCTTTTGTCCCTAGCATTAGCCACCTGTTCTTTGCTAACAGGTCTTACCTCTTGTTGATGTACTTCCATATCATCAACTATTTCCATTCCTAGAGTAACCTTTTCGACATAGGTTAACTCTATTGTTCCAAGCTCCATCTGCTTGGCAACGAACCTTCGAAATATTTGACATTAGTCAGTAGTATGTAGAGTATTCATGTGCCATCTACACATTACTTCGAGCCCTTCATCTTTGACTTTAGGAAATGTTAAGATTCCTTGGTCAATGTATCGGTTGAACATAATATTGGCCATTTTCGTATGATTCGATACCTGCAAGTGCGAAATATTACGTATGTCAACATCTATCATATTGATTTCTACAGTTTGTTGAAAGGGATCTTTTTCAATTTCTGTTTTCTCTTCGTTAGGAAAGAATAATTCCTTTTCGTCTATCTTTTTCTGTATGATATTTCGAAAGTATGAACAATCATTGGTTTCAAAAGTATTAATTATGCGTTTGAAGGTATCCTAATATTTCTAGTTCTCCTAATTTTCTTATTAGCGAGCAACCAGTCGAAAATCTTATCGGCTTTCGACACATCAAAAGAGTATTTCTTAGGCTTACCCCCTATATCCACTCAACTATCTTTCTTTTCGAGTTTAGGGCATGAGAACGGTGATCCTTTCTTAAATTCAGTATAATCTATTTCAAAAGGCTCTTCGAATACCCATGGTGCTTCTATTTCGAATACGTTAAATCCATGGTGTTTTGTTTGACTTTCTTCTCTTAGTATATTTTCGTATCGTATTGCACTTTCTGCTAATTCTCTAAAGTCATGAAAAGGAAGACCATCAAATTTCATTCGATATTCTGTGGCCATATTTTCTTTAGCTAATTGTACAAATTCTTTCTCAGGTAAATTTGTGTGACATCTTATCCTAGCTCTTTTAAATCTAGATAGATATTCTTCTACTGATTTTCCAGTATGCTGTCTAATCCTAGCAAGATCACTTATCGAGATGCCTGGATCTGTTCTAGCAAAGTGATTTTGGAAATGGAATTGCATTTCCTCCCAACTATGTATCGAATTTGGGGCTAGGCTTATATACCAATTAAAAGTTAGTTCATGTTAAGGAACTAGGAAACATTCGAAGTTTTAGATATTTGTTATCTGCTGCTTCTCTACATTGACATGAGAACCTAGCTACATGTTCTAGTGCACATACATTATCCTCTCCTGAGAACAAAGTAAAATCAGGAACCCTAAATCCTCTAGGGAAAGGATGTGCTCTATCTATCCAATCAGGGTAAGGTTTACTCATTAAGGGTCTATTCACTTTTCTCAGTGTTGGCCCGTATAACCTCTCTACTATTTGTTTGATTTGTGATTGAATGGGTTCTTCCCCCATCATTCCTGGCATCGTATATGGATATGCGGTGGGTTGTGAATTATATGGATCATTCGTCCCATATCTTGTATTATAATATGTATTTTGACCAAAAGTAGTTGGTCTTCTCCCTTGAAAATTCCCTTCGAAAGGTGGATAAGGATTTCCCTGACCCATGGTCGTGTACCCTGATGGGTTTGGATCAGAGTGAATAAGTTGTGAAGATATATTAGATGCCCTGTGGTATTCGAAAGGTATCCCAGGATTTTTATCTTTTCCTATATTATCTTTATCCCCTGTGGGTCCTAGACCTAAATTCGTATTAACTCCAGGGGATGATGTCAAATTAATCGGGTTTGACGGTTGGCCCGTTTCAAAATTCCTAGCTGTTCGTTGAAGTTCCCTAGGGAAACCTGGTGGTGGATATCCTATAGGTGTCTCAGTATTCTCTCCTATAGGTGTTCTATCTTTAGGATTCCCGCTAGTTAACTGTATAACCTTTTCGATGAGTTTATTATGCTTTTCAATATGTGGCTCTAAATTCACTGTCACGTCATTAGCCAAACTTTTCGATAAGGCTGAAAATGTAGAATTAAAGGTCTCTTGTATATCTAGTATGATTTTCCCTACTTCTTTGGCTAGACATTCCTTCGAGTCTGTTACTATGCTATTTAAGATTTGATGGCAAACCCTTGAAGTATCATGTGCTAAGGCTCTATACTGATCATTATACTCTTTTCGTTGGCTTTCTCGGGCTTCTAATAGAGTTTCTTTCATACATTCCACAAATTTTTCATAAACTTCCTGTATATCGAACTTAGTTTTTCGTGGAGTTTCTTCTCGAGAAGAAGAGCCTTGAGGTTGGGATGCTGCATTCGAAGCGTTATCCTATCTTTGAGTACTCATTTCACCAGATATATTTCTTATTTGAGACCTAGTTTGAGGCATTAAAAAGGTTTATTCGTGGAGTGTATTTCGTAACTCCCACTGTGGTCGCCAATTTTGTTGTCATGTTTTGTACTTAGGGGTCACAAACAACCGTGAGGGGCAGTCCTACGGCCCTTAAAAAGGTCCTAAATAACGTCGAGGACTATCTTAGAGCAGGCCGTTCTCTATCCGAACCTACCCTTCCACCCCAGGACACCCACTTTGGTCAGGAGGTGGACACTTGGTAACAGTGATATCTATTCAAACGCTACTGAATTAGAGAGCCAAACATACAAGCATAGAAAGGGAATATTTAAACGAACATGAGAGAGCTAAACATACTTCATTCGATTAAAGGCAGGCATACATTCGATTCAGTACAGAAAATAAAAGGGATAAAAGCAAATTATACCTCAAATGAAGGCGCCATTGCTGAGTGGCTGGGTTACACGCTCGAAGAGCCTAAGTTACAATCTACTCCTAGACTACACTACTCTAACACTACTTTTTTGACGTCTTGTCAATATGAGCTCAGCTGCCTTGTCCTTCTGTTCTTCTTTGTATTTATAGGGATTTGCGATAACTGCCCATGATCTAGCAGTTCTTCTTCTGTCCACCTTCTTCATGTTGGTGTTCCACTTCCCCATGTTCTCAACTTCTCTTGACTGTCTCCGTGTTTATGCTGGTCTTTATCCTTTCGTACAACTTCTCTTTGTATAAAACATATATATATATACATTTATCTACTATTTCTCTAAGTCCATTTTTATTTCGTGTGTAACACTCATATAACAAGTTCTGAAGTTCGATACTATAGATGACCAACATTCAAAGGTTCCCAAAGATTTAAATATTGAAGGTGTTTATGACGGGACCTTTGTTACTTTTCATTTTAAAAATTATGTGTACCTTTATTTTGATTTTTTAGAAAAATAATAAAATAAAAAAGCAAATATATAGATCATAATCCTAAAATGTTTTATTTTTCAATAACGAAAGAAAGTTCACGGAAAATATTTAGCCTATTAATTTTAAGATTTGTCAAATAAGGGAGTGGATCGTGATATGTGTCGATGATCACACATTAGAATAAGTATAATACTGACCAATTGGCGGAACAAGTAAAATGCAAAGATCATGTTAGGTTGCCAAACCAAAAGTGATGACTTACGGCTTGTTTGTTTCAATTGGTAGATGGTGACTGGTAAATGGGAGAATTTGGACAAAGGTGGGCAAAATTTGGTGAAAACTGGGAAGTCTAAGAGAAACTGGTGACAACACCACCACCACCACCACCACCACCACCACCACCACCACCAACAACAACAACAACAACAACAACAACAACAACAACAACAACAACAACAACAACAACAACAACAATAATAATAATTAATTATTATTATTAATATGTCAAAGTATCGAAATTGGGTGAAAGTTGAGTATGTTAACCTCTGCAAGCCTTGGGTGAAAGCTGTGATTGTCAAAGTTGTTGGGAAATCAGTGTCCTTTGATTACCTCTGGTAATCCCTGCATAGAAACTGGAAGCTTAAAGGGGAGTTCGAGATGCGTGCTCTCGGGAAAGGTTATCACCTTGTTCGGTTCACAAATGAAGATGATTTGAGGAAGGTGCTGGGCTGAAGGTCCTTGGAGTGTTGGTGGTAGTTTTCTCTCCATGAGGTTGTGGGAACCTGGATTCCAAGCCTCAAAAGCCGCCATCAATGTAGCAGCCATATGGATTAAATTGCATGAATTGCCAGTATAAATGTATGACAAGAACGTTCTCAATAGAATTGGAAACACCATAGGCAAACCCATTAAATGCGATGTGCGTACTGAAGTAGGGTCAATGGTGAAATTCGCCAAGATGTGTGTCCAAGTTGATATGACGAAAGAATTACCTGATCATATATGGATTGGATCTTTTTGTCAGGATATTGATTACCAAAAATTCCCTGGGTTTTTCCCTACTTGCAAAAAAAATTGGTCATTCAGCGCATTTATGTGACAAACACCTTATTAAATGTGGGTTTAAAAAGGATCCAAAACTCTTCCAAGAAAAGAGTCTTGAGAAAGGAGAAGACCTAGTTCAAAACTCTGCCAAGAACAGAGTCTTGAGAAAAGAGCACACAACGCCAGAATACTGGGATCAATCCGGGTAGGAAGTTTGGTGGGAGAAGAAGTCCAGAAAAAACGACCAGGGCGATGGCGGCGGTACGAGAAAAAATTAGGTTGGCGTGGGTGGAAAAACAGAGCACTACTCAACCTGGGTCTCAGAGATTATCAGGGGATTTACCACTTCAGGAAATTAATTTGGGTACTAAAAACCAATTTGACCACCTAAATGAGGTGGAGGAAGATATTATGCATGTTAACTCGCTAATGACTGGGTTAAAAAACCCTAAGGGTACTCAGGGTAACCTTGGAGAGTCCTTTGGGCTCCAATCCTATACGATTACTATATCCTTGCAGCCAGGCCCAATTATTTCTTTAGCTGAAGCCCCTTTGGACCAAAATAATGTTAATCCCTTTAACACTGATACCCGACCCATTTGTGAGGATTTGGCAGATCCTGTAACAAAACCAGTAAACCCTAACCACACTACTCTTTCTACCTGCAAATACATTGGAAATTTCCTACATCTCAATCAGAAGCTGAAAAAGGTGAAACAAGCCAAACCAACCTGAGAGATAATGTGGGACACCCATTGGGACGCCATGGAGGAATCGTCTCAGGGGTCGACAATAGTGGATTACACCCAGAATCCGCCGACATCGAGGGAAACTCCTGCGAAGTTGGTAACTATTGTTTGGGAAAAAATGGGACATAGAACACCATCAAAAGAGAGCAGATCGGATGTCAACTTCAACATCACGAAGTATTTTTTTCAAAAGGGAGGGGAGACTCACACCAGTTCACCCAGATTTGAGAAGAAAATGGATCTTGAATTCAAAGATCCAGATGGAAAGGGGAACAAAATTGATGATGGAGACGCCAGCCGGGGATATAGTTCCAGGCCACATTCCCCTATGGGAGGATACACCTCATCTAGCTCCGCACACTTTTCTAGATCTGAGGTTCGGGTTCGACAGACTAAACAACACAAACTCAAGCCAACTAATTCCCTCCCTGTGGGGAGACCAACTAGACCCGATGCCGGAATTCTGAAGCTGGATGGGACTTTGTTTGTTGAACTACGAAATGAAGACCCTGGAAGCAAAAAGCTTCTCAAATGAGCCACTGATGTTCAAGGTAGTGAGAGACACAAAATAGCTGAAAATCGAAGTGAAGGTAAAGGAAGAAAATCAAAGAAAAAGGAGTCACTTACCAGTTTCAGAGTTTATGAGGGATATTTGGAGGTGGCTTCCAAGCGGAGCGTTACTAGACACAAGAGAGCCAAGGAACGAGCTAGCTCTCAGGGTCCTCAGGGAAATTCCAAATATTCCAGTTGATATGGGGATTCTTTTCTGGAACGTAAGAGGGATGGCTAGGCCCTCGTTCAAACCTAACCTTAACCTTCTTCTTGACTTAAATAAGCCTTCTATGATTATCCTCACTGAAACTAGGGTGAGTGGAACCAACGCTGAGACAATTCTGAGCAGCCTAGGGTTCGATAAATGGTTCGTGGTTGACCTAGTGGGGTTCGCTGGCGGTATTGCGTTACTTTGGCATTCCAATATAGTCTCCTTCGAGGCGATGCTAATCCGTAGTGAGTTCATGACCTTTTTCAGGTAAACAATTCTCAATTTTTTCTTTCAGCTATATATGCTAGTCCTAAATTCAAGTTTAAAAAAATCTTATGGAATTATTTGATGGATGTTGCTGAAGCAGTTACTGGGCCTTGGTTATGTGTTGGTGACTTTAATGATATGTGTGATGCTCGAGATAAATTTGGTTGAAGACCAATTAAACAGCTTCGTGCTAATGTTTATAATGACCGTATGTTTAATTGTGGCTTACATGATATGGGGTTCATTGGTCCAAGATTCACTTGGACAAATAGAAGGCGTGTGAATCCCATTTGGGAGAGAATTGATAGGTGCTGGTGTAATGATAATTGGCTGAGTGTGTTTCCTCAGGCATCTGTTTCTCATCTTCCTAGGTTGACCTTGGACCACTGCCCCCTCCTTTTGAGCTTTAGCTCTGTTCCACCAAAAATTGGACCTAGACCCATTCGTTTTGAGCCAATGTGGATGAGTGACCCTTCTTTTGTGAATGTGGTTTCTGATGTGTGGAAGGACTCTAATGAAGATATTTTTGCTGTCCAAAGTGTTTTCACTAAGAAATTAATTGACCGGCATAAAATCACCTTTGGAAACATTTCCAAAAAAAAAGAGTCTTGCTTGCCAGACTGCAAGGTGCCCAAGTTAGCCTGTGTAACCAGCCACTTAATTATTTCCTTCTTAACCTTGAGGAAAACCTTCAGGATCAAATTTCTCAAGTTTTGGTTCAAGAGGAATTGTTCTGGGTTATGAAGTCTAGAGTTAAATGGATTAATGATGGGGACAAAAATACATCTTTTTACCACAAATATGTCCTCTGGAAAAGGAAAAAAAAAGCAACATTCTTGCGCTGCAAAATGATGTTGGTGAAGTTTTTGATACACCTGCTGGTTTGAAAAAACTTATTTTCAATCATTTCCAAAGCCTATTTACTACTGAAAAAAATTTCTCTGTGGTTGATGCTTTCTGTTATGTGAATTGGCAAAATGAAAATGATGTTACTCACCTAAGTAATATTCCTTCCTTAGCTAAAGTCCATGAAGTTGTTTTTAAATCTGGAGCCACTAAGTCCCCTGGACCTGATAGCCTGCATGCCATCTTTTACCAAGCTAATTGGGGTTGTGTTAGCTAACATGTGTTCAATTTTGTGAAAAATATTTTTTGCAAGCTTAGCATACCTGGTGATTTTAATAAGTCTGTCATTTGTCTGATTCCTAAGGTGGACCAACCTGAAACAGTTAGACATCTTAGGCCTATTAGTCTCTGTAATTCAATTTATAAGTTTGTCACAAAAATTTAGGTAGGAAGAATGAGACCCTACCTAGATAAACTGATTTCTCCCAACCAAGCTAGTTTCCTACCTGGGAGAAGAAGTGAAGGGAATTTTGTTGTGGCCTCTGAAATTATGCATTCTATGAGTAATAGACATGGAGAAAGGGGTGTTTGCCTTAAAATTGGACCTTGAAAAAGCTTATGACAAGCTGGAATGGAGCTTCATTAGGCATTACCTGCAACTGCATAACTTTTCTCAGGATACTCTCACTCTCATTATGAATTGCATCACTTCCTCCTCTTCTTCTATCCTAGTGAATGGTACTGTGATTGAGTCCTTTTGTCCCTCCCGAGGCATTAGGCAGGGAGACCCTCTCTCCCCGTACATATTCATCCTTTGTATGGAGTACCTCTCTAAATTGATTTTTGAGGCTTGGGACTCTGGAACCTGGTCACCAATCACCATTGGGAAAGGAAAGGTTCAAGTTTCCCACCTCCTTTTGCTAACGATATTCTTTTGCTTGGGGAAGCTAGCCCTGAGACTTTGCTCAATGTTAAAAATGTCTTAGATATTTTTTGTGAGGTTTTTGAGCAAACTGTGAACATTGAGAAGAGTAAAATTGTGTTTTCAAAAAATGTGCTACCTGGTGCTATTGAAGACTTAGAACCTATTCTAGGGGGATTCTGAGGACTTTGGGAACTATGTGGGTTTTCGCATTATCACTAGAAAACCTTCTCAAGGTGATGTCAGGTTCATTGTTAACAAAGTTAAAAAGAAGCTTTCCAACTGAAAAGCAAATCATTTGTACATGGCTGGGAGACTTGTGCTGATTAATTCTACCCTTGCTGCTATCCTAAATTACTATCTGCAATGTTTGTCTCTGCCTGCAAAAACTTTCATGGGTTTGGATAAAATTATGAGGAACTTCCTGTGGGGGGATACTGATACCAAGAAGAAACTCCATCTATTGAACTGGGGCAGGGTAGCTACTGCTAAGGATGACGGGGGTTTGGGGGTTAGAAGTACAAAAATCTTGGATAAAGTTAATGCCACTCAATCTTGCTGGAAGTGATGCATAAAAAAGATTCCCTGTTTGCTGAGGTCCTTAAGAGCAAATACCTGACTAAAAGAAGAACTCAGAATATTTTTCGCACTGGATCTCCTTATTGGAGGAACCTAGCTAAAAGGTGGGACATATTTTATGAGAGTATTCATTGGATTCTGGGTAAGGATGACACTGTCTCCTTGTGGTTCCATAATTGGTCAGGGGAAGGGACTCTTAGATCTCTTATTGCTGGCCCTTTATTACCTCATGAGGAAGACCTGGTGGTGGTCAACTCTCTGAACGGGAATGGGTGGGACTGGGACTCTTTCTCTTTTATCTTTCCTAACAGGATTAAAGGCTTGATGCAATCCATTAACATCAATGATCTAATGGAAGCTTGCTCCTATGTGCTAAATGATAAATTTGACACTAAACTTGTTTAGTCTGTGTTTAAAGACATGTCTGAGGATAATGATGCTCTCTCCGATTTAAAATGGATTTGGAAAATCCCCACTATTCCCAAAATTAAAACGTTTCTCTGGTTGGATGCCCAAGATACACTTGCTCATTGTGATCTTTTGCATAAAAGAAAAATCTGTGTCTCCCCTGCTTGTGATCGGTGCAAACACCCTGTGGAACATGTTTACATATCTTAAGGGACTGCTTGGCTGCTAAAGAATTTTGGGAGCTACTTCCCACATCAGAAAACTTCTTCTCTGATCCTCTCCTAACGTGGCTCAAAACTAACATGTCTAACACAAAAATCACCCATGACAAATTACCTTGGAACATCTTGTTTGCCTTCACTCTTTGGTACATTTGGAAACATAGGAACCTTAGAGTGCATGAAAACAAAGTGCCACCCACCAGACCTTGGCTGAAAACTTGTACCTTTGCTGCCTGGGAGTTTTGGTCTTCAATTCCCCCTGAAATCAAAGTTGCTGGGAGTGAGATTCATGGTGCCTGGGAACCACCACCTTTGGGTTGGATGCGTTTGGATACTGATGGCTCTAAATTAAGTGAATATAAGTATGCAGCTGCTGCTGGTGTATTTAGGGACTACACATGATGATGGATGTTAAGTTTCCAACAGCATCTAGGGGCAAGGGATATTCTCAGCTCTGAAATGTGGGCGATCAACCAAGGACTACAGCAAAGCGATCCAAAGAGGATGGAAGAAGATTCTTGTCTACACTGACTCCCTAACTTCAGTGTCACTCATCAACATGAATGTAGTCAAGAACAATTATTTGACTAATACGATTAATCAATGCAGGGAGCTCATGAAGGAGTTTGAAGGAATTAAAATTCAACACCAGTTCAGGGAATCGAACCAACTAGCGGACATCTTGGCAAAGGAAGCAACCATGGGACATGAAGAGTTTTCACAAATTGTGTTTTGTAGTGAACTGAAAAACTCTTGTATTAGCATTTTTGCGGCAGATAGGAGGGTTGCTTTATACCCTCGGTTGTGTACAGTTACTTAACTTTAATTAAGGTTCTTACTTATCGAAAAAAAAAGTATCAAAATTGGGTGAAATTGGGAGAATTGGGGCAAAATTAGTGGAAATTGAGAAAGATTGGGGGAAACTGTATTTTATAACTGGTAACTGGTGAAAACTTGGAAAAACTGGGGGCAATTGGACAAAATTGAAAACCAATTGAAAAGAACATGCCCTTAGCAAAAAAAAAAAAAAAAAACCTATTATAAAAGGCGCATTAAAGGAACAAATTTTCAGGAATGTACCTGTTAGTAGCACAAGGTACACAAGAGGGGGGGTGAATTGGGTTACCCCAAGTTTGCGGAACTTAAAACAAGTATAAAAAAACTAGAATTAAAGCACTCACGATTTACGTGGAAAACGCTTTGTAACTCACAAAGGATAAAAAATCACGGTCCGAATGACTTCAAAGACTACTTCTTTTATTAAGAGAATAGTACAAATAGATCAAGTTAACTCTAACTTAATCTCGCACTCGAACACTCGTCCAAGCCAAACGCACTTAGAAACTCTTCCAAGCCAAACGCACTTAGGCACTCACCCAAGCCAATCTCTGAACAACTAACTCTAACTGTCCTAATCAATGGAACAATGTTACCTTGATGAACTTCAATAAGTGGAAAGGTACAATATAAAACCTATAGCTTTGCAATGAATACAACGTGTGAAACTTATAACTATTAGGCAACGTTCTCTAGAATGTGTAAACGTTTGTCAATTAGACTCTCTCAAATAATTTGTTACGTTCAATACGGTGAGAGGCGTAAAAACTGACTTTAGATTTCACACTTCTTTTTATACCCATAGTAAAGAAGTAAAAAGCAACTAAGAAACCTATTTGCAACTAGGAAATCAAATCTCTTTTTCCTTGACTTGGTAAACAAGATTTTCATAAAGAAGAATAAATATCTTTATCATATAAAGCATATATATCCAAATCAGTTTTTATGAAGAAAATAAAATAAATATCTTTATAGAAAGTATTTTCTTCCTAGTTAAAAACCATGTAGCCAAATATAAGAATAAATAGATTTCAGAAAAATCTCATTTGCAAATAATATATTTGGCACAATAAAAAGGATATAAATTATAAAAGACTATATTTAAGATATTGATCTTAAATTTATCTCAACCGATTGAACGTATCCTTGTATGTGTGTAGGCAACGTTCCAGTGAACACTGAAGTTTCAAGGACCGTTCCCAAACACAAAGACTTTTTTATACGTTTATTAATTTGTTGCCTAATAAATATAAATTCCACATTTATATAATTGCATCGCTTTAACATGAACTCTAAGAAATAAATAAATAACCTAGAGAACACGAGAATAACTTGTGTCTTCTTTTTGATGTTTATCTAGCAAACTCTTGCATAAATAAATTCCTGAAACACTAACACACAAGTTAAGTAGCATCACTTTATAATTAAATAAGTTTGTCATTTTCAAAACTCAATTACTCAACAATTTCCCCCTTTTTGATGATGGCAAACTTGTGATGCATAATAGTGCTAAAATAAAATAAACAATTATAATTAAGCACAATAAAAGATTGTAGTGCTTTCTATTCATAGTGAATGGAGGGAGAAATGAAACATAATAATTATAATCATTCATTATTAAAGAGCTTGTAATGTTAAAGCAAGATAATCAAAGAGCTCATTCATGATAAAATGTGTCATCTATGTATTTCATTCATAATCAAGAAGTCAATTGATGACCATAGTGGTATTAGCACAAAAGACAAAGATAGATCAAATTTAATAAGACCTTCTTTGAAACTAGATAGATCAAAGCTCAAATACCTAGCATCACACCATATTGTTCCCCCTTTTGACATCATCGAAAAGATTAATAAGTCAAGACAAGGAAGATAACTCATTACAAAACCATAAGATAGAGTCAAGAGTACGATAATCATAATATAAGCATAACTAAAGTAGCTCAAGCACAATCTAATGATGCTATGACTACACCAAAAGCATTCTAATGTTCTAGTATATATCATGACATCCAAGGAATTTAAATCAAAGGCTCTTGTTTAAATTACAAGACGACAGAGGTATGTCATGATTTGAGCATGATGAAGGATAAAGCATATGTGAATCATTAATTGGTTCAAGGAGATCATTCCCCCTTAGAAGGTGCTTCCTTTTAGATATAGGAAACATAGTTTGAGGTAATATGGTTGGGAAGTGAAAAAACTGGTTGGTTTAAGGTATAGCCAATGTCACATTATGAGGAAAATATTAAGAGGGTGTAGTCACAATGTAAAGATAAAATACTATAAAACATCATTGTTGCAAGAGTACCCTTATTTCTCCTACTAACCAATATGAATTCCTTATCTCTACAACATGGTAGACGATTAGGTGGCAATAAAACTTAGAACAATATATGTATACCAAAGCTTAACGTCCTACCTTTGTCGTTTCTCCCTTTTTTAGCATATTACTCCAACAACCATTTCCATATAAAATAAGTATATCTAATATTAAAAAAGAAATCCTTCCTTCAAAAGAAAATTGAATCACAAATAGGGAATCTCTCCTTATTTCTCCTCTGTAATCACGTGAAAAAAAACTTCACACTACATGTAACAAGAACGTTCGAATAACAAAGGGAACGTTCCTAGTATGTCAATAAACACCTCTACTGTTTCGCCTTTCTCTTTCCAGATGATTTTTTTTTTGTTGAAAGCTACAGAACTTCCGTTTTTTTGAAGGACACAACTTTTCCGTCATAGCCAGATAGATATCTATATACTAATACTAAAGAAGCTGTCAGAGAGAGAAAATGGATTAGCCATGTATCAATTTCTCATGAGTTTGGCCACGTGTCAATTCCTCATGAGTTCATTAATAAAATAGAAAAAAATTAATTAGAAAAGCAAAAATAAATTACAAAAAAAAAAAAAACTATTAGAAAAGAAAAAATAAATTACAAAAGAAACTATCCCACCATCCTAGGTTCAATAAAATTTACAACTTACAAGCATTCCACCCACCTCCTCCCTTAAAAAATAATAAAATAATAAAATAAAATTCACCCACCTCCATTATTTTCTCCTTTTGTTTAGAAAATAATACCCCACGTCTAATATCAATCCCGTATAGGAATGAGGAAGAAAATTATGGAGCAAAATTCTCAATTAGTCAAATTGTTAAGTAACAACAACGTCAACAACCGAGATTCATGGGGTAGTTCCTCCTATTATTTCAAAAAGATCGGTGGATGAAGATTTAGAGCCTTCAGATATTTGTGCACCTACAATGTATATTTTACAAAAAAAAAAAACTATTAGAAAAGCAAAAATAAATTACAAAAAAAACTATCCCACCATCCCACGTTCAATAAATTTACAACTTACAAGCATTCCACCCACCTCCTCCCTTAATAAATAATAAAATAATAAAACATAATTCACCAACCTCCATTATTTTCTCCTTCTGTTTAGCAAATAATACCCACGTCTAATATCAATCCCGTATAGGAATGGGGAAGAAAATCATGGAGCAAAATTGTCAATTAGTCAAATTGTTAAGTAACAACAACGACAGACACAACGTCAATAACCGAGATTCATGGGGTAGTTCCTCCTACTATTTCAAAAAGATCGGTGGATGAAGATTTAGAGCCTTCAGATATTTGTGCACCTACAATCTATAATTCAGCGAGCTTTGGTTCAAATTCTATGATTTACTTGAAATGATTGATTGAGAACATAATTTTGATTTTTTTTTTTTCAGATAAATTTTGATTTTAAATATATTAATCAATTGGTGATTGATGTAGGAAATGTAAATTGGACACTTGGTAGATGTTATAATTTTATTTATTTGAGCAGTGAAATCTGATTACTCAATATCTTTTTGTCTAGGTGGATGATATGAAGGATAACAATGGTGGTGGCAGTGGAGTTGAAGGCATCTAATTGAATTAGAAGTAGTAAATCAGGTAACTTTCTAGCACAAATTTATTGAACATCTGTTTATAGTTTATCAAAGAAGCAATTCAAACGGGAGGATATATGTGAAGTATATGCGACAATTATTCATTTCAAGTTAGAGAAAGAACAGTAAAAAAAAGTTATGCAAGGATCAGGACCTCTGTTTCCAGTGTTTTTAGATGTGAATGTTTTCAATTGACTCCTGCCCTGGTGATTCTACTGGTATAATGTATTGCAAATATCCTGCGAATCGCCTTCTGATATCAATTGAAACTTTGATATTCATTGGCAAGATACCCGGGGTCATTTCAGCATCTTCATTTGATGGAAACATGGGCATATACAATATTGAGGTACGTTCGTCCATTGCTTCAAGTTTTCTTGCCGTAGAATTCTTAAGCAGATAGTTAGGTAGAATAAAATATATGGATGTAGAATCATAGGTTTCCCCTGAGTCACTTCCTAGCTAGAAAATGCATACAACATATATAGATGAATCATGCTAGCTAATGTGAAAACAGAAATAAGATTGATGACTAATCTTTAAATTCCAATTTTATCCTAATGTTGGTTTGCAGTTGCTCTGCTTTTTGTTTGCAATTGCTCATATCATTGAATGTTTTTTTTCAAAATGTTATCGACAATGTAGTATCTTGAGTTCAACTCTCTTTTATCTTACATGATAATATATTTTTTTCTCTCTTTTCTTGGCTTTTCTTGGCTCTTCACTACATGGAGAAATGAAAAACAAAAATGTTCTTTTGCAGGTCAGATTGGAGGGAGAAATGAAAATTTTATTTCAAAGTAAATGTTTGAGTATATGAAAGTTTACAAGGTTGAATCTGTATTAGGTGGATGAAAAAAGTAATCATTTAAGTTTGCAAAGATACCGAGCAATTAAATATTATTATTATTTCTATTTAATTTTATATGAATGGTCTAGACAAATAATGCACATGTAGTTACAACGAGGATCTTTCCTCTCCTACCCATCGAAAATTGCAATAATTAAATTATCTTTTTATTTTATGGCAAGTCTTATTGTTGTGATAACTTTTTTTTGTTTAAAGAGAAAGATTTTTACTAGATATTAGAATTTTTGATTGTTCAATATGAATGACTTTTGGGTAATAAATTTAGTTAACACCGTGCAACGCACGGGTATGAATACTAGTATAACTACTGAAAATGATAACTTCTCCAAATAAAGACTATATCAAATCTCATCAATAATTCTCTCATACGAAATATTTAACGTGACATTAGAAAGGAGTAAAAAGATGGTTAGAGAATTTCTTTGTGGAGCTTGGTTGTGTTTTATTGGATCAAATTTTCAAAGACTGATTTGGTTTGTAATGTGGTTTCAAATTATAATCAGTCTTTTGAGAAAGAATTCGTCTTGCACAAAAGAAAATTTTGGATGTATGATATAGTAACAATAAACAATAAATGCGGTATTAGTATAGCATCTAGTGAGACATAGCGAGTCCTTTATATTAATGCATTATGTAAATGAAATCAACAAAGACTCGTACGTTATACCCTTGTAAATAAGCATCGATTATGAATAATGACAAATCAATAATTTCTAATCAATCATTGAGGGATCATATGTATGATACTAAACTAATCAAGCTTAACCATATCTAGATCAAGCGTGATCATTCTCAAATTCTTTTCTATGTAAAGCTTTTGTAAAAATATCAACTATTAATCAATCAACAAAAACTTCAATTTAGAATGCTATCCATCTATAGCACATGGGTGCCACAAATTAATGGCACATTCACATATAGCAACCAAATATAATATCTCATCATTCAAAACTAATATGTAAACTATTATTTCCAAGGAACAAACTTAAAGCATAATGAATATGCTTCTTGTAAATAATTCCCACAAAATTATCAACTACATGACAACAACCATTAAAATTCAGCATATTCCTCCTGTCATGTAGCCAAGTAATATCAAACAAAATTTTCATTCAAACATACATCTACCAAGAACACTTATTTAGAGAGTATATGTGAGTGACTTACTAACATTATTCCTCTTGACAATTCTTCATCTTATATTGTCGCCAAATATCACCACATTCACTCTCAATGGCCAAGAGTGAGAGTAATTCAAGTTAAATCCAAACATGATATAATTAGTTAATACTAATGTTTACTCCCCCTCATATAGCCTGCAAAAGTCAATCAATTCTTGGTTTTGGAAACCCAAACCTTTTTGGTTCCCTTTGGGTTAGTAGCATTAATAGTATGCAAAGAATCTTTCCTAACCCATACTTGTTTAAACGTGACATTATTCTTATCATGAGATAATTTCTTACGACATTCATAAGTAAAATGACCAATAAGACCACAATGCATGCAAACACGATGTTCTAGCACATCAACATATTTTCTATATTTCTTTTTAGGACTAGATTTAGCTATGGTCCTAATTCTTTGATTGGAAGGTGTATTGACATGCTTCATATACATCTCATAAGCTTTTTGTCCAATATACCACAAATTTCCTTTGTGTGTGGTAGTAGTCTTATTTTTCTCCAATTTTGACAGATTGTTTTTAAGGGTCTGATTTTCTTTAGCACGATGATCCAAACGTTTCTGCAAGGAGTGGGAATGGTCCTTAGAACTAGTATAAACCTCTGATCCTTTTACGAAGTTCAGTTTATAATTTAGCTTCTCTAATTCTATAGAACGCTCCTTCAAGTTTTTACCCAACGTTCCCAATTCTTTTACTAAGTTGTAGTTTGAGGTTTCTCCTTTTCTAACTCTAGGAAACGTTGTTTCAAATTGTTCTCCAACGTTTCTCTTTCCTTTTCTAAGATGACGTTCTTTTCTTTTAGCGAACGATTTTCTTTTTCTATCTCTTTTGTTTTATTTTTCATAAATTCGTTTTCTTCCTTCAGATTTTTATTGAGCACAACCAACATTTCATTACTCTTTTATACTTCACATATTTTGTCAGTGGTCATTTTTTCTAATTTCTCAAGAGTATTAATCCTATCTTTTAGGTCATTGATTTCATTCATTAAAATTAAATTGCTCTTTTCAGATTCTTCTTTAATTTTAGACAATGTCTCTTGAGAACTATTTATAACAACATTCATGGCATTCATCAATTTTTCTTTTGAAAAAGAAGATAATTTAGATTTTAGTTCGTTCATAGATACCTCAATATCTTCTTCATCATCGGTCTCATCATCCGAAATTGCCATAAGCGCTAAGTGGGCTTGCGGAGGATGTTCTTCTTCTTCTTCCGAATCTACTTCTTCTCTCGATTCAGCCATCACTTTGTCTATCTCTTTGTCTATTGCGGTGGATAAATTTGCTCTTTTATCTTTCTTCTTCTCCATATCCCACAATGGGCATTGATTTATCATATGTCCAGGTAACCTGCATTTATGACAAAGTCCATCATTAATATTTTGCTTGTAAACATTAGTGGAGTAATTTTTGTTTTTGCTAGAGTTTTTATTAGATTTAAAATTCTTTAAGAATTTTGGAAAACTTTTTGACAATAAGCATAATATCATCTTTATCAAAATCTCCGATTGGCTCATCATATTCATTGGCCTTGAAAGCAAGTCCTCTATCTTTGTTTGATGACTCTGGGGCTCGAGTTTCAAGTTTCATCTCATGAGTTAACAGAGATCTCCCATCAGTTGGTCCAGTTGTAGTTTTGTGAGATCCCTAACTTCTTGAATTGCAGTAACTTTAGGCATCCAATGTCCTGTATTCGGTAGACTCCTCAGAATTTTTCTAACTTGATCTTCCACTGCATATTCTCTGCCAAGAGACTTTAGCTCATTTATAATAATAGTAAAGCGGGTAAACATATCCTTAATCGATTCGTTTTTCTTCATCTCAAAAGATTCATATTGTTGAACTAGTAAATCGATTTTAGATAATTTCACTTTATTAGATCCTTCATGAGCAGTTTGTAAAGTATCCCAAATTTCTTTAGCACTAGAACAAATAAATATTCTATTTAATTCATCAGAATCTAAGGCACAATGTAAAAATTTCATTGCTTTAGCATTTTTTTCAATTTTTCTAAAATTGGTTTCAGTCCATTTATCCTCTTCTACTTCTTTACCTGCCGTGTCAACAATTTTAAACTGTCCATTCTTAACTACTTGCCATACTTGATAGTCTTCAGATTTAATGTAAATTTTCATACGATTTTTCCATCCAGAGTAGTTTCGCCCATCGAAGAATGGAGGTCTTACAGCAGATTGACCCTCTTTAATACCATTCGATGTGTTTGAGATCGACATTCTCTTCAAGCATGAACCTGTATCTAAGAGAAAACGTAGCGTTTTCTATTCATAGTGAATAGAGGGAGCAATCAAACATAATAATTATAATCATTCATTATTAAAGAGCTCGTAATGTTAAAGCAAGATAATCAAAGAGCTCATTCATGATAAAATGTGTCATCTATGTATTTCATTCATAATCAAGAAGTCAATTGAAACTCTTGGACCCAAAGAAATGGATTACTGACTGAATGAACCTTTACATATTCGTATACCAAAGCTCTGATATTTCAACAGGCAGACTGGCGGTCTCTGCTTCATGTTCCTGCAAAATCATCAGTGTTACTAATTTGTTGGAACTAATTAGAACAACATAACTAGAATTTCTGTATACTTGTCAAAAAGATTTCATAGAACATGTCACCAGAACTTGATTAGATTTTGGAAGAAATTCAGCTGACATATTCAACTTTCTAAATTGATTATGGTTTATCGATGATCAAATCAGGGGAAGATACCTCATTGCATATTGCGCTTGATTTGTCATGTTTTCGAAATGATGTTCCTAGCTCGCATTAGCTCGCTCATTGCATCAGTCACGCTACTCCAATCGTAACCAAGGAAACCATACATTCAGCTTTTTTCTGTAGCGTGGCTTGAGTCGATCTTCTTTCATCACTGGTTCCTTCATCACTTTCACTTTCTGTAAGAATTGGATCGATAATCTGCAGCACTAGTAAAGCAGCCTTGGCGTACATATGAAGGGTTAAATCTTCCTTGAACATATTGTCAGTGGGTCTCTTGCCTGTCATGAGCTCTAGTAGCAGAATCCCAAAACTGTAGACATCACCTTCTGTTGAAGCTTCGCCTCCTAGCCCGTACTCTTATGACAAAGAATCCACAAGATTGCTTAGTCCCAAATATGTACAGAAATCATTTCTGCTGATCCTTGTTATCTCTATTCGTTTATTTTTAAACAGATTATCTCTAACTAGCTAGGTGGACACATAAGCTTTTGTATACATGATTACTTTGCATTAGGAAAGCATAACAGGATATGGAAGACTATTTCTACTAGATATACTTATGTCTATAGGAACAGTTGCCAGTTGCTCTAGGAAATGCATTACTATCTTCTGATAATTTCCAACTTCATGTAACCATTTATCCAGACTTCCATTTCTCTTCAAGGAATTGATGGTTCGAGAAAGTAAAATTTCTCTTCCAGATATAGCTCCAAGCTTGAAAAATACAGATAAGGAAACAAATGATGCTGTTGTTCGGAGCTTGATACCCGAAGGCGGCAGCTTGTGGGATGCTTGGAGTAAACGGGTTGAAGCTGCGAGGAATATGAGATTTTCGTTGGATGGATATGTTGTTGAAGGTAATTTTCTTCCTGTATGTGAGTCTGGTAATTGTTTTATTCCTTCGGCTTTTCGGCTGTCAATACTAGTTTTTCTATTCTACAATACATAGGCTATAATGATTCAGTTCCTTTGATGGAATCTCTTTTCTTGTCTCTATGTAATCTACCTTTTTCCATGATACAATATTGATTTACCCTTGTTTTAGGGAGTTCTTTGGGTCAAACATATAATGCTGATAATGTTGCTGAACGAGACTACTTGAGGACGGAAGGGGACCCTGGAGCTGCAGGATATACAATAAAGGAAGCTCTAGCTCTTGCAAGGAGTATTGTATGTTTCATTAAATTTGGCAACTCCTTATGAAAATGAGTTTTATGCTTATAGCCAGAAAAATAAAGTCTTGCCTTGTAACAAACTTGTTCGTGGAAACGTGATGTGATTTTTAGGTTCCCGGACAACGAGCTCTTGCGTTACATCTTCTTGCATCTGTCCTTAGTAAAGCTTTACACAGCATTTGCAAAAATCAACTTGACTGTACTACAAGGGTCAGCAATGAAATATCTGTTGACTGGGAGGCCATTTGGGCTTATGCACTTGGTCCGGAGCCTGAGCTTGTTTTATCTCTGAGGTAATTCCTGGAAAGTAGAGTTGTACTTTATTGGTTTGTTTAGTCTTTCTTTTCTGCTAGTTGCTAGGTTCTTAATTCTCAAGATGAGCAAGTACATATTTATAGATGGACTTTTTTCATGTAATTCCCTGGTTGTAAACGACCCCTGTTTGTTATAGTGTTATAATGAGATTTCCTTTGTCTAACCTGCCAAGCACAAGCTGGTGAAATGGGACTAACCATCTAAACTATGATGATACCTCGTCACTTAATCGAGTAGAGCCAGGATTATTACGTTGTGGCTCTTTCAAAACTCAGTGTTTATAATGTCTGCTTCCCTTTTTGCCTTATCCTTTCCCTGCCGGCGCTGCGCTGAATCAGTGAAAGAGAGGAATGAATGCTTTTCTGATTCAGTGTGCTCTTCATCCTCAGTCGGTATGCTCTAAGAGCTGGCACACCATCAACTTGATGTATAATTTCTTTGTAAAATTTGTTGCTGGGGTTAGTATCTAAGGATTCTCTTGCAATCTAACTCCCCCATTTGGTTTGTTTGGCTGGGGGGAGGGTGTCTGGTATGAAATCTTCAACTTAATTCCTAAGACGAGAATTCTTACATCAGAGAACTAACGGTTCTTTGCTTTATAGGTCTGAGGTTCATAAATTTATTATCTTTCCAATAATCATATATGTGACTCCTATTCCTTCCTTCATCGCAAATCTTTGGTGAGACTTTAACCGTGGGTGCTTTTTTGTAGGATGGCGCTCGATGATAATCATAATTCTGTTGTGTTAGCTTCTGCCAAAGTCATTCAATGCATCCTAGCCTGTGATGTGAATGAAAACTTCTTCAGCGTATTAGAGGTCTATCCTAATACTAATATATTGTTTCTTTGCCTTTCTTTTATTCTTTCTTTCTGTAGCTATGGTATTCAGTTTGCTGTTTGCTTGCAGAAAACGGCAGCAAAGGATCTGTATACTGCTCCTGTATTTCGAAGTAGACCTGACATCAAATATGGTTTCCTTGGTGGTGGCTTTTGGAAATATAGTACCAAACCCTCCAACATTCTTTTCACTGATGTGGAAATGAATGACATGAATGAAGGAGAACATACTATTAAAGATGATACTATTGTTGCCACACAAGATGTTGCAGCTGGTCTGGTTAGGATGGGGATCCTTCCTAGGCTTTGTTATATTTTAGAGGTAAGGCTTATTGCAATGTAGTTCCCTATTTTCTTTCTGGACCTTGGGTAGGTGCTAGGTAGACAAAGAGACTTGGTATTGCGATAGTGAAGGCTTTTGCTATTATTGCTGTTGCTACTTGCTTGCATTGTTAACTGTGTACTTCAGCTGCTTGATATATCTCTAGCATTTAACAGTCTGGAAAAGATACAAGTGATCAACATGGTGATTGGGATCATTCCGGTTATTCATGCCTAGGACACAAGATTAAGGTGACTTTACAAAATGCCTTGGGTGTTGAATGTGGTAAGGAAACATGGCCTTGAGATTGCCCCTTTTTTCACTCAATCTTGTGTGGTAAATTCCATTTACTATTATGTCCATAAAGGGTCCTTAAAATCTCCAACAAGTGATCAATCTGTTGTTTATTCTTTGCCATCCATAATGGGATTGTTGAGGTGTGATGATTTGCCTAGCTTTGTGTCCTTTCCTGGTGCATACCAAGCTATTGTGAAGCTCTTGGTGGATCAATTCTCAAATATTGAAGAGGTAGATTATTTGTTTGTTAATTCTGTGGACAACTTGGAGACTAAGGTATGTTGGTCACTCTCCTGAGCTTCTTCATATGTGAATTTTTTTTTATATACCCTCCTTTTATATATATATATATATATATATATATATATATATATATATATATATATATATATACACACTTAAATCTGCAACTTCATCCTTCACATTTTTACTCAATGTGAAGGTATTCAAGGTAACACGACCAAGCTGGTATTAAAAAAAAAAATCTAATCTCAAAAATCACTTCTAATTATAAGTAGTTAGAGTAGGTGTGCGAGTTCAATTCAGTGATCTCCAATTCAGTTAAGTGATGTTTCAGTTGAGTTCAGAAACATACTTTTTGTCTCACGTATCAAGTTGTGTTCAATTCAGTTTAGTGGTGTTCAATACAGTTTAGTAGTGTTTAATTTACTGTTGTTGGATTCAGTTCAACTCAGTATTATTAAATTCAGTTCAGATAACTTTATCCCTAAAGAACGCACCCCATATATGGAATTTTTTTACTAAACCTTAGTCCAGCCAACATAACTGGAACCTAGAGAATAGTAACAATTTTGTCACACGCTCATCGTTGAACGCGCGCTTTGTTTTTCTTTAAATTGAAGGCTGGGTTGAACCGCTTGGAGGCTTTCAAAACGATAGCATCTGGGCCTGATCCAGCCATGTTGGCTGGACGGAGGTCCAACAAATGAAAATTACCATACATATGTTGTTCACTTTTGAGTAGATCTCCTTTGTTTTTTACTCGTTCTTTTTGTAACTAGGCGACCTTATGCATGTGAAGCGGTAAAAGATATACTTTTTGGTAGTGATTTCATATATTACTCGTTGGTGTTACTTTTCTGTTAGTCATTTTCTTTGTACTTTGTACAGAACAATCACTTTTTGTCTCACTTTTTAACACCCATGTATCACTTGCACTTGTTGACTCGCTCATAGATGTGACCGTCTCAAATGAATTTTTGGATTTCTTTTTATAACATTAGAATTTTCAAGTCACCAATACTGTTTACAGTTGCGTTCTTTTTTTGGGTTTGGTTCATACCAAGGTATCCGCATCGTCGACTACAGTTAATCGACTATTCCCTTGCCGCATTGGTTTATATGCATCTCAAAGGATGGGATAACTGGTCAAGTAATCTCATACCGCTTTATACTAAGGTGATGATCAAATCATCAATCTTAATTAAGGGTCAATAAGTCTCTATCCACTCAATCTGCACGATCTCAATGATGTTCACTCGTTTAACCTTGACATTTTCAAAACTGACTTCTTTTTTATCTGGTGCAAAATTCAGAAAGAGTTTGATTGGAACTTTTGTTCTCTTATCTCCCCTGGTCTTTCTCCAATTGTGAGATCTTTCTCCAGAACCTATTCCAACCTTAATAGTTAGCTAGAAGACAACGTTTTCACATACCCCTAAAAAGAAAAGGAGGACTACGTTTCACAAGGGAGCTAAAAGCATTCGTCCCGATCTCTTGCCCCGTCTTTTTCAATTTTGCAGTACGTACTACGTAGTACGTAGAACGCATGTAGCGCTACATTTGGCGCTATAGCCCATAGGATATATAGTTCATGGTCTCTTCTTCCTAATTTTTTTTTTTTTATAGTTATGTTGAAGTATTTATTTTTATTTGTTGAATGTTGTTGAACTTTGTTAAATTTTTTTTGTTTTCTAAATTTTATTTAATTCGTTGAATTTTGTTGAAATCTGTTTATTCCACTGAATTTTGTTGAAATTTGTTTATCCTACTGAATTTTGTTTACTCTACTAAATTTTGTTGAAGTTTGTTGAAGTTTGTTGAATTTTATTTATTTTACTGAATTTTGTTGAATTTTGTTGAAGTTCAATTTTGTTGAATTTTGTTGAAGTTCAATTTTGTTGAAATGAATAAATTAAACAGAAATAAGTTGGAAAAAACTGATCTTTAATTCTTTCTATCTTCTCTACAGTTTTTGGTTTGAATATTTAATATTAAGTTACTAACTTCCTCCCCCCTCAAAAAAAAAAAAAAAACGGTATCGACTATTGAGGCGCTTCTTTAAAAATAAAGTTGATATATTCTAATTCAAATGTTGATCTACTCACCTCTAGTATAATCTTTAGTTGTGCTATTGTGACCATAAGAAAACAGATCGAGTACCACTTTGATTATAATTAATCTTTCATTGCGTGATGAATAATATGGGAAAGGCAAGCCCATATCTTCGTAGGACTTGAATAAGACTGTTTCACAGCCTGTAAGATAATTAGAAGTGCCTTTTTTTATTCAAAATATAACATTTTTTGTTTGACGAGTAATGAGGGTTTATTTAATCGACAATCAAAGATTTAAAATAAAATAATAATTTTTTTATTCCAAAAGTAATACTTTTTGTTCAGCTCATTTCATGCGTTTAGGCCTCATTGGTAACTTTTGGATAAAACTAAGCTGATTTGAACTCAATCGAATGTATATGTCACCTTTACTACTTATAACTCACCAAAATATGCGATGAAATATTTCTAATAACACACGTATCATCGTGATTATATGAATTGGATTTTTTTTATTTTTTTAATCAAAGTGAGCGCGAAACATATAGTATTTCCTCCATTCCAAAATTTGCTATCTACTTCTTACTAGTACGGAGTTTAATGGGAGTTGATTTCGGAACGAAAAGCTTTTTTTTGCGTGCCCTTACTTTAACGTGAGAGAGAGTGTGTAGTAGGTTGAAAAGTAATGATGATAAGAAAAAGTACGGGTAGATGCGTCTTTTAACACCCAAAATATTACTAAAAGTTAAAGTGGGTAGAAGATTTAGAAACGGTGTAAAATGAATGTAGATAGCAGATTTTAGAACGGAGGAGTATAACTGCTTTTAAATGAACTTACTTGACTTAGGTTCTGTTTGATTCAACTTAAGTTCAGTTCAGTTCAGTTTAATTCATCTGTAGCTTTATCACTCATATAACTTTTTATTCCGAAATAAATTAATGATGTTAACTATGTCATCGAAAAGATCTCAAAGCATACTTTCAAATGAGTCCAATATTAAATATGTTTGGACAAATTTTTGATTGTTAACAGTGAAGATAAAAAAATCAGTTCAGTTCACTTTTTTCCAGGTGAATCAAACAGAGCCTTAGATGAAGTGGATTCAACTAAATGTAACTGAAATTAAGGTTAAGTGAAGATAACTTTACATCTAGATCACAAAATTGTTTTTTATTCTCCATAAACCATCAAGAGTCATTATGATGAGCAAGTCTTGTGTGAAACTAACTCACAGAAAAATAGGGTTATTATTTAAAATTTTAGGGGTCAATTATTATAAGTAATGACCCCTAATTCACTAAAAAGTGACTCTCGTTTTACAAAAAGTAACGGTAAGACCGTCTCTAACAAGTTTTGTGCATTATGATAACGTATCAATTTCACGTTTATTTGAAAAAAGGTGACGCAGAGGGAAAATCTACACACTGTTTTCCATACGAGGCATTCATTATTAGTGCCGCTATTTAGGGAAAATGCTAAGCTTACACATAATGTAACATGTATAAGTGTGTTTTGTGTCTATCTCTCTCCTCTACCCCACACCCATAATACCTCCATGAAATCCAAGGAGCCCAAGGGGGAGGAGAAAGATAAATACAAAGACACATTTGTGTATATTACACCGTGTGTAAACCAATCAAGGTACGCTGCACTAGTCATATCGACCAGTCTGAAAATGAAGTGAGGCCCTTTCTCTTCACCTTTTCTTTTACTGAGTTTATCTGTACAATAATGAGTTGAATTGAATTTTTTAAACTGAACTTATTTTTACTAAATCTACAATTACAAAGATTAAGATTGTACTTCGATTTATCGAACTTAATTGAATTTTTCTGAACTGAATTGAGTTAGATTGAAACTTAATTTTACCGAACTGAATTGAGCTGAATTTATTACTTCAGGGACAAGTTAAAGTGAACAAGACCTAATTTTTTTGCTCGCTAAGAACATGACCTAATTTGCCCAATTATATTTATTGCAATGGTAGGCAGCAAATTGGATGGCAAGCAAATGGAATTTGAAGACAATAGGACCAGCCATTCCCTCAATGTACTTGGACAAGCGCTTGCCGTATGACAAAGAATATGGCCATAGCCTTTTCAAGCCCGAAACTGATGCTTGCACACAGTGGCTTGATGCTAAGGAAAATGGTTCCGTTGTCTACATATCAATGGGTAGCGTGGCATCTCTAGGGAAAGAGCAAATGGAAGAGATTGCGATGGGCTTGGAGAAATGCAACAATCATTTCCTTTGGGTCGTTAGGGCTTGCCAAGAAAATAAGCTTCCGTCTAATTTCAAAGAGAAGACCTTGGAAAAAGGCTTGATTGTAAATTGGTGTCCCCAATTAGAGGCTCTGGCTCACCGAGCATTGGGTTGTTTCTTGACTCATTGTGGGTGGAACTTGACATTGGAAGCTATAAGTCTCGGAGTGCCATGTGTGGCATTCCCCCAATGGACGGACCAACCCACCAATGCCAAATGTATAACAATTTTTTGGAGAGTCGGAGTAAGAGTACAAGTAAATGAGGACGGCATTGTAACCCGAAATGAGATAGAATCTTGCATTAGAGAAGTTATGGAAGGGAAAAGGGCGAAAGAGTTTAAAAGCAATGCTACAAAGTGGAAGCAAGTCGTTAAAGAGGCAATGGAAGAAGGTGGTACCTCAGACAGGAACATTGAGGAAATTGTTGGCAAATTTTTGAGCACTACCTAGCTTTACATATTCCTATGAAGGTAGAGAATGGTCACCCAATTGAGAGCCGTGACACATATATCTATAAACAATGTGAAATATTATTATATAAAAATTGTTGTCTTCTTTGTACTCTATTAATTCAATTTCCGTCTTATGTGGTAAATGCCATAGAAATCAATCGTCTTCCGGGATGACAATTCCGACAAATTTATGAATGCATAAATGGCTATATATCAAAGAAATCAAACATGACTAATCAAAGGGGTGTAGTTTAGTGGTAAGGATTCATTTATCCTTAATTAAGATTGAGGAGTTGAATTTTGTTTTGGCGATGGAGCTACTTTGAATCCCTTAATCAGTTGTCCCACCCTTTAAAGTGCCTACAAGCCTGCACTGAAATTAATCATTGTGGTTGACTATGGATATCCCGGTTGTGAATCAGCAAAAAACAAAAAGAAGTGGAAAATGGCTTTTTTTTTTTGTAAAATTCTATCTAATTTAACGGTATAATATTACAATACAATAAAGGAACAATATCTAGTTGGCAACCATGAAGAATTTTTCACTTGAGACACTTGTGTCCGCCACTAGCCACTGTACGTGGAAGTTTTTCATAAGAGAAAAAAATAAATTTTATTAATAATTTGACATACGACATATACAAACCATATCAAATAAAACAAACACTAAATCTAAAATATTAGAAAACATTCCAAAAAAAAAAGCTATCAAGCACAATAAAAAAGAAAACAATCATGCCTAATTCAATAAAAAAAAAAAAAGGCTTAATTACTACCACTTCAAACAAAATGAAGGAAAAGAATTGGGTTTTGAACTAGAATTTGATGGTGAACAAAGAGACCCAACTAGTTATGGGGGTAGATCTGATGTGAACGAGATCAGTCCAGACCTAAATTTATGGTGAATTTGTGGTTCAAATAAAAACAATTAGTTAACTCAAGTAAAACTTATTTGTGTTTTATGGGTACAAACTCTTGAAATTGCTAAGAATCTCTTGACCGGTAAGTGGTTAACACTGAGGTGTTGGGTATATTAGGTCTGATGATTAAATTCCCTCTCCCTCATGTATATTATATATGTATACTAGGTGGATGCCCGTGCGTTGCATGAATTGTGATTATATAATAAAATTAATATAACGTGATTATTAATCTCATCGAACAATCATAGTGTAATTGTCACTTTTGAAGAAATATTAGTAATATATGGATAAATATTAATATAATTCATTTAATATCATCTATGCCATATAATAAGATTACTAATACTTTATAGGGGCATTTTATATAATTTAAACTCTTATCACCAATTTCAATTAATTTTTAATTAACTCACCCTATATGTTACATGATCCTAGAGGTCATAGTTTCAAAGTCTTTTTGTACTTGATGTTGGTACGCCAATGCTCTTATGTTGATATAAGTCCTTCTAAAGGTAATGTATGATCCTTTTTTTATGCTAAAATCAGGCAAAATGTATAATGTATACATAACTACTTTTCAAAAAATAAAGAAGTTTAAGACGTAAACCTTAAATTAGCAAAACAAATTTTAATGCTTGCTTGATTTTTTTTTTTCAAACTTGTATACATTAATAATTATAGAGTTAAAGAAACTGTTGACCAGTTATTTTGATCTAGAGAGAGACTTTTTCTAGAGGGAGAAAGCGATTTGCTGAGTGTGGTTCTGCTCTAGTGGCGTACGTTTAACTCAGGCTACCGTGCACCCACTAAATCACCATGCCTCCTCGTGGTTGACCTGAAGAATATGAAGCATGTACCTGAAGCGAATAAAAAGGGAAAAAGAAGGGGGGTGGCAAGAAAACGAGCAATGGTGATGGGCTTCATGAGATTGAGCGCAACCCAGGAGGTTTGTTCTTTGTCGCCAAGATCGCCATTAATTCTGGGAGATGTCATTGTTTTGTCTTTTATTCCACAATCAGAGCATTAGAATGTTGAGAAATCAGGTAAATCACCGCCTGTGAGTCCTCATTCAATTAATCGCGAACTTGAGGGTCTAGGTTTTACTTCATCTCTATTGTTGAATCTTGAGAATCGTAATTTCTTAGATGAACAAGAATCTGATTGTACTAATAATTGGGGAAATAAAACTGAACCACATATGAGTGATTCTGAAATTTTTGAAGAACCAATTGGGGATTTTATGAACCCTAATTCTGAAATGATTGAAAATCGCGATTAAGAACATCTTGAAGTTAATGCAGGGAAAGGGGATAAATGGAGGGGCTTTTCAGGAATAATGGGGATCCGAATACGGGTTTAAAATTGGAATTTGTTGTGTCTGAGTCTGATTGTGTGGAATTAGACTTGGAAGATGTTTGTGATGAAATTGATTTCTGGAGAAACACCTTAGTGGGATTTGTTATAGGAGGGAACCCTAGAATAGCTGCTATACAGGAGTTTATCCAGAGGAAATAGATACGGATTTCTTTGCCACTGGTTTATTTCCATAAGAAATGGTGGTATTTCTTTAGGTTTGCAAATGAGCAAGATCTCAATACAGTGCTGAGGGGTGGTCCATAGAAAATGGGTGAAAGGAATTTTCTTTTGAAGCCTTGGACGCCAGAGTTCTGTCTCCAGAAAGAACAAATCACGAAGGTTCCTGTATGGGTGAATTTACCTGATCTAGATGTCCAGTAATGGTCTGCCAAGGGCCTTAGTAAACTGGTGAGCTAAATTGGTACTCCTATTTTTCCGGAAAAATGCACAGCTAGAAAACTAAGATTTCATATGCAAGAATACTAGTGGAGGTGGATGTTTCAAAAAGGCTACCTGATAAAATCTAGCTTAAGACTCCTTTTGGGGTAAATCTGGTACAACTAGTTGATTATGAGTGGGTACCTTACTATTGTAAGGTGTGCAAAACCCTGGGTCATTTGGCAGAAAGGTGCAGGAAAAGTCTACAAGGGGTGATAGACCTATTCCTGGGTCCATTGCGGTTCCAAAGCTAGTAGTCGAGGAGGCTTCACCTGAGAAACAACATGCAGAGACAGAATCTTCTGCGATGGTGCCTAGCTCAGCAGAGTCTGGACAGAAACACCAGGAGGAGTGGACTCTTGCGGATAAAGGGCACTCTATGTCAAAGACAAACACTAGGGGTGGTAAGTCTGGAAAGGGGCGTGTACAAGGAAATCCAAAGACTCCGGTGTATGGTAGAGGGTATGAGAAGAATAAGCAAAATAATAGATTTACTGTTTTGAACAGCAGGAGAAAAGAGTCTCAAAAAGGTGTTGGAAATAGCGGGGGTCTGCCTCATAATGGGGATCCTGACCCTTCCACTATTTCATGATTAATTCAGCATGGAACATCAGGGGCTATAACTTGCCCTTGAAGCAGAGTGAGGTTCGTGGGTTATTAAATCGTTACAAAGTAGATGTTCTTGATCTTTTGGAGACCAAGGTGAACAAAAAGAATGCTCAGGAAGTTGCTAGAAGACTGGGCAACCAATGACAGGTGTCTTTTAACTATAACTCTCACTATAATGCGAGAGTATGGTTGATTTGGAATCCATACAATGTGGATGTCCAGGTTATGGAGGAGACGACTCAGAGTATCCACCGTGTAATTCAATCAAAGCGAAGTAAGTTTTGTATAAATGCTACGTTTGTATATGCATTTAATGAATTGAGGGTAGAAGAGCTTTGTTGCAGAATCTTTGTAGCAAGGCTAGTCAGATTCAGCTCCCTTGGTTAACCCTGGGAGATTTTAATGTGGTAGTGAACCAAGAGGAGAGGGAGAGTGTAGTGTCTCCTGACCCACTGGCCATTTCTGAGTTTGTTGATTGCCTTAGTAGTATAGGGTTAGTGAATGTTCCTGCTTCAGGTTGTGCTTTCACTTGGACAAATAATCATGAAGGAGTGGGGCGGGTTTGGAGCAAGTTGGATCATTTTTTGGCTAATACACGATGGTTACTTGATGAAATTAATGCTACTACTGGGGTCTCGGATCATAGTTCGGCTATGATTAGTATTCGGGAGCAGACCAGAATGGAGCAAAAACAGTTCATGTTTTTGAATTTTTGGGCTGAAGAGGACGACTTCTTGCCTATGGTTCAGTAGGTTTAGGCCTTGCATGTTCCTGGATGTGTTATGTACCAGATTATTACAAAGTTGAAAATGATAAGAAGAAAACTGAGAGATATACATAAGCAGCGGTTTAGTGGCTTAACAAATATAGGGAGCGAGAATGCAGGTTAGAGTTGGAACAACTACAGCAACAGATACAAGAGGATCTAAACAACCCAGACCTGTAACTGCAGAAAAGGAGAAAAAACAACGATTTGTTAAGATGCAAAAAGCTGAGTTGAGCATGTTGCACCAGAAAGCAAAACCTAATGATGTAAATTTTAATGATGAAAATTCTGCCTACTTCTAAGCAAAAGTGGTAGAGAGGAAAGCTAGAGCTAGAATGACTAAAGTCAGGGACATGAATGGGCAGTTGTTCACTGATTCTGAAGATATCGCCTCAGCTTTCATTATGTACTATACTGAGCTTCTTGGGTCTCATGTAGAGGTGGAGGAGTTCAATTCTGACCTGAATGGGCATGGCCCTATTCTTATGAAAATGAACATGCTGGACTTATGGCTGCTCTGAGTAAAAAGGAGGTGAAGGAGGCCATATTCTCTATTGATGAAAATAAAGCTCCTGGGGTTGATGGGTTTACTTCTGGCTTCTTCAAGAAAACATGGAGCATTGTAGAAGCAGACGTTTGCTTAGCTGTAAAAGACTTCTTCGACACTGGGAAGCTACTTACTCAGGTAAATTGCACACTCATTACACTGATTCCAAAGTCTGATATCCCTGATGTGGTCTCGGATTTTAGGCCAATCTCTTGTTGCTCAGTTTTATATAAATTCATCACTAAGCTAAGGCGTTGTCAAATAGGATGAAGGAGGTGGTTGAGCACATAGTGGAAAAAAAGCAGAATGCTTTTGTTCTAGGCAGAGTATGGTGGAGAATGTGTTTATGGCACAAGAACTTTCGGAACATTATGGAAGGGCTAATATCTCTCCGGGCTGTGGTCAAGGTAGATATTTAAAAAGCCTATGATTCTGTGAGTTGGGTGTTTATGGAGAAAACTCTTTTGCACCTTGGCTTCCCGGAAGGTTTTGTCAGGTGGGTCATGAAGTGTGTTAGCAGTCCCAGATATTCTATGAACATCAATGGGGTACCTAGAGGCTACTTTGTTGGAAAGAAAGGCTTAAGGCATGTCTCCCTACCTATTTGTGTTGTGTGTAGAAATCTTGGTAAGGATGCTGCAGAAAACCAGAAGTGTAGTGGGGTACAAAGATCATCTGAAATGTGCAAAAGTAAAAATGATTTGGGCATACTATACTAAGAGTGGCTCTTTCTGGGAGATACAAAAAAAAACAGAATGACTCTAATCTTTGGAAGAAGCTTCTTAACTTGCATGATGAATTAAAAGTGAAAGCAGATAGTGTGGATGCCGCTATAGCCCTGTTGTCGTCCTGAGTTTACAAGAGGCAGTTCCAACTGAAGAAAGCATATGAATGGGTCAGGAAGACGGGGGTTAAATTTAGATGGAAACAGTCGGTTTTGAATGGTATGAACGTACCTAGACACAAACTAATTTTACTGTTTGCTGCAAGAAACAAGTTAGCCACTATGAACAATCTGTCAAAGAGGGGAATGCATATTGTTAATAGGTGTAGCTTATGTTATCATAATCTGGAATCCACTTCACACCTCTTCTTCAAGTGTGAGTTCTCCAACAAGGTTTGGGGTGCTGTGTTGACATGACTCAGGATTACAAGAGGCAGCTTGAGTATGAGACAAGAACTGAAGTGGTTCAAGAAGAACAACAGAGGTAAGCAACCTGTAAAACAACTCAGAAGGAATGCTCTAGTGGCTGCCACCTATAAACTGGGGGCGGAACAAAATGCTTGGATATTAAGGGGACAGAAACGGACAATTGAATAGGTGGTTTGGAACATTAAATCCTAGGCATGTATACGTTTTTTCGCCCAAATACCCTGAGTCTTTGTTAAGGGATTTGGTTTATTAGGATGTGTTTTTTACTTCCCCTAGGGGGGTGTTTTTAACATGTTAAAACCCTGTTTCCTTTTTTCTTCTGATTGATTGTGATTGTACTAAGTTAGGATACTACAATGGTATTCTAAATAGGTTGTACTTTTACTCTGAGAGCATTGCTTTGAAGTCCCTTTGGGAGATGGAAATCTTAATTCTGACCATTTTTCAAAAAAAAATAATAATTATAGAGTTGAAGCAGGGAGTATAAATTGGAGCACTAAAATAACTTGGAGCCCTAAAATAATATGGGTGATCAGTCTATTACGTCGAGTTATAAAGTATATGTGACAACGGTCAAGTTTCCTATTAAAGATTGGACCTAAAACCATTTTGGATTCATCGTTTATTTATTTATTCTACCTATATCCTTTTTATTATATTATACATTGAGATTGCTTTTTAAATTTCTATAGCTAATACACTATCTTTTTTTTCTTTCTTTTTTATTTATTTTTTATTTTTTATATTGCAACTCTATAGTTTTGTCAAGCTAATTACTTTTTTAAGTGGATGTATCCAATGTTGTATAAATTATGCATCTTTTATATACTCATTCTGTATTTTTTCAATCAATAAAACATACTACAAATGAGTCTCATTTTAAAGGATATTTCGCACTCTTTCCAATGGTGGAAGAAATTTAATATTTTAAGCGGTGGAAGTAAAGTTATATGCTAGTTAAATCTAATAGTCTACTCTTTAACGATTTAGAAAAGTATAACTGTAGTAAGTATATTCTATAACAAAACCTCTAATAGTCTACTCTTTTAACGATTTTGAAAAGTACAACTTTAATATATATTCTATGCCAAAACCTGTTTTTTTATTTTATATTTATATTAAAATTTTATTACAATTGTTCGCTTAGGTGGACGCCTCCAACGCTGTCAGAAAATGTCTCTAATACATAGATATATTATGATATGATTATGATTATGATTATGATTATGATTATGATTGTACCTCATCCGAACCAGAACATAAAACAAAGAAACCTCTATAAAATTGTTTTTTATTGTTCCATTGGAGACACAAAAACATATGAAAACAGATCAACCAAAAAAAAAACTAAAAAAAAACATTGGCCTCCCTTTTCTCTCAGCTCTTGAAGCTCTATACGGTATGAAATTGGGGCTGTCGTTGGTCATCCACCAACGATAAGCCCCTCTTTCTACTAGATTTTTCCATTTTTCATTGTTATTTGGCTTTTTAATTGAGTAGGTCAATAAATTTCGCTCCATTGTGAGATTTTAATCGCTCCTTTTGTGAGATTTTGATCAAACCAATTGTGACTCCTTTTCACTTTGACTCCATTTGTGAGGTTCACTTTGACTCCTTTTTGTGAGGATTATCTCTTCGTCTTTTGAGGGTCGGTAGTTTGTTGTTTATGGAGTACGATTGGGTGTCCTCTACTATGAGGATTTTCTTATTGGCTATAGGAAATCTTAGTCTCTATTTAATTATTTCGAAATTGAAGGTAGAACATGGAGTTGATAGTTTGCGGCTTCAGTTCGTTCGTACGGTGATACCGCGGATCTTATTTTTCTAGAGGCAGTCTACAATATCAGAGTTATGCATTCATAGAGGCCATGGCAGGATCTTCTGCAAAGAGGTTGTGATATGGAAAACAACGATAAAAAGAAAGTCGTTCGGAATTGTCAAATCTCAAGTGCTTGATAGTCTTCCAATTAGAATGTTTTCTGATGTGTTAGATCCGTTTATTATTGGATTTGATATTGTTTATAGATCCTGTATGACCTATTATTAATGCAATTTCTATTTTTTCAAAAAACAAAACCAAAAAAAAACTATGCATTCAAAATTTCAAATCTTCTTCTCATCCACCTCTGCATATTTATAAAACATAGTGTTTTATTACAAAAATTTGCATAGGACAGATTTATGGGATAGAGTCTCTCATATTTCTCCTTCCTCTCTCTCTCTCTCTCATATTCTAAATAAGACTTGTTGCAGTATTATACAGTTATTGTCCTTTAAAAAGAAAAAAAAAAGAAAATCAGTAGAAACTAGGTGAAAATTGTGAGGAGAAGCTAATAAACTAGAAGTAGGCTTGTAGTTGTAGCTGACTAGCTACAAGTTAAAAGCTATAGTATGTATAATTTCACAAAGTTAGTTGTACTTTTAGCTGCAAATTGAAAATAATCTGACAAACTATTTGGTAGCTAAGTGATAAAACAAAAAAAAAAAAAAAAAAAAAAAACAAAACTAGCAGTAAGATTCAAGGTATAACTTTTATTGAAAAGCTAGCGATTTTTGTCATAACGCTCGTTATCGTATTTCAACTAACCAATAATTGACAACTTTTCTGGGAAAAAAAATAAAATAGTACTGAAAAGGGCAAGGATCACCGAGGAGGATATGTTACCAAAACAAGATTTGGATAACAAAAGAAGATCTCTTTTAAAATGCCAGAACTACTATGAAGAAAAAACTACAAAAAAGCGTTTACTTCTCTCTCACCTCCTCTACTCTCAAAAATAACTCTCATTGCTGGGGTGTCAACCATTTGTAAGTCTCTTTCTCATTACTTCTGTTTTAAAATTTTCAGATGTTAATGTAGTATACATATGTGTTAAAGATATTTTCATAGTAAAAATATACCTAATTGTAGTAAATATTAGTCTGTCATGTAAAACTAGAAGATAGATAAGAACATTTTCTTAGAAAAACTAAATATCATTAAATTTGGATTGTTTCGTCACGGGGCCTTAGACGATGGCCTAAGCCTAGCCAGGGCCGTTCCTAAGGTTTTTGAGGCCCTGGGGCGGGATAAAAATGAGGGCCCCTAAGTATGAATTTCTTGTTTTATCGGCAAAAAATACAATAAAATTTGGGCCCCGTATTAGGAAATGAGGATATGAAGAATGAAAAATTATTTTAAATTATAGAAAAATGGGGGCCAAAGAGATTTGATCTCAAAATCTAATGTAGGTAAGGAGCAACACAACTCATTTCCAACCAAGGAACTAGGCCCTTTTTCATGTTTAGTATTTGCAAGTTTTTTTATTTATCTTAATTTTGCATTGTTGTTTGGACCCTCTACAGACTGGGCCCTAGGCGGTCGCTCCTCTGACCACCCCCTTGGGCCGGCTCTGAGCCTAGCCACGACCCTCATCTAATAAGTGAGAATGAGATGCAACTTTAAGATATGGGATTTTGTTGCATGTCGGACTTTAAATAGGGTGAATGGGCAAATGGCAGACAAACAATAAAAATATGATCAACCAACCGCATATGCACTACTGGCTAAAGTATTAAGGTAGATTTCAATAATTGAGCCTTATTTGATTACACATTTAAGGGGGTCTTGGCCTAATAGTTAAAATCGAGGTTATGGGTATGTACACTAGATTGCTGGTTAGAATTTTCTTCTCCTCCATATATATGTATATTTTATTGGCTTTTTTTTGGTTCACAATCAAAGGTAACCACTGCCGATCACAGTGACTATTTCCCCGTGTTGGCTTTTGTAGGCACCTCAAATGGTGGGACAACTGACCTTGGAATTTAAAGTTACTCCTTACCCAAGTTAAAATTCGAACTCTCGACCTTGATTAAGGATTGATGAGTCCCTACTACTCAAACACACTTCATTGATTTATTTTATTGGCCTTTATATCTCATCCGATCCCAAAACAAAAATTACATGGCTTTTTTTTGCTAATCAGCCTCATTTAATTACATTTTTTTTACCACAGCCTTATTTAGTTACATGGTGTAACAGTTGAAGGAAATAAATCTAGCTCCAGTCGAAGATATATAGGACTACTGCCAAGAGAAGATAGACGTTTCCAAAGATATAATTGAAGAAAATATGGAGGAACAAAAACAGACACCATCAACAAAAGCCCATGTTTTGATATTCCCATATCCAATACAAGGCCACATTAACCCAATGCTCCAATTCTCAAAGCGTTTAGCTTCCAAAGGCCTTAAAATCACCCTTCTTACACCCATTTCCCTAGCCAAATCCCTTCCTTCTCAATCCGAGTCCGGGCTGATCCAAATCCAACCCATTTTCGACGGACTCAAAGACGGGCAAAAAGTCGATAGCAGCGAGGGTTATTTAGAGATTTTCCAAAAAGTAATGCCTAAAAGTTTAGGTGATCTTATTGATGAGTACAACAAGTCTAAGGACCCAGTGAAGTATAGGTGATCTTTTGGAAGATCAGGTATGGCTATATACTTGTTTGTTCTTACTACTGTAATTTGTTTTCCTTGTTAAAAATCAGCTTGATATTTGTCATATAAATTATGTTATAGTTATAGTTCATATGCAATGACTTTATCGAGGATTAATTTGACTTTTTGAACGGAAAGTGTTTAGTTCTGATTTTATTTTACCATGAGACGCTCTTACACAAGACCTTTCGGTAAGACTAGATTTGGGCAAAAAGATTTCCAAAAAAATGTGAATAGTTAATGTGAGATCATCCCCAATATTGCTTCATGGCAAGTTTTAAGGGGCAAAGGGTCTTAGACAAGGGGACCATATCTCTCCATTACTTTTTGTGCTCGTTATGGAATATCTCACTCGTTCTCTTAGAGTTTCATGCAACAATAAGGACTTCCACTACCATCTTGCTTGTAAGAGTATGCAGCTGGTCAATCTTACATTTGCAGATGATCTCATGATGTTTTGCAAGGGTGAGGTGGCTTCTGTATCAAAAATCATGAAGGGTTTTCACCATTTCAGTGCTGTCACGGGTCTTACGGCCAACCACAATAAATCTCAGGTGTTTGTAGGTGGGGCCAAGGCTGATGTGAAAGCACGGATAATATCCATGACTGGTTTTAGTGAGGGGTGTTTCCCCATGAAATACTTAGGAACGCCTCTTTCCCCCACTAAATGGTCTAAATTGGACTGTCAGTTTCTTATTGAGAAAATCACAGCTAGAATAAGGTGTTGGACAACTAGGCATTTGTCCTTAGCAGGTAGATACCAGTTAGTTAATTCAGTTTTGTATACCATGCACGTCTACTGGGCCTCCATCTTCATCCTCCCTCAGTCTATTGTGAAAAGAATTGAACAAATTTGCAGAAATTTCCTTTGGGGGCAGACTGAACACAAAACAAAGATCCCTTTAATTGCTTGGGATAGAGTTTGCCTACCTAAGAGGTATGGAGGGTTGAATGTTAAAAATTGCAGGATATGGAACAAAGCAGCTACTGCAAAACACCTATGGGCTATCGGTAGTAAAAAGGATAGTCTATGGGTCAAGTGGATCAATGCGATATACTTAAAAAGCAGGGATGTGTATGAGTACAAGGTGCCTTCTGATTGCAGCTGGTACTGGAGGAAGTTAATGAACCTTAGAGGAGATACAGGGGGACTAAAGAACCATCCGGTTTGGCCTGTCAATTGTAGAGGTGATTATACTGTCAGGAAGGGTTATGAGATGTATATTGGTATGCAGAACAAGTTTCAAGGAGCCAATGTTGTATGGGGTAGATACAATATACCTAGGCATGCTTTGCACCTCTAGCTAGTTGTGCAAGACATGTTGCTTACTCGAGACAGGTTACTGAAGATGAATCTTAGTGTTCCTGAAGTAAGCTGCCCACTATGTCAGGAACATGATGAAACAATAACCCACTTATTTTTTAGCTGCAGATTCTCATTGCAGGTTTTGCAGGGTGTGAGTAATTGGGTTCACCTAAAAAATGGGCCTACTGTGCTAGTAAGGTGGATAGCTTGGCTGAAGAAGAGAAATGGTAGCAAAAATTGGCTCTTTATGCAATTGTTGCAGCTACAGTTTATTATGTTTGGCTTGCCCGTAATAAGACTATTTTTGCCAATCACAAAGATGATCCTCAGGAGGTGATTGAGCAGGTTAAGAGTTCAATTAAAGCTAGAATGAATTGTATTAAGCCTATGAATGTTAAGGCAGTAGACAGTATGTTTTTTGCTTGTTTTACTTGATTTGGGCATTAAGGCTTGTTATGCTTAGTTCAAGTACCCTTCCTAGAAGGTGTCTTGATTAAGTTTAGCTCCCTTTTTGCTTTGTATGAGGTTGTAATTTGTGGTTGATGATTTGGTAATAAAAAGTAGCTTTTTTATACCAAAAAAAAATAAAAAATTGGAAAATATTTCCTGATAAGCAAATTGATTAATTGAGTATCAACCATTCAAACTTATGCAGAGCAACTCTAGAAACTTTCCAAAGTAATTTTTAGGCTGATTAATTGAGAATCAACCATTCAAGCTTGTTGAGGTAACGCCTCAAATACCAAATACTATATTAAGTTGTGTTTTATTTTATTTAAGTTTGTAAAGAAGTAAAATAAAACAAAAAGAAAAGAAATAAAAAAGAAAAAAAAAAGAAAAAGAAAAGAAAAACAAAAAGAAGCAGAGAAAGGAACGGAGTTGTTCTCGGTCTATTATGTTAATGCGTGAGTTTGTGTTTTGTGTGGGCCTTAATTGGCTATTGGTTTGCTAAGCCCAAAGAGAAGTGTTTGTGGCTTATTGGGATATGTGAAGGAAAGCTTCCAGAAGAAGCTAATTAGAGAAAACAAAAGGGACGACACTTTTGTTCAGTCGATAGAGGGAACAAAACAGCCGAAACAAGAAGGGAACAAGAGCCAGTGAGAGAGACAAACAGAGAGTGAGAGAAATAGAGGATTTCTCCAAAGAGGTTTGTTCTAGTTCACGGTTGATTCGGCTTGTTCGGGTGAAGATAATCAGAGTATTTGGATCGCTCATCAACAGGTATTTGTGGGAGTATCTTTGGGTTTGTGGGAGTACCAAATTGAGCTAGGGTTTGTCAATTGGTACTAGTATAAAAGATAAATAGTCTACTTGTTGTTTGATCTTGTGATTGTTACCTTTGTACTCTTGATTATCATAGTGGATTATATTTTAGTGCGTGGAGATCCGCACCGTGGTTTTTCCCTTAATTGAGAGGGGTTTTCCACGTAAAATTGTTTGTGTTGATTTTGGGTTCTTACACTTTATTTTTCCGATTATCTGTTGTTGTGATTGTGTGTAAATACCGTAGTTTTTCCCAACAAAGCTGATTCTGATCTTTAGGCTGATTGTCATAGTTAACTTTTCATGTACTATAAGAAAAGTGGAAATAAGGCAATAGTAATCCCATTTAGTGCAGAAATGTATTAAGTGAATTGAGTGTATAATAATGTGTTGAAGCATACAAAAACAGAAAGAACACACACTGTGATATGTGAATATTTGCTACTTATTTGTTCAGGTTGTGAATTGGATGGCAAAACAATGGCCTGTAAAGACAATAGGACCAGCCATTCCCTCAATGTACTTGGACAAGCGCTTGGAAGATGACAAGGAATACGGCCTCAGCCTCTTCAAGCCCGAGTATGGTACATGCATGGAATGGCTAGACAACAAAGAAACTAGTTCTGTCGTCTACATATCAATGGGAAGCTTAGCATGTCTAGGAAACGAGCAGATGGAAGAAATCGCAAAGGGTTTACAGAAATGTGACAAGCATTTCTTATGGGTCATTAGAGCTTCCGAAGAAAGCAAACTTCCTACATGTTTTAAGGATGAATTGTCAAAGAAAGGTTTAATTGTCAACTGGTGTCCACAGTTAGCGGTTTTGGCTCACCCCGCCTTAGGCTGTTTTATGACTCATTGTGGGTGGAACTCGACTTTGGAAGCTATAAGTTTGGGTGTTCCGTTAGTCGCTATGCCTCAGTGGACTGACCAACCAACTAATGCTAAGTACATTTTAGATGTTGGGAAAATTGGGGTTAGGGTAAAGGTGGATGAAAAGGGTATTGTGACAAGTGATGAAGTTGCAGCCTGTATTGGAGAAGTCATGGATGTAGATAAAGCAACAGAAATAAGAAGCAACTCAACCAAATGGAAACAACTAGCAAAACAGGCTATGGAAGAGGGTGGTAGCTTTGATAAGAACATTCTATTCTACCTGGCGGTAGAGAGTGAGGCATGTGAGGAGAGTGTCACTCGCGTTGGTGTTGAAGATGTGGCGTCAATAGTGACTTGTTCGTACAAAATAGGTAACCGGCTAGGCTGTTTCACTTTTCTCCCAGAGAAGTAAGCTAATCCACCAGAGAATGACAATTTCTCCCTCAAAGAATGGGTATATCTCCAATGAAAACTCAAAAAATTATAGAAAGAGAAATTGAATCCATGATAGGATGACTCTATATCTCCATTGATCTCTATTATGTCCCTAGTAAGCTTGTATTATATCTCCTATATTGAGTTGTTGTACATCTCACAAAAACTCAATTTTCCTGTTGTATTTATCCCTAAAGCTTTTTACTTTCTCTCTCAGGTGCTGCGATCGATCGAGCCTTGGCATGTGAGGTAAATTCAAAACTTCTCTCAATTGTTAGTTATCTTGGATTTCAGATTTGTGTTTTAGATTTTTGTCTCAGTCAATTTTTTGTTTCCATTACAGATTTGATGCTCACTATTTTACAGGGACATCAAAGGACTGAACTTACTTGTTGAGTCATCTGAAGTTGTCAAGCTTGCAGACTTTGGAATTGCCAAATATGTGAGTTGCCATTAAATTTTATTTCTGGAGATATGTTTTTCTGGTGTCTATTAGTTAGTTATTTTTGCAGTAAAGTGTATAATGAGGCGACTATGTGATTGAGCAACACTCAGATATAGATGATGATTTCTGTACATTTCTCTCAAATGACCCTAATTTGTTGTTAATAACCATTCTGGAGTTTTGCCTTAATTTTCATTAGCACCTGGGTTTTTTTACTTGATGCTAAATACACTCATCTGGTGCAGGTATTACGTTTTTATGTTTTTTACTTTTGTGTTTATTCTGTTTTTAAGTGAGGAATTCTTGCACTTTCCAGCTCCATCATCTTGCCAAGTTATTACTAACTGTTTGCCAACTCAGTTTCAAATTGATAGTTTGTTTTTTGCAAAATTAGGCAAGTTGAGAGTGACTTACATTGCTGTCTGAGTTTTCGTTGACCGGCTTTTGGAGAAAACACTCCTGACCAGCTCCCCTGTCATGCCCATGTCTGTTTTCCAGCTAAGGAAACACAGGTTTTGGAGAAAAGGAAACACAGGTTTTGGAGAACTGTAACAATGGCTGGGTTTGTTTCTAATTGTGCTAAACAAAGAATAATAACCTTTTTCCTGTTTGTTTTAGGTGTTTTTATTGTTTATTTATGGCTTCTTGGCTTGGTCAGGTTTTCTTCTAATCGTACTAGTGATCTATTGAAAATGGTGGGTGGCCAAGGGGTGATCAGTTTAAGATCGAAGGCAAGTTGGATGTCTGATCTTTATATTATGACTGATCTTATCATAGAAATTGCTTTATCAACACTTTGTAGATTCAAAATAACTATATCTAATATTTCATTTGTAGTTATTAGTCATGACCTTTTATGTATTTTAAAAATTTAATTAAAATTTTGAAGCCTATTAGCTCAAATGGTAGAGCAGTTGTGTTATTATTGCAGAAAAAACGTGGGTTCGAATCTCACATAGGCTGATTGAACCATGTTAATTATTGCGTTTACAGAGTTGTTGAAATGAAATATCTAGAGGTCACTTTGTCACTAAAATAGTTTTAAGGGTAACTTTTTAGTCAATTAGGGTCTCATCTAGCTTATTACAAAAAAGTAAGCTTGTGTGTCATATCTCTAGTAATCGATTAGGGTCACCTCTAACTTATTTTACAAATCAACAAGGGTGGTGGTCTAATAGTTCCAAACTTACTCTCAAGTGATTTGGTAAGGCAAGATCATGGGTTCGAATCCCCATTCCCCCTATGTCTTGTGTCTGCTGGCTTATTACAGAGTTATTCAAATGAAATATCATGGAGATCACTTGGACACTTTTATGATTTTAAGGATCACTTTTTAGTCAATTAGGGTCATATTGAACTTATTGAAAAGGAAGGGCATGTCCACTCTTTCAGTTGGTTATTAGCTCACTTTTTTTTTTTCTTTTAATTACCAAACATATATCTACTCATAACGATAATACTTATTAATCGTGTCTATTATTTTATTTGCAGAGTCGTTGAAATGAAACATCATAGGTCAGGGTCACTTATATGGTTTTGAGAGTAACTTTCTAGTCAATTAGGGTCACATGTAACTTAGTTAAAGAAAAACAAACACGTACATGGTATCACTAATAGACTTATAATGGAGAGCAAAGTTAGAAGCTCACATGATAGATCAACCATTTATACCTCAAACTTTAAGATTGGGGAGCAACTCTTGTTAGCTAAAATTTTGAATCGGAAAAATAAAAAAAGGGAAAAAAGGGAAAAAAAAAAGAGAAGAAGAAGAAAGTGCATCATATATTCGATAGCTATTATTTATAGACTTATTAGTTATTTTGTGTTTGCATAATGTTTCATTAGTTATAGAGGAATAGAAATGTGTTGATGATCATCAATTTAATATACTATTTTCAAGACATTATAGCTATTACTCAAGGAACTCATGGTTATTTTTGTTTTTATAGTAGCCAGTTACCTATAGCATAATAGAGAAAAGCTGATAATTGTCAAGAATGTCTTGCCTAGTGGTTAAAATGAGGTCATTCCAGACAAAAAAAGAAAAAAAAAAAATCTTTGAAATTGTTTTCTCATTGCTGCATAGGAAACAAAAAAAACATATGCAAACAGATTAACCCCAAAATAACTATGCATACAAATCTTTAATCCACATGTACCAATTTATGCAACATACAATTTTAAATGATCAATTGTCATTTTGGAAAATGAAAAAACCCCCAAAAAATTATTTTAATAATGCGTAGAACACATTTGATTGCAGGGAACTGGTTTCCATGGAGTTTAGGTATTTTTGCATGAGTTAACCATTAAAAATACCTTATAGTGACCGGAGGTTTTTAAAATACCAAATTGTCATAATGGGTTTACTAAAAATACCAATCTGGAAATGCGGTCGTATTTCCGGATTGGTATTTTAAGTGAACCCTTAATGACAATTTGGTATTTTAAAAACTCTCCGGCCACGATAGAGTATTTTAAACCTCTGACTCATGCAAATAAACCCAAAACTTTCCCGAAATCCAATTTCCGATCGTAAAAATTCCGTTTCCACATTTAAATAATTTTCAGGCTTTTATTTTATATACGAAAAATGACTATTAATCATTTTAAGTCATTTTAAATTAAAACTAACTTACCCCCTTTTCTCCCCCAAACATTCCCCTTTCTCCTGTGTAAACATTATACTAAAAAATGGCGCCCAATAATTGCATTTTTCTCTCAAACAATTCTTTTTTATTTTATTGTTTTTACTCCTGATTTGTTGAATGTTTATTGCTTTGGTGGTGGCAAATTGCCACAAGATTTAGCTTTCTAGATTCATCAACCCTGCCCCCTTCTGTAAGTAAAATCCCCATTTCCCTCCCCTCAAAGTCTCCCGGAGCTCTCTCTCCTATTTCCAGTGGCCCCAAAACCTCAATTTGACTATTTGTTCAAGTGAGAGAAAAATTAGCGCCGAAAGGATTAATGCATAGGAGCAGGGAGTGACGGGATTAGGTTAGCTTTTAATTTTAAATGATCAATTGTCATTTTGGAAAATGAAAAAAACCCCAAAAAATTATTTTAATAATGCGTAGAACACATTTTGATTGCTGGGAACTGGGTTTCCGTGGAGTTTAGGTCTTTTTGCATGAGTTAACCATTAAAAATACCCTATAGTGATCGAAGGCTTTTAAAATACCAGATTGTCATAATGGGTTTACTAAAAATACCAATTTGGAAATGCGGCATAAAAAAATCACTAACTTTTCAATAAAAGCTACTCCTTGAATGATTTTTTTTTCTTTTTTTTTTTTTACTCTGAGCTACCAATTTGTCGGATTATATTAAATTTGTAGCTACAACTACAATTAATTTTGTGAAATAATACATACTGACTTTCAACTTGCACCTACAACTACAAGCCTACAACTATTTAATTAGCTTCTCGTCACAACTCTCACTTACTGTCTACTAAATTTCTTCCTTTTTTAACTTTCACGCTATAGTTACAACTAATTTGGGCAAACATAAACTAATTGCATGGTACCTATTTTAAAGAATAATAGTTGTATAATACTGCAACAAGTCTTGTATGGAAATGATCTATCCCGTAGGCATGGGAGGGGGAGAGAAGAGAGAAAGAGATGGGAAGAGAAAATATGAGAGGCTTTATCTCATAAATCCGTCCTATATATATATATCCCGTAGGCATGAAAGTTTTTGACTCTACTATAAAAAAACCTGAAAATCATTTAAATGCGGAAACGGAATTTTTACGATCGGAAACTGGATTTCGGGAAAGTTTTGGGTTTATTTGCACGAGTCAGAGGTTTAAAATACTCTATCGTGGCCGGAGAGTTTTAAATACCAAATTGTCATTAAGAATTCACTTAAAATACCAATCCGGAAATACTAACATTATTAACTTATTAAAGAGTTAACCACAATAGTAAATACATCGTACCTGGCGTTGGTCTTGAAGTGGGAAGAAATTTTAGAACTCATGAAGTTGGCTGTTTTGGCGTTCTTGGTGGGTTAAGGAACCGTAGTAAGTTTGTTAAGCAGGGAGTTGCTATAAGTGTTTTCCGGATGTGGAGTTTCTTGGTAGTGTGGTCCCCTATAATTGTTTTTCTTGGGTCTTGTAGAAGTATTATGCCCATTAGTTAATATTTTTTTTGAATTTGGTCATGTTCAAAGATAGCTACTGTTTTGGTAGTCTATTTACTTATTAATAAAGAATACACTAATTATCAAAAAAATAAAAATAAAACAACCAAAAATTTACAACATTTTTCGGAAAAAGAAAATAAATAAGATAAAATAGTACTGAAAAGTGAAAGGATCACTGAGGTCTGAGGAGGATATGTTACCAAAACAAGTTTTGGATAACAAAAGCAGTTCTCTTTAAAAGCCACAACAGAACTACTATGAAGAAAAAACTACGAAAAAGCTCTTACTTCTCTCTGACCTCCTCTACTCTCAACTCTCATTGCTGCAGTGGCCTCTCATCATTTTTACCATTAACCATTTGTAAATCTCTTTCTCATCTACTTTTGTTAGAATTTTTGAAATATTGTATTTCAACTTTTGAATAAGCTCTTTTGAATACAACTTTTTTACTAGGCGACTGATAGGATCGGAGTAAAACTGCGTACATCTAAATTTCCTCAAACCCCATCCTCGACGGGCTATTTACTGGATTGTTGTTGTTGAACTTTTGAATCCCCAAGAACAATCGTGAAAAATAAAATTCTTTCATTAGTGGAAGTTTGGTCCTCATTTCTACTAGGATCTGCTTTTCTTATCATTTTTATTTATGCAAGTTTAGTACTACTTGGTTAGGCGATTTTGGTTCTACACAATTTTGGCCTTTGGGGTTAACCAATGATTTTCAAATCTCAATACTTAGCATTAATCAATGCCCATTTCACAACTCTCTGCAAAAAGATTTTCAATGGTGCAGATCAGACCACCGTACAAAGTATTAATACTGAAAGCCTCAATCTTTTTATACTTGTTACATGTAAAACAATCCAATTGTTCAAAATGGTAGTCTCTAGCACCATAAAAATAAATGGTAGTCTTTAGTAAGTGTGATATAATTTATGCTATGTTCTTTTCGCCGGGGAAAAAAATTAAATCGAACTGAACTAAATTTGTTTTCGTTAACATGACCTTTAATTATTTAAAACTCGTCAAAAGATATTTAATATTAAATTCATGTGAAAGTGTGTTTTGAAATTATTCTAATGACATGGCCCATGAGTATCATCATAAACTTATTGTCAAAATAAAAATTATATGAGTGATATATTAAACATGATCTGAACTGAAGTGAACTGAATTAAAATTAATTTAAGTAAAATTAATTTTAAGAGAAGAGAGTCTTGGTCAAATTTGAGATTTTGGACCAACGGGTTGCATATCCGATTTAATTATGGGTGAATGGCAGACAAGAAGAATAAAAAGTTAAAGATCAACCAATTATAACACACGAATGTGCTCCAATAATGAATTGGATCACTGCATGCTAAAGTAGCTAGTCAACATAAACATTATGGAAGTGTCTCTAAACAGATACGGGTCGATTTTATGCAGTTGCATTTTTGTGAGAGTCTTATAGAGAGGTGTGTCTGTTTGATTCGAGATTTAAAGTGTGACAATTATCAACAATTTTACAATAAATAAATTGTGCCGACAGTTTTATAGTTAAAGGGGACACACTAAAGGAGCTAGTATGGTGAAGTATAAATTAAAGAATGCAAACTTCAATGATTGAGCCTTTTTTATTACATGCTGTGACAGGTGAAGCAAAGGAAACTAGCTCCAGTTGAACATATCTAGCACAAGGAGAAAGATAGACGTTGAGCCAAAGTCAAAATTGAGGAAAATATGGAGGAACAAAAACAGACACCATCAACAAAAGCCCATGTTTTGATATTCCCATATCCAATACAAGGCCACATAAACCCAATGCTCCAATTCTCAAAGCGTTTAGCTTCCAAAGGCCTTAAAATCACCCTTCTTACACCCATTTCCCTAGCCAAATCACTTTCTCCTCAACCCGAGTCCGGTCTGATCCAAATCCGACCCATTTTCGATGGTCTCAAAGACGGGCAAAAAGTCGATAACAGCGAGGGTTACTTACAGATTTTCCAAAAAGTAATGCCTCAAAGTTTAAGTGATCTTATTGAGGAGTACAGCAAGTCTAAGGACCCAGTGAAGTTTATAGTGTGATCCCTTGGGTCCTAGACATTGCTCGCACGGCCGGGATCGATGGAGCCCCGTTTTTTACTCAATCTGCAGCCGTTCATTTGATCCACTATCATGTTTATGGATGCTTTAAGGTGTCCTATTGAAGGTTCTCTTGTGTCAATACCTTCAATACCGTTGTTAAGGGTTGATGACATGCCTTCTTTGATTGTGAACCCTGAACCGTACCCTTCCATTCATCGCCTTATTGTTAATCAGCCCTCTGGCTTCCACAAGGCCAATTTGTTGTTCTGCAATACTATTGACATTTTGGAAGGTATGGTTATGCTTTGACTTCTGAGTTCATACTACTGTAATATGCTTTGCTTGTTTAAAATCAGCTCAATATTTGTCATATAAACTCTGTTGTACAGATAGTTCTAGTTCATATGTAACTATGAATGAATATTGCAGATAATGGCTCACCCCAACTGGGAGCCTGACGTATTATATATATAGAGAGATATACAGAGTCCAAAACCTAAAGACAGGAGAAGGAAGGCGATTAACAATATAAGTTGCCGTATAAGCAGCGTCAACCCAAAATTGAGCTGGCATGCGAGCCTCAATGAGGGAGGTGCGAACCATCTCAATAAGATGCTGATGTTTCCGTTCGGCAACTCCATTTTGAGCTTGTGTGTCAGGACACGATTTCCGAAAATAAATACCACAATCCAATAAATGTTGTTTAAGGGGACTATTATCAAATTCACGACCACCGTCACTTTGATACATTTTAATACGGCAATTAAATAAATTTTCAACCAATTTTTGAAAATTCAAAAAATGACCAAAAACTTCGGATTTTCGCTTCATGGGGTAAATCCACGTAAATCGAGAAAAATCATCAATAAACGAGACATAATATTTATAACCCAAATTAGATAAAACAGGTGATTGCCAAACATCAGAATGTATCAAATATAAGGGAGAATCATAACAATGATCCGCAGCAGTAAACGGTAAACGGTGAGATTTCCCAATCCGACAAGAGACACAATTGTCACCAAACTTTGAAACAGAAGGTAAAAGTTTTGCACTCCTTAATTTATCAATAGTCCTATTACTAGTATGACCTAGACGACGATGCCATAGATCCCCGGACTCTCTAGTAGCTACGAATGCAGGGGTTGACTCGACAACAGCAACAGAGGACCCAATGGGATAGACACCACTCGAACTATTGCCACGCAGAAGAACTGTCCCCGTCTTATTGTCCTTCATAGAAACAACAGACTCATTAAACTTCACATAACAAGCATTATCAACACACAGACGCTTCACAGAAAGTAAATTATGTTTCAATTGAGGAACATGATAAACAGATTTCAAAAGAAGAGGCCTGGCAGAGGTTTTTAATGTTGTTTGACCAACACCTTTAATGGACAATAAATTACCATTACCAACTTGAACACGATTCAATCCAGTGTAAGGTTTTAACGGAGAAATTATACCTTCTGACGGGGTCATATGAGAAGCTGCTGCAGAATCAGCATACCATGTGGGATCGGTCATATTCCCTACATCCATTGCAGTGTAAGCAGGAGTGGAAGAAGTCCCTGCATAACGGTCAGGACAATTGACCCCTCCATGGCCACGGAGAAAAGCATATTTGACAGATAATATGTGGGTTAGAGGCATTAGCTCCCGAAGAGGATAAATTACCTGCACATGAAACATTAGTAGGAGTAGGTAAAATACTACGCAAGGAACTAGAGGACGAAGAGACATTACCCACTGCACTCTGGTTAGTACGGTGCTGTTGACCAGTGGAGGAAGACCGGGATTGCCCTCGATTGTGCTGACCACTACCCTGATTACCGCGCCCCCCGCGGTTGTTTCGGTGGTTATTATTCCGACGGTTGCCTTGATTCCAGTATTGTTGCTTGCTGCGCTGCCCAGATTGTGATGGCACGCCCCCAGAAGAGGACGAAGCACCACCGGTGCTAGTGACAACAGTAGAGGCGAAAGCTTGGTGAGTAACCTCCGCAACGTCACTAGCTTCCATTCTTTTGAGAATAGTCTCATGAAGAAGCAGGCGATTACCAAGATCATCAAAGTTGATTGTGTCCAAAAATTGAGATATAGAATTGATAAACGGATGATAAGCACGATCAAGACTAAAAATTGTATTCTCAACTAACTCACCATCAGACGCCGGATTATTAATAGAAGCAAGTCGATCAGCAATAATTTTAATCCGACGTAAATAATCATCCATAACCTCAGTATCCCCTTTCTTTAAAGTAGTCAAAGATCGTTTCAATTCAATGGACCTAGCCCAACTAGCATTGTTAAATTTATTGGCAAGGCGAGTCCATATTTGAAAGGAATGAGGCAAGTTATGAACATCAATCAACACATTACTAGTAATAGTAGCAAGCAATCAAGTACGTATATGTTGATCAGTTTGAAGCCAAGAAGTGTAACTAGGACTTTCATGAGCTAAACCAAATTGATCAAAAATAACCTGTTGAGGAGGAGGGATAGTACCATCAATGAACCCAAGAAGACGTTGTGACGTCAAAAGCGAACGAAATTGAGTATGCCAAGGCAAAAAATCATCGACGGAGCCAAGTCGAGTAGTCACCAAATTGGTGACATTGGGAGCAAAGGGGCCTTGAAAGTAGCCCGCCCCTCCACCATAAGAAGAACTCGGGCCAAAAGGACCCGAATTGATGTGCTGCAGACCGCCGTGAGCAAGAGACAGGGGCTCAGGAGCACCCGCAGTCGATCGATTGAGATGGAATTGCGGGGGTATGGACGGCTGAGACGGTGGCCAAGACACGGCCGAGTAGGGCTGTGTCTGAGTGAGCCCAAAATTAGGTGGAGGAGGAAAGAGAAACCCCTGGGTGGCAGCGGAATTCGTGACCATGGACGACGCCGGTGAGAGGTGGTCAAGAGAGAACGAGATCGGCGAAGTCACCGACTGAAGGGTGGTGGCGATTGATTGAGGTACGGTGATGGTGGTTGTGGTGGCGATCGGCCGAGAAAAACCCTGAGATGAAGAGCTCGGGGTGGTGGCGATTGATTGAGGTATGGTGATGGTGGTTGTGGTGGCGATCGGCCGAGAAAAACTCTGAGAGGAAGAGCTCGGGGTGGTGACGATTGATTGAGGGATGGTGATGGTGGTGGTGGTACCGATCGGCGATGTGGGGTGGGGCTGAGACGATGAAGTCGGTGACGATGGGGTTGGGGACGAAGGTTCTGGCGTCGACATAGATCACGAAGCAAAGAAACCAAATTGATTTTGGATTTGTTTTCGCGACTTTTGATCAGATTTGGGGTTTTTGTGTTTTTTTTTTTTTTTTTTTTTAAAAAAAAAATAGAGAGGCTCAGGATCTCTGCTCTGATACCATATGAATGAATATTGCAGATAATGGCTCACCCCAACTGGGAGCCTGACGTATCATATATATAGAGAGATATACAGAGTCCAAAACCTAAACCGATTCAGTTTCCTAAATAATAAATATTTTACATATTTAATTTCCTCTATTATGGCTCACCCCAACTGGGAGCCTGACGTATCATATATATAGAGAGATATACAGAGTCCAAAACCTAAACCGATTCAGTTTCCTAAATAATAAATATTTTACATATTTAATTTCCTCTATTAGTAACAACAAGTCTGTTATGAGGCGGCCTCAATACTAATTTTTGTGCATATGCAATGAGTTTATCGAGAATTAATTTGACCTTTACAATTGAAAGTGTTACTTTTGATTGTCTTACAATAAGACGGTTTTACACAAGACTTTCTGATGTATGATAATGTGTTGAAGCATACAAATACAAAACAGAGAGAACATACACTATGAGATGTGAATACTCGCTACTTGTTTGTTCAGGTAGTAAATTGGATGGCAAATCAATGGCCTGTGAAGACAATAGGACCAGCCATTCCCTCAATGTACTTGGACAAGCGCTTGGAAGACGACAAGGAATACGGCCTTAGCCTCTTCAACCCTGAGTATGATACCTGCATCAAATGGCTAGACACGAAAGAGACCAATTCTGTCGTCTACGTATCAATGGGAAGCTTAGCATGTCTAGCAAACGAGCAGATGGAAGAAATCGCAAAGGGTTTACAGAAATGTGACAAGCATTTCTTATGGGTCATTAGAGCTTCCGAAGAAAGCAAGCTTCCTACATGTTCTAAGGATGAATTGTCAAAGAAAGGCTTAATTGTCAATTGGTGCCCACAGTTAGCGGTTTTGGCTCACCGCGCCCTAGGCTGTTTCATGACTCATTGTGGGTGGAACTCGACTTTGGAGGCTATAAGTTTGGGTGTTCCGTTGGTAACCATGCCTCAGTGGACTGACCAACCAACTAATGCTAAGTACATTGTAGATGTTTGGAAAATTGGTGTTAGGGTAAAGGTGGATGAAAAGGGTATTGTGACAAGGGATGAAGTTGCAGCTTGTATTCGCGAAGTCATGGATGGAGATAAAGCAAAGGAAATCAGAAGCAACTCGACTAAATGGAAACAACTAGCAAAACAGGCTATGGAAGAAGGTGGTAGCTCTGATAAGAACATTACAGAGTTTGTTGATAAACTATCAAACATTTAATGTTTGGTTGATTTTGATACAAATGTCCACCTTTTTCTTTGCTAGAACAATAATTCTACAACTAATTCGGTGTATCCGTGTCTTCTCGGTAGACTATCACAAGATTAAACATTTGTATCTTTTTTAAAAGAACCACATTTATCATCTCATTGACTATTTCCATCCACTAAAATTAAAAGCTATGGCTTGTGGTATGAAAAATGTTTGGTTGACTCACCAGATGAGCAACTCATAAGTATATTGTCTCTCTATCTCTCCCATCTTTAAATGCTACTTTCTAATAAATAATTAGAGAGATTGTAAGAATGTACTTGTGACATGTGAGTTCTCCACCCGATGAGACAACATATCATTCTCTACGCATTTTTCCTGTGCGGTTGTGCCTCTTACGTGATGCCCCCCACTCCTTACTCATCCACTTCACACTCCCCTCCGATCCCATTTGAATTTCCTCGCCTTGCTTGCTGCAATTACTTCCCTCCTCCCAATTTTTTGGTATAATGCACATAAATTAACTACGTCTAGCAAAGAAAGGATTACCTTGCAATTAGGACTATGAATACATAAGCCCAAACTAGGTATATTGATTATTTCCTAACTAATAGATAAACACAATTCGTACTCCAACTTCTTGCTGACACAAAGACGACTTCGGTTTACAGATTCATTCAATCTAATATAGGGATGCATCTTCATTAGCATAGCTTGCTAGTGTAGCAAAGAAAGCACTGCCTTGCCCATAATAACAAATACTAGCTTAGTACTTGAGTAGTATTTTTAAGAGCTTAGAACCGGTTTCGGTACCAAAATGTGCCTTTCTCCGGAGAATCTTCATCAGGCTCAACATACAAACATTCCTTAGCTTCCCTCCATAGTGCCTTGTAAAATGGCATCCCATCAAACTGGTAGTAATCCCCAAGAATCGGCTTGATTGACATGGTTGCTTCCATTGCATGGTAATGAGGCATTGTAGAGAACAAGTGATGAGCAACATGGGTATCTGTAATATTGTGGAACACCTTGTTCAACATCCCATAATCGCGGTCCATCGTGGACAGTGCCCCCCTCAGCCAATCCCATTCCGACGAGTCATAGTGGGGCAATGCTGGGTGGGTATGTTGGAGGTACGTGATGGTCACCATAAGACCATTGGCAACCAAAAGTGGCATCCCATATGTGCAAAACAACCAACCTAGCCCTTTAGCCATCCCAACTTTGTATAGGAAAAATGTCATTCCAACTACACCCAAATCGGATATGTAAACTTGGACCCTCTCGCGGTCTGAGAAAATGGGCCCATAAGGGTCGAAGTGGCTCGCAAAACGATCATAAGCCCGCCCGGATATATTAAAGAGCAAATACATAGGCCACCCTAGGATGAGTGTGACCATGACGATACCCAAGCGGCCCAGTGGGTTGTTGTTTAAGTACATGCTGAACCAAGACATTTTGGACTTGGGCTTCGGCACAAACACCTCATCCCTTTCCAATGAGCCTGTGTTAGAGTGGTGGCGACGATGGCTATACTTCCAAGAAAAGTACGGGACTAGAAGGGACGAGTGGAGGATGAAGCCCACCATGTCATCAACCCATTGGTAGTCGCTAAAAGCGTGGTGGCCACACTCATGAGCTATGACTAGAACCGCGAGTATGATGCAGCCCTGGAAGGCCCAATAGACGGGCCAAGCCACATAGGGGAGAGGGTAAGGTAAGGCTGGAATGTAAGTGGATGCAATGTAATAGAAGAGTGAGACTAAGGTGAGATCATAGACAACATAGAAGAAGGATCGGTGAAGGGACCGTTGGAAACAATGGTGTGGAATAGCTTACTTGAGTTGGCTAAATGTGAAGGGTGGCTTTGTGATTGGAGCTCTTCGAAAAGGAGTTCCTCCTCCATTTCCTTCTTGTCCTCCTAGTTGTTTAGGGCCAGGGATGTTCTTCCTCACACCTTCACCCATTGCTAGTAACATAAATACAAACCTGAAATGAATGAAATATACTTATATATTATGACTCTACTTTGATGCACAAAACTCATTTAAGGTCTTATGGTGAGACAACTGTTATATTTTGAAGAGTGTTACCTTTGAACTAACCAGTAGCATCAATCATATCAGTTCAGCGTATCTGATTTTTTCGTACTTTGCTACCCTAGCTAGCTTGGTGTACCAATCCACAATTAATGACAAGTCGTACAAAAATTGCTATGTGGTGATCTTTATTCAAAGGCCTATTGGAAATCGGATTCTCTCTTATGATGTAATGGTAAGACAATAACCGACATGTCAAACTCCACCATAGATGGAAGTTCTTGTTTGAGAGTGTGATGTGCTGTACTTAGTAGTAGTACCTACGTAACAAAACTTAAGGTGCCCCACGTATCTTCATTCCTCACATGCATTCGAGCTGACAAGTGAATATGAACTGAAAGCAATGCGTACCTGATTGTTGCTTTTGGTAGGAAACTTGTTCAATGCATATTACATGCACGGATGATGCACCATTTATTTCAAAAATGATTCAAGTCAAGTTTCACATTTTTCTGCACCTTCCAATTGGAGTGTTTACAACGGAATTACTACTTGAAATCGAGGTATTGCTATGTATGTTATAAACAAGGCGAGGCCAGCACCAAATGCAGATGCTGGAACCTCAAATTTGAAGGATGGTTTGTTAGCCATTCTTCAGAGTAAGATACTGTTATTTATGGTTTAATTGTTTCCTCAAAGGATTATAGAAAATTTTACTGTTGAACAAAAAAAAAAAAGAAGAGAGAAAACTTTACGAAGTAAAAAGCAGACTTTATCAAGCTCGGCTATCTTCCTCCTCAACTGTGTTTTCATCATCAGCTCGGCTGCCCAATTTGACGATGTCTTCAACAAGAATCTTTCCCTCTGTTACGAACCAAGTCATAAATCAAATTTGCATTAGCAGATTTGACCAGTGTATACATTTTATGAAGACAATTATGAAAAAGAAAAATGAATGACCAAAAAATAAAAGTGACTCATAAGCCAAATATGTTTGCAGGGCCTGATATAAGGGTGCCTAGCACTAGCATCAAGTTCCATACATAAATGATATACATACTCTCAGACACGAGTAACAGAAAACAGCAGGCGCAACAGCTATTACAAGAGAAGAGTTGTATCATAAATAATTACCTCTATCTTTGGAAAGGTTGCTAATCAGTTCTTGGACACCCTCCTTCCCTAAAGTGTGTTTCAGGTACATAGCAGCAGCAGCTACTTCCTCAGCTGTCACTTTTCCGTCAAAGTCCCTGCATAGGTGGGGTGCTAATTAGAAAGAGACAAATGTCGATGTCAATGTCAACTTTCATTAAGGGTTGAACAGAATCAGTAAAAAGAAGTGCCAACATGTTTAGTCTACTGGTCACCATGCAAAACCCTAGCATCTAACTTTCACATTGTACTTCACAAAGTGATTTTCATTAGGCCAAAGTTAGTTGGGAACCCAACCTTATTCATCCACTCAGATTAATGTGCCTTCTATATGTCAATAGTCTATCTACCCAACACATGCGCTTTTCTCTCCTAGATGCATGCTCAAGATTGATCTACAAAAAGCATATGACTCAGTGGAATGGTGTTTTATTGAACAAATGCTAAGAGAGCTTGGGTCCTTATAAATTTGTTCAATAGCTTATGGCTTGCATTTCTACTGTCAGTTACTCTATCAACCTTAATGGGGTGTATACTGAAGCCTTCCCTGCAAAGAAGGGGTTGAGACAAGGTGATCCTATCTCACCCTTTCTCTTTACCCTAGTCATGGAGTACGTACACAGAGTACTACATACACTACATAGAGAAGCAGGATTCCATTACCACCCTAGATGCAAAAAGATGGGAATTGTGCACTTGTGTTTTGCAGATGATTTATTGCTATTTGCTAGAAGTGACTACCCTTCTATTATTCTGCTACAAACAAGATTGAACCACTTCCTTGCAGCAACTGGTCTCCAAGCTAATATGAGCAAGAGCCAAGTTTACTTTGGTGGTGTTTCTCAAGGTATTAGAGAGCAAACTCTGGCTCTCCTGGGATACAATGAAGATACTTTGCCAGTTAAATACCTTGGAGTACCACTCTCTACCAAGAAATTAACTGTTACACAATGTAAACCCCTTGTTGAGAAGATGTTAGGTAAGATCAGTTCATGGACTGCTAGATTCCTCTCATATGCAGGGAGAGTGCAACTTATCAAATCTGTGCTTTTTGGTGTGCAATCTTATTGGGCCCAACTGTTTGTCCTCCCTCAAAAAGTGATTAAACTGATTGAAGCTGCTAGTAGGAGCTACTTGTGGTCTGGTGAAGCTAAGATCACTAATAGGGCAGTCATTGCTTGGGATAAAATCTTTCTACCTAAGGATGGGGGAGGTTTTAATCTCATAAATCTGAAGCTATGAAATAGAGCAGCTATCTACAAACTTCTCTGGGCACTGAGTATCAAGAAGGATAAGTTATGGATAGTGCACACATACTATATCAAGAACTCAGAAGCATATGGTCACCCCTGCTCAGGCATCCTGGATGATCAGGAAGGTGTTTCATATGAGGAAGTACATGCATACACTTGGTGATTGGGACAGTGTGATGAGTGGAGGCCAGGTCTCTATTAAGCAAGTATATAAGAAGTTACGAGACCCTGTGACTAACGTTCCTTGGAAGAGCATTGTATGTGCAAATCTGGCTGCTCCCAAGACAACCTTTGTTCTGTGGATGGCACTCCACGGACGCTTGAGAACTAATGATAAGTTGATTAGTTGGGGTTTAAACTATGATCCCATCTGTGTTTTGTGCAATGGCCTGATTGAAACTCAGGAGCACTTGTTATTTGATTGTAGTTTCTCTCATCAGGTGTGGCAATCTATCCTTAAATGGATTCGAATTATTGAGTCCCTGGTAAATGGCAAGAGGAATGTCAGATGATGATTAAGTTTGCCAAAGATAAGTCACCTCTTGCTAATGCAATTAAAGCTTGCTTTGCCACCACTGTATATTGTTTGTGGATTGAGAGGAATGTAAGAGTTTTCCGGGGGGAGGAATACATCTGCAGCGAAGGTCATGTACCAGATACAGATGTTGATATGCTGTAGGAGCCAGGCTAGCATGCAGATGAAGAGTTTCTTTGAATCTTTGTGAAAATAGTCTCTGTTTCGCTGTATAGGAACATTGAGGCTTGCTTTTGATATCTTTGTAATTGAGGTGTTAACCTATCTGCAGCACATGAAGTACAAGGGGGTTGTGGTACCCTTCCTCGAAGGTGAACGCATCTCCCCGACTGATGCTATTCGCAGTAGGTATTTTGAGGTTTTGTGTCTCTGTATGAGAGAACCACTTGTTTGGGTCTGAGCTGTAAAACGTGTATCTTGGTGATTAATAATAAATCTTTAATTACCAAAAAAAAAAAAGCAACAAGGTATCAAAGAGAGTACTATGTTTAATAAAACTAAATGGTTCCGCAGAAGGAGAGTAGAAAGAGGTCAAAACTGGAAAGTAACGTCACAGATAAAGGAATAGCTGTTAACAGAGAACTCGAAACAATCCTCATTACTCACATGCAAGTACCAAAAGAGCTCACCAATATTCCAAAGACAGTAACCTAATCGTACCATGCCACACCATCAAGGCTTCTATCCATAGTAGGGAAAGGAAGGCAGGTGTGTACCCTTACCCTTCCGTTACATAGAGGCTTATTTAAATGTTACTCCTGTTGGAGATGCATTGACTATCTGCTACTTCAGAACAATGAAAAGCAGGAAACAAATTTTTATTAGCCATTTTGATTTAGTTCACCACACACTTGAACTTCAGAAGAGGGGTGGCTTAATTAAAACCCTGAGGGTGTAACTCAGCTGGTAAAACCTCTGAGATTTATCCCAGAGGTCCCAGGTACAAGTCCTCTTAGGGCCACTAGAAGTTTTCCTGGTCGTTAATTTCACGACCCATGTTATCTAAATAAAAAAAGGGGGGTGGTTTAATGAAAAGAAACCCTGGAAGAGAAGGAAAGCTTCTTCATCTTTTGTTCTTTTGAATACCATCCAACATGTTCACTGCCACAACATCACTAGCACCAGAAGTAGAACCAACATACATGATCTAACCACCCTCACTTTCTGTCCATTGGGATAGGACTTCATAATTATGTCAAGCAATCCAGTTGACATACTCAATACATAGAAGGAGTTCTAAATGCAGGTCAACTGAAAAGACGAAGGCTGTTAGCCTGTGACTTAACATAGCTCTAAATGCTCAACAGAGCTATCTCATCTAAGCACAAGTACAAAACAAACATAGAATGAATGACCCTTCAATATGCATAGCTGATAGAAGAATATTGAATCATTGATCTGAGGCCTGAGCATATGCATGAATTGGGACAGAAAAGTATCTAAAGCATTATCTGAGCTTCTCACACACCTGTCAAGTAGCTGCCAACGATCACCAATTTTGGCATCCACGTCGTCAATTTCTTTTTCAAGTTTTTGAAGCATTGCATCAACCTACCAGTAAAACCCACACAAATTTAGGAGATACCGACATCAGAAGAAAAGTTTGTAGATAAATGAAACTTACTCGGTCTATGAGTGCTGATGAGACTTTGTCACCAATAGCCACTTCAGCTGCATGGTCACTTTCTTCTCGAGCAGCCCTATATGCCTTCAAAGCATCGGCTTTGCTGTCCATACCCTCTTTCTCGACCATAGTATTATACAGTTCTATCTGTAAACATTTGAAATCAAACAAAATTTCAAATTTTGAATCAGGATTTACAGAAATGCGAAATGATTACAAAGAAAGCATAGTCCTTGGGAGGCATGTGCACTTCAAACTGCCCCAGATTTAGACACACAAATTTGCTAGTCCATTGGTCAGATGAAAACCAATTACTTCGAAAGCCTTTATAAAGATTTTTTTGTTCATTTTGATTCGTTTCTCCTTTTCTTCTCCTTTTTCTTCTTTTATATAGCTAAGTTGAAGGTGTAAAAGGAAATACATCATAATTTGGAAGGTTACTTAGGCTACAAATTTGCTGGTATTTCTCCAAAACTTCTCCTTTTGTCTGTGTTCACAAACACCACCCAGTTTGGGTTCATCAAGGGCACGGTCTGGGGAGATCCAAATGTACGCAGCCTTACCCAAAGCTAGTAAAGAGGGTTTTTTCTGATAGTCCCAGAAAAGAATTTTGAATTCTTATATATTTTTGAATACAAAATAAATAAATAAAATTAAGTAACGAAATAGATAAATAGATAAGTAATAATTTAACGAAAATGAAGCAATAAAGCCAAAGCATGTAAAGGAAAAGGACTGAGTACATGTAGGAACTCTACCAGGAGATTTACAGATAACCAAAAGCAAAGAACAAGTGTCACATGCAAACGTTCCTAGGATCAACTGAATCCCCACAAGCAACTTCTTCCTAGGATCCTAATACACCAAAGTTTCCTACTAAGAGCCATGTCCTTGGTATGAAATAGACGGGCCATATTCTGCCTCATCACTTCCCTACAGTTGTTCTTCGGTCTCCCCCTTATTCTTTTACAATCCTAAGAACAATCTTCTCGCAGATGGATACCAGGGCGTCCTAATGTCTCCTCATAACATGTCCAAACCACCTGAGCCTCATGTCTTGCTTCTTACTCTCAATATCGGTTTACCACTTCATTCCTCACTTCATTTCTCAATTTTTTTTCTTCTTTTAACATTGGACATCCAATGTGACATCCTCATCTCGGCCACCATACGCTTATCAACATGACATTGCTTAATGGGAAACACTCTTCCTTGCAGAGCATGGTCCGCCTAACAATGTACCTTTCAGATTATGTGGTACTTTCTGTCACATAAAACTCCTTCGCCATTTCTTTATTTTAACCACCATGATTTGATATATAACAATATAGATATGCCGTCATCAATCTCGCCGCCACTCTCAATGATAGATCCCACATGCTTGAAACAATCTATCTTTAGTTTCCGGTACCAATCTTCATCTAATCAGAGGCAACGATACCTCCTAAGAAACTACATTCCGGGTACTGCGTTGTGTGCATGTGTGTGTGCGCGCGCGTGCGCGTGTGTGTGTGTGTGTGTGTATTAAAACTGGAATTCTGGCTCTCTCTGTGTCAGTTGCTGGCCCAGAGACTATAAGCCAACCAGAGTATTGAATACCCCTCCACTCCAGTAACATCCCCAAGCCAGCCCCAACACGATTCAAGCTCAACTGCCTAGTTGGAAAGTAAAAACTCAGACCATCTCACCTTTATGGAACATCCAAATATTCACAGTGCAAGTAGTTAAGCACAAAGAAACCTACAAAACTAGAGGGGATACTCAGCATCTTTCAAGAAAAAGAAAATTGTCAGTTTACTTTCAACTTTCAAGAGATTGGACATATCAGGAACAAAGAACAAACAGAAAGAAAGAAAGGAAAAACATAGAGGAGGCGAGTGATTGGAAAGCCACGCATCAGAAAAGGCTTTTCCACCTTTCATTTCCAGTCATACTTTGATTTCCCTCTTTTCCTAAGGAAACATTTTGGAATGAGAATGCACTACTACATCTTTATGAAACAACAGCTTTTTGAGCCCCAATCTATGAGACAATAGGTAATAAAAGCCCAGCACTGTATCTATGTATCATTCTAACTTATTAGATGTCTCCAAAGAGACCCCAGCACCGATTCTCTATAGGAGGCGAGTGACTGGAAAGCCACGCATCAGAAAAGGCTTTTCCACCTTTCATTCCCAGTCTTACTTTGATTTCCCCCTTTTCCTAAGGAAACATTTTGGAATGAGAATGCACTACTACATCTTAATGAAACAACAGATTTTTGAGCCCCAACCTATGAGACAATAGATAATAAAAGCCCAGCACTGTATCTATGTATCATTCTAACTTATTAGATATCTCCAAAGAGACCCCAGTACCTATTCTCTATATACCTGTATAATAAAACATTAACTGTCATAACTCATCATCTTACGTACCTCTTTGTTGACAAGCCTCAAGAATTGCTCACGCTCACTGCTTACAGACTGCAAAGGTGACGCCAAGAAATGAGTATTTAGTAATAACCAGAATCAGATCATTTCATCACCTGACTAAAGAAATAGATTGTTCTAAGATTAATTACAGATGCAGAAGCCAAAACAGCCAGTGCGCGACTGAGTTCACACAGCTGCTCTTGTTTATCCTGTGCTCTTGCTCTAGCTTGTTCTTGTGCTTCTCTCGCTGTTGCAATGTTCATTTCCTTCAATGCAATATCCTCTTCAACCATTGCAGAGCCCTTTATCCTAGCTTGTTCTTCCTCCTCCTACAATTAGTTTAATGATAACAAGGGAATTATTTAAAGATGATCCTGAGGCATTGACAAAGAGCACAGGTCTGACATCTAGTGCTAGTCACAATGGCCATTTGACTTCATTTGCAAAACACTTCATCACATAGATTACCATCACTCTAAAACTATCATCTTCCACATAGATATCCCTTCCCTACCTAAACCCTAGTCTAGTCATATCCATGAACACACAAAGGAAGATGGATAGAGAAGAGTAGTTAATAGAAACCTTTATGAGCTCCTCTTGCATCTCAAGATACTCTAATTTCCTCCTCCTCTCTGAAACAGAATCTCCAGAGGGCAAAGACGTAATACCAACAGTATCCACAACTTCATCTGGGAGAGAAGAAAGGGTTGCTTGCACTGCTTCTTCAGGCTTCATTTTTCCGGACACAGTAAAGGACCTGCTTGAACAAACAATGTAGGAAAAACTCAGAAACTTTCAACATTAAATACTCTTTATAAGCATCATCATTTTTCAACAAAGAGCAGAGACTAATCCAGTGTTTGAAAAGGTGTGCTTGAGGCGCAGAGGTGCAAGAGACCAAAGATTTTTTTATTTTTTTGTGTCTAGGCGACATAAACTTGATGAGGCGCACTTGAGGGGCATAGAGATGCTCTTAGGGAGAAATTATGTAATTTCAAGTGATGATTAAGTGTTTCATTGGGACCATACTACTGCTACATATTACTCCATATCATAGACTCATAGTATATCACGGTACATTTTTATATGAAAACATCAATGGTTACAGGGGCAGCCGCACCTCACTTCACTGAGGTGCGTACCTTAGTCTCGTGTATTGCCCCTAGGCTCCATGGACCTCTATCGTCTCATTGCGCCTCACACCTTTTAAAACTTTGGACTAATCCATAAGATAGGATACGGCAATACACAACCTGGAAAGGATTAACAGGGAAGATGGGACAGAGTGGTTAAGAGACAAAGCCAGCCAATCTCGAAGCTGCACACAAAAGTTAACAACCAGTTATTTTTAGTACAAAAGTCTAGTGACGTAGAACCAGCACACTAGTAATGATAGTTATACTCGGCCTACAGAATCTTTTTACAAATATCTATACCATTAAACTAAAGGAGTAGGAAAACGATATCACTTCAATTTGTAAAGTTATGTGATTTCCACATTGTGCTGAATGGTGTCAAATAAAAGATAGACTTCCCTTTTCTAGGTTCAAGATTTGAGATCTAGGTAACTTCCAGACAAAGATATCTAGACACACTTTTATAAGAGACAAATTACCAAGGTAAACCTTAATCAAAGTAAGAAAATCTTTTCATTCTCGAAAGTTCCTGTGCTGCAAAGCCTATGATAACAACATATGTTATTTACATTACAAAATTCAGCCAAAGAGCCAGTGTACCAATCAAATATGTGCATCATAGCAATTCAATCACATATGTCCAGCCATCCAAGAAACATAAAGGGTAAGTACTAAGTGATGGCATCCACCAAAACTAATATACACAATCCATTTCTCTCCTCCCCCTCGGGTCAAGCAGCGTGTTCAGCCTTGCGCCACGATGGCAACAGTTCAAAATAAGGAAAGTGGCAACGTTAAAGACAAAAACCAGAACCCTTACCTGTTGGCGCATTTCCTCCACTGAAACTAATCCCAGCATGCCTCGCTCTCTACAATCTTCACGAAGTTCAGCCTCTGAAAGAGACTCGATCCCCTCCGATTGAATCAACCTATCATCATCCTTAATCCTATGGTTGCAATTTAAAGAGAGGGAAAAAAAGGAAAAGGAAAGCAGAAGCTTCAGTACAAACCTTTTGATCAAACATGTGTAATATATGATTATATCACAATAAACATCATTTATCGTAAGGAAACGTCCCAAGAGAAAGAAAACATCTCAAAAAGGAACCACAACCTAGTTATTGAACATCAAACAGTTCCCACATACTCAGAATACACGGACACAATTATATTTGAAAAATGGAATTCATGGACACAAGAGAGACATTACATAGACAGACAAAGAATAGTAGACGCATAGGTGGATGCTAACAGATGATAATGTAACATGCAAGACTTCAGTCTGTATATCTGGTATTAATTCAGTGTTACATAATTCTCTTTGCCCCTCTGTGTACCACGATTTGGAACTCACTTTCAGGATCGTGGTACTTTTATGATTAATACTCCAAAATAACTAAACTGTATAATTTATAGAATTAAGCAAAATTCAGACAACATGAACCTCAAAATATAGCATAGGTAACCACTTTTCCCCAAATTAGGCCTCAAATTGTACACCAAAGATATCTACTTTATAGTTCTTTTGGTATTTGGCTGTTTGAGGTTTTTTAGATTAGGGAATGATACCTTTTGTCTCTCTCTCTTAGAATATGTTACTTACCAATCAAATTGGGACTGCACGTATTTTAATTGGTTTATGTTTCTTAGAAATAGTTATTTAGCGATCCAGACTATTATATAGAATGTACCCCGATCTTTGACATCTGTACCACTAAGCACACCCCAACAACAACAACAACAACAACAACTCAGTAAATGTCCCGCCGAGGGCGGGGTCTGGGGAGGTCCAGATGTACGCAGCCTTACCCCTAACTAGTCGCCTAGCAAAGATGTTGTTTCCGAAAGACCCACGAAAACAATTTGATTTTTGAAATCAGTAGGAAACATGCAAAAAGGTGGATATTAAAACAAGTGAATGCAATAAGAAGTATATAATAATAATAATAATAATAATAATAATAATAATAATAATAATAATAATAATAATAATAATAATAATAATAATAATAATAATAATAATAATAATAATAATAATAATAATAATAATAATAATAATAATAATAATAATAATAATAATAATAATAATAATAATAATAATAATAATAATAATAATAATAATAATAATAATAATAATAATAATAATAATAATAATAATAATAATAATAATAATAATAATAATAATAATAATAATAATAGAAAAGATAAATAAATAAATGAAATAATAACGAAACGAACAAACAAACCAACAAATAAATAGATAAATAAATAAAAATCTACACCCTCAATGTAGTATCATCTATGTGAATCCTACCACTAAGCACACCCCATAACCCATAATTTAGCTAAGCAATAACTGTCTCTTGTATCCTTTCCGAGCACCAGAATGTTTGCCATGTGACACTGGTTTGATCACATCTAAGAACGATGTAGACAAATACTTCATAAAAAAGGTTGTAAGACAAAGGCAGCAGCATGCACAGAGTGATTTCCAGAGAGAAGTTCAACAAGATGACAACAGATGATGTTTCAGTAACCTTTGTAGGCGTATGATGCCTTATATATACAAAGGGGAAATTAAAATCCTTTTCACACTTGTTGGTAGTTCAGAATTCAGATTGACAGTATACTATCCAGTATAGGCAGTAATCCACTAACCAGCAGCTGCACTATTTGTCAAGTGCAATAAACTAAGACTTGGATCATCAAGTTCAGCATTTGCTCTTTAGAATAATCTAACTAAGCAATAGTTTGCAAATATTATAACTAAGCCCTCTACAAAGATAGTTGTCCGAGAAACAACCCAACCTATGTCAAGACTCAGAAAGATGGACTCGGTCGTTTCGTTCTCCATAATGACCTCAAACTCCATACTTAAGTCAGATTATATCAGATTAGAAGGCACTCAAGATCTCTACTTATACATACCCAACAGATAAATTACTAAACCTGTTACAATGATGCAGGGTCGAACTCACCACTTCAGTCTCTTACGCAGCATGTAGCGCAAATACGTATCTGTTCCAAAAGGACTGATACCCATATACTTGCACATATTAACTAACCGAGACCTGAAAACCACAAAAATAACAGCATGAGCAACAAGGGCAAAAGGTGGGGGGGGGAGGGGGAGCACTGCACAAGGGACTGTCAAAGATATTACAGCATTAAAATTTATAACAGCCACAGAGACCATACTGGAGCCAAAAGAAGGGAACCTGCTGATATTATCAAGAGTAAGTTCATCATTGAACAACTTTGCAAAGCCTAAAATCTCGTCATTTGACACAGAGGCACCTTTTCTAACCTACATTAATATTTGAGTTAATATAACATGAAGATCAAGAAAAAAGCCCAAAAAACTAGAGAAAATTATAAACCTACCTTGTTCAGAAACTCATCAAGGTCTTCAGCTGTTTTCTTCATCTCTCCAGTATGCGAATTTTGCACTTCTTTAGCCATTTGTTTTACCGTGTCTTGAAGAAACTTTGCATACTCTATTCTTGCAACTAGCCTTCGCTTCAAGGCTTCCTACAAGTTGGCGATCCATGTTAGGAAAAACACTCTGCTCACAGCACAAAATATAGTACAGAACCCTGTTTTGTTAATTAAAACTCTTTGAATAATAGGTTGTTCAGCTGAAAATTATCTTCTTTTACTTTTTAGCAGATAACCGTACAAGATGATTAACCTTTTCTAGATTACTACCTATTCCAGTTGTTGTTCGTAGAGACTTGAAAAAACAAAAAAAGAGCACTGTTCTCCTAAACATGTTTTAACATATTCAAACATGTCCAGAAAGCCATAATACTACTAACAAAGATAGAAATGGATTAATCTCTCAACAAGAACACAATTCGGGAGGTTATATGCCAATAAATAATAACTGGGAAAAAAAACTGGGGGTGATTGTTTGCAATCGCAAACCACCCTATTTTATGAGTGAATACATGTAAAAACACTCAACAGCATACCTGTTCTTTCATCTTGTCTTGAAAGGTGGAAGGAAGCATGTTAGGGAACAGCTTTAGAAATACTGGCAGCAAGAACTCCATGAAGGGTACAATGATAAAAACGGCAACTGGAACAAGCCTAAAGATATCTGTTGTTGTTCGTGTGAGCTGCTGTCTCTCCCTTCGAGAGAGACTCCTTCCACCAGCAAGTTTAAGGAGTAACCTTGAACTGATCCTCACGTCCACCCACAACAGTTTGGTTCCCAACCAGTAATGTTGTAAAGTTGACTTGAATTCATTCTTCCAATGAACCAACTTTTTAGCCCAATCAGCCCTACATCAAGAATCATATCCAAGATAAAAATTCAGCAACCATCTGGAATGGCTAAGGACATCAGTCAACATCCTACAAAAAAGAATCAACTAAAACCTGCTCATGGAAGCTACAGCTCTCAGAGCAGGACCAATTCCTAAAAGTGTTGTCCATGCTCTGTATAGAACAGTCCTCGCACCCTTTTGAGAGTCATACAATTTAGCTTTTACTTTTGCTTTGGCTGTACTTAAGCCAAGTACAGCTTGATCACATTCCTCTGGAGAGGCCTCCTTTTTCTTCTTAGCAGCAACTTGTTCATTTCCCTCATCGTCGTCATAATCTGGTTGACCTGCAGTGGCAGAGGACGCATAGCGAATAGGCTGTAACTTCCACCCTACAGCCATGGGCAATGCATTTCTCTGTCCCTTATGCTGGTAAGTATGTGATCCAAGTCCATTATTAGGTTTAGAATTATAAACTCCTAGAGTAGAAAATTCTGACAAATAACTTTCAGAATTAGCAAATATAAATGTGTTTCCCTCCTTCACATGATCTCTACTGGAAGAACCATAGCTTGTAATAGAGCTTGTACTTTGAGAATCCAAATATTGAGCAGATTGTCCATTGCTAGCTTTGTGAAAACTTTGGATGGACCGTAAATGAACATTTACGTAGTCAACAAAATATCTTCTCCTTCTCACTAGAACTCTGGCCGCCATAATCAAGAGAAGCTACCCTCACCTAGAAAACCACATTCAAATCTCCCAAGCCTGAACCTAACAAACCGGGGCGGTCAGACACACCACTCTGAAAAATGAAAATCCTGTAAGCACCAAATATCAGCAGAGTAATAAAACAAAAATTCAGGACAATGAAAATGAATTAACAGAATATCCTACAGCTCCACTTGTCCAGGTAAATTTTCTTTTCTGACGTTCATGCTCAGTGGGGATGCTTTTCATCATTTAACATCTCCATATGTTTTATTTATTGTTCCAATAGAGTTTGTAATGCTTTATAGGGATAGTAATCAAATACTTTCCTTTTAGTTCGACCCCCCTCAGGGGCAAGGCAACTAGAGGTTTTCATGACCATTAACTTCACGGGGATTAATTGGAAAAAGCCCGGATACCCATGTTATCTAAAAATTAGTTAATCAAATCCTTTACAATGGATTATGTTGCTTCATTTTCTCATGAAACCCATCAAATATCATTACAAGTACCCAAAAGTGAAACAAACTCACCATGTTGTATAGCTATCGAAATGGTAACCGTTTTCAACTTAAGGGAATATGATTCAAAGTAAAAGCAATTAAACTGGCAAACCTTGCAAATGTCCACCATCCATCTAAAAGCTAACTAGTACAAGCTCAAAAGTGAAACGAAACAAAATCCATTAATTATTTTTATTCCTTTTCACAATATTCCCAAAATTCCAATCCTCATCGTACACAATATTCTTTTAAATTAGAAACCTATCTATTAACAATAAATCATAAAAAAATCAACAGAGAAACATCAGCCACTACATCATGGAAAAATCATTGAATACCAAACCAAAATTAGCCACATTTTCAACAAATAAACCTCTCTAATTTTTAGCTCTCGTTAAACATTTTCCTTTCTTTTTTCAATTTAATTTGACAATTATTCTCCCTTTAATCAAGAAATAAAATGATCGGAGACTATAGAACATTTAAACACACTCCTAGCAACCATAATCAAGCAAAATAAACGACGTGATCGCGAAATTCAAAACGGCAGTAAACTGAGCTAGTATATACGAAATTCAATAGCAATGCGAATGCAATAATCGAAATTCAAAGAGAGAAGTAAAAATGGATGAACTTACACCACGAGATGGAGAAACTTGCGATATTCCAATTTGAAATGCAGAGAGAGAGAGAGAGAGAGAGAGAGAGAGAGAGAGAGAGAATGAGTTTTTGCGACGGGAATAAAATGGAGGGGTTTAAGGAGGGGTTTAGAGAATGCCGAGTGGAAGAATGGTCAAGGTGGAGGGTAGGATCCTGTGTTATGCGGGTCTTGCGGCTTGCGTTACGCCTTACACATTTATGCATCAACGTCTATTGGACACACAACATGACAACAATGCAACTTCAGGATTCAACTAGTTACATTCCCATGCGATGCACGGTTGGATACAAAATCCTCTTTTATTAAACATCTCGTTTAATATGGTACAAACTTGCAATAATACATCAATTTGTAGGGTAGAATACCAACATATCCATAATCTATCATTCCTTGTTAATCATGATATAAACCTGGTTTGTATAGCCAATAAATCTTTATTATTTTTGTTGCAATTTAACCTAATTTCTAGTGTCTAATATTCAGTCCAAAAGACCACCACCACTACTACTACTTTTTCTGCAGTGTTTACTCCAAATATCCAATCTAAAAAGTCATATCCAAAGTATCTAATGGATGCAATAAAATTATGATTAAGTGGTTAACAACTATATGTATACCCATCATTGAAAGCTAATATTCATTTCGTTTCCACTGTAAATATTACTATGAAAGAAATAATGCAAAAATTGAAATAATAATGATGTACACTTTGACTCGAATATGTTAAAGCATCCACAAAAAAATAAAATGATTAGCAAAATAAATATATTTTGTATTATTATATAAATGTATCATTGTAAAACTTTAAGAAAATATATTTAAGTTTAATGTAGATTCATGCATTAATGTAGATTCATGCATTAATATAGATTCATGCATTTTATTTTATGCTGATGTGTCAAACAATGGGGATATGCCTTGCTTATGTGGACGCCCACGTGTCCATTAAGCATGTGTGCACATCCACTTATATATATATATATATATATATATATATATATATATATATATATATATATATATATATATATATATATATATAATAGATACTGTTACCTAAAGGTATTTCGGATACCTGAATATATGAAATTAGTACTATATGGAACCGCATCTGAATATAAAATCTGGGTTCGGATATTTTGAAACGATTATGTTCTGAATTGTTTGCATGATTTTGACTTTTAGGATGAAACTCTGTTTAACAATGATCTTAATTTTGCATTAACTTTATTAGTCCATCTTATTTCACAACTATTTTGATAGCTCATCTAAAATACCAATAATTTGAGAATTAGGGTTTGGTGTAGTGACTCCACTCCCATCTTTCACCCTCGAGACGGGGTTCACTTCTCATTCCCAACATTTTGGGTTTCGCTTTTAGAAACTCACATCGTGAAAAACAAAACATAAAGCAAGACCATATTGCAACGGAGATAAAGACTTTGTTTCTCAACTACTAATTTTTAGTTCATTTCAGTTTATGTAATTTGGGAACAAATCACTCAAATAAATTTCTTTTTTCCAAAATATATTCATGATAACATTTGTATTATTTGAAAGATTTCAAGGCATACTTTAAAATAAGTCCAAACACTAAATATATCTCGACAAGTTTTAATGGTTAAATATTAGCTGAAAATTCAACTCAAATAAGTTTTGTGCATTTCAGCTGGAACCAAAAACGGATCCTAACTCCCAAGTACCAACCAAAAGCATGAATGCTTGATTAATAACTCGCTACACAAGTATCATAAACACAAAACAGTACTGCAATACCCAAGCATAATTTGGTTGAACAATGAACATTGAGCTAAATAAGATTATAAGAGTAACTTTAGGAAGTGGATACATTTTGATTGAAAAACATGTTTGTATTGTTTGGCAAATAGGAGACACTCTTGTCTTAGGGACGGATAGAGTCATACAGAGACGCTGTCTTCGGCCATCAGCCTATTGGACTCATTACTCATTACCAGATACCAGTATACCACAAGCAAAGGCTATGTCACTCGGACTCTTGAATCTACCTCAAGTACCCGTGTCGGATACTTGACATTCCGACATGGGTATGGACAGTAGACACTCCATGTCAGCCAAAAACAGGAAGTTTTTTCAAGAAAATCCAACATAGGTATGGGCACTGGACACTCCGACATCTAGCCGAGTCCGAGTAACATAGGGCAAAGAAAGGTGTTCAAAGAAAAGAGCAGGATCCAAAAAGGGAGAACGTATAGTAAGATACACATTGTGCTGCTTATTTATGCGTATCAATGTTTTTGCACGCAATATACATGGAAAGAAACTGTTTCAGCCTCTTCCTAAAAGAAAAAACAAGTAGATACGGGGGGGGGGGGGGGGGTTTAAAAAATTGACTCAGATGATGCAAGCAACATGATTACATACTGATTCCGTTCGTTCAGATATTTTTATCTCATTCAAAATTTATCTTCACAAGTACAATCTGCAAGCTCTTCAATTTATTCTCATGGACGATTATTCTGGTCTTCCTCAGTCACGGTACAAGTTTACGCGTTCTTCCATTTCCTGCAGGGACAGCAAATTAAATCAACTTATTCTTGCTCATAAACAATGATTGCTTATACTAGCTTCTATTGTGCAAATCTGATGAAATTTTGGTGGTTGGTCATTGGGAGCTCACAGATAATTTGACAGCAATTGTTCTTAGAAAAGCAAGGAGTGTATAGGGTGTGTGAATTTATTGCTTGGATGTAGGTGTTGATTGTATTGGCGTTTCTAGAAGTACCTATTGTTGTAAAGGGGAAACTTTTGCTGTATATGCGTGCTTTTTAAACTTCATTAGTCTTGTGAAATTGAAATTTGATAAATAAAGAATGCTAATTATCAAAAAAAAAAAAAAAAAGAAGTGCAAATCGCTACTCTTACTCCACTCCAAAACAAAAGCATCACCTCTAATTTCTAAGGACAAATAATTTTAAGAATAGCCTGAGAAGAAAGGTGGAATGAGATAACCATGCAAAAATCTACCAAGAAAATCGGACAATTATTTGAGAAAATCTACCAGACAATTATTGGAGGAAACCAAGCAAACATGTCTGTCATTTATTCTGGAAATGAGTATTACTTTAGGAAAAGCGGCATGTATTGAAGAAGGATGGATCATTTATGATGAAGAAAATCAAAGTATTTTACATATACATTTGATGAAAGATTCATACCATCTCCAATTTGTGGTGGATTTCCAATTTTCCACCATTGCTCCTTACAAGTTACAACCAAGGAAGCTTGAAGGTGTCTTTCCACCATCCTTGTTTAGAACCATGGGCAACTACTCTGTCCAACCGTAAAATGATCTCAGCAAAACTTGGTCTAGCAGCAGGGTCTTCACTCCAACATTCTTCAATCAAGCTGTGTTTGCAACCAAGTAAAATTAGTTTTCATGTAACATGGGATTTGGACAAAAAAACAATGTGACGCTCAGCAGAGTGGTAGTGAACCCAGATCACAATGCGAGACTTTTGACCTTTATCATTGATCGAATGGAAAAACAAGATCCCCGCCCCCTCCATCCACCCAAGCGGCGTCCACCACCCCAAGAAAAAGGAAAAGAAACAAAATCAATACGCCATTGCATCTCGTTGAGTTTCAGAAGTTCAACTATCACGAAGCAGGTGATCTTTATCCATTATCCAAGACGATACTATTGCAACTACACAGAGACTTCTTTTTTTCTTTATTTGGAAGGAAACTACAGAGATATCAGGGACCCATATATACCAGTCCTTACAGAAAAAATAAAAAGAGGAAAAGGTCTTTAGAGAAAACTGGAACTATCAAAACAGGAGAAGCAGTTATGTCAGTCAGTGTAGCATGAAAGAAACTTACTCCTTTAAGTCTGATGGATAATTTCTCATCTTTTTAGCTGGTGGTCTCTTTCCTTCTAAGCACATGAGCTTCATGGCTTCTTCCGTAGGTTTTGGGTGGAAAGGATGAACACCCTCAATCATCTAAAGCAAGGGAAAAAATTGATAATGAGTTAACAAGTACACAATAATAACAACTACTAACGCCTAGCAAAGATGTAATCCCACCACACTGTCACAATCTGGGGACATCGAGATGCATGCAGCCCTAACAAATAAAAACTGGCAGAGAGATCATGAAGAATGAGCTGACAAGTAGTCCCACATTATTTAATAAAAGCAAATGAGATCACATGTCATAATCATTTATTTTCTTCTGTTATTGAGCTTATAACTTACGATTAAAAATCCAGGATGTCAACTTCAACTGATACAAGGAGTGGCAAAGCCAGCCTGTTATGATTACTTTTTTCCTTTTTATTTCTTCAATTTTCTAGGAAATGTAAAGGTGTATTATATAGAGGTCAAGGATCAGTCATATAAGTGCTCAACCATGCAAACTCTACAAAAATTCAGAAAGTAATTATCATATCACTCTTTCAGAGTATCGTGCTATCAGATATCGACAACAGTTGCAATGCAAATTACTGTACGTGATAATGCAAAAAGGATCCTCTGTCACTTTACTTTGGAAAACAATTGGGCTATTATTCTGCTTGCAAAATTTGCTGGTAAAACCTCTGATGAGATTTGTCCCAGAGGTCCCAGCTCCCAGGTTCGCGCCTCCTCAGGGCCACTGGAGGTTGTTAAGTTCTAGCCCATGAGATTAGGTCGGGCAAAGCCCAGATACGCATGCTATAAACGAGTTACCAAGTTAAGTATCAATGCTTGCATGTATGCAGTATTAGTATTCAAAATGAAAAGGGCTACAAATATTTATATCTGACCTATACTGATGCATTAATGACGTGAAACAGCCTTTCTGCAATTTAAGACGAGGCTATGTAAATCAAACGTGCCAGACCCCACCACGGTGACTGGCGGCGCTTCTCTTTACTATTTTTGATGGTATAATTACTGAGTATAACTTATACTAAGTGATATCCCGGGTACCTCATACAGAATGATGGCGAAGGAGAATGCATCCACACTCTTGTCAAATATTTCACCTTTGTAGAGCTCAGGTGCCGTATATATACCTATAACAAAATATGAAAAGGCTGTATAGTGAGAGACAAACAGCAAATTCCTCATCCCAATTAACTTTCTAACAAAGAATGATTGCCACGAGAGAAGAAAGATTATATACTAAGCACTAAGCAGTAGATTGCTGATCAGGCAAAAATCATCTACTTATTCTTAAATCATATGTCCACAAAATGTTAAGAAAAGTGCCATAATACTGACAAATTGTGCTTAAACACTGTTAAGAAATAATCACAAGAGTTTTCCCCGCAAACAACATCCTGGACTGACAGTACTTACTGGAATTACTAGTGCAAGCCCCCAGCTCTGCCAGCTTAAATTTCTCAGCTGATATCTTTGACAATCGTGCCAAACCGAATCCAGCCACCTTCAGTTGTCCTCCACTATCGAGCAAAATATTTCTGGCACCTTACCAAATTTTCAACTATTAAATAAATAATATTATCATGCCAGTGATTCATAAGAAGTGTTTTTTTTGCATATGGTTGTCTTACTTGGGCTTTAGATCGCAATGTACAATTGGATCAGGTTTGCACTCATGAAGGTAATTCATACCCCTACAATGAACAGAGCAATGAGTTGGATAACAATCAAAACATTCTCACTTCTCTTCTAGTGGCACATCCTAAATTCTCAAATTATTTTACGGATAATTGAAAGTACCTTGCAATATCAAGAGCAAATCTCAAAGACTTCGATGGTGATAGACGCCCTTTCTTTTGAAGATAGCAACCTAAATCACCCTGGGAAAGAAACTGTCAGTACAAACAGTGGCAAATTGAGACTTAAGATACATGACTAGACCAGACCAACCCACAGAGGAACAACCCCACAGTAGCATTACATCAACTCAATCCTAGTTTGTAAATATGCAGTTAAAACCAGCCAATCGAGACTCCAGGATCCATCTGTTGCTAAGCATTGACCCCTGCTCCACCTAGGTTTTGAAACTTGCATACAGTGAAAGGCGAACGGAATAGTTGCCTACTGAAGGGAAGCTAAGATATTGTCAATCACTTATTTTTCTCGTCTCTTGTTTCTTCTAATTTACTTGTCAGACCCCCATTCACCCCACCTGGGCACCAAGGGAGGAAACTATAGGCAGAGGTTAGAATTCCATAGCATGTCAAAATAAAACACTAAACCTACGAGTCTAGACTACCAGCCTTCACTCTATGAAAAGAAAGACTAAAGGGGTTTTTTCGGTTTTGTTTTTAGATAAGAAAAATTGTATTAAAGATCAAATTGATAAATTACAAGGCTAGAGAGATTTATTAGTCTCATTCACATGATTTATGAAAAGCATAAAGAGCGTACGCGGTGACATATAGTTGGGGGATGATAAATGCGTTTTGTCACATGTCAGTAATGTGGAATAATATTTCCAAAACCTGAGGGAAGCAAACTGTAATTTACCACTGTTTGGTATACTAAGGAGATGGTTACCAGTCACCCACTCTACAACTAATCCAAAGCACAAATATATGCAATGCAATAAAGCGCGTGAACCATGTTATGGCATGTTTCAATTTTGACAAAAGCAAACATATATGCTGGTTAACAAGTTATTCTATTGTTTGAAACAAACACGTGTTGCAACCCCCTTTTATGTCGATAGGTTTTTAGATAAATTGGGAGCAAGCATAGGCATACCATGGAAGGTTTCAATCTGATTATCATGGAATGAAGCCTTCTTAATGAGCTTTTAAAGTTTTTGATACTGTGAGTGTGACTTTACCATTTTACTTGACATGCATGTGAAAGCCAGAAGTCTATCTGTGTATATGTAGAGATGTGAAGAATATAGATACGACATATGAGAATTGAGAATCATGGAAATACAACTCCATTTCATAATAAACATTAGTACTTACCCAAAATCACAATAATATTAAACAAAATAAATTATCCAAAGAAAAGAGGCCATAAGCATTAAAATCTCCATCAAGATTGGAGTTACCTTTGAGTGGAACTCTACTACAATCATCATGGGAGTATTTTGGGTAACAGCTCCAACGAACTGGATGATATTAGGATGACGCACCTTCTCCAATAATGTCAACTCATATTTAAAAGCATTTCTGCAATGAATGGCAATCAGGATACTGCGTCAGAGACTTTAAAGTTTAAAGGGGCAAGAAAGGAAGCAGCGCAAAAGCACATATTTGGAGTCCATCATGAGTAAATACTAAATAGCTATTTGAAACCTCAAAACGAAACTATGGGTTCTTCAATGAACAAAAAGAAGTGATCCACTAACATTCAAGGCTTTCCAAATCTAGTAAACCGCTAAAAAGATAAAGATATTTGATAGATTACATGGAATCTGGGTCAGAATGGCTCTCCTTGTCTAGTATCTTTACAGCAACCTTGGTACCATTCCACTTAGCCACTTGAAACACTCCCTGGCAAAAATGTACACATGTCAATTGATTATGTGAAAAGGAATAGGGTGAAGAACAACAATAAGCCTGCACAAGTACAAGAAAAGTCAACCACAAGGAAAGATGTTGCCGTAAACTACCACAGGGTGACATAGTCAAAACCCTGATCAGAAAAGGATAATTAAATAAGATGGGGCAAGCCATTGGGTATGTCAAAATCACCAATGCTTTGGTTTTAAGATAGGAAAAACTAACTGATTAGAAGGGGAAAAGACCATGCCTTTGCAATGCCATCAGCTCTGCGAACTTGAAGTTCAAGTGGATTAAGTTCGTATTCAGGGACTTCTTTGGGATTTGCAACTGCCATTGGAGTTCTCCTAGTTTTCTGGAATTCATTGACAGAAATATACATTTAAAGATGCACATCCTCCAATGTAAAATAAGAACAAAACAAGAGAGGAATGGAAAACGAAAACAGGGAGATGCTTAAATCATACTGGAGCTTTTGCTCCCCGAGCCTTTAATATGTTGTAGACATCCATATTCCCATAGTATTTAGCATCAGCAGCTGCCTGTGAAATTTCAACACTTTATCAGCGCTCACTTTCTCACTCTGAACAGGAGGAAATCAAGACATGTAAATAACCACCTGACAAAAAGTTTAGTGAACAGTAAGAAATTACAACATATAGTCATGGCAATCCTACTATCTCCTAACTGTTTGATCATGCTATTTGGGCATTCAGAATAAAATATATGAAAGTTAATCTGTTTCAAGGATTGCCAAAAGGGTAACACATCAGTAAAACAATGTGGTAACCATTTACCCAAACAAATAAAAGGTAGGGTTCATCCGCAAAAAAGAAAGAAAAGAGAAATTATGCAGTTTAGGACAAACTATATGCTGTTATATTAGTTAGCTAAAGCGAAGACTGTCGATAGCTTTCAGCCAATCTTCCTTTTTGCTTGTACTAGCCATATACCCACATTTTTCTTCAGCACATTCTCTGCCTCAACGACATGTCTTCAGAAAACTTGTCATTGCAAATGCCGCTTAGTCCCTATTGCAAATGCCGCTTAGTCTCTAATTCTCTATTGCAAATGCACGTACTGGCCATATACCCAAACTTAACCTTTCTTCAGCACAATCACTGCCTCAAAGGCATACCTTCACAACACTTGCTATTGCAAATGCTGCTCAGTCCCTATTCCCAATGCCACGATCTTTCTTCTCTTTAAATCTTTAGCTCTGATCAAGGCCAATGGCTTATCCCCTTCTCCCCAATATGCTCCCTGAGCCCTAAATTTCCTCCGATAGTCCATGCAGATAATGTGACCTACAGCTCACCCTAGTTTTTCAGACTACTTTTACCCACATCATACTTATTATGCAGGTGTAAATTTCGAACAATCCGTCACTAGACAAGCTTGTGTGGCATAAAATGTTTAATAGTGCTGAATCAACAGTATCAAAAAAATTTAGGTTTCTTCTGAGTGTTGAAATGGTAGATATCTCATTTGCCAATGAACTGGCTCGAGACGAACAAATTTTAAGACTGTATTATACTCCACCAAGAATCTTTAGTCAGACCCCCATATCTACATAAATTGCAGCTACTTGACCAGTCCCCAAGAACAATGCTTACTAAGTACTGAGTAGTTGAGTACCATTACTTTATATACCAATTTCACAATTTTGAGCTCATAGTATTTTCTATTGTGGGGCAATCAAATTCATTTCCATGTTCTCAATCCAACGGAGTAAAATATCTTAGAGCTAGTGTCATTTTTCCCACTATAAAAAATGGGAGAATTAGTCCAAGGGCTAGTTTGAAGATGAGAATCCTATACATGACAAAAAGTCTTGGTAAAGACAACTACATTATGAGTCTTATTTTAAGGCTGCAGTGTACTGTCTCTGTCTCTTAGTCAAACTTCTTTTTAACTATTAATGATTGTAACCATATTGTTTTTAGCTATATGACACTTCTTTGGGGACCAAGTCATAATTTTGGACTATCAAACCATTATTTTTAAGTAAAAATTTATGCCATGGATAATACTAGGAAAAACTTTGAATTTTCTCTTGAATAAAATAACAGTACCAGATATGAATGTTCTCAATCCCAATAAACCCTCTTCCTGTAATGCCAAGGGAAGTGCTGTTCTGAGCCAAATGATGGAAACAACCAAAAGAGGAGAAAAAGAAAAAGGATCACCAAAGGAAAATGCTGTACCATCAATCATATATTTGGACCTATTTATCATACTGACTTGAGGAGTAATACTGTAATCCTCAAAAACCCCGAAAATACCAAAAAATCCCTACCTTACATGGAAACATGGAAAAGTCATACTACCATGGTCCATAATAATGCCTCAATTCCCAATCACGAACAAAACCATGATGGCAAAGTCGCAAATACTTTACCAGCTAAACTCGCCGACATTTTGCATTGAAGCACAAAAACTTGTATGAGACCGCCTCACCATTTCCCTCTTTAAACTCCCTAATATACAAAGTAATCTCGCCAAAGACAGTCTCACACAAAACTTGCTCTCGTTAAAAAAATAATAATAATAACTAAAAACAAGAAAACACAATTGCAACCATAAAAATCTAGAGAGAGAAGAGTAAAATGTGTACCGTACTACCCCAACGATCACGAGCATCCATATTAGCCTTACGGCTCAACAACAACTTAACAACCTCAACATGACCTTCACAAGCAGCAATATGTAAAGCAGTCCTTCCATCCAAATCAATACTATTAACATCAGTCCCTTCATCAAGCAAACCTTGAACACCTTTCACATCACCTTGACACGCCATGAACAACAACTGCATCGTGGCGTCGAGGTTCTCCGGCACCACCGTCAGCGGCTCTTCGCCGCCCCTCCGGCGAATCGGGTCCAACGATGATTGCCGGCCAAAGCTGAACCGGAGGTTATGCTTATGTGGGTCTAATGATGCCTGTCTTTTGAAGCTGAATCTCCCTGATTTTCTTAATGATCCTGTTGAGAATTGGCGAGATATTCCTCGCCTTAATTGAGCTGCCATCTCCATTTTTATGTCTCTTTTTCTGGGTTATGTTTGATTTTTTTCTTACTGAAATACCCAATTTTGGGTTACTTCAAGCTGCCCAGAAATTGTATCTGCCATAGAAAACAAAACCCATGTCAGAAAACTCAAAATCAATGTTGGGTAATGATGAATTTTAATCAAGAAACAAAATGAAACCCACTTTTCTTTTTTTCTTTAACTTCTGGGTTTTGGTTTGTGGGTTTGGTTTGGTTTTCTCTCTGCTAAAATACCCAATTTTGGGTTAATTCCAGCTGCCCCGAAGTTGTTCTGTCATAAAAAAGAAAACCCATGTCAAAAAATTCAAACTTTTAATCAAAAGCACAATTAAGTGGAAGAACAAATTGATACCCACTTCTTCTTTTTTCTTTTCTTCTTCTGGGTTTGGCTTGTTTTGGTTTTCTTCTCTTAAAACACCCAATTTCAGATTAACTCGAGCTACCCAGAAATTGTTCTGCCATAGAAAAGAAAACCCATGTCAAAAAAATTAAAACTTTTAATCAATTTCACAATTAATTTGAAGAAAAAATTAATACCCACATTTCATTTTTTTTTTTCCTTTTTTAAGTTTTTGAGGTGGGTTTTCTTTTTTTTTTTTGTGGGAGAGGGGAGCTCGATCGAGAGCTCAGGTTGAGCTCTCGAAAACGAGCAAAATGCCAGGAATTTTTGAGAGAATGTACAGTGGGCAAGAGAAATGAGCACCAATGATTGTGAATAGAGAGAGAAAAAGAGAGAGAAAGGTGGGATTTACTAGAAATATGGATATAGATAGATAGATCCGAATGAAACGCCGGAGGAGAAGAGGAGAGAGAGAGGGAGAGTAGTATGAAAATGGTGAGAAGGAGGGAGGGCTAATGGAGAAAGCAGCGGGTAGCTGGTTTTCCCCTCGCTTCTCCGAAAAGACTGTTGCTTTTTGTGTGCCAAGATTTTCTTGTTTGGTATTTATTGTGTTTTGGTTCACGATCAAGATATCAACCGTCAATCACAATGACTATCACCTACGCTCCTTAATTAAGGATAGATGAGTTCATATCACTCACCCACACCTCCTAGATTTATGGGTCATCATCAGTTTTGTGTATTGGACTGTATTATTGCTCATTCAAGTCATTGTTATGGTGCCTAATTATTTATGTATGTACGGTTGGGGATTTGGATGGGAATACCTTAAATATAATAACAACTCAATAAGGTTTTGGAGACATGGAATGTAATGGAATCTATATTTTACTTTTTTATTGGTACTAATATATGTATTGTACTATTGTAAGCACTATTGTATCATGGTATCCTCAAAAAAAAAAAAAAACAAACAAACAAAGAAAAAATATTGTATCATGGTATTATTTTTTGAGAGAGAGAATTTTAAATCATGGTAGGTTGATTGCATAATTTCATAGATGGTGTTTCTTTATTTGATGATGATTAATGTTGTATGCATTTGGTTATTGTAATTTGTTAGTTGTTACACTTTTTAAAAGGGTAATATAATATTGTAGACAAGGGTTTTGTTGGCTTTCTTTGATTGAAAATCTTATGGGCTAACTACTTTCTTTTGATAAAGTTTGGATCACATGGATGACATTGGCAACATTGGCAAGTGCTTCAAATTATTGGAATTGGGTTTTGTTTGACTCTCACAAAATCCATTGTTAAGTAATTGAGTGTGGTATCTAGTATGATTACAATCATATATATATATATATATATATATATATATATATATATATATATATATATATATATATATATATATATATATATATATATATATATATATATATATATATATAAGTGAGTTCATTTCGTGTGACCACGCCACGTGGGATGCCACGCAAGCGTCTATATTCATGTGAGGGCGACATGTAGGATGACACGCAGCGCCCAAATTCGTGTGGTGATGACACGTATGCCGCCACCTAAGCCACCCATGCAAGTGGGTCAATCATTAATGTGTGATCATAAATACAACATAATATAATTATTATAATATTATTCAAATTATAAAATAAAATAACTTTTGTTATGCAAATTTAAAAATTATAATTCTTACTCCATTGGAACAGGTTCGGAAAATACTTCAAAATGAGATACATATGTACTATGTCCTATAAAATTGGGTTCTTTTCGTGTGAGGATGACAGGTGGGACGCCACATGAGAGAGATATGTTCGTGTAAAGATAACACATAGGTGCCACATCGGTATACGTATAAAAGTGAGTCCAATTCGTGTGGGTATGGTACATAGGAGGTGTAAAAGCAAAGCTTGCCACATAGCCTAACAACTCAAGTGAGTCCAATTTGTGTGGGCACGACATGTAGGATGCAATGTAGGTGGTGTAAATTCGTGTGATGATGACCCCTAAGCGCTCCATAAGCAAAGCTTGCCACATAGCCTAACAATTCACCATCCAAGTGTCACTCATCAATGTCTTATCATTAGTTGGCTTTATTACATATTTATTAGCATTTTTCTATATTACAAAATAAATAAATAAACTTTAGTTACATAAGTCAAAAAATTATAAATCTTGCTTCAATCGATTGAAATTGAAAAAAAATCTTCAAAATGAGATATATGTCTTATAAAAGTTGGGTTATTTCTTGGCTGTGATGACATGTATGATGACACATAAGAGGAAATGTTCGTGTGAAGATTGCATGTAGATGCCACATGTGTACAACTTTGTTAAATAACAATAAATGACACTTCGATCTTACAATACCTTAACTATTTGATGTCATATGTATTTAACTTGACCTTCAATCTTTTATAACATAAATGAATTTTATTTAAGTGGTACTTTCCTGCATAATCTACTTAACTAATCTGAATTAGATTAAACTAAATTGAACTAAAAATAAATTAAGAGAATAAAGTCTTAGTATACTCGAAGAAAGATGTTTCTTAATCTTTATCTCTTTTTTCTTTTTAGGAATTTTGATATAAGCTAAAATTATGTTTATAAATCAATCTTTTTTTTTTATTCTAAATTTGATGTAGAATCGATTTAAAGAGACATTTCATACCAAAAATATTAGAATAATTAAATGTAAAATTAGTTGTGCAGTATAAAACTGGCATGAGGTATCACTTAAAAAGCTATTTTCATTTTCGAGAGATGTTCACGAGTCCGTGCTGAGCACGGAGATAAAACTAGTTAATGAAAATTGTGTTCATATGATTCTTAAAAAGCTTAACAATTTTAAAAATTCATTCCCGATTCAACTATTCTTTTACCAAGACGGTCGATCAATAGGCTAAGAACACTAAGTCTCGATTATACCAAGATAAGGATGAAAGGATCTCATTAAGTTACTCTTCTCAGCCAACACCCACAAAACACAAAGCAAACCACAACAACTACAAACAAGGAAAATGCAAATTTGAGTTACAATTAAGCAGCAATAAGAAGCTAATCCAAGTCATTTTTATTTCTTCACCAGCATCTACATTTTCATCTGCGTCCTCATCTTCTAGATCTATTCCACACCATCTTCTTCTCAGCCTCTTAATCATATTCAGTTGGTATTTAATATCAATATCAATTGAAGAGGAACAAAACAAGGATAAGGAAGACCAAAATATCCAAATAAAATAGCAAAAAAAACTACAATTTAGTGCAAATTCATTCTCCTTAAACTTATGCTACTGAATTATTGATTATTTCTAATACATAATATTATTCAAACTCTAAGGTTAAGTTTGGCAAAATTAGCTGTAGTTGTAGCTGTCAAATGCAAATAAAGGAAAGAAATGTGTAGAAAAGTGCTAAAAATTGCTACAAAATGCTAATAAACCAGTTGTAGCTGTAGGTGAAAGTTTGCAGGGATAGCTTTCAAAAAATTAGCTGTAGGGAGCAGGAGCTGTAGCTGTAGCTGCAGATTGAAAATCATATTGCAAACTGTTTAGTAGCAGAGAGTAAAAAATACTAGCTACAAGCTTCAAGCTGTAGCTTTTATTGAAAAGCTAGCTTTTCGTGCCAAACATAGCCTAATACACTATTCATCAAATGAAGTTCAAAAGTAGTAGAATTAGGGTGTATTCTTTTTCACTAAATTTAACTAAATTGGATTGATCTGAATTGAGCTAAACTGAACTCATATCTCACGTGTTGCTTATAATTGGTCAAAACTATAAATCTAGATCTTCTACGGTACCACAAATGTACAATTTCTCCTTTCCAATGCGATATGGTAGTTTTAGAAAATTAAGCAATTGGGAAAGAGATAGACAAACTATACAACATATAACAAAATGATCCTAGGTTGCGTTTGATAGAGTTTACCCAGTCAGTTCTGTTCAGTTTAGTTCAGATGTCAATTTAGTGATTTTAAATTCAGTTAAATGATATCGAGTTCAATTCAGTGGTCGTGAGTTCAGAAACATATTTTTTGTCTCATATATAAAATTGTGTTCAATTCAGTTCAGTTGTGTCCAGTTCAGTTCAGTAGTGTCCAGTTTAGTGATATTGAATTCAGTTTAGTTCAATCCAGTATTGGTAAGTTCAGCTCTAACAAACGCACTCCTAGTATCAAAATTCAAAAACATTGCTTTCTTCTTGTTCTTTTGTTGTTGTTACAATGCTACAGGGTGCGTTTGTTAGAACTTACGCGGTCAGTTTATTTCAGTTCATATGTCAATTCAGTGATTCCAAATTCAGTTAAATGATGTTCAGTTTAGTTCGGTGGTGTTGAGTTCATAAACATACTCTTTGTCTCACATATCAAGTTATGTCCAATTCAGTTCAGTTGTGTCCAGTTCAGTTCAATAGTGTCCAGTTTAGTGATGTTGAATTCAGTTCAGTTTAGTTAACTTCTGATAAGTTCAGCTCTAATAAACGCACCAATATTTGTATTCCATACCTTTCTCTTTCTGTAAACTATGTTATGTTCATTGATCATTATGTTCTCCAAATTTATTCAGTTTTATTTTATTATTACATTGGATGCGTTGTTTAGGGCTAAATTTTTCTAAACTAAATTGAACTGAACTGGATTCAACACCGTTGAATTAAACGAAACTGGACACCACAGATTTGGACAACACTGAACTAATTAATTGAAAATATGCAATTTGATATGTGAGACAAAAAGTATATTTCTAAACTCAACCTGTATCATTAAACTGAATTGAACATTACTTAATTGAATTGAAAATCACTAAATTAATACAAAATCATCTTTAAACATAACTGACCGTGTAAGCTCTATTCATAAAGTTTAGTTCCATAAAGTTAAGTTCCCTCCTGCCTTTCGAACTTTCAAATAAAGTAACCGAGTTGGCTCCAAAAGATGGTGTTCGTGGCACGCAAAGGCGAACAAGGAAGGAACGTGCATGTTTGGCGGGTCCTGTGTTAACGTCGTTATTTATAGTCGTCTTTACTGTTAGTGCTCGTCACTCGTTAGTGATTGTCTGATTGATAAACAAAGCCACGTAAAACAACGGCATTAGTACAATTACTGTTCACCCGTGAAATGAATTTATTAGTACCGGCATTTTGCTTAATTATTGGATTTTGGGCCCCGGGGTATTAATGACAATGGCAGCTTTGGCTATGTATCCATTGACTTTGATCACCCCATTGACCTCGACCCTGATTGGTATACCCACAAGGTAGTATACCCATTTTTTTAACCACTAGAAATTTGACATGTGGCAGATAAAATTGAGAATGAGAGGAAAAATGGGCCAAATTGGGAGGGAATATATTTGACAAAATGAGGGGAAACAAGATAGCTCTTCCCTCCTAAAAATCCCCAAAAATGAATTTTAGTGTAGTTAAGACATTTTCAACTTGATTAACGTTTTAGGGCTGTAATTTAAAATTAATGAGGTTTAATTAGTGGTTTCCGGCGTAGTTAATTATCCGGTGAAAATAATAATTTTCCGGCGAAATTTAGGTTCTACGATTTTCCCCTTTTGATATGAACGAGCAATTACCAGCGACAATTATTGGGTTTTTGCACTAGCGGCAAGTCACCTACCCTTGGCGAGAAACCCATGAGTCAATGACAGTGGAAACTCGATTACGCCGGTGATGACATTGTTAGCCGAGGCTTCAAGTTCAAGAAACGGGACTATATTGATAAATTGTTTGAGAAGGAAAATCTAATTAGAGTAAGCTTTTAAGTTCATTTTTAGCATTTCAAGTAATTTCATAAGTCCTGTAGCGCTAACCAGTAGTTCACGACATTGTTGCGACTTGCGAGCGAGGAAGAAGATGAACAGTAGTAATTAGATTTTATTTTTTTTAAAATATGTAGTAACAACAGTCCATGGATATTTTATATTATAGTAACAACAGACTGTGAATGTTTTATATTGTAGTAACAACAGTATTCTAGTATCTAGTGAAATTGCACTGGTAGAGTTAATGTTTTCAACAGAGAGATACTTGATATGAGCAAATGATATGGAAATGAATTGCTAACCACTATTTTTTTTCTCCATACATATCATGTAAGGAGTCAATTGTAGTGTGGAATCATGTAGTATACATAATGCTGAGGACATAACCGTAGAGAAATGAACGCATGACAAATCATAAATGTTAAAATTGGCTAACAATCCTGGTTGTTCCCAGAGATTCCTAAAAATATTGCAGCATTTTATTTGAATTACTAATACGAAATAACATATATACATAATAATACTGATTGTTAGTAGAAAATCCCAAAATTTTTGGAACTTCAGTATAAAGTTATGATAAAATGTTCTATAAAAAAAAAATATGATAAAATATTTTAACACTTTCACTATGTTTCATAATTTTAGATACAAATTATCTTCTTTCTATTTCTACAAAATACATGGATATCCATCTTCAAATAAGACATAAAAACATTAGGTTATAATATATAAAAGAAATACATCCGAAAAAAATTGATATTGTGAAAAAGTTGCAATAAATTTTTTTGCAATGACATTTCAAATGTAAGACAATCATATGTACATATATCAACGTCAAATTACCCCAATGCCTCCAAATAAACTCCCGTCTAGGCAGGGTAAGCGATGGGGTCGGTTCTATGCAGCCAAGATACGAAGTGCAACGGCCATCGACACATCACAATAAATAAGAATTGTCGACAGTTTCACAAGTAATTTTGCTTTTGTCCATTAAATTATGAAGCCGAAAAGTAGTAATACTTTGGACCCCGGTGAAAATGGTGGACTGTAAGACAATGGTACGTATTTACATTAATATTACCTTTTTGAAGAATGAAATAAAGATAATATAATTATGTTATATAAAATCAAATAATCACCAAAGTAAAAGTCTAATAATTAATGACTCATATTGACTATATATCAAGTGTGAGTATAACCTATAAGTGGTTTGGATGTACATCGTTATCACATATCAAGATGAGTCAAATTGTAACTAGAGTCGTATAAAATATTTTACGCATACATGATACGTATAAGGTGTAGTATTATCAGACAATAACTATTGAATTTAAAAAATAAAAAAAAAACCTCTCATATCGGTGTTCCACTTAGATTGTTTTAGTGTCTTAGATACTAAATCCTATACCCTATATACCCTACAAGGTGATATGAAGTTGAAATATTATTTAATTAATAATATATGAGTTCATGTCATAGGAACAACTGTATCATATTCAGATAATTTTAAGAGAGTTTGTCATATTATAGTAACAACTATACCTTATAAGGTGAGTTGAAAACAAAATATTAACATCAAATTCTAATTAGATAGTATATATAAGAAGAATCATGGATGGTATCGTAAAAGGTCTCTCAAATTTCAAGTAAATTTGAGACAATTGGTCATATTCTAGTAACAATAATAGTTAGTCATTCCAACTTTTGTCCAATAACTCAATAACGTAAGCTATTGTGTATTTTCCAATAGAAATAATACATTTCCTAAGGAAACTTATGTTATAGTAATATAATTGATCAAAATCAATTTCTTGAATGATCAGATCATCCGGGGTCATTGGTCACATAAACTGGTATCCATTATTAATGATCAAGCTGATTTTGACTAAAATAAAGAAATACATTTGCTAAGGAAAGTTATGTACAATAATATAATTGATCGAAATCAATTTCTAAAATGATTTAGATAATTCCAAATCAAAATCAACGTCATTGGTCACCTAGCTAATTGCTAATCCTTATTCTCAATGATCCAGATGATTTTGATTAAAACTATGAAATACTTTTGCTAAGAAAACTTATGTAATAGTAGTATAATTGATCAAAATTAATTTCTCGAATGATTTAGATCATCCCGACTCAAAATCAAGCTCATTTGTCACATAAAAATGCTAAATCATCATTGTCAATGATCGAGTTGAATTTGACTAAAACTATGAAATACATTTGCTAAGGAAAGTTATGTAATAGTAATATAATTGATTGAAATCAGTTTCTAGAATGATTAAAATCATCCCGGCACAAAATCACTGTCATCGGTCACGTAATAGGCCAATCATCATTGTAAATGATATCGAATTGATAACTACACCTATGAAATACATTTGGTAAGTAAATTTATGTCATGTTAATATAATAGGTCGGAATCAAATTCTAGAATGTCTCAAATCATTTTGGCTCAAAATCAAACTCATTGGTTACATAAAATACAAATCATTATTCTCAATGATCCAGTAGATTTTGACTAAAACTATAAAAATACATTAGCTAAGGAAACTTATATAATAGTAATATATTGATCGAAATCAATTTCTAGAATGATTCAGATCATCCCGGTTCAAAATCAAGCTCATTGGTCACATAAAATGCTAACATTGTCAATGATCGAATTAATTTTGACTAAAATTATGAAATACATTTTGACAGAAAATTTATGTAATGTAATATAATTGATCAAAATCAATTTTTATAATGATTCAGATCACCCAGACTCAAAATCAATGTCATTAGTCACGTAAAAACGTTAATCATCATTTTCAATGATCCAATTGATTTTGACTAAAACTATGAAACACATTTGCTAATGGAAACTTATGTAATAGTAATATGAAATAAATTCACTTAATTATATTATTTATTCATTAATTTCGTCATTAAATATCCCAAAACCTTTTAACGTCAAGAATCCACTACCCAGACCCTTAACATACACCTTTAGTGACAGGGATCACGTGTTTTATGCAATAGCACGAATGCTCTACCTTATGAGCTAATAGGTTTCAAAAACTCATAATACATGTTCAACTAAAACTAAACACAATTCCATCGTTCAATATGCATGCCTATAAACATTATGTAACACAATCATTTTGATGTCACTTAATCAATCTCAAATACTTTAAAATTGCACAATGCCAAACAATAACCAAGAATTTAACTAAACAACTCATCTCATATCGATGTTCCATTTGGATTATTTCAATACCCTAAATCATATACCATATACCCTATACCCTATACCCTATACCCTACAAGGTGATATGAAATCGAAACAAGATTTAATTAATAATATATGAGTTCATATCATAGGAACAACTATATATCATATTCACATAATTTAAAGAGCGCTAGTCATATTATAGTAACATTTATACTTTATTAGCTGAGTTGAAAATGAAATCTTAACATCAGATTCTGATTACATTGTATATATAGGAAGTACAATGGGTGATATCGTAAAAGATGTCTCAAATTCTCAAGTAAATTTGAGACAATTGGTCATATTCTGCCAACAATAATAGGTAAAGTTAGCAGTCATTCCAACTTTTGTCTAATAAGAATAACCCATTAAGGTAAGCTATTGTGTATTTTACTATGAAGATACATTTCCTCATGAAACTTATGTCATAGTAGAATAATTGATCAAAATCAATTTCTTGAATGATTCTTATCATCCCGGATAGAAAATCAATGTCATTGGTCACATGAATTGTTTAATCATAATTGTCAATGATCGAGTTGATTTTCACTAAAACTATGAAATGTATTTTCTAAGAAAATTTATGTAATGTTAACATAATTGATCGAAATTAATTTCTAAAATGATTCAGATAATTCCAAGAGAAAATCAATGTCACTGGTCACATAAATTGCTAATCATTATTCTCAATGATCCTGTTGATTTTGATTAGAGCTATGAAATACATTTGCTAAGAAAACATATGTAGTATATTGTAATATAGTTGATCAAAATTTATTTCTAGAATCATTTGGATCATCTCGACTCAGAATCAAACTCATTTTGGTCACATAAAAATGCTAATCATCATTATCAATTATCGAGTTGCTTTTCACTAAAACTATGAAATACATTTGCTAAGGAAAGTTATGTAATAGTAATATAATTAATTGAAATCAATTTTTAGAATGATCCCGGCTCAAAATCAATGTCATTGGTAAAGTAAAATGCTAATCATCATTATTGTCAATGATCGAGTTGATTTTGAGTAAAACTATGAAATACATTTGGTAAGGAAATGTATGCAATACTTATATAATAAATCGAATTCAATTTCTAGAATGACTCAAATCATCCTGGCTCAAATCAAACTCATTGGTCACATAAAATACTAATCATCATCCTCAATGATCCAGTTGATTTTGACTAAAATTATAAAATAAATTTGCTAAGGAAACTTATGTAATAGTAATGTAATTAATCGAAATCAATTTCTAGAATGTTTCAGATCATCTCAGTTCAAAATCAAGCTCATTGGTCACATAAAATGCTTATATTGTCAAGATTTTGACTAAAACTATAAAATACATTTGGACATGAAACTTAAGTAATAGTAATATAACTGATCACAATGTCATTAGTCACGTAAAACATTAATCATCATTATTTTCAACGATCGTGTTGATTTTGACTAAAATTATGAAATACATTTGCTAATGGAAACTTTATGTAATAGTAATATGAAATAAATTCACTTAATTGTTTTGTTTATTCATTAATTAAAATTAGCCTATGTGGGATTCGAACCCGCGTCTTTTGTGCAATAGCACAAATGCTCTACCGTGTGAGTTAATAGGCTTGAAAAACTCATAATACATATTCAACTAAAACTAAACACAATTTCGTCATTCAACATGCATGCATATATATAAACGCTATGCAACACAATCATTTTCATGCCAATTAACCAATCTCAATTCGTTCAAAATTCCACAATTTCACCCAACTAAATTATTGTATCTTGATACTTACCTCAAATTTGTGGCATACTCCATTCGTTCCAAAATTTGCCACCCACTTTCCTTTTACATCCGTTCCAAAATCTCCTACTCAATTTCCTTTTTAGTAAAGTTTTGGGTGTTAAAAGACTCATCTACCTTTACCTTTTATTGTCATCATTACTTTCCAACCCCCTCTCTCATGTTAAAGTAAAGGCAAATAAAAGCATTTTGTTCCAATGCACCCAAAAAAAAGAAGAGCATTTTATTCCATAGTCAACTCCAATTAAACTCCTTGTCAATGAGAAGTAGGTAATAGATTTTGGAACGGATGGAGTAATCTCATTCTGTGCCTTGAACATCTTGACGTCTTCCCGCTACATATTTGTTTCAACTTTTCCACTTCTATCTAAATTTGGGGATATTTTAACAAAATGGATATTTGTTAGCGTTTGGAGACTGGAATATGTTATTTAGTTAGATTGCGTAATATCTGTAATGGTTCACGTAGTAAAAATCATCTTCATTATCGGTTATCAACAGTTGATGGTTTGATGCACTTTGTAATTGTGTAGTAACAACTAAATATAAAAAGAACGTTTTGTAGTAACACATGTAAATAACCAATTACGTATCTAGGTTGAAGTTTCTTCCTCATGGATCTAATTCTCGCCGGAAAAGTACTTCATCTTGGCGGTTTAGGATAGACCCACTACAGTTTCTTTCCGGAAGAACGCGATTAAGTGTTTTTTTACTCGACCCAACTCAACTCTTCGATTCACACTTAAACACAATGAAATTTTGAGGTATACACATATTTGGGGGAAAAAAGTTTGGTCATCGAAAATGGGGTTAATCGATGGCCCAAGCAAAATGGGTTAGAAAAAAAATTTGGCGGGGGAAACTTCATCGTCAAAGTCGCCGGAAATTTTGTCCGTCAAAGTTGCCGGGAATTTTGTCGTCAACGTCGCCGGAAGTCGTTAACCCAAGTCGCCGGAGTTATTAACCTTACCGGAGTAAAATTAGCTAAACAATTAATCACTTTCCCTCCAAAATGTGCCTTGACCCCACTAGTTATTTTGAAATTTTGGCGTTTTCCCATTTCAAATTCAAATGAAATGAGTTATAATACATTTTAGCTTTTTTTTTCTTATCACTTACTCCAACCAATGACATAGCGCCACATCATCCAAATTTGGGCCCCAGCAGCTTGGGTATACTACCTTATGGGTAAACCAAATTTAGTCGCATTGACCCTGCTAGGCTGCTATGGAGCCTATGGACTATGGTGCTATATATGCTATAGACAATAGGAAAATGAGTGTCATAAACTCATTTTCATAGACCACGCCAAGTGAGCACAATGTGGGAGGTTGACGGATAGAGCTCTCACCCTTCAATCTACTATAAGTTAAGATAAGGAGTTCAAGACTCATTATCTTTAAGTTAATATTGAGGTGATATTTATTATTGTTACAGGATCTTATGACATCTCCACCCTTTTTTTAATGAGCTAAAGAGCCCGACTTCTTTACCTATTCATAAAAATAAAAAAAATAAAAATAAAAATGATCACACCAGGTGTATTATCACACATTAATTTTTAATGTTTGTTTCTCTCCTCACATAAAACTGGTGTATTATATAAGTGGGTACTTTGAGGTGGAATGTAGACGCATTGTTTAAAGATGATAAAGCAACATTTAGGAGGTGTATTATAAATTGGAATGATAAGTTTAGATGTGTTTTCTCCTGTTGGGTTCCAGTAGGAGAGATGAATCAAGCGGATTTGGCAATTATGGCGAAAGCTAGTTTTTGTATCCTTTGCAAAAGAGTGATTGGCGCATTTTTGATATTACCACAGAATCAGATTCGAGCAATGCGATCACTTGGAGTAATTCGAAGAAGGGAGTCCTATAGAACACTAGATTTGAGCGCGCTCAACTTCATTAGACATTCTAAATTAATAGTGGTGGCCTAAATTTTCAATTACATATAGGTCAAGAAAGGCCAATGCGATTGCGGATGGCTTTGCCAAACATGGGATAAGTGGGAAATTGATTTTGTAGCTTAGTTTTAGTAGAGGTATATTTTGATGTTGTACTCTTTCGCCTTATTCGGAGCACATGACTCGATTCTAAACTTAATTCTTCCTAGAAGGCGGGATTTGATGATACTTAGCTTTGGCAAGTGTTTTTGGGTTTTTTGAATGTATCCTTTCTTGTAAACTTGTTTTTAATAAAAAAAAACTCCTAAATGTCAAAAGAAAAAAGCCAATCACAATTCTAAATAATAGTATGCCATGATATTTTTAAGTGATGTGGGAATGGTAATTTGATACCAGAGAAAAGAGGTTGAAACTCTAGCAAATGAGACACATGGTCGGAAGATGATATCAACTTGTCATGTTGATGAATAAATGAGTGATGACTGAGTCATAGTTAAGTACTCACTCTTGCACTGTTTAGGACCATGGTCCATGTGCAATCCTAGGGTATGAATCATGGTAGTGTTTCCCTTTTCCTCAACTGAAACCACTAAATTGAAGAGAATTGAATTGATATTTTTTTCTTTAAGTTAATACTTAAATAAAATTTAACAGTTTATGTAGATATATATTAAATTAGCGTTTTTAAGAGTATAGAGCGCGCTACATATGATTATGTTTGTCATGCGTTGTGCCTTTGTGCTCGGAAGCTCTAGCCCTTAGGAGACATGATCTATAGCCCAGCCAATGGACTTTATATTGCGTCATGTCGTGCCTCACCCTATGGAAAATTTAGGGTGTACGTCTACTATATTGTGCCTCGTGCAAAATCCAGCCCTCATGTCTAAAGTTTTTCAAAAATATTTTTCAATCTTTGATTACTTTTGCGAGGCATACCGTTTAGTGTATTTTTGTGCTTAGGCATTGGGTTTTAACTCAAAATTTGGTCCAAACATGACCCACTAGTTCATACCATGTGCTATGCCATGTTTTGCCGTGTCAATTGCAAAATCAGCTTAGGTCTTGCCAGTCATCAGCATGCTAGTCCGACATGACCGTTCTTACACGTCATAAAATTTAAGTATGTAAATAAAAAAATTTATTAGGCCACTCAAATTCTTATTTCTTTGACCCGAGTCTACGCAAGCACTGTGAAAACCCCATAAAACTCTATATGCTTTGAAGAAAAGGAAATTATAACTTAAGAAAATGAAACTCATAAGGAAACAACTAGGAAATTACCTGTGCGTCGCACGAACTATCCTTTTATTTAGTTTTTTTTTTTTTTAAAATACAAATAAATTTTTGAATGAAAATGGGGATGGATTAAAATATTATAAATATCCTAAGTAATAGGTTTATCTCCGAAAATATTTGTATCGCTAATCTGTCAAATTAATTAAATAATGATATCTATTACTTTAAATGTGACCCTGGTTGTCACCTTATTTGATTGGTCATATTCTTGAAAATTTTAGTCACATGTCAAACAGGTTATTGAACTGTCAACCGGTTTGATCCGATTTGATTCTCCCTTAATAAAGTTTATCAGTGCACATTCAAAGAGTAGAGGTTGTGGGTTCCTTGTATCCAAAAAAAAAGAGAGAATTTGAAAACCTTATTTCGAATGAAAAAAAAAGGTGTGAGGACTCACCATTTCAAAAAAAAAATAAATAAATATTAAAATAACTTATAAAGATGTGATACTTATAGTTACCTGCACTTATACTCACAACTACTCATGATCTATCTATTTATCACTATATTTTAATAAATATAAATAATTTTTTTTTATAAATAATACAAATAGATATTAGAAGTATTTATAAAAAAAAACAAAAAAAACAAATGTATGGTAGAAGGAGCTTCCAATCAAAAAATGTATGACTTACTTAACTATCACTTTAAATGTGATCATTGTCAATTTATTATTTGCTCATATCCTTGCAAATTTTAATCACATGTCAAACCGGTATTAATGACCTCAAATATAAAAAATAAATTAAACATGTTTACCTTGTCGTATTAGCGACTTTTATCCACACGAAAGATTAGTAAATTTTCACGTAACCTACGCTTATACCAACTAATATAATTTTTGTTATTACTCAACAACCGGTTTGATCCCATTGTCCCTTAATGCGTGTTTTGCTAATAAGAAGTTGAAAGATTAACCTTCTTTTGATGGGGAAAAAATTTGTGACAACTCATCATCTAGAGGAAAGAAAAAAATTATAATTTATCAAACTGTGACACTTGTAGTTACCTGTGCTTATAACCACAACTATATAACAGAAAAATATATCACACTTCTTTTATAAATATATTTAATTCAGGTTTTTATCTGTTTCTTGAATAAAAAAAACAGAAATGAACTAATTGTCAAATCAATGTCATTAAAGCATTACATTTATGTTATTTTAGATTGTATTAATTTTATTCTATTTAAAAATAAATATGAACAATTTCTAGCAATTATTATAGGATATTTATTTATGACAAATCATTAATGACAATAATTAAACAAAAAAAAAAGAGAAAAGAAAACACAAAAGATGACCAATTAAAACGTGACACTTGTCACATACCGGCGCTCTTACCCAAATATATATATATATATATATATATATATATATATTAGACTAGTTTTATGTCCGTGCTTCGCACGGACTCGTTAATATCTCTCGAAAATGAAGATAAATTTATAGGTGATAACTCATGCCTGTTTTCTAGGTGATACCTCATGCATGTTTTATATTGCACAATTAATCTTACTTTTGATTGTTTTAATTTTTTTGGTATGAAATGTCCTTTTAAATCAATCTATAACTAAAATAAAATGAATGTAAAAAAGATTAAATTTATGAAGATAATTTGAGGCCTACTTCAAATTTCAAAACGAAAAAGAAAAATCAATTTAATGAAGTGAGATTTATAATTTTTAGAGTTACGTAATTAAAAATATGTATTTTTAGTTTAAAATAATATAGAAATAAATCATATAATAAGGTCGAGTGATTATAATCATGTGAGACTTGGGCATGATATTTGTTAAGCTATATCTGGCATAGTTATGCACATGTAGCGTCTAACATGTCATTTTCACACGAACATCCCCTCTTATATGGCGTCTACATGTTATCAGCGCAGGAAAAAAACCTAACTTGTATAGGACATACATATCCCATTTTGAAACTTCTTTACCAATTTAATCCATTGGACTTAGATTTATAAATTTTTGACTTACGTAACTAAATTATTTTATTTTTGTAATATAAAAATATGCTAATATATAAATATTTGATAAATTCAACTAATATGCTAAAATATAAATATATAATGTAATAAATCCAACTAACGATAACGCATTAATGGGTGACACTTGGATAATAATGAGTTGTTAGGCTATGTGGTAAACTTTGCTTATGTGGCGGCTTAGGTGTCATCGCCACATGAAATTGGGCCTCTACATGCCGTCTTACGCATGTCATGCGCACATGAATTGAACTTGGATGATATTTGTTAAGTTATGTGGCAAAGTTGTGCACATGTAGCGTCTACATGTCATTTTCACACATACATTCCCTCTTATGTGGCGTCTACATGTTATCACCGCACAGATAAATAGACCCAACTTGTATAGGACGTAGACGCTACATGTGCACAACTTTGCTTATGTGGCGGCTTAGGTGTCATCATCACACTAATTTGGACCTCTACGTGGCGTTCCACATGTCAGGCCCACAAAAATTGAGCGCTTATGTGGCATCTCACGTGGCATGCCCACATGAAATTGACTCACTTTTATATCACCACTCGAATTAGGACCTAGTTTTAGTGTGATATACTTAATTAATGTATTGCCAGTATGATTATTCTACGTATTTTATCATTAACCAAAGTTATCTTATTTTTATAATTTCCAATATTATATTTAGTTAAAGTATTAATGTCAAGAATGAGGATGCATTTATTAATGTCACTTGTACGACTTGCTTATGTGTCCGCTTATGTGGCGCTTAGGTGTCATTACCACATGAAATTTGGTCTTCGATGTGGCGTCCTATGTGGTGTGCCCACGCAAAATTGACTCAAACTTTATATAGTTATCTTACATGTCTTATCCACTTGACTTATACGAAAACTTATAGAATATATATATATATATATATATATATATATATATATATATATATATATATATATATATATATATATATATATATATCATTTTGAAGTATGTTTTAAATTCAATTCATTGAAATAAGATTATAATTTTTTTGAGTTACGTAACTTATTTTATTTTCTATTTTGAAACAATATACTAATTTATAATAAAATTAATTATCGATGATGTATTAAAAGCGTGACACTTGGATTATTTGTTAGCAGTAGGTGAGTTATACTCCCCTCTCCACCTAGCTACATAGAGCCTTTTCCCTTCTCTCTCTCTCTCTCTCTCTCTCTCTCTCCTGCCCACTCTCCCTCTCTCCTGCCCGTGGACTTCACCTGCTTATCCCAACTCCACGAAGCTCCGTGTAGCTGGGAGTATATAAAAATTTGCGATTTGTTAGGATATATGGCAAGCTTATACGTATACGGAGGTGACGCCTATGTGTAATCTTCACACAAACATATCCCTCCCATGTGCAGCCTCACACAAAAAGAACCCAACTTTATAGGACATAGTACATATGTATATCATTTTGAAGTATTTTTTGAACCTGATCCAATGAAGTAAGAATTATAATTTTTAAAGTTGCGTAATCAAAGTTATTTTATTTTATAATTTGAATAAAATTATAATTGTTATATAATGTTGTATTTATGAAGTTAAATAATGATCATTAATGATTGACCCACTTGGAGGATGGCTTAGGTGGCAGCATATGTCATCACCACACGAATTTGGACGCTGCATGACATCCCACATGTCATCCTCACATAAATATAGGCGCTTGCGTGTATGATTAGATTACCAAACAAAAAAAATAGTTTTTATTTTGTTGGATTTATAGTTTTATCGAGCTCACCCAGCTGCTTAGACCACTTTGAGCAATATGGCCACTCTTCTTTTTTTTTTTTTTTCTTTTTCTGTGGTGCTACTGGACTACTGGGCACTCTTTATGGCCAAATTGGGCTGTAATTTATAGCCATGGGGAAGTACAAAACCCAATTGGAGATTTACTTTTCGAACTGGAGGCAAACAGGTCATAAGGTTCTGGCCCATTAGCCCTAAGAAAATTCGATACTTTCCATATATAGAAGTTGTTACATGATCATCATAACATCAAGTACTTTGACATCAACTTTCAGAGTAATGCAAAAGGGCAGTCAGACACTAAAACCTCAGCAATATCCAATATTCTCACTCTCTCTCCATTTTGTCATCGGCTCGACAGAGTTCTATCAATGGCGGCTGTGTCAACCCACCTCTCAACGAACCTAAATCACTCACTCAAAAATGGGATTAAACAGGAAAATGCTAAAACCCATTTATTCTCAACCCCAGTTGTGGGGTTTAATCCCAAAAAAGGGAAGAACTTGGGTCTCAATAAGTTGGTAGTATCAGCAAGCAGTATTGAAAAGCAAGGCAGTGGCACTGATTTATCAGTTAATGGTCCTTCTTCTTCTTCAACATCAAAGTATGTTCTTTTGATAATTATATTCTTTTTCTTGTTCCAAATTTTAATGTTTGCTAATCTGGGTTTCTCTTATTCTACTTGGAATTGGTGATTAATTTATTGAGTATTTATGTGGAATCAAATGTGGGATTGGGGCATTGCTGGATTGCATTGTGGTTGTGTTCAATTGTTTAATAAATTATCAATTAGATTGACCAACATTGGATATTGATTTGGTTGATTAGGATTTTGTTGGTTCTGAAAATATTCTACCATTTGTAATTGAATAAGAAGGTTCTGAGAATTTTGGCATAGTTGAAGACTTGAGGTGTGAGTCTATTTGGTTCCAACTTTTTAGTTAGCATTTGAAAGGTATATACAGAAGTACTCTATGAATGCAATTTGATGACTAAGATGGCCATATTTCGAAAATGCAATGCATGAAAAGTTGGTGTTATTTCTTTGCCTCATAGGACAAAGACAGTAACTTTTTCCTCTCCTTGACCTCATGATATCAAAAATGAAATCTTTCTCTGCAGTGGGGTTTTCATTTCTCGAAGATGAAACCCAACCCAAAGGATTGAAACAAATGAAGAAAACAACAGGGAGGGTGAAGTAGGGTGGAATATTGAAGTCTAATTTTGGATGGTTTATGAAGCTCATTAAATTAACATGTTCTTGGAATTGGTTATTTGGTGGTATTGGTTGCAATTTTCACAAACTCGTTACATATATTAAGCTTAATGTATCGCCATAGCTGTTTACATTTGGGACTTGGGGATTCATGTGATGAGATGGTTTTGGTTAAAGTTCTGCTTGATTGTTCTTAACATTTGTAGAATATAGTAATGAGTAAAAAACATCTTTTCTAGATAAAATAAATGAATGGCAACTTATCTCTAAAAGCTAAAAGTGGTGGATGTGGATGTGGATTTGACACATCTGGCTTGTGATATATGATCTTCTTCTTCTTATTAGTCTCAGCTCAATGATCTGAGTTGGCTTTGAAGACAAAATCTGCATTGTTGAAGATAATTTCTTCTCTTCAATATGAACACCCGCGTAGATGTGATGCATAATATTTTATTATTGTATATGGATTAAGCATTTGCCACTGTACCCATGTACGCCTCTTGTGTTGAAACATCAAAGAACTATGAGGTTGTTGGTCTTTTTTTGGCGGGAGAGGGGGTGCTTGTGTGTGCTGTTAGATGCCAAAAAATAAATTTCTTTTTATATACGTGGCAGTGGTCCCTAGCCTATCTATTGTTAAGCCATGACCAAGGCAAAACCCAAGAGTCATGCAACAATAGGCAAAATGGACACAGCCCCAACATGGCAAGGTGGGGCCAATCCCTGATATAGACTTCGGAAAGGTGTACTATGTGTTCATTACTCTATGCTGTAATATAATTCAGTTCCCCCTTTTATTGTGAAATTTTTTTACTCAAACTATAAGCCTTTGTCGTTGTTTTTGCTTGGATATAGCCATGCGTGCTCAAGTTTTCGTATATGGAGTTACGGACTGCACACTTTTCTTTCTTTTTCTTTTTTTCTGCTTTGTTTTTGCTTGGGAGAGAATACTTATATAATTATCTCTAGAATCCATGACATTTATGCTTATTGGTTGCTTGTTATATTTCCAAGGGTGAGGCGGCACACAGTGTCAGTCTTTGTTGGAGATGAAAGTGGAATGATAAATCGAATTGCAGGGGTCTTTGCCAGAAGGGGTTATAACATTGAATCTCTTGCTGTTGGATTGAACAAGGACAAAGCTCTCTTCACAATTGTTGTCTGTGGAACGGATAATGTGCTGAGACAAGTGATGGAACAGCTTCAGAAACTTGTTAATGTTTTGAAGGTTACCCCCCCTCCCCCCCCCCCCCCCCCCTATCTATTTCCTTATAGAATCAATATTTCCAGAATTTTAGAAACAGATTCTCAAGAGCTTCATGGTGACCAGGTTGAGGATATATCCAAGGAGCCCCAGGTAGAACGTGAATTAATGCTTGTTAAAGTCAGTGCTGATCCAAGGAATCGTGCTGAGGTACTACTTAATCTTTGTTTTGCGTGAAATATCGGAATTACTAATACTATATGATATCTTGCTTAGCTAGTTTCAGTTATTGCGGATCTTTTAAAAACAAATATATGACTACTTGTTATTTGTCACTAAATTGTGTTTTGCGCTTTAAGAATTTAGGTTGACTTACTCTTCGTACTTCCTCAATTTGTTTTGTCAAACCTTATTGTTTTATTTTCCTCACACTGCAGATCATGTGGTTGGTGGACATTTTCCGTGCCAAAATTGTAGATATAGCAGAAGAGTTTCTGACTATAGAGGTGATGGTTGGAAATATTAAGCAAAATTATGTCAGTTTTGTATCATCTACTGGCTTATTCTTTTCGACACGAGGTGACGACATAATTTTATATAGCACTGGTACTTTAAATGTGTCTTCGATAACAAGTTGTCACCCTGCCAAAGGTGGAAGCTTTGTATAAGGCGTTTGGTTAATGATAATGATTTAAATGACAAAAGGAAATGAGTGTTGAAGTTATGCCAAAAGTCTTACTTTACGATGTCAAAATTTTGTGGTCATATTTATATAGTTTAGATTAGAAGCTATTTATGTACCCTGCTTCTAATTCAAAATGAGACATTTAAATAGGTAAAAATGTAACAAAAAGTATTTGTTCAGGTTTGAAATGCGAAAGATATTGAAGACCTGGATTCCCTTCGCAATTGTCTTTATAGAAGTTACAATGATGTATGTTTACTTAGGGGTTAGAAGATCAGAAAGCTGCATTTGTACTCACAAGTAATTGTGTAATACGGTTTATCGTTTCATTGCAAATGTTGGAAATTGTATAACATAATATGGATCTTCTTAACATTTTTACTTTTGAGTTGCTCTCTTTGATACAGTATTGTTTTAACTTAAAAATCATGAACTTAGCAAGTGGAAAATGCAGGTCACTGGAGATCCAGGAAAGATGGTTGCCGTGCTAAGAAACCTAAGTAAGTTCGGAATCAAGGAAATTGTTCGTACTGGAAAGGTAGATTCTCATTCTTTTGAGTTTCTACATTACCTAGAAATTAGAATAGCCCACAATTGTATGTAAACAACCTATTATTGCTTTCCATGGCTCTTGATTTAAATATGTTCCTAGAGATGATGTTAATTATTTTGCTCATAGATTGCACTGAGAAGGGAAAAGCTGGGTGAAGATGCTCCTTTCTGGCATTTTTCTGCGGCTTCTTATCCTGATCTTGAAGCAGCTGGGTCAGTAGATGCTCTCTCTGGGGTTTCAAAAGGAGCTCCTAATGTTGGGTCATCAGATTTGTCCATGGAGGTATGTTCTTGTTGCTTATGGACACATCTATAACTTCATTCAGTTAATCCAATTCCTTCTGATCTAGCCACAACCCTTTCTTCTTCATAGCCTTTTCTTTTTTTTGCGGTTTTTGTGGTTTGAATGCATATCTTTCTCAAAACAAAGTCACTAATGATGAGTCAGGGTTGACAGTTGACAACATGCATCATGCACCCTAAAATGAGCTCTTGCCTGCTACTTGACTTCACTATTTGTGTGGGTGCCAAAGGTGTAACACTCAGGGGTTTTGTATAAAGCTCCATATCGTTCTTTTTTGGTTATCCGGAAGAGGGGGGGGGGGAGCTGGAAATGGGAGGAATGTCTAAGCATTTAACAAAGTGAGAGACGTATGTCCTACTAACATGGTGATGAATGGATGGTCCCTCAAAACAGGAAAAAGAAAGGTGATGAATGGATAATACACTTCTGTTGTTTTATGTGACAACTGTTTGCATCCCCTAAAAATATCGAGAAGATATCTATGATTTTGTTGGCTGAGAATGATGGCCCAAACTATGACATGTCTCTTGGCTTTAGTTTCTGAAATAAGGAAGAATGTCCTTGTATTAAGTAGTTACTGTACTGTCATACTGGGGATTAATTGTATTACTCCCTCCATATCAAAATATGTGTCGTTTAAGGTTAATGCACGCATATTAAGGAGTCCCTTAAATCTAGAAATAATAAAATAGTTTGGCCAAAATACCCTCCAGTTAGTTTGAAATAGACGCATTGGAAACTGAAACTAGGAGTAATAAACCATGGGTAAATTTGGATCATTAGCAATTATTGCAACATCGGAATCCTAAAACGATAGATATTTTGAGACAAAAAAAGTTAGTTAAAACGACAAATATTTAAGGCGGAGGGAGTATGTAGTTACTGTACTGGGAGATTCCTCTGCTTGAAATAAAAACTTTGTGTTCCACAGCTTTCAACTCTACCACTGTTTTATCATGAAGCTGGGCCATCCTTTTTCAATAATAGAAGAAATATTTCAGTGAGGAAAAGGAAATTGTTCAGTGGGTAATTGAATCATCGCAATGGAGTTTTAGTCAATTACTGTTTTAACAAGTAACATAAGGGTTAGATCCCTCTTAGTTGTTGTTGATGAAATCCTCATTAGAAAACCAATATGCTGACTGCTGAGACCCTAAAAGAATCTCAGTAAATGCCAGATCAATGTGGCTGCACTGTGATGGCTAGCTTTCCAGCATTGTACTTCAATCAAATACATTAGATAATGAAGTGAGCTGTACACTGCAACAGAAGATTATCTTGCTTTTTCCTCTGAGAGTCTTGTAAGGTTTATTCAAAGATTATGAACAAACATCCAGCGCTCTAGAGAAAAGTGTTTCCAGTGATTATTTCTTCCTTCTACTGTCAAAGCTTTTCCTTTTGCATCTAACATTAAAACGTATACTGCTTTCAATTTGTTCTTCTGATGGATTCTATCTTTATTCAGGGTGATGTGTATCCTGTGGAACCCTATGACGGTTTCCCAGTTTCTCAAGTCCTCGATGCTCACTGGGGTGTCATGTATGACGAAGATGTAAGAAACAATTTTGTTGATCATTGTGTATTACAAGGAATTTCTAGTTCATTTTGTTTGGATGCAATAATTAGCTTGATTTCAAGAATAACCTGAGATAGAGCTTGACAAAAATCCTCTCCACTGTGAATCTCTTTATGTTTCAGTTTTGACACCCCCCGCCCAATTTTTTTTTAGACAAACCAATGATATTTTGAATATTGTTTAATGAGTCAAGGTAAGTGGTGTATAACTGAGAAAATCTACAAAGACAGGAGGTTCTCTCAGTTAAATAGGATGTGGTTTGTTTAACAACTTATGTTTAAAGATTTAAATTCAAAATGGAAAAGAACAAACGGAGCATTGTTTAGCAGAAACAGCCTCCTTGAAACTGTAGGGGTATGGGAAGAAATGTACAAACTGTAGGAGTATTTTGAGTTTTGTTAAGTGTATCTAAGCCCTCAATCTTTGGAAGTAATGAAAATCAAATTATTACTGTCCACAAAGAAGAAAAGAAAATGGAACTGTACAGGTGTATGGCTGCTTACACCTGACCCCTTAGTCTGTCCTAGGTGGGAGTCTTGTGGGAGGCATTGATTAATGGTAAGGTGGTACAAATTATACTGCATTATGTAGCTCCTACTGTTGGATAATATGACATATTAATACTTGAAGCGACAGAAAACAAAGATCCAATTAGCAATCATGAAACTCATATTTGTCTAGAAGGTGGTACAAATTCAACTTCATTATTTACTGTTATTCATGTTCCATATTATGTATTTAAGAAAATATGTGAATGATCAGCATTGTTCCAATATTAGCAGAAGATCTAAGAGAGATTCTTTTAAAAAACAAATATCTTCTATTTAGACCTGTCTAGAAGGCTTTTATATAATTGTTTGGATGCCAGCTTTAAACTTAATGGAAGCAATTGTGTGCTTGAGGTAATCATGGCGTGTGATTGTGTGGATATCTTTTGTTTTGTCTGGAATAAGAATTTGTACTTATGCCCTAAGTGTGACTAGTAATTCTAGGTGGAGGGAGTACTTGGAAAGGCTGCTTCTGTTGTTCTTTTTTGTTTTTGTTTTTTTTTTTGTTTTTAGAGGCACAAAGGCCGATAAAAATGAAACTCTCAACCTTGTGGTTGAGGAACGATTCTCCTAACCACTGGAGCATCTCTTTGTGAAGGTTATGGGAACTCTTGATCTATATAGGTTGTTTTGAGATGTCCTGAATCATTGAAAGCCTTAGCACTATGGAGTTCTACATTACTACCTGACTTCTGTAAAAATTAAGAAATGATATAAAAACTAAATGGAATTGCATGCTTCTCTGATGTGTAAAACAAAGAAAAGAAATCTCACCTGACAGTATGTACTAAATGGTTTCTAAACTTGTTGACAATCTGTAGTACATTACTCCCAGGGTGAATTGAATTTTTTGCTGAATGTGTTCAGACAAGCGGGGTACGCTCACACACTCTCTCACTGCTCGTAAATGACAAACCTGGGGTTCTTAATGTTGTTACAGGGGTTTTTGCTCGGAGGGGCTATAACATTCAGGTATGCTGTCAGTTATGGCCTAATCTTGGAGAATGTGCTTTTGCAAAGTGCGAAGCTATTCAATGGTTGTTCATTGTTAACAGAGTTTAGCCGTCGGTCGTGCTGAAGGAGAGGGTCTATCTCGCATCACTACTGTTGTACCTGGTACAGATGGATCAATTGGCAAATTGGTGCAGCAACTTTACAAGCTTATTGATATTCATGAGGTACGGATATTGGATAACTGGATCATTGCTGCTTTTTAGTCATGTAATTCTTGCTATCGTTATCAATCTATATACAGTTGAGAAACACAAAAAGCATGCTTTTTTCCGTTTTCCAATTGTTTCAACGATAGATGCTATAGCTGTAGGTTCAACATGAGTTTTAGATGGTGACGATGTAGATTTGCACAAGGTTGAAACAGAACGTGTATCCAGAGTAGTTAAGTAGGCATGTGAGTTGCTATTGCACTTGTTAATGATCTAATCTTGTAGTGTTGAGGATTTTGATAAGGATCTTGCCATCTTCATTCTCATGTTCTGTCAACAGCAAGGTACTCCTGAATTGTTGAAAGTTTTTTGTTAATGAAGTCACTATTTGAGCCACTTCCAAACTCACATATATCAGCAGTTAATCATCGTCTCTTAAGGACACCTTATGTTGTATTAACTCATATGCAGATAGCCAGATACTATGGTTGACAAGGAATTAAGTCTAGTACCTGTATACCGTACAGGTGTCTCGAATCAGCTGAAGAACAAAGATATGCTATTGCAGGGATTATTACCTATATTAATTAATCTTTCCATCCCAAAGCCTTCAGTAAACATTTTATTAGTGAATAAACTCATTTAGCAGGGATCAGTAAGTAGTCAGTCGTTTTAAACTGTTCAGAATGGCAGCTGAGACGATTATTGGGGGATTGAGTACTATTCACTCTGTGAATGAGTGCCTTCTACCATTTCAACTTCTTCTAGTAGTGATGGGTCGTAAGTTTGCTTCTAGAATCATTTATGTGAGTTTTTGTTTTTTTGCTGCAGGTTAGAGATATTACACACCTGCCATTTGCTGAGCGAGAATTGATGTTGTTAAAGGTAGCTGTGAATACCGCTGCGCGTCGCGATATCCTGGACATTGCCAGCATTTTTAGAGCTAAAGCGGTTGATGTCTCTGATCATACCATAACACTTGAGGTACACTTTTGGTAAACCTTACTGCCTGGAGTGTTTCAACTATTTTTTTTTTCGTATAAAATGTTCTCCTTTCTCAGTCTTCTCTTCCATCAGTTGGATGCCTTGAAATTTCGCATTATATATAACTATGAACATCAACATCAACTTATTACTGTTGATGTTGATGTTGATCAGTTGATGTTCATAGTTATATATAATGCGAATTTTCAAGGGGTGCAGATTTTGTTACTGATTTGCTTCTTCTTTAATGCATTATATGGGTAAATGGATAATGTATTTGATTCAAAAAAGATGTATAGGCTACGTTGATGTAAAACTTCTGTGCCAGGATCTATTTGTTTTTTGATTTTCTTTTATTAGATCGACATAGGTGTAAAGCTTCTTTGTTGGAAACTACTCTTAAGAAACTATTGACTCATTTGCATTCTTCATGCTCATCATGCACACCAATTGCTGAATGCATCTGGGGCTAATAGCTTTTTTCCTTGTGGAATCTTCATCAGCACTATTGCATTTCCATCTAAAAGAAAAGATAAATATCCTTTTGAGCTAACATGCTTCCTAAACGATTATTCTATAAACCTACTAAGCCGGTAAAAATATAAGCATCGAAATAGATATCAAAAGGGTGTCAGATTTCTGTGAAATTTTGCATGTTAAGCACTACACACAATCCTGCCGTGGAAGTTTATAGATCTATTCCGGTTTCCAACAAGAAGTTAAGTAATGCTCAACACAGAGCTGAGAGCTTTACATCAGGTGAAGGTCTAAAATATATACAAGTATTCATAATATTATCAATTTACCATGCTACCCCCTGCAAGCTGCATTTCCACAACAGGGGCCCAATTCTGGCTGGGATGACCTTTGGGTAGGGCTTGAATATACTGGACAGTAGGTTGGTGAATCTTACCAAACGAGGAGACAAAACAAGAAAGATAAGAAACAGTGAGCCTGCATGATATTTGAGGCTCCATAAATCATCCTACTATGGGATACGGGCATTCTACTAGTGCAATTAGCTTGATCTTTGTCCTGTCAGTCTTTATTTGAAATGTGCTTCTGTTTGCTTCTCCTGTTCCCTTTCTGAAGTCTGATTCTTCTTCTGACTTCTCCTAGCTCACTGGAGACGTGAACAAGATGGTTGCACTCCAGAGATTGATGGAGCCCTATGGGATCTGTGAGGTAGGTGTTTCAAATATTATGAACTATTTTGCCTGCTGGAATATGTGGATGAAACGTCAACCTTCTTGTAGCTGTTTGCAACTTGGCACCAAAACTATTCTTTCAATTGTGTATGTAGTATCTTACTGTATTTCTGTCTGATCGGACCTAGATAAAAGTGCTTCTATGCACTCTTTTGTTATTAGCATTGGATTTTTCTTGATCTTACTGTGAATTTTAAGTTGATGATTATATATGGATACAGGTTGCAAGAACTGGACGTGTGGCATTGGTTCGTGAGTCTGGTGTGGATTCAAAGTATCTCCGTGGATACTCTTTTCCTGTATAAAGTTTATGTCAGAACTACCACACTAGAGTCGGGAGGGGCGAAGGCCTGGGGGATTGGACAGAGCTGTTGAACATTTTTGATAAACAACGGCAGCATCCAATGATTGAGCAGAGCTGTTAACAGAAAACAAATGTGTTGGCCCTCTTTTTCTTCTTCTTTTCTTTCCCCCGCTTTTACTCCATAAATGTAGTTATAGGAAAACAGAAGTGCTCAAGTGCTGTACTATGATTGACATTTGTGAATTTTTGTCCCGATAGCTTGTTGAGGTCTCTGCCATTCTTTTTGCCTTGTGTGCTACAATATACTCGTGACATTATGCTCAAGACGGGAAACTGGTTTGTGGGATTTTGATGAAAGTTCGAGGTGGCAGAAGGAGATGCTTTGGCTATCGCCATGACGTTGGACAATTGGTAATATGATCAAGTGATATTCTGGGGCTTCTCAATCGAAAGTAGGAAGTTGAGCTACGTACTTGATGCCAAGAGAGAAGCAAATACCATGGATTCAAAAGGGAAGAAAACCATTTGGTGCCATTTCAATTCTGAAGCCACCTCCATTTTCGGCTGGGGACGATCAGACGAAGTATCTCGCCTGCTGGCCTTTGCTTGGGAATTCATCATCTATTTGGAGATGAGATCCTCTCTAGTACAAATGATGCGTTAAACTCCGCCTTACCTATTTATTATGGATAGATGAAGGAAGGGACGGCATGATTCTGCAAGAGGGAGAGAAACACCTGAAAAGAACAATCATACATAACTATAAAAATGGGATGTTTTAAGTAAAATTTACGAGCCAGGTGAAAATGATGGTTCTATCATGCTTGATCATACGCCCTCTCATATAAGGGTAACAAGATAAATAAAGGTTCTTTAAAAGAATGCCATTGTTGGATGATTCTGGAACTTTAAGGCTAATCTTGCTGGTTTTGATCTCCATATTTGTTTCTTTTGGGAACCCAGTTAAGTAACTTTTCAGTATCACCTGCTTGTTGCTCACTTCTACTGCCATTGCAATTCTCTCTCTTTCTCTTTAGATACAAAATTTAGGTTTTTATCTGTGTGTTCTGATTTAGTTTTATTAAAATCTTAAACATTGGGTTGTGGGTTTTTATAGGAGAAAATAATGTTTACAAAATGTGATGGAGAACAATTTTGCTACAAGCTGTGGACACTTTTTTATAATTATTTGTAGCCTACTTGAGTGTTTGAATCTTCAGGATTTTCACATGAAATCACGAATAGTACACCATGGGATACTTTTTTTTTTTGATGCAATTTGATACACCATGGTATACTGGTAGTGCGTTTTTGCATACATCACCTACACAGCTATACCATAATAATGGGTGAGGTCTGAGGATAATGTCAAGGGTAAAATGGGTACAAAAGACCAGAAAGTGATTTAAGCTGGTAATTTTATTTTTATTAGGTGTTCCTGTGCAAAACATATAATAATAGATGTTTTCTACAAAATAAGGATTTTATTAGGTATTTCTTCGCATATTTTCCTTATTCTTTCATAAGGTAAAATTAATATCGTCGAACACAATGTTACTAAATCAATATCTCTTACATACTCTGCAAAATAAAATATCTCTTACACACTCTAGTGGATACTTCAAACGCTGGCAATGCAAGTTACTCACGAGAAACCACAACAACTTGCTTCCCAACATTACGGCCAGAAAAAAGGCCGATCAGAGCAGATGGACCACTCTCTAATCCTTCAACAACATCTTCCACGTATGAAACCTTGCCCTGCTTGATATGTGGTAGGATCATTTCCAAGTACTTTGGGTAGAGGTGATAGTAGCTGCCTACCAGAAATCCTTGCATACGTAAACATTTTGTAGTAAGACAGAACAAATTGTGAACACCCTCAGGTTGCTGGAGATTGTACTGTGAGATCATTCCACACACAGGAATGCGGCCATTAACTTTCATGTTCAGCAAGACAGCATCAAGCATCTTCCCTCCAACGTTCTCAAAATAGATGTCAATGCCATCGGGGAAGAACCTAAATCAAAGCGAGATTACTCAATGTCTGAAATGTCTAACATTGTTCAAGATGGAAGTAACGGGACAATTTGAGGATAATGGTCCAATGAGTAGGGATCAAAGCCCACAATAGCACTTTGCAAGAAATTTTATTTTGTGAAAACCCAGAGCGACACTCACTGTCTAAATCACCCTAATATATCTTATATATGAAACTTGGAGGTCTATATAGAAATAGAAGCTGCAACCTGCAGCAGCAAACCCAGGTCTGAGTGTGACTCAAATGACAAATGGAGTTCAATAAGTTCATTCATATTTTCCCAAGTCCTGAACCACTTGTTTTGTGGGATCCATGTGTGTTGTCACATATATCATTTATGTATGCAGCATGTGTTCTTTTGACCTTGTAAATCAGGCTTACTGGAATACTCCATTGATATTGTTGTATTGCTAATTTAGATCTCCATTCAATTGTACAAGTTAAATATATTTTGCATGTATGATGTGTGCTCACCTCCTCAAGGCTGCATCTAAGTCCTCCTCTTCCTTGTAGTTGAAAGCCTCGTCAAATCCAAATTTGGATTTTAATAGATCAACCTAACATCAAGGCAAGTATGAGAGAATAAGGACCGGGAAAAGTATTACACGTCACTGCTGCATACATAAAGGCACTGAGCAGATTACCTTGTCTTTGCTTCCGGCACTTCCAACAACATAACAACCAGTCAATTTTGCAAATTGTCCAACTAGTTGACCAACAGCTCCAGATGCTGCAGAGACATACACAGTGTCTCCCTCTTTTGGAGATCCAACTTCATAGAAACCAGCATAGGCTGTCATCCCAGGCATGCCTACAAAATCACGGAAGTCAAAAGAACTGAATGACTTAAATCAAAAATAATTATAGCAAAGGCATTAGATGGGCTCACAGAAATTTGAAAACTGAAGTATCAGACAAATCAATGAAACAAACACCACCTTTCCTCACCTTCTTTCTGATTGATGTTTCTTTCACCATCCATAACGTATCCCATAGTATGTTACCATACTTTTAATTACTATTTGACACCCAAACTCTGATAACACATTTATATCCATTCTGTCTCACGATTCCTCACAATAGAACTATGAACCTGTCATGGCTGCGCAACCTCTCCCACTTGATCCTCTATAGTTCAGCAAAAAGTGGGTTACAACGAATTCAAATCACTAACATCTCTATCTCCTCTAGCTAGTGTAAGATGCTACCCTTTCCATGTTCACTCAACAATATAACCTCAGTTTACCTCCAATCAATTTCTCGACCTCTCACTCCAGCCTACTGGGGCTTGGTGGTACCTGAGGCACAGACTTATTCCACACATCACCCCTCTTTATAGATCATAATCCAACAAGATACAACAGTACAACTTGGCACAGAAAATATATAATCACCAAAAGACTTACTTTCCTGATTATATTAACTCCCTCTATCCCAAAATGATGGTAAGTATTGACTTTTTAAAATACACGTCAACCATTTTTTTTTTTTATTGAAATCGATACGGGCTCAGATCTAGCCTCCTTCCTTCTCCCGTAATACCACTGAAGTTCTCAACGCTATTAACATGCATTACTTAGTGTATATTGTATTATTGTTTGATGCTAACAATACAGCCCCTTCACTTATTGCATGCTCTACATAAACGTCCCCTTTGATGGTTGATCCTACACCTGTCACCTATGTTTCTTACACCCCTTCTGCCTAATTTAAGTTTTCTCTGCCAAAGCAGCCACTTACAGACACTCTAAGGAACAATACGTTCTTTCTTCCCTTTATCTAAATGAAAAGTCTTCTCATTATCTTAGCAAAACAGCAGAAAGACTTTGGGTTATTAATTTAAAGCCTAAGCTGCTGAAATGAAAGTGCCACTGCTTTCTCTATCTTCTTTTCCTTTATATTAATGCCTTTACCTCTTCTCTTTAATTCTTGCTCAAGTAACAAATATGCTTGTATGCAATTTAGATCAACATTAATCACATAGAAAGAACGTTGGAGCTTACCAAGAATCCCTGTGTAGTAGGAAAGAGGAACATCTGTATGTTCAATTTTAAAGCAATGTTCTGGTGTTGTAATAAGGCTATATTCTTCCCATCCTGTCATTCCCCATAATAGGTCACCTGTCTTGAAGTTAGGATGCCGCGAATCCAAAACTTTGGCCACACCATACCCCACAATAGGCTGCAAACATTTCACATAATAAATCAACATTCTTTATAGCTCCTTTTAGATCAAAATTCAACTATGATCAGCACTGATGCAGAACTAACTAAAATTCCCAATGAAGCAAATCAAAATTTGATTCAAGTTTGCTCCGCTCTGATCCAGGACTGCAAGCCATTCTACCATATATACCCTATGTCAAGTACCAGGTTGACGCACCTGTATGCTGGTCAGACAGAGATTTCACAAGGATTGAATAAAAGTTGCACCGACCACATACTCAGACCTTTATATTCAAGACCTCCTCGGTGTTCTGGTCAGAAATTCATCGAATCCCTCCTTATAAAAGCACATAGGTCTGCTTCTTCAAAAGTTGCAAACTAAGTTGTCTTTTTTATTTTTAACACCAAAATCTTATCAAGACTATCACATGCTTCAGCAACCAAGAATCACAACTGAGTAGTCAGTACATCAGAATGCAACAGTCTATGAGCTCATTGGATTAGCATCATTAGCCGTAATCATTCACACCAATCATCTCCTACCATGTCCCACACCCCACCCCCCAAAAATACAAAGAAAAAAGAAACGAAAAGAAAATATGGAGACTACTATGTGCCGTAATGGGACCAGGAATGAAGAAGGATAACTTATCACCATGGATAGTTCTAATATTGGACTTCCTCCATCCTCATCGCCGGTCAGAGGAGACAATAAGGAAATTTTTTTATTCTTTGGAAGATTAACAAGATACTTAGCAAGAACTATTCCAGTAATCGCCAACCACAATTTTTCAGAAGGCAATAGAGTTGGAGACTGGGTGGCTAATCAAGGACATAATCTTTTAGGCTCGAGGACTCTTCCATGTCTCTAGATTTGGATAAAATATTGCATGAGGACCCTTGAGAGGAGATTGCTCCTAATTACTTTTTCTTACCTCTCAAAAATAAAATAAAAGATGGGATCAGGTCATTAGGAAGCATCAAGCTAAGAAAAAGATTTAATTATATATACCCTTCAATCCTTCATTTCCATATATCCCAAAAGGTTCAGGTACAAGGAAAGCTTAAATACTAAGAGCAGGAAACAAACATTTCCCAAAGAGGAATGTAGACTCTAATCAATTAACAAATCCAGGTATTTCATTTTCAACCACTAAGGCAAAGATGAAAGAGACACCATGTATCAATGCTTTTGCCCAAAAAGGAAAAAACAGTATATACTAAACACATTCTTAATTGAGTACTTTCACTATCATTTAAGATATAAACAAATGACAAATTGGTCAACAAATCAATTTTCTAATACCAACAAACAGACATAGGGGAAAAAAACATCACATGGGCAATCAACAAATTGAATATTCACAATTAGGCACCAGATCAATAGAATTAATCACTAATCAATAACCCAATTAAAATAAATACCCAATAAACATCTGAAAAGAACAATCATACAAAATTATTGGGGGGTTTTAGATTGATTCACTATTAAAAACTAAAATCACATGGGCAATCAACAAATTGAATATTCACAATTGGGCACCAGACCAATAGAATTAATCACTCATCAATAACCCAATTAAATTAGTACCCAACAAACAGCTGAAAAGAACAATCATACAAAATTATAAAAATGGAGGTTTTGAAGTTAAAATTACCGAGCCAGGTGAAAAGGATGGGACATAGCTGGGACGATCATGCTTGCTCATACGACCTCTCATATAAGGGTCACAAGATAAATAGAGATTCTTTACAAGAATGCCATTGTTGGATGATTCTGGAACTTTAAGGCTAATCTTGCTGGTTTTGATCTCCATATCTGTTTCTTTTGGGAACCCACTTACATAATTTTTCAGAATCACCTGCTTGTTGCTCACTTCTTCACCCGCCATTGTAATTCTCTCTCTCTCTCTCTCTCTCTTTGTGTGTGTTCTGAATCTTCTGATTTAGTTTTGTTAAGCTGGGGTTGTGGATTTTATAAGAGAGAGAAAGAGTAAAGTTACAAAGGTGGGGCCTTGGAGGTGAGCAATTTCCCTACGAGCTGTTGGGACATTGTGTTTGATTTTCACGGTTTTCACACGGTGTTCACATGAATTCATGAAGACCATCGAACATTGGTATTGCAAAATTTGTATACAACACCTATACCATAATAATTGGTACGATTGTTTAATTTGGAATATTTTACTTTTCGTAACCATTTTGTGTTTTTGGTTTGATCCAGTGATCTACGATTTCGCTGGGATTTGGGTCAGGACTCACGAGCAACCCGTTCACATGCTTAGTCTACCCATCGGGTAGTTTACTCGGGTGATGTGGACAAGAAATATAAGCATGTACATTGGAGCTCAAATAAATTATTTCAACTTAAAAAATAAAATACCAAAATCCAACCAATCACCAATTTACACGTCACCCGGGTAGACTACCCGATGGGTAAACTAATATTTATCCGTTCGCATTGGGTCGACTCATAAAGGAATAATGTGCTCTAATTCATTTCCAAAATCCAAATATCGACCATAATTGAGTGATAGAAGTGCCTGGTAACCATTTTATGTTAGAAGTTGAGGAATTTCCATTTTCCTAACCTTTCCGTCCACCACAAAATACAATTTCAATTACCAGAAAGTTGATCAATCAAAAAAAAAAACTTTTATCAACTTTCATCTAATTCCTAGACCATCTTACATCCAAAGCTAAACTTAAAGAATATGTGCGGTGCATTTGACCTAAATTATCACCCATGTGTCTAAATTGAAGAAAATGAAATTTTAGCTGATTAGCAAAGCACTTGCTGAAAACTGAAAGTCGAAAATGATGAGCTCATTAGTATAATTATTTTCGAACAAAATCCTGCTCAACATCTCTTACAAACTTAATATATGGAGCATTCGAGCACAAAGTTACTCACAAGAAACAACAACAACTTGCTTCCCAACATTACGGCCTGAAAAAAGGCCAATCAGAGCAGATGGACCACTCTCTAATCCTTCAACAACATCTTCGACATATGAAATCTTGCCCTGCTTGATATGCGGTAGGATCATTTCCAGGTACTTAGGGTAGAGGTGATAGTAATTGACGGCAATGAATCCTTCCATTCGTAAAGACTTCGTGATAATAGAGGTCAAATTGTGGACACCCTCGGGCTGCTGGAGATTGTACTGTGAAATCATTCCACACACAGGAATTCGGCCTTTAACTCTCATGTTAGGCAGGACAGCATCAAGCATCTTCCCTCCAACGTTCTCAAAATAAATGTCAATACCCTCAGGGAAGTACCTATGTCAAAGCAGGATTTCTCAATGTTTAATATATATATGGGATTATTCAAGACAGCGAAATTGGGACAACTTGTAGACATTGGTCCAGTGAGTAAGTACCAAACCCATAATACCACTTTACAACTTCAAAGCAAGAAAATTGATTATGTGAAGATCAGATGAGACATCATAGTACACTACAATACATATACTGGAATTTGATGCAAATTTTTTAAACATTCAAATATAGTAATAGTGTAATATGGCATGTATAGAGCTAAGCCACGAGCCAAACCGAGCAAAGCCGGCAGAGCTCAGGCTCAATACAACTCCGCTGCATGCCTAGCTGTGACAGATCCCAGTTCCACAATTATTTAAACTGAGACCTATATAGTTGAGAGAAGACGTATGAAGGAGTCGTGTTCATGACAAGGTCTGGGGAAGTCAAGTTCACTACCAATCAAATATGTGTCTCTCAAGTCTCAACACTACCAAACTAGGAAACCCTCTTAGCAAGTGTTCTTTTGAACTTGTAAAGTGCGGCTTATTGGAATACTCCACTGATATGTATCACTGATATAGTTGTTTAAAGATATTAAATAAATGCTGCATGTATGATGTATGCTCACCTTGTCAAGGCTGCATCCAAGTCTTCTTCTTCCTTGTAATTGAAAGCATCGTCAAATCCAAATTTATTTTTCAATAGATCGACCTAATATAAAGACAGATGTAAGAGAACATAAAAACCAGGAAGGTGAAAACAAGATTTTTATAAAATCAATAGCAACAAAGGCCAAGCATGAGTGATCTTAGGTGGTGTTTGGCCTAGCTTGTGAGGAGCTTCTACTTTCCTTCCTATTTTTCCTCACAAACCACCCCCTCCACCTCCTCCTCACCCCCATTTTCAGCTTCTAAGAAGCTCAAAACACCCATTGGGAGGCCCAAAAGTAGAAGCTCCAATTTGTTACTTCTACTTTTGAGGCTTCTAGGGGGTCCTAAGGGGTGTTTTGAGCTTTTTGGAAGTTGAAATTGGGAATAAGGAGGAGGTGGAGGGGGTGGTTTGTAAGGAAAAATAGGGAGAAAAGGAGAAGCTACCTACAAGCTAGGCCAAACATGCTCTTAGTGCTACATGAGAATTTCCACCACAAGATATTGGCATAGAATGATTAAGAAACAAATATCCATAAACTATCCTTGCTCCAGGGCCCATTTACATAACTAAACAACTAGTTCCTTGAGATCAAATTAATATCTTCAAACTCTCTATCAACTATGTGTGAAGAATGATCTATATATCAACGCGTATTCTACATAGTCAGATCCAACTGTCGCAGGATGTTACTAACGAGTCACTAATGCATACACATTTAGCATTGAGTAGTTTACCTTCTCTTTGCTTCCAGCACTTCCAACAACATAAGAACCATTCAGTTTTGCAAATTGTCCGACTAGTTGACCAACAGCTCCAGATGCTGCAGAGACAAACACACGGTCTCCCTTATTTGGAGATCCAACCTCATAGAAACCGGCATAAGCTGTCATACCAGGCATGCCTACAAAATATGGAAGTCAAAAGTATAAAAAGATATAAATGGAAAGATATACAGCAAAGGAATTGGATGCGCTCAGAGAAATTTGAGAACTGCAATTTCAGACGAATTAACGAGAAAACAATCACTTTGCTGGTTACCCCAACTTGCTTGTTGATGTTTCTTCCACCATAAGGTGTCCTCTAGCATGCAATATCTTATAATTACTATTTGACACCTAAATTCGAGAAACATTTCAAATACCTTTTCTCTCATGACTTGTCACAATGCAACTATGACCCTGTCATGGCTCTGCAATCACAAAGACCATCTCCCACTTGATCCTCTTTTAGTTCAAAGGAAGATGGTAGTTCTATGATTAACACCCCCCCCCTCCCCCAACTATCACCCTCCGACAAGGCAATTCATTGATGAAGTCCTCTTAACAGTCCAAGTCTGTTGATTGGGTCTGATGTTTGCTTCCCCATGGCAAATGGAAATCTGTATTTTCTGTCACACTAAGCCCCCAGTTGCAGAGTTTTTCAACGATCTAGTTTATCTTCATATTTTCATACAGTTATTTTAGGATTTAGTTATGCTCTGATGCCACTTTGTTGGGGAAAACCCTTAATTCATTAATCATGCAAGCAGATACAAAATATTTACTCATAAGGGAAAAATGACACCACAAATTTGATGTGGTAAACCTCCACCATAAGGAGAACAACTAAGAACCATTAACACTGGTATCGAACATCTACATCATCAACAGAAATGAGTATAATGATTCGAATAAAAAACATCTCCATCTCACCTAGATATGTGTATAATGCTGCCCTCTCCGAGTTCACTCGATGATATAACCTCTTTTTATGACCGCCCACGCTTCATACCTCCCCCCATCCCACCAGGGCTTGGTTGTGCCAAAAGGCACACACTCACTCTATACAAATTACCGCTATTACTACCTGGGATAGGAGCTCAAGTAACCCCATCATTGCCTAAGAAATAGGATCCTGATATACAAGGTGGGACATATGGATCACTTTCCTAAGATTCACAATTACACGTATACTTGTACGCTATTTTGATTAACATGACTGCATAGAATGAATGTAGGAGCTTACCAAGAATCCCTGTGTAGTAGGAAAGAGGAACATCTGTATGTTCAATTTTAAAGCATTGCTCTGGCGTTGTAATAAGACTATACTCTTCCCATCCAGTGATTCCCCATAAAAGATCACCTGTCTTGAAGTTAGGATGGCGTGAATCCAACACTTTGGCCACTCCATACCCCGTAATAGGCTGCAAATGTTTGCACTCGCAATTAGTAAATCAACATTACATGTAACTACTGTTAGATCAAGCTTACCAAAATTCAACTTTGCTCTGCCAAAGAACTAACTAAATTCCAGTCAGCAAATCAAATTCAAAAAAGTTGATTCAGCTTTGCTCCACAATGAAAAGTCTGATCTACACTCATTTAACAATATGCCTTATGTCAAGTGAGAATTGGGGTTGTGACTTGTGACTTGTGACTTGTGAGCAGTGTCTCTCTCCCCACCTTCCACCCCTAAACGGGAATTTCGTTTTTATCGCCAAAAGTTTGGGATCCTCTTCATCACCCCAATCATGTCAAGTACTAGGTTCACCCACCTGTATGCTGGTCATGCAGCCCTTTAACAGTGTATGAAAAATGTTGCACCCCAACACATAATCAGTTATCAGATCGTCAAGACCTCCTCGGTATTACGGTTAGAAATTCATCCAATTCCTCATTATATATACACATATGAGTACATGATCATGTGTTTCCCCAAAAGTTGTCTGTTTTTTAACTCCAAAATTTAAGCTACCAAAAATCTCAACTCAGCAAATCTAAATACAATGCAGCTGTGTAATTAAGCTCATAGAATATAGCATCACTCTCAACCCCACTTACCCAGTTACCTGTATGTTCATGACATAGAAAAAATTACTCTTTATTTCCAAATATTCAAAAAAGTGTAGGGTACCAGGCAAGCTTCAAATACTCATTGTAGGGCACAAACATGTCACCAAGAAAATTAAATCAACCTAAAAGGCCACAATGTACCAGCCCTTTTCAACTCCAACAAAAGGAGAAACAGCATAATTAAACAAGTAGTTTCACAATAGTAATGGGACCAGTCACCATTAGGAAGTTAAACAATTATCAATTAGTCAACAAACCAATTAATTAATACCAACAAAACCAGAAGAAAAATACAAACTAAAATCACATGGGCAATCAACAAATTGAATATTCACAATTGGGCAATAGAACAATTGAATTAATCAATAAATCCACTAAATTAATACCCAAAAAAACACCTGAAATGAAACAGATAAAACTATAAAAATGGGGGAATTTAGATTGATTTACCGAGCCAGGTGACAAGGATGGGACATAGCTAGGGCGATCAAGCTTGTTCATGCGAACTCTCATATAAGGGTCACAAGATAAATAGAGGTTCTTTACAAGAATGGCATTGTTAGAAGATTCTGGAACCTTAAGGCTAATCTTGCTAGTTTTGAACTCCATATCTGTTTCTTTTGGAAACCCAGTTACATAATTTTTCAGTACAACCTGCTTGTTCCTCACTTCTTCTCCTGCCATTGCAATTTTCTCTCTGCTTTTGCTCTTTCTGGATTACAGATTTTGGGTTTTTTTGGCTGTTTGTTCTGCTTTGTTGTTCTTAAGTTGGGTTTTTGGAATTTATAAGAGAGAACAAAAATCCTCAATTTCGCTAGAAGCTGTGGTTCTGTGGAGACACTATTTCTAGCCCCCTCAACTACTCAAGTCAGTCAACTGGCCAAGTGTGAAAAATTGGACTATTTGACTAGCAAAAAATTTAAGATGAAAGAGAATTTACATGACTTATTATGTTGAACAGTTTATTTAAGATATCTATAGGTCGGGTTTGATAATTTGCCGGTGAACATTAGTCGTTGGCTGATGACTGAGGCTGGTGGTTGGTGGTTGATATTGTGAGTTGATTTGACCGGCTGATAATATTAGATGTAAGAGATATTTGGTAACATTGGCTGGTAATATGTAAAATTGACTTGTAAGGACATTCATATGAACAGAGAAATCTAATATCTATTTTCTATATATATATAAGTGGATTTGCACTATTTCTTGATGGACACGTGGGCATCCACATAAGCAAGACATAGTCACATTGTTTGACACGTCATCAAATAAAAAATGTATGAATCTACACTAATACATGAATCTACATTAATACATGAACCTACATAAATGTTAAACACATTTTCTTAATTTTGATAATGATACATGTAAATAATAAACAAAATATATTTATTTTGCTATTAATACTCTTTTTATTTTTATTTTTTATGGGGACACCATGCTTTAACAATAGAGCTCACTATATTCAAGTCAAAGTGTACATCGTTACTATTTCAATTTTTGCATTTTTTGTTCTATAATAGTAGAAACAATATGTATACTAACTTCCAGTGATGAGCATACATAGTCGTTAACCACTTAATCATACTATTATTGCATCAATTTCATACTTAGGATATGATTTTCAATTCTGGGTATTTGGAGTAAACTGCTGAAAAATTAGTAGTATTGGGGGTGATCTTTTGGACGAATGTTGGACACTAGAAATTAGGGTAAATTGCAACAAAAATAAGGTTTGGCTATACAAACCAGGTTCATATCATGATTGTTAAGGAATGAGTTATTGTATATTTTGGTATTCTACCCTACAATCAATGCAATGTTGTAGGTTTGTACCATATTAAGCGAGAAGTTTCATAGAAGAGGATTTTTATACCAAACCGTGCATCGCACGGGAATGTAACTAGTATATATATATAATTGGATCATACACCTTGTTGCATCGACACGTGGCATCCACATAGGCGCCACAATGGCTGCCACGTCATTTCACCAAAAAAATAATTAATGCAACATTGATTTACTTTTTGATGTTCCATTAATAATGCTTTCAAATACAATAAATACTCCGTACCATTTATGCTTAATTAATAATAATGCTTTTAAATTCAATGTACATTACACCTTTATTTTAAGTGTCGTTTTCAATTTTTTGTGATCGAACTTTAACCACTATTTTCTCATAAAATTGAAGACTTAAAATTATATATAATAAAAAATACTTTTCAACACGAACCCAATAAATATTTTTTTATTAATCTAATTAGTTTTTTCACAAATCAACGGTCAAATTTAAACATGAACATCTAAAACGACACTTAAAAAGGACAGATACTTCACTAACAAGCTTGGTATCGCACTGGACATACATGTTGTATATAATAAAATGGTTGTCATGTCATTCGTGTCAAAACATTAAATGCAATATTCATTGACTTTTTTTTTATTACACTCATTGACGTTTTAGTCCTGATTCAATAATCTTTTATGTTCAATATATACTCTCTTAGTATATATTAAGTGTCGTTTTCCATTTTTGGGGCCGAACTTTGACCAATATTTTCTCATAAAATCAGAGTACGTAAAAAAATTATATAGTAAAAATACTTTCCAATCCGAACCCAATGACTATTCTTTCATTTTTCGAATCTAAATAGTTTTCCGTTTTTGATTTACGTGGTCGAACTTTGACCACTATTTTCTCATAAATCGGAGTACGTAAAAATTATAAAAATTATATATAGTGAACTTATTTTTCAATACAAACCCAACAAAGATCCTTTCATATTTTGATTATAAATAGTTATTTCACAAACTGAGGTCATAAATAGGAACATCTAAACTGACACTTAAAAAATGATTGGATAATTTTAATCTATGATATACTACGTTGTTGTATTCATAGATGTTCTCCCATATGACCATGTCCAATCATTTTTATATATTTAAGTTAATGTCAAATTAACCATTTAATGAGGATAGATGAATCATATTGTCGAAGTAAATTAGAATACATGAATATAAATTTGGTTTTTATAATTGAAGGATACATGGACACTTGAACATAAACTAAACTATACTAAAAACTAGATACAACGAATTTAATAAAAGAAGTAGTCACAAGTAATAAATGCATATAGACGTTTAAAACTAATGAATAAATTCAATCTCAATCTTAAAAGTAATTCCATACCCTAACAAAAATACATGATTCATGGAGATGAAACAATAGGGTAGAATTGTAAAATAATGTGAATAAGGTAGGTTTAAACACTATTTACTTCGATACATTATTATAAGTATAAAAAAAATAGGAAATTAATTTTTTTTATTTTTTGATACGAGGAAATTAATTTATCTATATGGATCAAAAGAACCGCCGCCATAACACATAACATGACACATAAGTAATTTTACATAAAAAAAAAATATAAACCAAAGAGAGATAAGAACCAATAATAGTAGTATAGTGGCTATAAAAAGGTAGATAAATTTATGGACAACATAAACACACGAATGTGTAAATATATCGGTTGATATATCAAGATAATATCATATATCTATTTTACTTTTTTTGAAGTATGAAAAGATATAAAATTAACTTTTACATTTAAATCCAAACAATTGTTATCGTATATCACATAAGCAACTTTACAGTACGACACGTAGCACAACTTTGGTTTTTGTACGGGTAACTCCATATTAGTTATTATATACAGTATTGATAAATTATGAAACTATTTTCTTGATAGCATTCAAAATATATTTTTTAATGATAAACTAAAAGCTCATGCATCGCACGGGGTATGTACCTAGTTTGATGACATAGAAATAAATAATTGCAAGTTTTGGACTATCCTGTCAACCAAACACCAATATTAGATAGTGAATTGGTCATTCAATTTTGCCAAAAACCGCCCCACAAGCCAATATCCAAACATCCTCATAATTTTTGTTGAACAATTTCTCGTGATTTTGATGTTTATCCAATTACGTTAGACATTATAAGTATTTTTATCCTTCAATTTATTTATTTTGTCATTTTGAAATCAAAGTCATCTTGACCGTGCTATTTTATCTTGTAATATACGGTAGTAGTACATGGTTTTAAACCAAAAATACTTATGTGGTCAGTCTCATAGTGAGTTGTTTTCAACTCAATATAACTTTGTGGGTGAATTTAAAAAAAAACATGACATAAAAATTTAGAGTAAGGTTATGTCTCAAATTAAAGGCAAATTTAATACTCCATCCGTTTCTGAAAAATGATAATATTTATTTTTGCATGGTTTCCAATGCACTAGTTTGACCACTAATTTGTGTTAATATGAATGCATAAACTATAAAAAAATAGATTTTCCGAAAGTACTAATCAAAACGAATCAAAACTATAGTTTTTTATATTGTAAATCCTTTTCTTTTTTTTTCCCGAGATCAATGGTCAAAGTTTGTAAAATTTACCTTCAAAAAATAAATATTATTATTTTTCCGAAACGGAGGGAGCGAGTACACAAGATTGTTATGTCAAGAGGTGTTAAGGAAAGTCGAAGAAGTGTAGAGGCGCACGGCCATCCAACTACGACGCATGAAAGTAGCACGGTCATGCGTACTTGACTAAAATTATAATTGCTTTACGTAATTAGCTTGAGTCCTTAGCGCGCATGCATATATCAAATATTTTCAACAAATTAATACCCTTTCATAATATTGAAATAAAAAGTAGATTTGTTTCTTCTACCTTTTTTGCTCCTATAAATTTGTGATATCATAAAAGTGATAATATAAATACATCAACAAACTAATTACTCATCAACATTTGAAAAACTATTGATCTAGCCTTTATACTATAAGCAAGTAAAGCAATCAGTCACTCGTGTACTATAAGTTGCATAATTATATAGAAAAAAAAATTGTACAAAGAGGAGCCAGACATACTAACATACATACGGAGTAGTATATTACAATCAATATATAAAAATACATAGTACAACCAATATAATCTAACTAGATATGAAGCCCGTGCATTGCACGGATTAGATGTTAATATTTTGAAATAAATACACTCATATGATGTTGATAAATGATATCAAGGGTCGTAGTATGTTGGTAATTTCACTTCGGTAATTTGGATTCGTGTTAGATATGAAAGTAATCTTGTGCATTACAAGGTTTAGTGAAAAATATACAGTCAATATTTTTAGTGGTATGCATATATGCACCAATAGGAAAACAAATTTTTTTTTACGACAATCTCTTTGCTTTTCTTATGTATTTGTCTATTTTAAAAAAAAAAAACTTTTTAAGTAATTTTTTCCCTTACGTGTGCTCTATGGACTATCAAATTTTGATAAAACTCTAAAACTTTAAGTCAAACTCTTTTTATCATCTTAAACTTTAATTATTTAGGAACTTTACATGTTTGCCGCCTTATATCCTTGGGGAGGTTAAATAGTTCTTCGTATATTGAAATAATTTGTCACAATGACATAAATTGTATTATATATATTTGCTATTTTGTATATTATTAGTTTTATACTTGTATTTAATATTTAGTGGAAAATTAATTAGCGTTGTATATATGCAAAGTTAATATGAATTGTTCCATTTGAATATGCACTTCATCTCATTTTGTATTTTATTTTCTCTCACATTTTTGTGTCCATTATGTCATTCTGTTCCGTCATCTTTCGTGTCATTTTATTCCGTTCAGTTTTGTGTTGTATTACACCATATCGTTGAAAAGAACAGAATCTTAGGATTTGTTCTTTTCACCTAAAAAACTACTAAATACCTGATATTACAACTTAGTAATGCCAGAAAATACCTCCTTAATTTTATATATTATAATTATAACTTATTCTTTTCACCTGATATTATATCTTAATTATATTTTGTTATTTATTTAGCTTAGTGGCTCGCATAGGTGGCACTTTTAATTCTAATCCTAGATGATTCGATAAGGCGTACTCGTCGGATGCGGTCACAAAATTATTGATCATATCGATCGAAAATCATAAATATAACTATTAGTTATGCAAAATTATTTCATAATGTATAAATAAACATTAATATGATCATTTTAATATCATGAATTCCATATAATGAGATTATTTTGCATTATATCTATATGGGGCACAATAATGAACAATTATAACTCTTATCACCAATTTCAGTTAAAAATATATTTTTAAAAATGTTTACCAACATACAAACTTAAAATACCTTTTAGATGAACATAATATTTCTTTTGTAGTATTCATTGGCTGATTCTCTAATTGCCATTGTTAATTGTTTATTATGAAATTCATAGCCAAAATTTGAAATTAAAGAAATAACAATTTTATATCTTATAATTATAACTTATTCTTTTCACCCGATATTATATCTTAATTATATTTTGTTATTTATTTAGCTTAGTGGCTCGTATAGGTGGCAGTTTTAATTCTAATCTTAGATGATTCGATAAGGCGTACTCGTCGGATGTCGTCACAAAATTATTGATCATATCGATCGAAAATCATAAGTATAACTATCAGTTATGAAAAATTATTTCATAACGTATAAATAAACATTAATATAATCATTTTAATATCATGAATACCATATAATGAGATTATTATGCATTATATATATATGGGGCACAATAATGAACAATTGTAATTCTTATCACCAATTTTAGTTAAAAATATTATTTTTAAAAATGTTTACCAACATACAAACTTAAAATACCTTTTAGATGAACATAATATTTCTTTTGTAGTATTCATTTGTTGATTGTCTAATTGCCATTGTTAATTGTCTAAATTATAAAATTCATAACCAAAATTTTAAATTAACGAAATAACATCCCAATCTTTTTTGTCGTTTTTTGGGGGGAAGGGCGTGGTAATGGTGCAGTGTGATTCTAGATGTTGAATAGACGATTTTGCTTCCTATTGTTTTAGGGGTAGTAGATATTGTTTCATCTATCATTAAAATTGAAATATTTTACTTTTAGATGAACATAATATTTCTTTTGTAGTATTCATTTGTTGATTGTCTAATTGTCATTGTTAATTGTTTATATTAAAAAAATTCATAACCAAAATTTGAAATTAAAGAAATAACATCCCAATTTTTTTTTATCGTTTTTGGTGGGGAAGGGAGTTGGTAATGGTGCAGTGTGATTCTAGATGTTGAAAAGAAAATTTTGCTTTCTATTGTTTTAGGGGTAGTAGATATTATTTAATCTATCATTAATATTGAACATATTTTATTAGTAAAATTGACAAATTCCCATTAAAAATGATTGAAATGTGAGCTGAATGGAACAAAAAAAAATGTAAAATCTATGGCATTGACTCTACATGTAAAGTAAGGAAGAAATGACCAATTCTAGAATGAAGAGGCGTGGGTATGACATCAATACATGATGCTGAATGTGAATTTGTGTTGAGGTTTAGGAGGGGGGTTGATAAACAATTAGGAGGGGGAATATGATCTAGACAATCTAAATTTAACCCGTTACTATTGCATAGTAGAGCATGCATGTAATTAGCCAAGCGTGGTATTGATATGATTATTTTATCATTATTAGCTCCCTTCATATATAGAATCATATTAATGATGCGTTTGTTAGAGCTTATATGGTTAGTTCAGGTCAGTTCAGTTAAGGTGTCAATTCCGTGATTTCAAATTCAGTTAATGATGTTCAGTTCAGTGAAGTGATTCTGAGTTCAGAAACATACGTTTTGTCTCACATATCAAATTGTGTTAAATTCAATTCAGCTATGTCCAATTTAGTTCAATAATGTCCAATTTAGTGATGTTGAATTTAGTTCAGTTTAGCACTAACAAACTTACCCTAATTCTCTCAAAGAGTTAATTTCAACCCTATAAAAATCATTTGTAAAGTTGATATATAATTTGATATTGTACACACAAAAAACGAAAACTTTAAGTCTGCAAATCAATAGCAATGTATTTATGTAACATCTAACTGGATATTTTAATATTTTATTTTTAAAAAATTCGTTGAGGCTATATATATAGCTCTAGGGAGTTTGCTTAGGTGGAGCCCGTGGAAGTGTCCAATATTGTTGGAAAATGTCAATCGAAAGAATACTTTGTACTATGAGTCGATAACCATAAATTTTTTTCATACCAATCAAGAGAATGAATAACAAAATATAAAAAAAAAAAAAACGAAAAAAAAAAAAAAATATAAACTCTGTTATGTCGTTGTATACCATTATTATGAATATTGATCGCAATTCCAATAAATACTTTGAAGCTTGAGCTAATATTGTGATCAAATGGAGCTACGTAAATGCTCCATTAATCTTTTTGAATATATGTTGTGAATTGTGATCAATCGCAGCTACCTCCATTAGATATTTATCAAATGCAGGAAGCTAAAAACCATAAAGGATGGTTATGACTATAAAATATTGGTTATATCATAAGCTAAGCAAGCAAAATCACTATTATCAGAAGACTTTAATTATGAAAAATTCATCCCAAATTGAACGATATTTTATTGCATTCTTCAAGTGCCATTAATGTGAAGAGAAGTCATCCAACATTGTCCAACATGTACACATGTATGGTGTATGGTGTATGGTGTATGGTGTATGGTGTATGGTGTATGGTGTATGGTGTATGGTGTATGGTGTTTTGGGTTTAAGTAAAAAGCAAGGGCTACACGTTTGATACCAACATAGATACAATGAAATTGCCCTTCTAAAAGTTAATGAGATCACGGGTATATATATTTAGCTTCCTAATATGCATATCCTGATATGAACAGTAATTCCTAAATGTTCTATTATTTTTCATTCTAACATTAGTTCTTGAAAAACTTGCCAAATATCAGCTTAGAAATAGTGAGAAAGGGAAAAGTAACTTTAAATATAATCATGCATGAATATTTAACTTTTTGGAAAAGTTTAATTCTAATATGCTTGCGTAGGTGGACGCGTCCGTTGCTGTCAGAAAATGCCTCTAATATATAGATATTATGATATGATTTGCATCGCATAACATGTCACACTACGAAAACTTGAGATACTAATAATACTCCTTTTCCGGTTTAGACAGGTGTTCACCCTTAATTAGATGCAATATCTGAAATGAAGGAATGAAGGTCTACTAGTATTGTTTAACACACACAATCTTACTAGCCCAACATTTCGGACATGTTGAAAATTGCATCATTTACACACTAACCATCAAGTTACTCACGAGAAACAACAACAATTTGTTTCCCAACATTACGGCCAGAAAAAAGGCCAACCAGAGCTGATGGGCCACTCTAATCCTTCAGCTTAGGGTAAAGGTGATAGTAACTAAAGACCAGAAATCCTTCCATTCGTATACATTTTGTGGTAATACTGAATAAATTTTGGACACCTTCTGGTTGCTGGAGATTGTACTGTGAGATCATTCCACATGCAGTAATTCGGCCATTAACTCTCATGTTCAGTAGGACAGCATCAAGCATTTTCCCTCCAACGTTCTCAAAATATATGTCAATTCCCTTAGAGCCTGTTTGGGAGTTGGAGAATGGAGGGGAAGGGAGGGGAATGAGGAGGACATAGAAAATTCTCATTGTTTGTAAGTTATTTTAAAGAGGGGAAGGGAGGGGAATGAAGGGGAACAGTTCCCTTCCATTCCCCTCCATTAACTCAATTTTTGTTCCCCCCCAAATTGGAGGGGAATGGAGGGGAAGGGGAATTTTTAAGTGACAGTAGTCGGTTCCTCTCCATTCCCCTCCCTTGTCCTTACTTAAACTCCCAAACAAGGTGAATTATTTCACCTTCATTCTCCTCCCTTCCCTTCCCTTTCCCTCCCCCTCATTCCCTTCCCTTCCCTTCCCACCCAAAACTCCCAAACATGCTCTTAGGGAAGTACCTAAATCAAAGCAGGATTACTCAATATTTGAAATACTAGGTGGATGCCCGTGAGTATACCCGTGCGTTGCACGGACTGTGATTATATAATAAAATTAATATAACGTGATTATTAATCTCATCGAAAAATCAAAGTGTAATTGTGACTTATGAAAAACTAATAGGAATATATAGATAAATATTTATATAATCCAATTAATATCATGAATGCCATATAAAAAGATTATTATGACTTTATAGGGCATCTTATCTAATTTAAAATCTAATCATCAATTTCAATTAATAATCAATTAACTCATCCCATTTGTTACATGATCCAAGAGTTAATAGTTTCAAAGTCTTTCTGTGCTTGGTGTTGGTACGCCAATACTCTTATGTTGATATAAGTGTACAACTAACATTCCAAAGATATGATCTTTCTTGTATGGTAAAATCAGTTTAAATGCGTAATGTATACATAACTACTTTTCAAAAATAAAGAAGTTTTAGACGTAAACCTTAGAATAGCAACACATATTTTAATGCTTGCTTATTTTTTCAAAGTTATATGCGGTCAAAGTACTGTCTTGAAGAACGCAAAAAGTGTAATGTAATTTTATTTGTGGTCTGGAGGGAGTACATTAATAATTTATAAAGTTGAAGGGAACATAATTTGGAACCCTAAAATAACATGGAGGATCACTATATTACGTACAGTTATAAAATTATATGTGATAATGGTGAAGTTTCTTATTAAAGATTGGACCTAGAATCATTTTAGATTCTTCGTTTATTTATTTATTCTACCCATACTCTTTTTATTATATTTTACCTTGAGATTGCTCTTTAAATTTTTATAACTAATATACGTATCTTTTCTCTTATTTTACATTGCAACTGTTTAGTTGTGTCAGCTTGTCAAGTTATTTACTAATTACCTTTTTAGGTGGACGCATCTAATGTTGTAAATCAATAGAACGTACTACAAATGAGTCTCATCTTAAAGGATATTTCGTACTCGTTCCAATGGTGTAAGAAATTTAATTAAGCGGTGAAACTAAAGTTATATATGCTTTTTAAAATCTAATAGTCTACTCTTTAATGATTTAGGAAAGTACAACTTTAGTATATGTTCTATACCAAAATCTCTAATTAATAGTGTACTCTTTAAGGATTTAAGAAAGTACAACTTTACTATATATTCTATACCAAAACATATATTTCTATTTTATATTTATTTTAAAATTTTATTACAATGACTCGCTTAGGTGGACGCCTCCAATGCTGTCAGAAAATGCCTCTATTATATAGATATTATGATTTGAGATTCATAAAATCTCGTATGAGGCATTCTCAAGGTTAGGCCCTTCTCATACAAATATGATGTCATGCCGAAATCATACTTGTATATGGCCGTCTTATACAAAAATTATTGTTAGAAATTCAAGAAAGCAAACAATGGTCCAATGATGAGTACGGATCAAAGCTTATTATACCACGCACTTTCCAAACTTCTTACGGTAAGAATTGGATGAGAAGTTATAGACGAATCTTACAAATAATGCTTGGAGGCAGGTTTGTATTCTAATAAACATTCACCTAAATCGTGAGCCAAATCAAGCAAAGTTGGGACTTGCATTTTTTAGCTTGTCAAGCTTATTAAGTCGATCGAGCTTCGAGCCTACCTGACTCAAGCTCCGCTCAACTCAACACGGTTATACCCCTAGTTGTAAAAGATCACAGTTCCACCACAATTATTTACCTAAAAACTAATTCGCTGAAAGAAGAAATAGGTGATGAGTCTTGTTGTTGGCGAGGTCAAGGAAAGTTCAACAAGACATAAGGATGCATGAATGATATGTTACCTCCTCAAAGCTGCATCCAAGTCTTTCTCTTCCTTGTAATTGAAAGCCTCGTCAAATCCAAATTTGGTTTTCAATAGATCAACCTAAAATAAGGCAGATGTGAGAGGAAATAAGGATCGGGAGAGGCAAATCATGATTGATTGCAGTGCAAACTATCACTTGGTTCAAGGGTCACTAAGCAACATCTGAGGCCATATTTGGCACGAACAACTAGCGTTTCAATAAAAGCTACAACTTGAAGCTTGCAGCTAGTATTTTTTACACTCTGCTTTCAAATAGTTTGCCATTAGATTTTCAATTTGAAGCTACAACTACAACTAGTTTTAAACTTTCACCTACAGCTACAACTAAAGCTAATTTATTAGGATTTCGTACCAATTTTTAGCAGTTTTATTTCTACTAATTTAATTTATATTTGACAGTTATATCTAATTTTGCCAAACATAGTCTAATTCTAAAAGATCAAAGTAATTTATTCAAAAACTCTACGAACTACATTAAGAATGATGTAAATTTATCAACATGAATTCTACATAGTCAAATTAAATTGTCATAAGATGTTATTATTAACAAGTCACTGATGCACACACATTTAGCATTTAGGACTAGGCAAATCACCTTCTCTTTGCTTCCTGCACTTCCAACGACATAACAACCACACAGTTTTGCAAATTGCCCAACTAATTGACCAACTGCTCCAAATGCAGCAGAGACAAACACACAATCTCCCTTATTTGGAGACCCAATCTCATAGAAACCGACGTAAGCTGTTAGACCAGACGTTCCTACAATTAGAGGTGGCCAGTGGGCCGAGCTAGGCCCAAGCCCACCCTGATTGGACCGCCGAGGGCCCAAGCTGTGTCGGCGAGGAGAGAGCCCAGGCCCAGGCACGGGCACGACACGGTGCTGGCGGTGCCAAAACAGTGCCTCCCTCTGAGGAAGCCCGACCCGTCTCTCTCGTCTGGCTTTCACTCTCCCCTCCTTCAATAAATGCTGGCTTCAATGGCTGCTGCTGCTTTCTCTCTTCCCTCTAGCTTTCTCTTTCTCCTCTAGCTTTCTCTCTCCCCTCCAATGGCTGCTCTCTCTCTCTCTCTCTCTCTCTCTCTCTCTCTCTCTCTCTCTCTCTCTCTCTCTCTCTTCATGGCGATCCAACCGCGTGCTTCACCTAGCTAGGCCCGGGGCCCAGGCACGGCACGGCACGGTGCTGATAGTGCCAAAGTAGTGCCTCCCACCGAGGAAGCCCGGCTCACCTGAGAGCCCGGCCCAACTCCGGCACGGCACGGCCTGTGGCCACCTCTACCTACAATGTAACAAGTTAATGAATAATCAGCCGAAAACAAGCATTTTTTTTTGGTTCACAACCAAGGATATCAACTATCCACCATCGATCACCGTGACTATTTTTCCGCGCTTGCTTGTAGGCACCTCAAATGATGAGACAACTGGTCAAGGAATTCCGAAAACAAGCTGCGTAGTGTTTCCTGCATTAATAGATTAACATTAAGGCTCCGTTTGGTTGGGGTGAAAACAGTTTTCCTGGAAAACAGTTTTTCCATTTTCCGTTGTTTGGTTTACAATGAGAAGGAAAATGGTTTTCAGGGGGAAAAGCACTTTCACCTGTGTAAGTGTAAATGTTTTCCCTTCAAAATGAAGGGAAACGGTTTTCCGTTGGTGGGACACTATGTCCTCGGAGCACTAATAATGGACTTGATCATCGGGTTTGGTTGTTAGGACTTCGGGTCATAAAAACAAACTCGCACCCGACTTGATTGGGCCTCGGGCCGAACTTTCGGGCCACTTTCTCGATATTGTTTTTTTCTTCACATAAGTATAACTTTTTACTCCGATATGTGTTTGAGGTGATTTTTTTTTGAATTCACCTAACTTTTCGAGATCGACGCAACTATGTAAGTAGATTTTATTTTTTATAAAAAATATTTTTTTTGGAAAATTGTTTTCCGTTATAAACAAACAACGGAAGATGTGAACGGAAATACATTTTACACTAAAAATGATTTTCAGCTGAAAATACTTTTCAGTTGAAAACGATTTTCCGCCCAACCAAACAGAGCCTAAACGCATAGAACAAATGTAGGAATTCCTGATAAAAACCGTCGCACATTCTTTTTCCTTGGCGGTCGATGAACCGTCGCACATTCTCGCAGAGAATGTGTGACCCCTTCATATGTGGTGGTTGATAACCGTCACACATTAGTATTTTGAACCGTTACACATGACCCTTTCTGCACTAGTGGAACTTACCAAGAATCCCTGCGTAGTTGGAAAGAGGAACATCTTCTGTATGTTCAATTTTAATGCAATACTCTGGCGTTGTTATAAGACTATATTCTTCCCATCCAGTGATTCCCAATAAGAGGTCACCTGTTTTGAAGATTGGATGCCTTGAATCCAAAACTTTGGCCACTCCATACCCCATAATAGGCTGTAAATAAATGTACAACCACAATTAACAAATCAACATTCCATGTACAATAACTACTTTTAGTAAAAGCATGCCTAAAAGTCAACTTATATAGGCAAATGGTAGAGTTTTATAGGAACAGAGAGAGTAAAAATTTAATTTACCGAGCCAGGCAAAAAGGATGGGACACTGCTGGGTCCATCATGCTTGCTCATACGAACTCTCTTATAAGGGTCACAAGATAAATAAGGATTCTTCACAAGAATGCCATTGTTGCAACATTCTGGAACCTTAAGGCTAATCTTGCTTGTTTTGACCTCCATATCTGTTTCTTTTGGGAACCCAGTTACGTAATGCTTCAGTACCACCTGCTTGTTGCCCACTTCTTCTCCTGACATTCCCATTTTCTCTCTCTCTAGAGATACAAATTTAAATTTTGGGTTTTTGGCTATATGTTGTATATTTTGTTAGTGAACTGGGTGTTTCGGATTTTATAAGAGAACAAACAACAAAGTAAGGCCCAGTTCTGATTCGAATGTCTAGTGCGCTATATATAGCTTTTTTTCATTTGAATGCATTATGATTTATAATGTTTTAGATCTATTTCTTGTTAAATTCATTCTTTTTTGTAAGTGCCGTATGACTTTCAATTAATGTATTCTTTTTTCCCTAAAAAAAAGAAAAAAAAGTAAGGCCCAGTTCTCGTCCTCGTTTCCACATGCTATATTCTATTCCGTTCCATTCAGGTCGTTCCGTTTTGTTCCGCACTGCATTCGTTTGTTATTCGTTTTGTCTCATATTTGTATCGTTCCATGCGTTATCTGCGCCATTCCGTTCCGTTAAGGAAAATTGGGCCTAAGCCGCCTAACAGTAGGTAGTACAAAAGTATTGCAATTTCACGATTTTCTTGTGTTACATGGTTCACTGATACAGTAGGTAGTACATATTTGAATTAAGGAGGTGTGGTTGAGTGGTAGGGACTCATTTATCCTTAATCAAGGTTGAGGGTTCGAATCTCGCCTTGGGCATGAAACAACTTTAAAATTCCTTGGCCAGCTGTCCCACCCTTTAACGTGCCTACAAGCCAGCGCGGGGGATAGTCACTATGGTCGACGGTGGATACCCTTGGTCATGAAAAAAAAAAAGAAGGAAAATTCGACAAAAATAATCCGAAGTTTGAGCGGTCATAGAAAAATAATCCCAGGTTGAAAGTTATACAAAAATAATCCGAAGTTGTAACATTTGTCACAAAAATAGACCCGCCTTAACTCCGTCTATCGCTGTTACCTTATGGCAACGTGGTACAAAAGCATTTTGTTACAAATGAAGCTTTGTTTACAAGAGAGTATATATAAAATAACATCATAAACTAGACATCATCCCTACGATTAGACGTACTCTCAAACGTCTAACACACTTTAGAATGTACGCAATCGATTCTATACTGTAAAATCTTATCTGAAATTAGTAATGATTTTAAAGGCAATTCAAATACACAAGAATCGTATATCAAGAGGCGTTAACATTAAGGGAAGTGGAGGAAGTGTGTTTGTGCGTGGGAGGAGCACGGTCATCCAACTAAGACACCTAAAATTAAAGTTGCACGGTCATGCGTACATGACTGAAGTTAGATAGTACTATAGCACAATCTTGTCAAATGGTTTATCAAAATAGGTTAACTAGCCTTGTTTGGTTCGAGATACATGGGAATCGCCTATCGGGTTGAGGTATGCCAACCCGATGGAGAGAGAAAAATGATTCCTCCACCCTCCGGTATCAAATTTGATTCCTCTGGTTTCAAATGTTTTTGCTCTTCTTCCTCCTAACCTCGAATCGTCATCCACCGCCATGGCTGTCCGCACCAAAACCCACCATTGATGACCACACCACCACCTCCCATGACATCCCCTAGCCACCTCTCTTAAATCAGGCCTGGGATTCCATTGGTTCAAATCCTTTGCACTGATGGAGAGAGAAAAATGAAAAAAAAAGAAGAAGGAAGTGGTGTTGAATGTTGATGCTGGTGAATTGTGATGGGTTGACAGAAAGAAGAGAGAGAATGGAGTTATGAGAGAGAACAAAGATGGCTGAGATTTTTTATTTTTATTTTTATGTTTAATCATTTACGACATTTAATCGTAGAAATTTGAAGGGGGAGCGTGGAGATGGAAATGCCAGCAAAGGGGTGGGCCTAGGTGGAAAGTATTTGTACTTTTACTAAAACAAAATTTAGTATCCCTATAAAAAAATACTAAAAAGAAATAAGGAAAATTCAAAAATCAATAGGTAACCAAACAACTAATATCAGGAATCGGGTTGCTTTAATTTCCCAAATTTTTGTTGAGTAAAAAGAAAGAGGATGAGAGAGAAAGTGCTTTCAAGACTTCCTTGGTTCCACCGCTCTTCGAAACCCTCAGACAAACTGCTCTCTCTCTCCAAAATCACTCCACCGCCTCATTTCTTCTTCCCAATCTCTGCGAGATTGTTGTTTTTCTTCTCAGATCTTACAAGCTATCTTCGTTGGGACGTCATTGAGTGTCATTTGGTGCCTTATTTTGGCTCTTTGCTCCTGATTTTTTCGAAAACCCTTATTAGGGTTCTTGAGCTTTCCAATCCTATTAGGCTCCTCTTTTTTTGCTCGGGGCGATTGATTTCTCTAGATCTAGCCAATTATTACGAGTTTATGCTGTTGATTGGTGGAGTTATGGCTAGTTTCTACTCTAGTTGGCCTGTGATTTCGCTTCAAAGCGTTTTCCCCAATTTAATTGTTTGTTGTGTGGCTAATTGTCGGATAATCCCAGGGGGTTTCTTCTCAAATCTTTATGACAGTGGCGTTTTGGATGGGCGAAGGTGGCGTGTTATTACTCCTATTTACGGCTGGGTGGATTTCGTCTTGCTCAGATGGATCAATTTTCAAAATTTTCAGAGCCCTCTCAAGTCTGCTTGCAATGATTATTACTCCCTGAGATGGTTTTGTGAGTTTTTAATTATTGCAATTTGTTTTTTTAATAACCTATTTCCATTTTTTGTGCGATTTTGGGTGCTATTCGAGATTTTGGGGCTTTGTGGTCAAATTAATTACTTGTTTAATTTGCTTTTTGATGGTTGGGGGGGGGGGGTTTAATTAAACTCTCTTTCTTCAATTTCGGTATCCTCTTCTCCTTATCGTTCTCGAGATCCTACTGGCCTCTTGGCTTCTTGGGGGTCTGTGTTGGTGCTATATAAAGGACCTGTTAAATCCTTTTTGTCGTTCATCTCACTCTACACACCTTCTTTTGTTATTGATTTACAATATGAGCTCTCACAACTCTGGTAGCCAACAAAACACCTCTCCCAATGGAACACCACTTCACCTTTTCCCCACCTCCACAGGAACTCATCTACTTTCCAATTCGCCTCCCACTAATATCCCTCCATCCCCTCTCTCCCCAATGGTCACTCGAGTCGAGTTATTGATGATTGTGGAAATCTGCGAATGCCATTACTCCCCCACACTTTCCGCTTGGCCCTTAGAGACAGAGTGGTGGGTTCACATCTCTCTGTTGCTCCCGCTGGTGGAGCAACACCTCTCACTGGTACTGATGACTTGCTCTCTCACGGTGTTGGTGAGTTAGAGTCTCCAATGTCCGACCCTAATGTTAATGATAATGAGCCTGATATTTTTGCTCTTTCTTTACATGCTAAAAATTGGGGTGGGTCTATTTCCATTCCTGTGATTCGTCTTAAAAACAAATGTGAGACTGAGGTTAGAGGAGAGGTTGTTTATCTGGAGTTGGGTAATGGTTGGATGTTGATTCAATTTGCTACGATAGTTGAAAAGAATTTTGTGTGGGTCATGAGACCTTGGTTTGTGTAAGGTCTCAATATGACCTTGAGGGACTGGGAACCTGGTTTTGACCCCTACTCTAGTTCAATTGATTTTATTGATCAGTGGGTTCGCATACCTAGGCTCCCTCTTGAGTTTTGGAGTTACAGGGCCTTTGCGTGATCTTTTGGCTCCTGTGGGCTCTCTGATCAGATTGGATAATTTTACTAGGCTTAGGCTCAAGGGGAGGTTTGCTAGGGTGTGTGTTCATCTTGATGTCTCTGTATGGTTCTTCTAAGGTTTATGCTTTATGTTATGAGGGGCTGCATGTTGTGTGTGCTTTGTGTGGTCTTATTGATCATGATGCTGATTCCTGCTCTCTTGTTCAAACTAATGATTTTCGTGTGATAGTGGAACAATTGGATGCTACTTCTTTATCTCCCATGGCTGTGAATTCTACACCCCCAGAGATGTCACTGATAGTCCTCCGAAGTGGGTCACAGTTCTCCCACAAAGGAGAACTCGTGCCCTCCCTCCCAATAGGTTTTGTAATACCTCGTAATTTTTATTCAGTTTAGAATAATAATTACTTAAAAAGAAAATTCGATTTCGTATTTAAAATAATTAATTGGGCTCATAAATGTTTTTGATTGCCTAATTAATATTGGATTTTAGTTTTGGACGTAATTAAATTAATTGGGCCAAAATAAAAAGGAAGGAATTGGGCTTAATTAATTCGGATTGGCCGAAAATAATTAGGACCCAATTAGGGCCATTATTTTCGGCCAAGAGCCGAAAATATGGGCATCAAATCAATTTTTATTTTTCAAAATTTTGTTTCCTAAATAATTGGTAAGTGGAGGGAAGTTAGGAGAGTTTTAGGAAAGAAGAAGTTTAGTTAAGGAAGGAGTGTATTTGGGTTCCTAAATACATTCAGCTTCCAAACTTAACTGATTCTTTACCAAACAAAAAAAAAACACACACGTTCTCTCCCTCTTCACCTCACATGCCGAAACCCAAGGGCAAAAGAAGGAGAAAGTTCATCACTTTTCACAATCCATCTTGCTCAGTTTTAATCCCTTGAATTTTCAAGTAAGTGTTCTAAATTGGTTTCCTTTGTTTATTAAAAGCTTTTTGATTCAATTCAAGTATGATTTTATGAACCCTAATTTTGTATGATAAACCCTAATTTAGTTTTGCCTAGGGCTTGTTAGATTCTATAAATTTGCATGATAGGATCATGATTAGGGTTTGGTTTGTGGTTTTTATGAATTGAATCAAGTTTGAATGAAAATTTTTGGATCTTTGTAATTTAATTAAATCAGGAAATAATGGTAGATTTAATTAGATTAGGGTTTTGTTAATTGGATTTTAAAAAAAAAAGAAAAAAAGAGAAGACACGGCCGTGCCCGAAGGCACGACCGCGGCTGCCACGGGCTGCACGGACCGCTGGCCGTGCAGCCGGCAGCAACCCGCTGGTGGTGGATCCCGCTGGTGGTGGTGATGGTGATGGTGATGTGGTTTACGTGTTGACATGCTTTGACTAGTTGACTTGTTTAGGGTTTTGGAAAGTTTCCTAAATTGGTTTATGGCCTGTTTGGATGGAGCCATTTGATTTCAAATTCTCTATTTGGCCCAAATTTAGTGTTTGGATAACCAATAATTTGAGGACTTTGAATTGGGCCAAATTCCAGTGCCACTTTTATAACCTTTGTAAACCACAATTCTAAATTCACTAGTGAAATGTCCATATTTCAAATTAGCCCACCCACTCTCTCTCCCTCCCCAATCCCCATTTCCCGACTCTTGTTTTCATCGCTCTACTTCCCCTTGCCTCACAGTCACAGTGCTCACACACAGATCACGTTTCTCTCTCCTCTCCTTCTCTCTCTCCTCTCCCTCTCTTTCTCTCTCCTCCTTGCGACCTCAAAAACTCCTTCCAATTTCCATGGTAGCAGTAATTTGTTCGAAATCTCTGCAAAGAAAAACGCAAAGTCATTGCAATTTTGCTTTTGGTTGAGAAGAAGTATTCCTTTACAACTGAGCGATCTACAACAACGCAATTGAAAATCAAAGGCTAGATCACCGAATTTGAGGTTTCTTAGATTAGATTTTCATTGAGTACTTTGAATTTCGGATAGAGAGAAGATTAGGGTTAGGGTTAGGGTTTGAGGGATAGAGGCAAAGGAGAGAACCGAAAAACTTGAGTAAGGTTGAAAAGAGTCAGATTTTTTTTTTTTTTAATTTTGTATACAAATTTTGATATATTGATTAGAATTTATTATTCAATAATATTTCATTGATGTATATGCAAATTATAGAACTGAAATTGTATGGGTTGCCAAACAATGATTGAATTTCAAATTCTAAAATTGAAATTTGTTATTTTACCAAACAAGAAATTCAAATTTCAAATTATTGAATTGAAATTCTTGGTTTTCCCAAACAGTGGAATTGAATTTGAATTGCAAAATTTCAATTCATAGAATTGAATTCATGGTATTCAAAACAAATGAGAGTATCCAAACGTACTCTTAGGTAAATTCGTTTTTGAAAACTTGAGCATGCATGAGTAACTGAAATTTCCAGCAACTTAATAAATTAAATTAAGGATACTAAATCATCTTTAAAGTTTAATAAATTGGTTTAGAAGTCAAGGTTTTGACTATTGCTATATTGTGGATTTGTTAGGACCCGTTGGCCGCGCTTGAACGTAAGGAGCTTACTTTATTTGACTGTCGTGATTGCCTATTCTTAAAGGTAATTCATTTCTCTGTGAATTATGTAATCTCTTTGTCATAATTCATATCGTTTGGGATTTGTATTCATTTGTCTAGTATTGAATTAGGAATGTGAATTCATATTTGGACTTGTGAATATTTGAGAAGGGATAACTGACGTTTATTTCCTTGTGGTAATTCGTATAGAATTATATGTTGGTGAATGCATGTATAATATTGGAAGTTCACTTGTGTAGCAATGTCTACTTGATTAATATTCATGTGAGGAGATGCATGTTTATTATTGGTTATTGAACGAAAATTATGTTAATAATTGTTCAATTGGATATAGCTCGGAATTGCTATTTTTGTATCATGTTAGTAAGCATGTGGATTCATGTTAGAAGCATGTTACTTCAATAAGTTGATATAAACTTGACTATTGATTAGGTTGTGGTGAACCAATTAATAGTCTAACTCTAGGTTGTTAATCCGGTTCTGCATGGGAATTATGTCTTTAAATTATTAAGAACACTTGAGTTAGTAGAGGGCGTCATAATACGGGCGAGTTGGGTGCCTAACACCTTCCCACCTCGTACCTTCGCGCCCAAACCCTTTATTCTTGGGTACTTATATGTTTTATATAAGCGGGAGTCTTTCTAAAAACATTATTAGTTCACTTTTCGAGCTATTGGGTTGTCCCTTCGGATTGTCCCTTCGGTTTGTCCCTTCGATAAAACGCCGATAGAAGATTTGTGACCTCTTTCATGGTTTTTATTTAATTCAAATCTTTTCAAAAGCTTTTCTAACTCGATGGTCCCTTGAACTTATCTAAGCCCCCAACTGACAAATTTTCTATAAGGACGCACCCCGGGGAAAACAAAAAGGATTGTTTGGAAAATCCCGCGTCCTTACAACGGGACTAAGATCCTATTGAGCCTTCTGCGGTTGGTCTCGACATTCTTACGATTCTCTTCTCTCTAATGAACTTGGCTAATGGATAATAATAAATAATGAGATTTATTATTTGGTGATTGTTGTGTCTTTACCTTTAAAGCATGTTGTCTTTATTTCTTAAAGCATGACTATTGTATTTGATTAAGCATGTGGACTTAATTTTGGAGATTGAGATGGACTATGTGGTTATGAATTACTCAGCATCGCTGATTAGTTGTTTTTCTTTTTACTTGTGTTTGTTGTCCATTTCTCTTCAATGGTGGGCCTATGACGAACCTATATGGAATTTGTGTATATGGGGGAGTAGATTGACAGGATTGTAGCTCCAGGAGTAGAGCTTGAGAAGGGGCCTGCAAAGAAGATAGTATATCTTCTAAAAACATATATCGTACTATTTAATTTGGAACTTTGTTTATATTGTAATAAGATTAATTCTCTTGCATGAGAATTAATAAGCTTAATACTTTTATTTCAATTGGACTAATTGTTTTAAGTAGTTGAAGAAGATAGTTATTATTTAATTATCTATTACGTCTCTTTGGGGCTTCTAGTATTTATTTTTCTTTCTAGCCTTGTATTTGATTTGAACTTTGAATACCGCGGTAGCGCTTCGAGTTTGCAGTGTTTTTCCGCTGCAACTCGTGATTTTAAATGGTTTTAAACTACACGGAAATTCGGGGTGTTACAGGTTTGGTAAGAACAAATTTAGTGCTTCATCTTCAAGGGGTACTCCTGAAATTCATACTGAGGATGGTGGTGATTCTGAGGGACCTGGGTCAAGCTCTTGTGTGCTGCCCAGTGCCACCCCCACTATGTATGCTTGTGCCACCTCCAACTTGTTTGAAATTCTTGAGGGTGCCTCGACGGACAATCTGGGAGAGGCAGATTCTGAGGGTTACAATGCCATTAGAGCGGGTTTCTCTCCTTCTCCTCAATCCGTGCTTACTAGGACTCTCTCTCCTGGTAGTGGTCCTGTGCTAATTGGGTCTACATCCTTCACATCTTCTGCACCTACGGGTGCTTTAGATGAGAATGATGCTATGGACTGTGAGGAACAATTTGTTCCCTGTGACTCTGCTGATTCTACTAAACGTCGAAGAGTTGTGGAGGATGGTGACACTGCAACCAGTGGGCGGGGCTTGATGGTGGCCACGCTTGATCAGCCCGATGATGATTTTATTTGCTGACCCGCTATATCCATGGTTAATGGATTCATTTCTTGTTTTACAGGGTTTTTCTATTTTTCTTTTTTATGTACTTTTGGAGTTTAAGCCAGTCTTTCTGCTCTTTGCACTTTTTTTTTTATATTGGGCCTCTAATGATATTTGTGCAAGAGCCTTTTGTAAGTTTTTGTGGATCTTTAATGAATATTGGGTTAAGCTGGCTAGTTGTTGGGTGGATTTGTTACTTAGGGCTTATGTTGGTATGGACTGGACTCTTTCCTCGATTTTTCTTGGGCTTTCTTTAACGCATTACGTAGGCGGGGTCGTCCCCGTTGATACGCAGACCCACTGGACTATGTTATTGAACGTAATTAGTCATTCAACCCTCTTACATAGTTGGGTTGATGGACTGGGCCTTGGCCCCGGAACATTTTATGATGATGCTCAAGTCCCATCACGACCCATCTCCCTGAATTATCTTGAACTGTTTGATATGGCAGGTTTGATTGAAAAATTCTCTCTCCATAGTTTATTATTAATATGAAAATTTTATGTTGGAATATCGACGGTACAAAGAAAGAACAAGCTATTAGTGAGATTTGTTTTTTACACAAATTTATTCAACCGGATATTATGTTCGTTCTAGAAACACTCACTAATACAACTAACACTAATCGCATTGTTAGGAAATTAGGGTTTTCTCATTTCGAATTTGTGAACCCGGTTAACCACGCCGATGGTATTTGGGCTTTGTGAAACAACAACAATGTTGATATAAGTATCGTTCACAAATTGGACAGAATTATCTCTCTTGAGGTTTTAGATCTCGCACTTGGTTCCAAGTGTATAATTTCTGGGATTTATGGTCCGGTCCAAGATAGGGATAAGAGTTCTTTCTGGGATCAATTAAGAGCACCAAACGAAACTATAAATCTATTCTCAGTTGAGTACTCCTGAGCTTCTCCCTCTTTCTTCTAAAACTTGAGATTTATTTTTACTATTCTTGTCAAATATAGCCTACAATTCAGGTACATATTCCTGAGGGCTCAAATTAAATTAATTGCTTATTAGTTTATTTTCTAGTAGTCATAATGTAGATATCATGCTAGGTCACGTTTTTATTGCTTCCTAAATACTGTCTGTATAGTCGTTGTGCTGCTCAACTTGTCAATCAAATGCATGTCTAAAATAAGGCTTAAAAATAAATGTTGTGATGTTTGTGGTGAACCAATTAATAGTCTAAGTTTAGGTTGTTAATCCGGTTTTGCATGAGAATTATGTCTTTAAATTATTAGGCAAACTTGAGTTAGTAGAGGCCGTCATAATACGGGCGAGTTGGGTGCCTAACACCTTCCCGCCTCGTACCTTCGCCCCCGAACCCTTTAGTCTTGGGTACTTATATATTTTATATAAGCGGGAGTCTATCTAAAAACATGATTAGTTCACTTTTCGCGCTATTGGGTTGTCCCTTCGGTTTGTCCCTTCGATAAAACGCCGATAGCAGATTTGTGGCCTCTTTCATGGTTTTTATTCAATTCAAGTCTTTTCAAAAGCTTTTCTAACTAGATGGTCCCTTGAACTTATCTAAGCCCCCAACTGACAAATTTTCTATAAGGACGCACCCCGGGGAAAACAAAAAGGATTGGTTGGAAAATCCCGGGTCCTTACAACGGGACTATGATCCTATTGAGCCTTCTGCGGTTGGTCTCGGCATTCTTACGATTCTCTTCTCTCTAATGAACTTGGCTAATGGATAATAATAAATAATGAGATTTATTATTTGGTGATTGTTGTGTCTTTACTTTTAAAGCATGTTGTCTTTATTTGTTAAAGCATGACTATTGTATTTGATTAAGCTTGTGGACTTAATTTTGGAGATTGAGAGGACTATGTGGTTATGAATTACTCAGCATCACTGATTAGTTGTTTTTCTTTTTACTTGTGTTTGTTGTCCATTTCTCTTCAATGCTGGGCCTTTGATGAACATATATGGAATTTCTCTATATGGGGGAGTAGATTGACAGGATTGTAGCTCCAGGAGTAGAGCTTGAAAAGGGGCGTGCCAAGAAGATAGTATATCTTCTAACCACATTTATCTTACTGTTTAGTTTGGAACTTTGCTATTATTGGGATTTTTATATTGTAATGAGATTAATTCTCTTGCATGAGAATTAATAAGCTTAATACTTTTATTTCAATTGGACTAATTGTTTTAAGTAGTTGAAGAAGATAGTTATTATTTAATTATCTATTACGTCTCTTTGGGGCTTCTAGTATTTATTTTTCTTTCTAGCCTTGTATTTGATTTGAACATTGAATATAGCGGTAGCGCTTCGAATTTCCAGTGTTTTTCCGCTGCAACTCGTGATTTTAAATGGTTTTAAATTAGACGAAAATTTGGGGTGTTATAGGTTTGGTAAGAACAAATTTAGTGCTTCATCTTCAAGGGGTACTCCTGAAATTCATACTGAGGATGGTGGTGATTCTGAGGGACCTGGGTCAAGCTCTTGTGTGTTGCCCAGTGCCACCCCCACTGTGTATGCTTTTGCCACCTCCAACTTGTTTGAAATTCTTGAGGGTGCCTCGACGGACAATCTGGGAGAGGCAGATTTTGAGGGTTACAGTTCCATTAGAGCGGGTTTCTCTCCTTCTCCTCAATCCGTGCTTACTGGGACTCTCTCTCCTGGTAGTGGTCCTGTGCTAACTGGGTCTACATCCTTCATATCTTCTGCACCTACGGGTGCTTTAGATGAGAATGATGCTATGGACTGTGAGGAACAATTTGTTCCTATGACTTTGCTGATTCTGCTAAACGTCGAAGAGTTGTGGAGGATGGTGACACTACAGCCAGTGGGGCGGGACTTGATGGTGGCCACGCTTGATCAGCCCGATGATGATTTTATTTTCTCACCCGCTATATCCATGGTTAATGGATTCATTTCTTGTTTTACAGGGTTTTTCTATTTTTCTTTTTTATGTACTTTTGGAGTTTAAGCCAGTCTTTCTTCTCTTTGCACTTTTTTTTTTATATTGGGCCTCTAATGATATTTGTGCAATAGTCTTTTTGTAAGTTTTTGTGGATCTTTAATGAATATTGGGTTAAGCTGGCTAGTTGTTGGGTGGATTTGTTACTTAGGGCTTATGTTGGTATGGACTGGACTCTTTCCTCGATTTTGCTTGGGCTTTCTTTAACGCATTACGTAGGCGGGGTCCCCCCCGTTGATACGCAGACCCACTAGACTATGTTTTTGAACGTAATTAGTCATTCAACCCTCTTACATAGTTGGGTTGATGGACTGGGCCTTGGCCCCGGAACATTTTATGATGATGCTCAAGTCCCATCACAGCCCATCTCCCTGAATTATCTTGAACTGTTTGATATGGCAGGTTTGATTGAAAAATTCTCTCTCCTTAGTTTATTATTAATATGAAAATTTTGTGTTGGAATATTAACGGTGCAAAGAAAGAACAAGCTATTAGTGAGATTTGTTTTTTACGCAAATTTATTCAATCGGATATTATGCTCGTTCTAGAAACAATCACTAATACAACTAACAATAATTGCATTTTTAGGAAATTAGGGTTTTCTCATTTCGAATTTGTGAACACGGTTAACCACGCCGGTGGTATTTGGGCTTTGTGAAACCACAACAATGTTGATATAAGTATCGTTCACAAAATTGGACAGAATTATCTCTCTTGAGGTTTTAGATCTCGCACTTGGTTCCAAGTGTATAGTTTCTTGGATTTATGGCCCGGCGCCCCGGCCCAAGATAGGGATAAGAGTTCTTTCTATGATCAATTGAGAGCACTAAACGAAACTATAAATTTACCTTCGTGTGTTTTGGGTGATTTTAATGAACTACATAGAATAGAGGATAAAAGGGGCGGTCCGCCGTGTCCCCCCTCAAGATTAGTTAGGCTAAATAATTTTTGTGGGGATTTAAATTTTGACACAGTACCCGTCAATGGCTCTCCCTTTTCGTGGAGAAAGAGATTCAATGGTACCTTTACTATGGAACAATTAGATCGTGCCACTTTAGATAGATTGATCACACAAGGAGAAAAACTCCTGCTGTTTTCACAAAATATTGGAATTCCTATGAAAAAAAAAAAATGGCTAACTGATGGTGATCGCAATTCCTCGTTTTTTGCGTCTGCATAATTCCCGTGCTAAAAGACACAAGATCTTTAAAATACGAGAACCCTCGGGTGCTTGGCTAGAGGAGGAGGGTCTAATCTGTAATCATGTTAGCTAGTCGTTTGAAAATAGATTTAAATCGGAGTGCCCAAATAATAGGTCTCTAGACCTTACAGATACCCCTGCGCTTATCACTGAACAGGATAACAATGATCTTACTCGCCCTTTTACAAAGGAAGAAATTAAAGAAGTTTTTCAAATGGATCCTTCTAAAGCACCAGGACCTGATGGGTTCGGATCCAGGTTTTACCAAGCATACTGGCATATAGTAGGGGATAGTATCTGTGAGGCAGTTACCGCATTCTTTCACAACGGCAAAATGCTTAAAGAAATTAACCACACTTTTATAGCCCTTCTTCCAAAGATTAAGTGCCCAGAGACTGTCAATCACTTCAGACCGATTAGCCTGTGTAACACCTTAGTCAAATTATCTCGAAAATCCTGGTAAATCGGCTCCGTCCCTATCTTGATGGTATTGTCTGTCCCTTACAAGGTGCATTTGTTCCTTGAAGGTCTATTCACGACAATGTCCTGCTTACCCATGAAATCATGAACAACTTCCGTAACACGAAAGGCAAAAAAGGATGGCTTGCAATTAAGCTTGATATGGAAAAATCCTATGATCGTATTGAATGGGATTTTCTCTTTCAATGCCTACAAGCCCTGGGAATCTGTGAAACATGGATTAATTGGATCAAACAGTGTGTTTCAACAGTGTCTTACTCAATTGTTATCAATGATGATCCTACAGTGCCCTTTTGTCCCTCTCGAGGGCTTCGGCAAGGGGATCCCTTATCGCCGTATCTGTTTATTCTTTGTATGGATGTTCTCATTAGACGAATCACTCTTGTAAGTCAGGATCGAAAGTCGGGTATTGGGGTTAAGATTGCCCCAAGGGCGCTAATTATACCTGATTTGTTCTTCGCTGATGATAATATTCTTTTCTGCAAAGCGGATAAGACTTTGTGTACTAAGCTCATGGAAATTCTGCATCACTTTTGTAAACAAACTGGGCAACTAGTTAATCTGCATAAATCAATGGTGATATGCTCTAAGATGGTCAATTAAAGAACCAAACAAATGATAAATACGGTAGTACGTATCCCCATTAAGCCAAATCTAGGGAAGTACCTGGGTTGCCCAGTCCTGGATAAACGAGGTTCGAAAGCAAATTCGCGGAGATAGTAAATAAAGCAAGAGCTAGGATGGAAGCCTGGGTTGCAAACTCAATGTCCAAAGCCGGTAGGATGGAAGCCCAAATCTACTTTCCATGAGCTTGACAAAGTCAATCGCAACTTCTTTTGGAAAAGTAGTGATGAGAAAGGCATTTTTCCTTTGATCAGTTGGGGTAAGATTTGCCAACCAAAGACGGCAGGGGGGCTGGGGCTTCGTAAGCTAGAAGCGGTTAATAGTGCCTTTCTCTGTAAACAGTATTGGCGAAGTACCTGCAACATGGGGGTTTGATGGATTGTAAAGTTCAGGGTACCCAGGCATGGGCGCGGAAAAAAATTCTTCACTCTAGAGAGCTTTTTAGTAAAGGTATTCGGTGAAAAGTCGGCAGTGGGAACCACTTCCAGTTTTGGATGGACAACTGGTGTTGCAACAAACCCTTACTTGATCTAGTGGATGTTTCACTAATTCCTAATGAGGTCCTAGAATGGAGGGTTTGCGGTGTTATTTCTCCACACAGACAATGGGACATGTAGAAAATTGGACTATTTGTGCCGATAGAAATAAGGAACTTGATAGCAGATATCCCTCTTCCCTTCCATGAGGTCGAAGATGAGTTTTGTTGGGGTCTCACGGGTAATGGCATCTTCACGACCAAGTCGGCAACGTGGCTTGCACATGGTCTTGACATCTCGGAATTTAATAAATGGTCATTCCATTGGATTTGGAAGCTTGATATTCTGCCTAAAGTAAAAAAAAGTTCTCTGGCAGATCTGCCATCGGTCAGTGGCTGTGCGAAGGACACTGGACACAAGGGATATTCCGCTTGACCCGATCTGTCCCCTCTGCAAACAACAGGATGAATGTATGGATCATCTGTTTACGGATTGCTCCTTGGTAAAAGATGCATGGTCGATTGCAGTACAGTCGAATTGGTTATCACTTCCCCCTCCCACGAGCAATCTTCTACACTAGCTTGCCTCAAATAAGCCAAGCCCAGCATTAGATTTGGAAAGTCTGGAACGGGTTGTTCTTCCCATGTGGAGTATTTGGACGGAACGTAATGAAACAATCTTTCGAAGTAAGCGTTTTTGCCCTGCTAACTGTTGGGTACGGGCCAAACGTTGTGCACTAGAGTGGAAACAACGTACAACACCCTCGATCTTTGCGCAGCAGGATTCTAAGGCAAGTAGCGAGATTAAGGTAATTGACAGCAAATGGGTAAGGTGGAATCTGCCCCTTTCAGGGCACCGTAAATTGAATTTTGATGGATCGAGAAAAGATGGTAAAGCATCTTCGGGTTTTATCCTAAGGAATGAAGGTGATGTTTTTATTGGTGCAGGTGCTAGACAAGTCGGTTCTTCTTCGGTACTCGTCGCTGAGGCTACGGCCTTGAGGGACGGGGTTCAGAAGGCGGTAGAGCTTGGCTTGACAGACTACAAATTGAAGGGGATAACTTGACTGTGATTAAGGCATTAAGAGGCGAAATTTAAATCCCCTAGTCTATTCATGCTCTTATTATAGACACACGAATGTTCTTAGTGCCACTTTTCCCCACGGAGGTGCATCATGTGTTTCGGGTAGGAAATCGGGCAGCAGATTGGATGGCTAACTACGACCACGATCTAGAAGGATTGACTTTCTTTTGTGATCCTCCGAAGAGGGAACTGTCACAGTTACTTTATGAGGATCTGCTAGGAGTCGCTCTCGAGATGAGAGTTTCCTACCTTCTTTCTTCTCCTTTTCCTTACCTTATTAAAAAAAAAGTATGAGGAATCGGGTTTGAAGTCCATACCACCCAATTTTCATTCCTTATTCCAATCCATTCCAGAGTTTGAACCAAACGACACCTTGGGAAAATTAAAGTTCTCTGTTTGCACTAGGATATGGAGACCCCTTTACTTCCCCATCCTTCATAGAATTAGCTTGAATCATGTGCCTACATGTATCTCAAAAGTAATATAAATACATCAACAAATTAATGTTGAGTATGAAATATGTATAACTAGCTCAACATCTAACTAGCTCAACATCCTGTGGGTTCGTTGGATTAATCACGTGTACTTATTACAAGGTGAAGATAGGTGGGGTAATTCCCCTCGCGACAAGGCTAGCTGATCTATTTGCACAAAACCAGTGAAAGCAGAATCCTAAGATTGGATATAATTGGCAACTGCAAGCTCCAAATAGAGTTACTTGGGCTGTTGGGCATGACGGTTATGGAATAGGTATAATGTGCCCAAGTATGATGTGATTTTCTGGTTCTCAATGCTGGATAAACTGCAAACTCGACATAAGCTTTTCCTGATCCATGTCAATGATGAGGACAAATGTCCTATGTGTGAGATAGATCTAAGACAAAATCCCATCTATACTTCCCTTGTGTTTTCAGCTCCAAATGTTTGACGCAACACCGGAGATGTAGTGATGAGAATGAAGGTCTAATAGTACAATGTTGTCTAACTAACACAATTTTATTACTTGCTTAGTATATCGGACATGCTAAATATAGCATCATTTACACACTAATTAACCATGCAAGCAGCAGGTTACTCGCGAGAAACAACAACAACTTGCTTCCCAACATTACGGCCAGAAAAAAGGCCAATCAGAGCTGATGGGCCACTCTCTAATCCTTCAACAACATCTTCAACATATGAAATTTTGCCCTGCTTGATATGCGGTAGGATCATTTCCAGGTACTTAGGGTAGAGGTGATAGTTATTGAAAACCAGAAATCCTTCCATACGTATGCATTTCGTCGTAATACAGAATGAATTGTGGACACCCTCTGGTTGTTGGAGATTGTACTGTGAGATCATTCCACAGGCAGGAATTCGACCATTAACTCTCATGTTCAGTAGGACAGCATCGAGCATTTTCCCTCCAACGTTCTCAAAATATATGTCAATTCCCTTGGGGAAGTACCTAAATCAAAGTCGGATTACTCAATCTTTGAAATATTTGAGATTACTTAAGACATTATTACAGCAAAACAATGGTCCAATGACGAGGACAGAGCAAAGCTCATTTTACAACTTTGCACATGTCTTAGCTGTAGCATGTAAGATGAGAAACTATAGACCAATCTTACATATGGGGGATGAAGTTTCGAGTTATATATCGTAATATAAGCTGTAACATGCATTCACCTAAATCGGAAGCCAATTCGAGCAAAATCAGACCTTGCATTTTTTGGCTTGCCAAGCTTATGAAGTCGAGCTTTGATCCTACCTCGATCAACTCAACTCAACTCTACTTAATTCGGTTACACCCCTACCTCCTAAAGATCCTAGTTCCACCACAACTATTTATCTAAACTAATTATTTGAAAGAAGAAATAGGTGAGTCTTGTTGATAGCGAGGCATGAGAAAGTTCAAGAAGACAAAACTACGCATGTATGATTTATGCTCACCTCTTCAAAGCTGCATCCAAGTCTTCCTCTTCCTTGTAATTGAAAGCCTCATCAAATCCAAATTTGGTTTTCAATAGATCAACCTAAAATTAAGGCACATATGAGAGAAAATAAGGACCAGGAGAGGCAAATCATGATTGATCAGTGCTATATGAGTATTTCTACAGCAAACAAACCACATTAAGCGACGATTGTCCATAAACTTTCACTTGATCAACAGGCCAATAACAATATGTAACAATAGTTCTAAGAGTTCGAATTAATTTATTCAAAAATTCTACGAATTACATTAAGAATGATGTAATTTATCAACATGTATGAATTCTATAGTATAGTCAAATATAATTGTTGCAAGAAGTTATTAACGAGTCACTGATGCATACACATTTACGACGACTGAACATATATATTACCTTCTCTTTGCTTCCTGCACTTCCAACGACATAACAACCATTCAGTTTTGCAAATTGTCCAACTAGTTGACCAACAGCTCCAGATGCAGCAGAGACAAACACACAATCTCCCTTATTTGGAGATCCAACCTCATAGAAACCGACGTAAGCTGTCAGACCAGGCATGCCTACAAAGTGAATAGTAAACATACACATAAACTTATATGCAATAAATTGGATTAACATTAAGCGCGTAGATGAGCAAATGAAAGAACTTACCAAGAATCCCTGCGTAGTAGGAAAGAGGAACATCTTCTGTATGTTCAATTTTAAAGCAATGTTCTAGTGTTGTAATAAGACTATATTCTTCCCATCCAGTTATTCCCCATATTAGGTCACCTTTCTTGAAGTTTGGATGCCTTGAATCCAAAACTTTGGCTACTCCATACCCCATAATAGGCTGCAAATGTTTTGCACACACAGTTAAATAAACCAAAATTCCATGTAAAATTATTACTTTTTGAGAAAGCATACCTAAAATTCGACTTTGTTGGGCACTGATGAATAACTAAGGCTCTGGTGAGTGCTTGTGAGTACCACTCGCTCTGTCCCAAATTTATCTTTACATTGGAATTTTTAAGGTCTAGCTCATCTTGGGTGGACTTAGTTCACCGTGGACCAAATGGTGAATCAAGGATATAGTCCAAATTTTTTTAGGGATATAGGAGGTATTTTTTAAAAAGATTTATTCTTTGGTCCACCATGAACTAAGTCCACACAAGATATTGTATTTAAGGTCAAAGTAAACTTTGACCACTTATTTATCTAATTGATTAATTGCACATAAACTAAACTGAAGTGAACTAAATTAAATTTAACTAGAAATCAACAAACCAATCAATTAATACCACCAAGATAAATAAAAGTACTACTCCCTCCGGTCCACAGAAATCTTTACGCTTTTCATTTATGTTTGAACCATGAAAATCTTTACGTTTCCTTATATGGAAATGTATTTGAGCACTCTTTACTATTTTACCCCTCCCACCTTCTCACCCCCATGTGCCTATTTTCACCACTCTCTCCTCCATTTCCCACCAAAATCCTACCCCCACTAGCTAGTTACCACAAAAAAAAAAAAAAAAATCTCATGCCACTAGCTACAAAAGTAAGAAAGTAATACAAACGAAAGGAAAGCAATAAATACCCACTAAAATATTATTCCCTCTCTCTTAATACATCATATACTCTTTTAAGGGTAAATTTGGAATTTTTGTGCTAAAATGTGTTTTCCTTAATATTAGTTATATTCTCCAAACGTCAAGATTTCCGTGGATCGGAGGGAGTATCAAAAACTAAGATTACATGGGCAATCAACATTGCACATCCACAGTCAATAAGTCTTGTATGAAACGGCCTCAAGGTAAGATTACCTCTATATATACAAGATTGACATCATGTAAGAGGGGCCTCACCTTGAATCAACAAACAGCACAATCAAACAATTAAATTAATCAAACTTTAATTCGTATACAGATTCAGTTAAACAAAAGAAGTTTACCGAGCCAGGCAAGAAAGATTCTATGTAGCTGGGTCTATCATGCTTGCTCATACGACTTCTCATATAAGGGTCACAAGATAAATAGAGGTTCTTTACAAGCATGCCATTGTTGTAACATTCTGGAACCTTAAGGCTAATCTTGCTAGTTTTGAACTCCATATCTGTTTCTTTTGGGAACCCACTTACATAATTTTTCAGTATAACTTGCTTATTGCTCACTTCTTCACCTGCCATTTGCAATTCTCCCTCTCTCAAGATACAGAATTTTAAGTTTTTTTTTTTTTTTTTTGGGGGGGGGGGGGGGGGGAGGGGGGCAATGTGTTGTATGTTTTTGTTAGTGAATGAACTGAGTGTTGTGGATTTTATAAGGAAGAACAAACAACAAAGTAACACGTTATTTGTGGCCGTAGGTATTTGCATTTTCATGATTTTCTCGTGTTACATGGTTCATAGGATACAATCAGTAGTGCATATTTGTGTTAAAAGCATTAAAAAGGTTGTCTGCTTATTGTGTTACCTGTCAATTTGCGGTATGGTTTATAATTAATATAAAGAAGTTACATGATTGCATCATGAGAAGAAATTTGGATTGATAGATGTACGATGTGTGGGTACAAATGAACCATTATTGGTCCAAATTTCAGAATGTGTACAATCTTTTTGGTGCAAGTGGTAACCAAGTTGAATTTGTAACTTGTCTTTGAGCTCGTAACCAAGAGTGAATCGGATGATGCCTACCCCATATTTTTGCTATCCCGATTCCCATGCAACAGGGTCGTCTCTAACATTTTAGAGGCCCTAGGACAAACTAAAAGTAAGAACTCCTAAAATATAAATAACATTTTACCTGAGCTTAAGATAGGTAGTTGGGTGGTAAAAATATAAGTTCAAGTCTCAAATCCTTCAAAATAAGAGTTTTTTTGGCTATTAAAAAATAAATAAAAAATAACCAAAAAAAAGAAAAAGAAAAATGAAAGTCATGAAAACGTAAAACACTAACAGTGATTAGTGGCTTATATACGACCATAGTTTGTATATGAAAGAAAATTTATGATTTCATAAGAATTTCCCCAATAAAAATAAAATATACACTCACAAGTCAAGGGAAAGAAAATTTTTAATATAGCTATTTGACTGAACAAAAGAAAGCGAATGATGGTGCAAGGAATTGAACTTGAACAGAAACCACAATTAAATGTAGCGCTTCCCACAGAGCTGCTAAACTTTTTATGTTTTATGTGATCAGATTGTTGGATATATTAAGATTTTGTTTTTTTCTTTGGGCCCCCTTTGTATGTTGGGCCCTAGGCAATCTCCTCTAAGACCCATCCTCTAAGACGGGTCTGTCATACAATTGTCCACAAGTTGGCATTACCCATATCAAAAAAAATTATATAAGACAATTTTAGTGTAATTTTCGCTGAGATAAGAGTTATTCTTAGGAAAATAAGAATCACTACTCATAATAAGTGACCCTTAATTTCTAGTAAATAATAATTCATTATCTATACTGTGGCACAGAACTGTTCCGTTACAAATAAAACTTCGTTTACAAAAGGAAATATAAATGAACATAACAATCGAATTACGTCATAAACTAGGCATTATCCCTATGATTAGAGGTACTATCGAAACGTATGCAACTATTTTGAATTACTCATGTTATAAAGGTACTACTCCCAAACTCCCAGCTCCATTTCCCCATCCCAAGCTTTCATTTTCACTTTCCAAACGCCCACGAATAACTTTATTAGTCTTATTTCTTAGTCATCATTTTATTTACTTTTTCCTGGCTCGATTAGCTAAGTGCTTGTTTGGTTCACACTTAGAAAATAAAGGATGTGATACTTCCTAAGAAGTGTGATTTTCCTTTTTATTTGGTTGACAAAAGACGAAAAAAATGTAGGAACTTACTTCCTACTAGGGGTGTTCATGGTAGATTAACCGAACCGAAAGGTTGACTCGGTTCGGTTAACCGATATTTCGATTCGCCAATTTCTGAACCATAACCTTAACCAAAAATACAGGTTAACCGACTTTCGGTTAACCGATTTTTCCGATTCGGTTATAAGGTTAACCGAAAACCGTACTTATATGATTTTTATAGTATAATTAGCTACTTTTAGACATATTTAAAAAAAAATGAAAGCTAAATTTATAATTTAGATTCAATAAAACATAATCAAAATAATAAAGAAATATAAAAAGCATAAATTCTTAGTTGCTAAACATAACATACCAACTTTATAATTAAAATTTGTATTAAAAACATAATAAAGTATTAATAAAAAAACCTTAGAATATATTTTTCGGTTTTTCGGTTAACCGAAATCTCCAAAATCGTGAACCTAAACCGAACCGAGAAACCGAAAATATACTCGGTTCAGTTAACCGAACCGCTTTAAATGAAAAAATAGGTTCGGTTAACCAAATTTTCGGTGCGGTTTTTCGGTTTTACGGTTCGGTTTTTCGGTTACGGTTTTTTTGGACACCCCTACTTCCTCAGGAAGTTACTTCCCCCAAAATAGAGGAAGTTGCTTACCCACCCTCCCCTTGATAAGTAACTTCCCATATCAATTCCAGTGAATTTACAATTTCTTTATGCAACCAAACAAGATTAGACACTTCCCATAAACTTCTTTCCCATAAATTTCTACTTCTAATGGGAAGTAACTTTTCATGGTTAACCAAATAACCAATAACATGGTTTGCATTCATTTTATAAACTAGTAGCCTCTTGGTTTGATCAATAAATTACACTCATTATTTGCACATATCAATCAGTCATTTTCATTTTGGCCCGATTTTAAATAAAACACAAAACCCCCAAATTCAAATATAAAGTACCAAACCCAATTTCATTCTACCCAAGGCCAGGCTAATTGATCACCAACGTTGGAATGGGAAGCAAATGGTCAAGCAAGCTAACATCATACATCGTCTTCCATCACCAAATGATTCTTAATGTTTCATGCTTCCAACTTCATTTGCTCCACACCGAATACAACCAATTTCATCCCAATTGACAATTTAAACCGTCTTTTCTTCAAGGGTAAAAAAATAATTTATCCCCATTCTCCCAATGCTTTGTATCTATTGGCTTCTAGGAACTATAGTAACCCCTTGTTGGTGCTACGTTGACGGGGCCAGTGCTTGCGCTGATTGTTCAACTAGTCTGATATGTTCGTTATTAAACATTAGAGTCCGAACATAATATAGCAGGAGGTGCCTCAATCGCCATTCACTTGCACCCTCTTTTTTTATTACCACAAAAAAAAAAAAAAATAATCCCACTCTCGGCCAAGCCAGTGGTCAAAGACCCCCAAAATCCTCTGCACTCTTCCCCAACTAGTTGCCCCAAGTGGATCAACTGTAAATGTCCCCACATTATTCCTTCCAAGGATCATGCAATCATCTAGAATTGATGTTGGAGCAAGCTTGAAATCACAAGAGCACTTAACACATTTAATTTCGCCAATTAGAGCTAATCAAAGGGGTGTTTTAGTACTTTAGCCTTGTTTAATCTAAATGCATTTAGCTTAATGGTGGAAACTTTATCTAAGCTAAAACCTATCCTTTCCCATTGGTTCTAATTGAGCCATTTAAGCTTCATTAGCCCACAACCATGGATCAATTTGGTAAACAAGACATGCAAATAACCATTTTGGCAAACTTACTTACAAAAATCATATCATATACATACATCATGGTACCTGGAGCAGTGTTCTATTATTTGGAAGGACGATGGTCGAATCATTCACGAGCAACCACAACCACCTGCTTACCAACGTTTCGTCCACTAAATAGGCCGACCAGCGCACTAGGCCCATTCTCAATGCCCTCAACAATATCCTCGACATATGTTATCTTCCCATCATGAATCAAAGGCAAAATAAACTCCAAGAACTTGGGATAAAGGTGATAGTACTCAAAAACAGCAAAACCTTCTATACGGACCCACTTGAATAAAACAGCCAACAAGTTCCTCACACCTTCAGGCTGATCAAGATTGTATTTAGAAACCATGCCACATACTGCAATCCGGCCATGGAATCTCATGTTTAGGAGCACTACATCAAGCATCTTACCCCCGACATTCTCAAAATAGATGTCGATCCCTTCAGTTACAATCGACATCAGGGCCGCCATAAACTAGCACCTCTACAATAGACTATGGTTTATGTCAAGTGAAAGAGGGAAGTTAATGCCAACATAGTTGGCACAAGTGTACTTTAAGCATTCAACTGGTATTTTCTCTGGTGGAAATATGCATACCAAGTACTGACCTCTTTAGAGCTTCATCCAAATCACGCTCTTGCTTGTAGTTAAAAGCCTCATCGAAGCCAAACTTATTCTTCAACAGGTTGACCTTCTCAGATCAGATACAATCAACAGCAATTGTAAGCACAAACATCATATAAAGGTGGATAATTTGAGGGAAACAAGCAGGGAAGCATTCGATTGTTAGATATGGTGGATGTGAAACAGTCAAAATAAATGAAGCTATGGCTGGAAGTGCTTAAAGCTGAATACCGCGGAGTGCTTACCTTTTCTTCACTTCCAGCACTTCCAACAACATAACAACCCATCCTCTTTGCAAACTGTCCCACAAGTTGCCCAACCGCACCAGATGCTGCAGGAACAAAAACATACTCTCCTTTCTTTGGAGAACAAACCTCGAAAAACCCAGCATAAGCAGTCATTCCAGGCATTCCTGTTGAATATGAAATTAAATGCTCATTGGCAAAAATTCATCTAACATATAAGGTGGCCTAGGTGTGAAACGTTAGCTAAACATATACAACAACAACCCAGTAAGTATCCCGCCTACGACGGGGTCTGGGAAGGTCCAGATGTACGCAGTCTTATCCCTAACTGGCTAGCATACCACTTAGTTCAAGTATCACCTCTTTACCAATGGCAGAATTAGATAAAATTGTTGCCTGAACAATGCTTAATAAGACAACAGTAACATCATTATAAGGTCAGCCTAAGCCGACCACTCAAAAATGAGATAAATCTCTTATAACTTGCATTTGAAGTAGGACAATGCTGATTTAATTAAAGCACATGGGATAAATAAAAACCCTTGTAATTGATTCCTTAGTGAACTAATTGACTAAGGCTCTGTTTGATTCACCTTAATTTTACTTAAATTCAGTTCAGTTCAGTTTATGTGTAACTTTATTACTCATATAAATTTTTATTCCGAAATAATTTCATGATGAAAATTATGTCATCGGAAAGATCTCAAAGCATACTTTCAAATGAGTCCAATATTGACTATGTTCGGACAAATTTTAAATGGTTAATGGTCAAGTTCAAAAAATCAATTAAGTTCTGTACAGTTCAGTTCAGATCAGTTTTATCCAGGTGAATCAAACAGAGCCTAAGTGCCCGTTTGACCTACCTTTTACCAATTTCTCCTTCTCCTTCCAAATTTGTTCTTGCTCACCCCCCTTTTATCCACTCCCCTCTCCATTTCCAACTTCTAAGAAGTTGAAATAAAGCTACAACTGGACTAGAAGGAGAAGTTACAAATTCTAACTTCTTCTCCTTCCACTTCTAGCATTATTTTAACTTCTTAAAAGTTGAAAATGGTGGGGGAGTGGATAAAAGGGGATGAACAAGAACAAATTTAGGAAGAGAAGTTAAATTTGTGGGAGTTAGGCCAAACGGGAGAATTATAAGTGGTATATAGTGGTATATTGGTATCAGTCTTCACATACATGTTTGATTCTTTTGGTGAATTTCCGATTATGTAATCCTTGAATATTACCTGCTTGTTTCTCACTTTAATATCTGATTCCGCCATTTTTATGATGATTAATCTTGCTCTTTACTTTACTCTCCTCTCTCTGTTGTTTGTGTTGTCTGTGGTAAGAGAGTAACGACCTTGTACATATTCGACAAAATGATGTTACAAAGAGTCGTACGTTACCAGTACTGTGTTAGTTGAGCAGTCAATCAGATTTTGAGGAGTTCTTTAAGGCTGAATTAAACTGAAATAATTCAACAGAACGGAATTTATTGAACAACACTATGTGAGACAAAATACATATTTCGAAACTAAACGCCACTAAATTGAACATCGCAGAATTAAAATCCCTAAACTAAAATTTTCGAGCTTAACCGTACATTGCAGGACTGAAGTCCTTAAATTAAAATTTTCGAGCTGAATTGAACATCACTGAATTAAAATCTCTAAACTGGCGCAAGATCACCGTTAAGCTGAAGTGATTCGCTAAATTCTTAAAAACACACGTTTAAGCCTGTTTGAACAATGTGTGGTGATTTTATAAAGACCCGATCCATAAAATTAGCATTCCATTCAAATTAAAAGGCTCAAAAACAAATACTGTAGTGTTAAGTCCGACCCGTATATGGCTCAAATAAATGTAAGCCCAGGTTTTGTTCCAACAGACGGAAGTAAGCGCCTTACTTGTCTTGTGAGCCATTTGATAATTTATGGGCCATGTATCTTGTTACAAATTTGACTGGGCCCAAAATTAGAACTGGACGGGTAATATTTATTTTTGTACGATTTTCAATGCAGTACTTTGAACACAAATATTTATATTTATAAGAAATACATAAACTATAAAAAATAGATTTTTCGAAAGTACTAATTAAAATAAATCCAATGATAATATTTTTACATTATAAATTCTTATTTTTTTTTGGAAATCAATGGTCAAAGTTTGACCTTCAAAAAATAAATGTTAACATTTTTCAGAAATGGAGGGAGTAGCATACTTGAGACACAAGCCATTGTTTGATTACAAAAACTCGTGTAGACTTAGCTTATGGTGGACCAATACTTTATCTAGAGTCACCCCTTCTAATAGTGCGTGATTGAGCCATCCCCGCTATGCAATGTCCTGACCCTCATGTTCAACCGTGAACAAATCAGACTAATTGAACAATCAGCCAAATAATTCAGCATAAAAAGAATATTTGAAAGGAAAATAAAAACTCAGGGCAGAGAAAACAATAAGATTTTGTACATTAACTTACCTCTATCATCCAAATCCCAGCACCAGGTGAATGGCTAGGAAGTGGAACCATGTTGATTACATGTACAAGGACTTTGTTTCCAACTTCTAGTTGGTCAAGTTATAGGATCAACAAGCCAAGAGGTATTTGACATTATATACTCGTTCTTGCAACAACCAATATCAAATGCTAAATGTATTGCTAACTAAGGGAAATTCAGTAGCAAATTAATAATGTCCTGTTTTACAGTATACAAGTAGGTAATATTGTTTCCCTGTTACTCAAATAACTGTCTTGTTTTTGGTCTGTATTATGCAGCTTATAGGCTCAATGATACCGGTAACTGTTCCACCAGCATTGGCACAGGTAGACAAAGCCAATTGATCCTTGTATGTAAGCTTCACATTCTCCATTCTTATGTTATTACATGGATACTTGGAACTGCAGTCAAATTTCACTGCTACTTCTGTTGCTGACGATCCGTGGATATCTTGATATGTTACATCACTAACTTTTACTCCAGAATCCTGTTCCAATATAATTGTCCCGGTTTAGTACACTATGCATATAGACGGGGAAGGGGAATTTGAACCTGAGACTTAATATACGTAACATCTCAGTCTTAACTACTAGGTCAAGACATCAATGATAACATAGAGAGCTTATGTTATCGTACCTGTCCAGGACAATCAATATTGCTAGGGCAATAATTTTGGTCAATAATGATGGGATTTTGAACATTGTTCATAGTGACTCTCCGGAAAACAATATTTCTAACAAAACCATTGCTTGGCCTTCCCCAAGACTTAATCCTAACACCATTTTGAGTATCCTTAAACATTGCATTTGTCACCGTCACATTCTCAACTCCAGGTTCATCTAAGTCCCTTGCCAAACTTCCAATACTGCACCATGACAATCAAAATAACCACATGTATTAAAACAAGCATAAAAGATGGAGTCAAAACTCGAAAAATAACAGAGTTGAGTCATAACTCATATAGTCATATTATATCCTCGTACCTAATGCCATGGCCAGGTCCACATACGACATTGTCGATGAACAAGTTCGTCGTGCCAGCGCCTATTGAGACGCAGTCGTCACCTGTTCCGATCTTAGAGTTCAAGATCATGACATTACTTGATAGTTGTACATGAATGCCATCAGTGTTTGGGCTTATGCCTGAAGCTAAAACTTTTAAGCCTTGTAATTTAACATTCTTACACCCATTGATGACAATGTGGTATAATTGGCTGTTTACTGATAGTAGTCCACTCACTATAATGTCTCTGGAGTTTGTGAAGGCCAATGTCTACAAGAGGACACCACACTTGTTAGCCAATATGGTAAACATAGCTAAAAAGAAATTAAAATATTTAAAGTATTAATAAACCTACTCATCCCTCGATCATATAATCAAGAATCTTTTATCAAAGGCGGTTAACAAGTTATGAAGCAAAACCATTTCGGATTTGTCAAGCTAAAGGTTTGACTTTTACGTTTGACTTAGTATTATTATTATTATTATTATTATTATTTTTATTATTATTATTATTATTATTATTATTATTATTATTATTATTATTATTATTATTATTATTATTATTTTCAATTTGTTGTTGACTTAAACTAGTGAGAAGTGGCTCAGTTGCTTAAATTTGGCATCCATGTAAAATGTAAAGCGTCAACAAAATGGGTGTCCAGATTCTCTATCAGCCCCTCATCTGATTATCTTAATCCAGGAAAATAGGGGTGATCATTTCTTGCAAATGAAGATCAGTACTAGTAATTGACTTAACTTCAAATGAGCCTTGAAATAGTTAATTAGTTAACTGGTCAAGTTATTTATAAATGTATACCAAAAAACTTAAAGATCAAAATTGTGTCTAGAAAACTACAAAAATTCAAAATTATGTTACACGAATTAAGGATGTGTTGTACTTTTTATTTGGAAAAAACTGAATTGTGAAATGAATTGATTTTTTTTTTTAAACTTGATCTTTAATTATTCAAAACTCGTCCAAACAGGAATAATAACATTAACCTTATTTGAATGTAAGCAGCTTTGAAATTTTTTCAACGATATACTTACTAAGTGTCATATCAAATTTAGTTAAAATAAAAAAGTTATTCGAGTGAAAAATTCTACATGAATTGAACTTGAATTAAGTTGAGTAGGGCAGACCTTAAAAAATAGAGAGAGTATTCACTTAAAGTAGTAAAATCCTAGGAAAGTTTGAGCTCACCGTGACGCCACTAGGGCATTTGTTCTTCCCATCCATCTTGCAAGCCCACAAACCACCACCTAAACCGTCAAACGACCCACCAGATATGGTAACTCCGGCGACATACTCGAATGAGAGCCAAGTGCTTGCACCTCCAAATACCTTGTAGTCTGCCGGGGCCACTAAGGTACCCTCAATCCTTAGGATAATGCCCGTATTATTCATCATAGGCTTACAATTACGGCCAGAGAAAACAAGGGCATTTCCAACTAAGTACCTTCCTTGAGGCACATAGATAGTTGGTGGCACCGACGAGCTACTATTAACATCACAAGCCGCCTTCCATGCACTCGACAAGGCGGTTGATGTGTCGGTTTTACCATCGGGTTTTCCTCCAAAATCGATCACGTTGTATCTCTCTCCATTGACGATCAGTGAAGGGTGTAGCATAATCACGAATATGAGCAATGAGAGTGTAGTTTTGTTTTCCATGGTCTAGGAGAGTAATAACTAATATAAGCTAGTTAAGGTAGATGAATGGGTTAGTTAATGGGAGGTCCTTTAAAGGAGTTTGATCGAAGAGTTGCAAGTTCTAGTGTTATTAGTAGTATTTAGAGTACTATTACTACTAGCTTAGTTAATTAATCAAATCAAAATAATTAAGATCATGCATGGTAGCCCGGGAAGTTGGGAGGTTTGATTCCTTTGATTTAATTGGATTACTATTAGAAGGTACTTCACTTATATTAATGAGCAGTTACGCATGCAAGTGCGCAATGGCCTTTGCTTAGGATTAAAATTCCTTGAAGAAAACTGCTACTTATGAATGTGGACGTTACTTGTGACTTACGTTCGTTTAGAATGATACATCAACCCACTAGTACAATCTCACAATCTCTTTCACTATTTTCAAAAAATAGCAATTAAAGTAGGAGAGAGATAGGAACAATAAACTAGTGGGTTGGCAATCCGGTGGGTGAATGAAACATTTTCCTTAATTCATTCATTATATTTGTCAAATCTTAACTTTATTATTACCGGTAAAGCATACTCCCTCCGTTTTTGAAAAATGGTAACATTTACTTTTGCACGGTCTCCATTGCACTACTTTGACCATAAATATTTGCGTTTATATGAATATATGAACTATAAAAAATAGATTTTCTGAAAGTACTAATAATAACTAAAATGAATCCAATAATAGTATTTTTTGCATTGTAAATCCTTATATTTTTTTCAAAATTAATGGTCAAAGTTTATAAAGTTTGACCTTCAGAAAGTAAATGTTACTATTTTTCAGAAATGAAGGGAGTATATGCTTAGCTAGCTATGTAGGTTTATGTGTAAAAAGATGAAGATACATGACACAAACATGAAATTACCTAGCTTAGCTAGCTGAGAGTACTACGGAATAGCAGAAATGTTCAATCATGGGTAGTTGGTGTAATAACACAGCCATGTAAATGAGTATAATTGAATCGAGCCGACTTGATAAATCCTCGGATTAGCTCAAACTCTGGTCAAACTAAGCTCGGGATCGAACGAACGCATGCCAACTCAAGTAATTTATAAATCAAGTCCGAGCCTACTATAGCTCGGCTCGTTCAACATGATTCTTCCCTTATTTTGATGTTCTCATAAATGATTAATAAAAGAGTACCCTTAATAAAAAGCCATATCTTTATTTTGGGATTCACGCGCGCATTTAATTTATAATGTGGAAAGATCACTAATCATCAACTTCAGTTACTAAATTAGTGAGTGTAATAATTAATAATAAGACAAGGCTTGCAATATATATTAGCGTTGAGAAAATGTGGGGATATTGCTTGTACCTGAAGTGAAGGGTATCCAATCCTCTAAAAATTTGCCTATATTAGTAACTTGCTATAAAGAAAAGGTTGGTTGACAAACGATCCGAGCGATGATCTTTTGCTTGAAAAAAGTATTAAATATTATTCAAAGGCTTATAAAGAAGGAGAGCAACATCACAAACAAGTCAAGTGAGAATATGACACTCACCTACACGCAAATGTTTGGTTTAGGCCTGGAAACGTGGACTGAATTACCTAAGAGTTATCTAGGCCAATGAATGAATTTTTGGTATATATTGAGGGTCAGGATTGACTACCTTGGCCTCTGATGCCAACATTCAATGGCCCAAGCTTAGACACAGTATACAAACTAAGTGAGTGTCCATCCTTAAACCAATTGACCATGAGAGAAATAGTCCATTTAATTTATATGTTGATATTTTCCCCTCAGATATTTCATTGTGGGACTTTAGTCCTCACTTTTTTTAATAAAGAGAAATATATACAGGTATGTGTTAGAAGGGGCAAATGCATGTGTAACAGATCTGGTACTATACGAATTTATAAAATGCTATCTAATATATACTCGTGTGAGAGGGGGAGACAAAAATATATTTCATGCGTTTCCATGAAGATGTTTACATTTGTTTTTTCACGGTCTCCAATGCACTACTTTATCCGTACATAATTGTAATTACATGCATATATAAATTATAAAATTATAAGTTTTCAAAAGTATTCTTTAAAATGAATCTAACAATAGCATTGTTACATTATAAATCTTTATTTTTTTTACCAATTCATGGTCAAAGTTCTTAAAAAATGAAGTGTAAACATCTTGGTAAAACAGAGGGAGTAATTATGTGAAAAAAGTTTGTCCTTAATAAGCTTTGTTTGAAAATTCATATTTTGGCATCTTGATAAGGTTATGTTTAGCAAAAATAGTTGTAGTTGTACGCGATTGGAATAATAATGACCTTCAAATACGATGACCAAGGCGAATATCTACACATGTTAGCAGTTAGAGATTTTGGTTGGCTAGTAGTGCTCCTTAACTCGAGTTTCAGATTTTAAAAACAGTAGTGTGACAAACATGGTGAGCTCATTCAGATATCTATGTTTAATACTTTTCACTAAATTGTGAGTACCATTTAGTGAAAGGTTGCTTTGATGATCAATAGCAGTACAACGAAGTAGATGAATATAGCAAACATCAATGTTTTTGAGTTCTCAAAATATAGTTCGATATCAACAGATATTTGTGAACACAATTCATACCTAGGCTATGATAAAAAAAATTGGTATAACTATGCTATCAATGCTTTATAAATACTTTACGAATGTGAAGAACTAGAAGCAACTTTTAGGTTCAATTACACCATTAGTTGAACCAACAACATTAGCACAAGATGACCGAGGTTCTTGATTGTTGTGAGTGAGAATTACACCATCCAACTTTATATTTGTGCAATGGTATTCTAAACTACAATCAAATTTTACGGCAATTGGTGTAGCAGATGATCCGTAAATATCTTCATATGTTACATCACTGATTCTTACTCCAGAAACCTATCAAACAAAATCATTATTGTTATTCAATGTAGAAAAAAGTATGTAAGTTGAAAACATGAACAAATAGACTCTATTGAGATGAATATATAACTGTTGTTCTTAAGCATTCTCACCTTTCCAGTGCAGCCTTTCTCATCGGGACAGTAATTCTGGTTGATGATAATGGGGTTTTGAACATCTACCATTGTAATATGTTGAAAGAGAACGTTTTTCACAAATCCATTGCTCGGCTTTCCCCAAGATTTAATTCTCACTCCATTCTCGGTGCCGGTAAAAATAGCAATTTTAACTGTCACATTTTGTACTCCAGGCTCATTTTGTTCCTTCCCTAAACTTCCAATACTGCATCATATGTGTTATGAAAAAGGTTAGTACACTATATCTTTCGATTGGAGGATTAAGAAGCCAATCTATCTTAATTAAAAGTATCCAAGTATAGACTAAGTACTTGCCTAATTCCATGGCCAGGACCACAAGCCATATTTTCAATCCATAAATTGGTAGTTCCTGCACCAATTGAGACACAATCATCTCCTGTGCTAATTTTAGTGTTCATGATTTTCACCCCATTTGATAGTTGTACATGGACTCCATCTGTGTTGGGGCTTCCACCAGAAGCAGACACCGTTACGCCCGTAACTTGGACATTTTTGCAACCATCAAACACAATGTGATACAATTGGCTGTTTAGTGATGTTATTCCATTGACAACTATGTTCGTCGATCCTGAAAACCTTAGTGTCTGCCCAAATGTAAGAGTAACAAAAAAAGTTAGCATAGGAATTAACTGTTTTAATTAATCTTGCATCACAAAAAGCTAAGGCATGCACATGCATGGAAAAATAAAATAAAGGAGCGTGTAAAGGTTAAAGCAGTGAGTTGGGGTGGATAGCACAGTGGCGCATACTCCATCAACAAGTTTCGTTATGTTTAAAGTGATGGATTTTATTAAATCTTCTTATATTGATTGTGGACAAGGCTCATGGAGGAGGAGAGCAACACCACAGGTAAGTGAAGCGAGGGTCCATCTATCCTAATTTAGAATAGTTGTCAATAGGAATAGTCCACTTGAATTATATGTTGGCGTTTCTATCTCAAATATTTCCATGTAGTAGGGCACTGATCCTCACTCACTTTAACAACTTTTGCTTGCAATTTAAAAACAAAAAGTGTAAAATAGTAATTTCGTACCGTAGCACCACTTGGACAACTTCTTCCAGCCCTCTTGCAAGCCCACAATCCAGCTCCCTGGCCGTCAAAAACACCACCGGAGATCGAAATTCCGGTGACATCGTCGAAGGAGAACCAAGATCCAGCATTCCCAAGGACCTCATAGTTGGCTGGGGCTACTAAAGTGCCCCTTATAACAAAGCTAATACCACGGCTCTTGCAACTTTTGCCATTAAACTTCAAGGCAGAGTTAACCAAGTACCGACCTTGAGGGACATAGATGGTGGACCGCCTTGGCGACTCGCAAGCCGCGGTCCATGCGAACAGTAATGCGCTCGACGAGTCCGCCTCCCCGTCGGGCCTTGCTCCTAGGGTGACCAAGTTGATCATGGTGCTGCTGTCACGAGCTGTTGTAAAATTTGGGCTAATTATTAGAAAAGTTATTAGTGCCATGAAAATAATGTTCACTATGCTTTTCATTTTGTTTATGTATTTTTCAAATAAATTTGTTAGTGGGAAAGGACTTGAAGAAGGTTTTGAGAAAGAGGATGATGGAGATGATAACATGGTAGAGGGTATTTATAGGATTTGCATGCATGGCAAAGCATGTAATAAAGGAAAGTGGACTTATAACAAGCTAAGCCAATAGATTATTTCATTCTTTTTCTTATCCTTTTGGTATGATATATAAATAATGATATTACTTATTATTTACTTAATTTTTTAAAAGTAATGGGGTGATGAAGATGGACTAGATTCACAAAAGTAATTATTTATACTAATTATTTATTTACTAAATTCACAAAAGTAATGGGTGATGAAGATGGACTACTAGATTCACGTGTCATACGTCATTGAATTTTTTTTTTTATTATAAATTTATGATGTGTAGGAAATTATGATGATTGCTTGTACATTGATACATCTTAAAGAAGGAAAAACAAATAAAAATCGATCTCGAACCTGGATTTTGAGGGCAATTTAATCTGAATTCGAAATTATAATTTTTATATTTATTTTATAAGAGTTATACATGGTTAAAGTGTTGTCTTGAACACCACAAAACTTATTTGTAATCCGAAAGGAATATATATCATATATTCATATTAGTATGTACTGTATTTACGTATTATGGATTGGACTGCATGGTGATTTGATGACAATCTATACATTACTCGAAGGAGTACAAAAAATTGTATGGAAAATGTTTTTTCCAACTTAAAAAAATAGTTGAATTCAATTCAATTTGACTTATTATAGCTAAAAAGAAGACTATCTCAAATGAGGATAACTAATTAATAATTCTAAAATTTAATTCATTTTCTTGTTACAACAAAGGGTAAATAATTATTCTTTCAGATTTTATTTTCCATAGTCCAAAAAAACAAAAGATCATATTCATTCCGCCCTTATTAGTTATCTTCATCCTACGAAATTGTTCAAACAAAAATGATAATATGGAAGCTTGACATAAATTGTAAGATCACAATAGAGAAAGAAAATACTGGTCTTTTTGGGAGGAAATCTTTAGTCAGACCTAACAACATGCTTGAGAAAGGCAGATAATTTTGTCACATTTTATCTATGTATCATACCCTGTCTTAATTGTCATATCCTAACGGTCTATGATTTTTTCATGTATTCTAATTCCATTCTAATATAATAATGATTAAGGAGCCGTTTGGTTTAAGTGACAGAAAGAAAATGGAATGAAATGGAATAAAGAGGAGGAATGGTGATGGTAACCATTACTTTTCAATCTTGTTTGGTTCAACTATGAGAAGGAATCAACTATGTCCCAATCCCATACCCTTTCATGTTGTTTGGTTCAAATGACACTAGTAATGGTTATAATTTTTTCCACACATTTAATATTTGTTATTATTTTATTTATAATTAAAAAAAATACTCTAATATTACAAATTTTGTAATTATGTAAAGTAAAAAAAATGCAAAACATTATTTCTGAAATCGACTGATACAGCCATGGAGGAAAAGAAAAGGTCAAAAAATATTTTTATTGAATTGGGATGCTCCACTCGAAGAGCCCAAACAATTAAATTAAAAATATAAATCAGAAATAAACCCAAGAAATTGATGAGAATTCACACAAAAAAAAAAAAAAAGAAATGAATGAGAATTGACCAAAAGCTACTGATCTTTTGCCAAAATTTCACATTTTCGAATTTAAAATAATTGCTGCCTTTTTCTCCGCCCAAAATCACCATGATTGTTAAAATTAAAGTCTTCAATTCTACAATGAAGTTTCTGTAGGACTTGGATAAATTTGTTGGAATTGAAGCAAAAAAGGGTTAAGATTTTTGAGGATGAGAGAGAGAGAGATTGGGGATGAGAGAGAGAGATGGACGGTTAATAAACTGTTGCATTCATTAATTCATAGATCCGAGAGAGAGAGAGAGAGAGAGAGATGAGGAGGAGAGAAGTCGCAAATATCAGTCAGGATTCTCTACTGTTCTAAAAAGAACAGTAGAGTACTGTCCTTCAAATCTTCACCTTTGGATTGGAGGGGGTGGGTTTTGGGCCCTCAGATGGAGAAGGTGGGTTTTCTTAATTTAAACAAATTGAGGAGAGAGATAGAGAGAAGAAATGACGGCAGAGAAATAAAACCGTAGAGAATCCAAACACCGCAAATATATGTCGAGTAAATTTCATTCCATTACTTTTGGTCTGAAACCCTGGGGGTGGGGTGGGTTTCAAAATGGGGGTTTGGTTTACCCAAAGTATGGAGTGGGTTACTGATATAGTCCAACCAAACACTGTGTATTGAAAACCGTTTCCTCATTCCATTACTAGGCCCAAAAATATGTGAACCAAACGGGTCCTAAATGTATAAGCGAGTGGGATATATAGAAGATGGCACACAAAGTGGGACAGAGAGTTATTATTCTTACTGAGGAGGATAAGAGATGACACATAAAGCTCAGTGTGATAAAGGAGGAGATCTTCACTACAAAGCAGGGATGAAAAAGTAAAGGAAACTAAGGCCTATTCTTTTCGCGTCTCAATGCAGCATTTCCATCCTTTCTGTTCCGGTTTGTTCCATTCCGCGCTAAATCTCATTCTTTATTTCATTTTGTATCACATTCTGCTCAATTATTTGCGTCGTTTCGTTGCTCACCGTCCTGAACCATTCTATTGAAGACAACAGAGTCTAAATATATTTTCCCTGTGGAGTAGAGTGCAATCCAAAAATGGATGCTTACGTCATAATAATTAGCTTTTAGCAATACCCTCTTTCCTTTAACTTTTTTTTGTCAATCATCATATCCAATTAGTTACATTACCGTGCGATGCACGGTTGGATATAAAAATCCTCTTATATTAAACATCTCGCTTAATAAGGCACAAATTTGCAATACTATATCAATTTGTAGGGTAGATACCAAAATATATACAATATCTCATTCCAGTTGGCTGCAATAAAAAATTTTATGTTTAATCATTCTTTTTAGGAAAATTTGATAAAAATAATCCGAAGTTTGAGCGGTCCTACAATAATAATCCCAAATTGCAAGTTCTACAAAAATAATCCCAAATTGTAACTTTTGTCACAAAAACGAACCCGCCCAATACACCGTCAAGCTCCGTCATAATTAGTACTAATTATTATAATTATTAATGTTTATTAATACTTAATAATAATAATAATAAATAGATATAATTATTTTGGATTACCCCCCTCAATCTAACTTCTCTCCTCCTCCCCATCTCAGCCCACCACCATCACCAGCACCAAAATTCGACCACACCATCCTCTCTCTCTCCTCCTCATCATCTCATCCACCATCCCACCACCACCACCGCCAAATTGCGACTACTCCTTCCATTTCCCTCTCACACCCACCAAGCAAGAAGAAAATGTAAAGAAAAACTAGAAATGAAAGAAGAAACAAATATCTATTAATGTACTCAAAATCTGGATATGATAATGGCTATTGTTTTTTGGTTATTGGAATAATTGGATTGTTGATTATTGCTAAGAAATGAAGTAGCTTTGCTCGGAAATTGAAACTGATTTTGGGGGAATTGGGGTTAATTGTTTGGATTGATTGTTTCAGAAATGGGGGTTTGTGCTAATCTAGATGAGAAATTGATAATAGTTGATTTGGAAAAAAGCTGGTTTTTGTAATTGATCTATTAGATTTATTGGATCTATGATTTTGTTCTTTTGTGGTTTAATTCTGAGATAGGATTTTGTGGATATTGGTTAAAATTGATAAATTTGGGTCAATTTTGTAGAAAGAAGAGAGAGAAGCCCATTGTCAGATTAAATGCGAAGGATTCAGAAATATGTTAGTGCAAATATAACATGCAAGCTCTTTGAAGAAAGGCATAATTGTAGTAATAATGATGGTGGTGAAGAAGGTATAGATTCTTTATGGAGAACTGATGAAACAGAGCAAAACAAGGGGAAAAAGGCAAAGAGAGCAAGTAGGGTAAAAGGAGAGAGAAAATAGAAGTTCTTATGGTGATGAATGATGACAATGAAGAAGATGATGATGTGAGGATCGGAGAGAGAAAGATGAAGTTGGTGGTGGATACGAAATTGGTGGTGGAGGTGGCAGTAATGGGGATAAGAGATGAGGTTAGGGGGTGGTAGTGGTGGAAAGGGGAGGTGGGTGGGTAGTGGGTTGATGGAGGAGAGAGACTGAAGGGGTAAATTATTATTTTTTTTTTAGGAAAATGTTTGGTTGACTTAATGAGTGGGTAATTCATACTCCTTTTATATCTATTTCTCTTGTCTTGAATGCCATTTCTTGGAAATAGATGAGAGAGAAATTGAAAATAGAGGAGAGAGATAGAAACAAAGTGGGAGGTGGGTTGCCAATCCACTGGATGGATATATCATTTTCTATAAAAAAACTTCATTAGTTAAATTTTTGTGACAAAAGTTACAAATTAAAATTATTTTTGTACAACTTGTAACTTGGGATTATTATTGTTAAACCAGTCAAATTTTGGATTATTTTTATTGAATTTTTCCTTTTTTAAAGATTACTTATTTTCTTTCCGCAGTAACGGTTTAGGATGACATAATAGTTTTCTTTTTTTAACGGCAAAATGTAAGTTTGACGTAAATTATTTAGTTTTGTTATTCTTTTGTGGTGGGCAATTTGGCGGGAAGGTTAGGGGGACAAGACCAGGGAGCTACGGAGTTGGAGGAAAATACAAAAGTTCGTTAGCCTTTGATTGGTTGTTGCAGCCAGGGGATGGCCAATTGGCCATGGAGGTGGAAATTAAGGGGATTCACAACGTTCTTTTGAAATTACATGATGACTTTTCGAGTTAGCTTATTTATTAATAGTAACAAACTATTGTACCGAACTACTTCCTCCATCTCATAATAAAAGTGGTTTTAGAAAATTAATTGGTTTTTTTTTCATTTTATGAGTCATTTAAATTTTCAACAAAGCATTTATTACATTTTACCCATTCTATCATTGTTTCACATTATCTTATTAATTACTCTTTTTTTTTTTGATGTGTACTCTTTTTTTTTTGTTAAATACAAAGTCAATGAGTATATTTGGTACAATTGAGACTATTTAATAATTTTAATAAATACCCATAAACTGAATTAAATTGAACATCACTAAACTTTTACCTTATAAGTTACTGCCTCCATTTCACAACATAGTAAGTCATATTTTGACTTTAATTTTGTTCTACGATATAAAAGGCATATTTTGACTTTTAATACTTCCCAATAATGAGTATTTATTGCTAGTTTTTCACTTTACCCTTCATTTTTGTGTCATTTACTTCTTATCTGTCTCCAATGTTGCATTTAAAGCTTACATACGGATAGTTTAGTCTTTTTACCATCTCTGTTTTCATGAATTCATTTCACAATTTCTTAATTTGTGTGCAAAGTCAAAAAAACAACTTAGCATGATACCTACATTTTGACTACTAGAAAATAAACAGTTAGGCAATTAATTTGATTTGAGCCATTAGGAGTTTTGTACCTGAACTTGTAGACGCCAAAAAGGCGCCTTCAGATTTCTCCGCAAAAGGCCGATGATGAAAGGATTAGTTTATAAACTTGAATGGTATTTTTGCTTTGATAGGTAAAGTAAGGTCTCAGGTTTTTCCTCGATCACTCCTTCATTTCCACTTTATTTAAAATCCCATTTTAATAACTTTCCATCTCTTCCTTTCGTGTCCAAATATGATCCCGCACCTAAGAGTTATGGCCAAACAAAGTTAAGAGTCAAAACAGATGTAGCCGAATACTATGGTTTGTGCTAATCTAGATGAGAAATTGATAATAGTTGATTTGGAAAAAAGCTGATTTTTGTAATTGATCTATTAGATTTATTGGATCTTTGATTTTGTTCTTTTGTGGTTTAATTCTGAGATACGATTTTGTGGATATTGGTTAAAATTGAAAAATTTGTGTCAATTTGTAGAAAGAAGAGAGAGAAGCCCATTGTCAGATTAAATGCGAAGGATTCAGAAATATGTTAGTGCAAATATAACATGCAAGCTCTTTGAAGAAAGGCATAATTGTAGTAATAATGATGGTGGTGAAGAAGGTATAGATTCTTTATGGAGAACTGATGAAACAGAGCAAAACAAGGGGAAAAAGGCAAAGAGAGCAAGTAGGATAAAAGGAGAGAGAAAATAGATCTTATGGTGATGAATGATGACAATGAAGAAGATGATGATGTGAGGATCGGAGAGAGAAAGATGAAGTTGGTGGTGGATACGAAATTGGTGGTGGAGGTGGCGGTAATGGGGATAAGAGATGAGGTTAGGGGGTGGTAGTGGTGGAAAGGGGAGGTGGGTGGGTAGTGGGTTGATGGAGGAGAGAGACTGTAGGGGTAAATTATTATTTTTTTTTAGGAAAATGTTTGGTTGACTTAGTAGGTGGGTAACCTATATTCTTTTTGTATCTATCTCTCTCTTGTCTTGAATGCCATTTGTTGGAAATAGATGAGAGAGAAATTGAAAATAGAGGAGAGAGATAGAAACAAAGTGGGAGGTGGGTTGCCAACCCAGTGGGTGGATGTATCATTCTCCATAAAAACAACTTCGTTAATTAAATTTTTGTGACAAAAGTTACAAATTGGAATTATTTTTGCACAACTTGCAACTTGGGATTATTATTGATGAACCAGTCAAATTTTGAATTATTTTTATAGAATTTTCCCTTTTTTAAACATTACTTACTTTCTTTCCGCAGTAACGGTTTAGGATGACATAATAGTTTTCTTTTTTTAACGCCAAAATGTAAGTTTGACGTAAATTATTTAGTTTTGTTATTCTTTTGTGGTGGGCAATTTGGCGGGAAGGTTAGGGGGACAAGACCAGGGAGCTACGGAGTTGGAGGAAGATACAAAAGTTTGTTAGCCTTTGATTGGTTGTTGCAGCAAGGGAATGGCCAATTGGCCATGGAGGTGGGAATTAAGGGGATTCACAACGTTATTTTGAAATTACATGATGACTTTTCGAGTTAGCTTATTTATTAATAGTAACAAACTATGTAAATACAAAGTCAATGAGTATATTTGGTACAATTGAGACTATTTAATAATTTTAATAAATTCCCATAAAATGAATTAAATTGAACATCACTAAACTTTTACCTTATAAGTTAGTCCCTCCATTTCACAACATAGTAAGTCATATTTTGACTTTATTTTTGTTCTACGATATAAAAAGGGTGTTACTAAATGCCGCCCCTAAATTACTAGGTACCGCCCCCCAAAATTTCAATTTTGCCCTTTTTTAATTTTTCACTCATCCTCTCCCTCTCTCCCTCTCTAACTCTCACACCACTTCTCTCCCACTCTACCACCCACTCTCATACCCAACCTTCATCAACATTCACTCAAGCAACCCGCGGATGTCTGCCGGCGATCAAGAAGTGCCGTCGACGGTGGCGGAGGTAAAATTAATTTTTTTTGCGCATTTTTTTTGCACGGTCGTCTGAGATTTTCGACTCACCCTTGGGTGAGTCGTCTGCTACAGGCGACCCACCCAAGGGGAGTCGTCTGTCGATCGCGACTCACCCTTGGGTGAGTCGTCCGCTACAGGCGACTCACCCTTGGGCGAGTCGAGATCAACAGACGACTCACCCTTGGTTTGGTCGCCTGTAGCAGACGACTCACCCAAGGGTGAGTCGAGATCGACGACCGACAGACACAAAAAAAAAATTTATTATTATTTATTATTATTATTATTATTATTATTATTTATTGTTATTATTATTATTATTATTATTATTATTTATTGTTTGAATTTAAGATTAAGCTAACATTGTTTTCGTTGTTTTCGTTAGATTCCTTTGGAGCGGTTCGGTGGTGATGGTGTTGATTACAGTACGCATTTTGTCACTGATGAGTTATTTGATAGTGATACAGATGCAATTAATTGGGCAAAACAAATTGCACTTACTATCGGGTTTGAGTTGATAATTTCGTCACACAAGAAGAGTGGAAGCGTAAAATTGTTAAAATGCAATCGAGGTGAACGCTACAGAGGGGAATTAAGAGACTTAGATACTGCTGCCCGGAAGAATACGAAAACAAAGGCTTGTAAATGTACGTTCCAGTTGAGAGCTCAGCAAGTGTATGGGTCCAGTAGTTGGATGATTGTCACATTGCCTGGGACTAGGGGTACGCACAACCATGACTTTGCTGTGTATCCTGAGGGATATCGTCAGATGAGTGGTCTTAGTCCTGGGTCAAAGAAACTCGTTCGTGACATGACTTCGGCACAAACAAAGCCATGTGCTATCTTGGCCGCGATTAAGGAAAAATTTCCCGAGGACAATGCAACTAGACGGCATGTGTACAACCACAGAGATCGTATAAGGAAACTTGATTTTGAAGAGAGAGATGTCATTGGTCAGTTTCATCATTTAGCTGTGGCGAATAAGTACGTACATTGGACAAGAGCCGACCGAGCTACTAATGAGGTAACTCACGTGTTCATGGCACACCCTACATCAATTCAGTTACTTCGGTCTTTTCGTTGGTTGATTGGCTTAGATTCCACGTACAAAACAAACAAGTATAAGATGCCGTTTGTTGAGATAGTGGGGATGACTCCAACCAATAAGAACTTCCTCATAGCTTATGCCATTATGAAGGATGAGACTCAGGCAAGCTATGCGTGGGTCTTAGATAAGTTGAGGATGCTTATTGGAAATGATGTACACCCAACAGCAATTGTGACCGATCGTGAGCTAGGGTTGATGACACCTATTAGAGAGATATTTCCCGAGAGTGCCCATTTGCTCTGTACATGGCACATTAACAAAGTCGTTGAAGACAAAGTGTACAGACTTTGTGGAAAAGATAAGGCCGTCGCGCAGAGGTTCAAGAATGGGAGGTGGAAAATTATCATGGAAGCTTCCACAGAAGCTGCGTACGATGAAGGTTAGTTGGAGGACTTACCCTCACGTGATATCCTATGTAGAGGAGACCTGGCTGAGACACAAAGAGATGTTTGTGGCTGCGTGGACGAATAAGGTGCTACACCTTGGCAACACTACGACTTGCAGGGTGGAGAGTGCACATGCCGCGCTAAAACAGTGGTTGAACTCCTCAACTGGAGCTTTGGACAATGTTTGGAACAAGGTCAACAAGTCAATCGAGTCACAAATAACTGAGATCAAGTACACACTTGAAGAGTGCAGAAGACGAAGAAGTGTGGTGTACTCGGGTTTCCCATTCAACTATCTGACCGGGTATGTTTCCCATTACTGCTTACAAATATTATTGGCTGAGCTGAACAGGATGAGAGAATTGAGTCACCAAGTATTTGATCGTTGCGGTTGTGTATTGAGATCCACTCATCAGATCCCGTGTGCGTGTGAGTTGAAAACGGCCACGGATACGGGCACGCCAATTAGCTTGAATAGTGTCCACAAATTTTGGCGAACACTCGTTATTAGTGATGCAGTGGAGATAGATACGCTTGACATGACTGAGCATCCATCTGAGGACCATCGATACTTTCGGTCTCTGGTCGACGAGGTTAACTCAAGCGACCCGGCAGTTGTGCGCAACATATCTGTCCTTATGAATGAGCAGCTTCATCCTGAGGAAGCGAGTTACGTCGAGCCGGAAGCGAACACGACAGTCAGAGGTCGACCGAGAGGGACTTCCTCTACCAGACGTGATCCTAGTTCATGGGAGTACTCCCAGAGGGGTCGTGGTCGCCCTAGGTCATCCAGTTCGAGCCGCGGGCGTGGTCGTACCTCATCCTCATCGAGTAACTTCGTAAACAGTACTGGTATGAAAACCCATAATTTATTAACATGTACATAATGTTGTTACTTTTTGATAAGTACTATTATTGACTTTCTATTATATTGTCTTGCAGCTGGACACGCAATAGATATCACTGAATTCTATCATGTTAACAAAATTCCGGGAATCATCGTACCTTTCATTGAAGGATATCTCGATGTGCTTGGGGATGGTAATTGCGGTTTCCGTGTCATTGCGGACTACATTTTCGGAGACCAAGAGCAATGGCGAGTGGCGAGAGTTTGCATTGCACACGAACTCTTAGCTAACCGAGCATTGTACGAAAACTTATACGTTGAAGGGGTCGACGCTGGTTACCGCCGTATTATGTGGGACGGAGGTGCGTGTAACGATGATCACTGGATGACAGTAATTGAGGATTTGTTCCCGATTGCCAACCTCTTCAATGCAGCGATTATGTTATTCGGATACGGCAGCGGAAGGGGGTTATATTCTTGTTACACAGTGCTACCGTTCCAAGCACCTTCGACTGCTACACGTCCAAGTAGGGAAATTGTCATGTGTCATTTAGGTGATTCGTATTCCCATTATATCCGTCTGGATTTAGCTCAGATTTCCCTGTTCCTCCGATATGCGAAGCATGGTTTACTTTCCGTTCTGATAGTGTCGCTGGTTGGGAGAAAATGTATGTTACGCGAAGAGCACATTGGGATCGTTTAGCGAGGTCGATGTAATTGAATGTTTTGCGTGATTGTTATACTTATATCATTGTCACATTTTTGTGTGATTGTTATATTTTGCATGTGGAGAGTGGTCGTGATTATTGGAGGTAAATAAAACAACAAATTACAATAAAACAAAAAATGTAAATAAGAAACAACAAATTACAATAACACAAATAAATAATAACAATAACAATGAAACTCTTATAATAACAAATTCATCTAGGGTCAATACATCATTTGGCAGCCCGCCAATCTCTCATATACTCGTCCAATTGGGATCGAGTACCTTCCGCTTGCTCCGGAGGAATCAAAGTAATGGCCTGCTCATGTAAGACGGCTAGACGATTCACCCACTGCAAAAAAGTAACAATGAGTGTGAGTTCAGAGATATGTAATACGTAAAAAAAAAATATATATATTTTAGTTTAGTTAATCACTTACATAATCGCTGTTGGATCGTGGAGGAATCACAGGTGCTGCAGCGTCACGTATCAGCCGAGGGTGGGAGTGAAGGTAGTACCATGCGAGGTAGTCATCCGTACATGCTGTGGGATCTGACGTGGATGCCTGAAACCCATGGAGACCAAGAATGTAAAATCCCGGGAACATACGCCAAGCATCAGATGAGATCCGTTCGGGGAAGACAACCTTGTACGAACGACTGCTCCATGACCTGATCGCTTTGACTGGCCTAAAGATCGGGGTTGGGATACTCTGTACGTACCCGATTTGTCGTAAACAACGACCAGGCATGTACGGTTCGATAATATCCCGATATTGTAGCCACCCCATGAATACAGTCCTCGGTACATATACTGTCGGGTTAGAACCGTACGACAGCCACACCACCTACGTAGAAATGTTGAAAGTTACGGTGAAGTAAAAAAACATAGCAAACGACGAAATAAATCATGAACACCGATAACTAAATGACGTACCTCTGTCGCTCGCAGATGATCCAAGCGTCTACGTAAGGAGTCCAGTCGACCCATGTCCTTGCCCTCAGCCAGGGCACTCCATACGGACGCACGGGGAGCCTCGTCGTCCCCGACAACCATCCGCTCCCGATGAGGTCGGAAGCAGGGAAAGTACTCGTATATCCATGCCTGCAGGAGAGTTAGGCATCCGCAGATGCCCTGAGAATCCCCGCGACTAGCTATACCGAGCTGACGATATAGGAAGGCGAGGGCAGCAGATCCCCAAGAGAAGTCATGCACCGTATCGACACCGTCGTCCATCACCTCCATCACGCAGGAGGGTCTAATACGGTTACCACTCTTGTCGACAAACAAGGTGGATCCAATAAGTAACCACATCCAAGCTGTCGCCTGGATGTCATCTATTTGCTCACGGCAAAGCTCAAAAACCGACTCCGTGAGGACCGCACCGCCCTGCCAGTGGCTACACATCAGTTCTTCTGGGCTGACCCCGAGAACCTCCATGGCCGCCGTCTGCAGCTGCCCATCCCGTCCCTCATTGGAAACGAGCTCTCCGTCTACAGGAATCCGAAGAATATGCCATACATCGTGCAACATGATCGTCATCTCTCCGAACGGCATGTGGAACGAGTTCGTATCCGGCTGCCACCTTTCCACGAATGCAGATATCAGGGGAAAGTCAATATGTCTGAACATAATGTCTGCCAGGTGTGATAACCCAGTCCCCTCGATCTGGGCCCTCATCTCGGCCGACATCTCCGCTCGCCACTGACTCAGCCGCTGACATACAGTCCATCGGTTCTGACACTTCAAGAGACCCCTCATCTCTCCATTCCACATACGAGACGCTACGTGGCCCAAGAAGCTCGGTATGACGCTATCATCCGCCGGCCCACCGGACACAGGCTCTGTAACAAGCCACGTAGTGTCGTCCTCCGCTCTAGATCGTTTGCCAGTACTGGACGACCCAGTACTAACAAACCTACCGCCTCTGCCCTTCACCACGCGCCAATCTGAGGATAATTCGACGCCAATCTGATCATCGTCTTGCTCACCGGAGTAGAACTCGCTAGTTGCGTAATCGTCTTGCTCAGCAGTCATCTCCCTCATCCGAACTGCCTCTCTCTGTCTCCGTACAGAGGCATCAATCCCGCGCGTCCTCGTGTGACGCGGTCCTGAACCAGCTAGTTCACTAAATAACCAAGGCACCGATTTACCGACTCCTCCCATCTATCATTTCACATTTTTAATTAATTAAACAATAATCAATAATAATAATAATAATAATAATAACAATAAATAATAATAATAATAATAATAATAATAATAATAATAATAATAATAATAATAATAATAATAATAATAATAATAATAATAATAATAAACAATAAATAATAATAATAATAATAATAATAATAATAACAATAAATAATAATAATAATAATAACAATAAATAATAATAATAATAATAAATAATAATAATAATAAATAATTTTTTTTGTGTCGGTCGTCTGGTCTCAGACGACTCACCCAAGGGTGAGTCGTCGGCCGATCTCGACTCACCCTTGGGTGAGTCGCCGGTCTCAGGCGACTCACCCTCGGCAGACGATCGACGCAAAAAAAAAAAAAAAAAAAAAACACAAATTCAATTCATAACTTCACGATTCAATTCAAGGCAAAAAATATTCAATTCAAGGCAAAAAAAATTCAATTCAAAAAAAAAAAAAAAATTTCGAAAAGTTACCCCCCCGCGCCGTCGGTCGCCGCCTCCCTCGCCGTCGAAACCTCTGCCGCCGCTGCCGCTAGCACTTGACATGGTCGTGGTGGTGGTGGTGGTGGTTGCCGGTGTGATGGTGTGGTGGTGAGGATGAGTGAGTGAGGAAGAGAGGATGAGTGAGAGTGGATGAGTGAGAGTGAGTGAGGAAGAAGGGTGGGTAAGGGTAAAATTGGAAAGGGGGGGGCGGTAGCTAGTAAAAAGGGGCGGTATTTAGCAATTCACTATAAAAAGGCATATTTTGACTTTTAGTACTTCCCAATAATGAGTACTTATTGCTAGTTTTTCACTTTACCCTTCATTTTTGTGTCATTTACTTCTTATTTGTCTCCAATGTTGCATTTAAAGCTTACATACGGATAGTTTAGTCTTTTTACCATCTCTGTTTTCATGAATTCATTTCACAATTTCTTAATTTGTGAGCAAAGTCAAAAAAACAACTTATATTTTGAAATGGACGGAGTATATTATTTGTTCCTATGAACTTTTACAATTTTGCTACGCATCATCACACCATCATCAAGAGACAAGTATATAGTTTCTAAAAGTCGGCAATTACAAGAGATAGGGGTCGATATGAAATCGAATCCATATCTTACCTTAAAAGTAAGTTTGAAACTACTTAACCACATCGATTGATGGTGTATGAACATTCACGTTAAGGTATGTACAAGTATTTATAGCGGTGAATGATGCATGCACGAGTCATGACGGATACGCCCTGATTGCAACCTGCCGTTATCTTCATTACGTATCGTGTCTGTTGAGACATTTTGTCAATTGTCTTTTGTTTATTTTCTTAATATTCTTAATTAGTTATTATAATTTTTGGCAGGATCTGCCAATAACTCAACCTCCAAAGTCCAAATAGAAATAGGTCAGATTCTGAGATAGGACTAGAACATGCAGTCATGCACAAAGTCCGGTTGTACCCGTCCAATCCAATCGTTTCATGCATCAAACTGTATGTTGCAAGGCATAATCATATCATCTTGCATCACCCTTGGCTAACCCCATCTCATTTGGTTTTGTTTTATTTTTCCTTTTTATTCTTGTTTTGCTTTGTTTTGTTTTTTCTTTGTTAAAAGGGATTGTTTCTTCGTTTTTTGGTGTTTGGAGCCGTGGTGTTTGGCAATAATTAGTTGTAGATGTAGTTCTATCTATTTTATTAGTGGTTAGCGGTTAAACTAGATATTAGTTGTCATGAGACGGTACATAGTTGTTCTGTTTCTTGGTTTAAAATTGCAATAGACACCATCTACTGCTCTGTTTAAAATCAGGTTCGTCGTAGATGACGCGTGGTTACAATCAAAAGCTTTTCTCTAAATCAGTCATCTAGACGGTCACTCTTAATCAGTATACGTGGCTAGCATCAAAGACTATACTGGAGAATTGCGGAAATTACCTTTACTGGAGACGATACCCATCCTTAGAATAGATATCTATGATATTAATAATCAACACGCTGAAAGAAGTGAGTTCGAAAGCCAATTACAGCTTGTAAAAGTACATTGATCAATCTATTTTATTTTATGTATAAAAAATTATTGACACATGAATTCATTAAAAAAAATACTATAAAATATTTCTTGTGCCGAAGATACTAAAATCTAACATTGCAGATTTTGCGTTATATACCCATTGTTGAAATTAGGATTACTACACCAGATAGCAATACAATAACTATAATCCTCTTATCACCATTTGGCTTGCTTCCAGTTGCACTGGTACTGTTACTTTCACTTCCATTTTTAGTATTGTTGTCACTAAGAGCTACAAAAGGAAATAAATATATTATTATTAATAAATAAAACTTATCAAACCATTGGATTATGCTAATTAATGATGAATCTAGAAAGATAACATTGCGGGATATAAAAGTTTCTCAAAAAGCATAGTATATCGAACGAAGTGCAATAAAGTAATTTGCTAATATACCCAGTAACCGGGTTGTTAAATGGGAAAAAAGGAAAATATTTGTGATTTTTTTCCAACTATCCTTCAATCATTTAATTAAGAAAAATTTCCACTTTGGTTCCATGAAGTTCGGGAAAATCATAATATAGTGACCTCAACTTTTAATATTCGCAATTTGGTCTTCTACGATATTAGAAATTGTTTCATTAAGGTTCTTTTAGTTAGGTCTGTATAGTTTTTCATGAGTTTGTTCATGTGGCCACTGATCCTTCCTCCCATGACCCAAACCCGAACCTGGTAAATTATTCCTCTCTCTCTCCTCGAATTCCTCAAAACCGCCTCCCCCCTTCTACTCTCCCCACCACCAGCACCGCCACCGCCACCACCACCACCACCACCTCTTTAACCCTTTACATTAACTGGGTCAATCAATTTAATAGAAAATTTGCACATGAACTGGCTGTGATGGTTTACCCATCTGTTCTCAGTCACTTTACAAGACTTTGCACGTATGTTCCCAGACCTTTCTTGTAAATCAACCACTTCTCTCTCATTGTCTGTCGTAAATTTGCACCATCAATCAACAAATTAACCATAAAAATTAAAACACACAAGTAACTAAAGTAAGAATATAAGAGGCAATCTGAGGAAAAACTTCAACGGAGTTGACCGAAAGGATTTAAAAATAATTTTTTCTAATGTTGTAAGTAATCAAAGTGGGAATATTCAAAGTTAAAGGTCACTATATTATGATTCTTCAAGCAATGGGTATGAAACATTTACATTTTTACTGAGCACATTCCAACACATATTCTTAGTATTCCAAGATTTTCAAACAATTTGATTTCGATATCACAATAATTGTTATGAAATCAAAAATGGACCTCCAATTATGAGTTTAAACTATAATACGTTGGTTTCTTTAAGTTTCAGACATTGTTGAGATGACTCTTGTTCGTTGGTATGGATCACTGTATGTCTCCTTATTGTTATTGCACCCTTTGTGTTTACTTCAATGTTGAGAAGAATTTCATGTAAGAAGGGACGATGCTATTGACATCTTTATCGGACTTGACATCTTCTTTCACCTTCTCGGTGTGCTCTCGTCATTGTTGACATTGCTTGGAAGGAGCACTTGTAATGTCGAAGCGACGTAAGACACAACGGTTTTCCTTTGTAAGTTTATGATCATGTGACAATTGATTGTTTGAATCGTCTTTCTTGTCACCTAACCAACTAAACACAGATGGACGCACTGTAGGAGGTGGGCGTAATCTGAAACCAAAATTCTTGTATTTGACTGAATTCTTTCACTTTGATTATTGGTAACCTCCTCTACAATAATGTATTGAGAGGTTGATCGTTCTGTCTTGCGGTGGGCAGAGATCTTTATTAGTTTAGGAGGAGTGAACCCTAGATCAACTTTAGGGACCAAACACATCCTCCTTGTTGCTGCAACTTTGTTTGAGTTTTGTTAAGCCGATAAGGTTTAGCTTCAATGACTATTCCAAAAGGAGGAGGATTATCAAAGTTGTAGCCCAAAATCTCCATAAGCTTGTACGGCTTAGGATTAAATTGCCACTTGTAGAGGCTTCCTCGTCATTCAACAGTTTAAAAGAGGGAACAAATCCAAGCGTAGAAGGGTTCTTCACTTGAGTATGTTTTGGATCGGCCAAGGGAATGGTTAGGCTGGCTTTTAAAAGTTTGACGCTTTCTTCACCCATTTTCAGAGTAACTTTCTGTTCACACCCCTTATCTTTGCATTTTGAAAAGGTTATTCTCCCTATTTGCGGCGCCACTTTTGCATATACCGCAAGAGAGGGGTTGACAAAGGTGAAGGTGTCGACTTAGTCCTTTTTTCGAGGGGGTTGGTACTTTGACTTTGATGCTATCCCTCCTTGCTTTCCTTCTTCTCCCTCTTTAGTGTTACTCTAACAGTTAGAGGAGAAGTAGTATCCTCTTTCTCTTTGACACTTCATTTACCTATCGAGGAGATTGATGGTGGCAAAACCTCGCTCAAGACATCATTTTCTTGGTAGAATTTGGCATCCGTAAAATGTGACTCTGCCTTGGTGAATGGCTTGATCTCACCCAATATCTTTTTCTTACCTTCCTTGTAATACTAATGAGTGTGTAATTAGAGCTATTTTACATGTGATAAACGCACTCATTTGATTGGTTTCTTGGTAATTATATGATTTCTTTGTGAGATTTTATGATTATTTGGATAAAGATGACTACTTGGGGTATGTGTGTGTTTTAATGTATTTTTAGGACATTTTGAGACCCCGAGGCTTGGTAGAGAATTTGGAGATGATTTGGAGTCGCAATCGTCAAGGAAGAAGTCAAGGAAAATGCATTAGAGAAAGCCAAGCAAGAAGAGAAGTGCAAAAATGAAGTTCTAGGCAAAATTTGCCCTTGCACGACCATGCACGTTTGAAGGCTAAGCCTTGCATGACCATGCAAGTATGTCAGTGAGTTCAAGAAGGGTTACGCGACCATGCAACCTTTCTTTGTATTTTCCACACGACCATAGAAGCTGTTGGATTTCGGGAATTTAACTCGTGACTTCTCCTATTCCGGGGGTTTCTTTCCCAATTTCAAATTGATTCATTTTGGGGCTTATAAAAGGAGAGAGAACTCATCTCTTTGAGCATCTCTTAGCACCCCACTATCTTTCTCATAATTTTACAAACTCTTTATGCTTTCTAGATTAATATTAGAATCAAACACTTTTATTTTATTGTAATTTGAAGAACAAAGTTTGCAATTTTGGATTTCTCTTCAAGTTTTTTGAGTTTGCAATTGAAGCATCTTGGTTTATCTCTCTTCCATATCTTCTCTCTCCCTCTCTCTATAATTCTAGTTTAATTTCTTTATTAGTTGATGATTGCTAGTTTATTTTGCTTATTGGAATTGTGCATGAATTTCATTGTCTTCCTAGTCGTTACATAAGTAGCTAAATTTCCCATCTAGGATTGATGTAGCCAAAGCTTGGTTCCTTGATGCCCTAATTTGTTTGATTAGCATGTTTTAAAATATTATTGCGATCAATTATTTGTGTGCTTATCTATTTGCTAGACGACTAACTCATGTCCGAGAGAAACTTGTTAGTTGTAGGAACTCAAACAATTGACAAGATTGGCTAATCACGAGAGTAGGTTAGAGAGTCTTGGGATATTTGAAACTGTTATGATCTTAATGCTCTTGATTTAGCTTTATTCCATGAGAATAAGAATTTGGTTATTTTAAGTGTATCCTTTAACCGTCGAGAGAGGGTTCTTGGTGTCTTATAATTTCATCATTGCTTATATGTTTGATTTTACATGCTTGTTAGACTTATCGCTTTGCATCAAGGAATTATAGTTGAGGAGAAATCTGATTTTACTATTCAACTAGGGATTAACCCGTGCTACGCACGGTCTGTCAGCTTATCACTATATTTTTTAAAATAATCAAATAAAGTTTTAGATTTCTTTCAAAACTATAAAAAGATCTATATATATAGAATAATGAAAATGGTGACGGGTCAAATTATACTTGCCATATTACTTACATTGTCCTATTAAAAACAAATATACATCTCTCACTTTTCACCTAACTTGTTATTTCAAACATAAAACTTAACAGACTATCACTGCAAATGTGACATTTGTCATTTTATTTTTGCATATCTTTGTAAATTTTAGTCAGATATCTAATTAACCTGTGTTTATACCCTCAAATATAAAACTCAATTAATTATTTAACTCTTGTCATATTAACGACAATCATCCCCACAAATAATAGTCAACTTTCACATAATCTACGCTTATACCAACTAATGTGATTTTTTGTTATTAAACAATAATTGTCAATTTTATCAAACTGTTCATTAATGTGTATTTCACTTAGAATTTAAAGGATGAAATATTAATCTTGTTTCGAATGGTAAAATTTTGTAACAACTCACCATCTAGAAAAAGGAAAAAATAGTATGTAATTTATCAAAATATGACACTTGTACGTTACCTGCGCTTATACCTACAATTACATAAACTTTGCTTGTTATATTATGTACATCTATTCCCCAATATTCACCATCAACCCAATTACAGTTTTTATTATTTTTAAAAAGGTTTAAAGCTGGACATACATCTCAATTTAGATTGTACTAATAATGTAATGCTAAGATTAAAGGAAAAATAAGAAATATGAATAGGCTATACCAATTATTATAGGATATTTACTGATGACAACTCATTATTCACCATAATAAAAACAAAAACAAATAAATAATTAATAACCAATCAAAATATTAACTTGTCATTATAGTTGGTAAGAGTGAATGGCGACCGAGGCACCCCCCACTTACTTATCACATTACCTTCGCTTTAACCCACGAATAACAACTTCCAACTACACGATAAATAATTTGTTAAAAATCTCATTTTACTTGTGTATAATTAATCATAATGTGGAAATTGGAATGCTAAAGATCTATTTCATTCTACCATTAAAAAAGTTAAAAGAAATGATAACTTATCATAGTTGTACTTATTAATACATTTATGTCACATTTATTTTTTCACTAACTACCTCACTTATGACCGTAATACTTTAATCAAAATAATTAACACTCCATATTATTTTCTCTCATATGTGCCTACCTAGTAAGTACTAATAACTTATCAAAAAAAGTACTAATGACTTTTCTTAAATAAAATTTTAATTAATAGCTTGGGTATAAGCCAATGGGAGAGTGACACTTGTCATATATATATATATATATATATATATATATATATATATATATATATATATATATATATATATATATTAGATTGCTAAATAGCCTACAGTTCAGGTATAAAACTCCTGATGACTCAAGTCAAAGTAATTGCTTAGCTGTTTATTTTCTACTAGTCAAAATGTAGGTATCATGCTAATCATATCTATTATTGCTTCCTATATATTGTCTTTCAATTCTGTAAATTAGCATGTCTAGCTGTTGTAATGCTCAACATCCAATCAAATGTATGTCTAAATATGGGTTAATAATGAATATGGTGATGCTTATGGTGAACCAATTAACAATCTAATCTAGGTTGTTAATTTAATTTGAACCCTAAGGAGTTAGTACATGAACTGTAGGCTATTTAGCAAATGAATAGTAAAAATAGATCTCAAGTAAAGAAAGAGGGGGAAGATCGAGAGTACTCAACCGAATATAGAATACAATAAAAAATTTCTCGTGCTGAAGATGCAAAATCTAACATTGCAGATTTTGCGTTATATACCCATTGTTCAAATTAGGAGTACTACACCAGATAGTAATACAATAGCTATAATCCTTTTATCACCATTTGGCTTGCTTCCAGTTGCACTTGTACTGTTACTTCCACTTTCAGTTTTAGTACTGGTGTCACTAACACCTAGAAAAGGAAATAAATACATTATCATTAATAAATAAAACTCATGAAACCATGAGATTATGATAATTAATGACGAATCTAAAAAGATAACACTGCGGGATATAAAAGTTTCTCAAAAAGCATAGTATAGCGAATGAAATGCAATAAAACAATTTGCTAATATACCGCAACTGGTTGTTAAATGGGAAAAAAAATAAAGAAAATATTTGTTAGTTTTTTTTCCCAGATATCCTTCGATCACTGAACTAAGAAAAGTCTCAATTTTGCTTCCATGAGATTTGGGAAAATCATAATATAGTGATCTCAAATTTAATAATCGCAATTTGGTCATCTACGATATTAAAAATTGTTTTACTGAGGTTCTTTCAGTTAGGTCCTTATAGTTTTTCGTCAGTTCGTTGATGTTGCCACTAATCCTTCCTCCCATGACCCAAACCCGAACTTGATAAATTATTCTTCTCTCCCCTCGAATTCCTCAAAACCGCCTCCCCCCTTCTACTCCCCCCACCACCACCACTGTACCGCCACCGCCACCACCACCACCTCTTTGACCTTTTATATTAACCGGGTCAATCAATTTAATATAAAAATTGCACATTAAAGGGGTGTGATGGTTTGCCCATCTGTTCTCAATCAATTTACAACACTTAGATCATATGTTCCCATACCTTGCTTGTAAATCAATCACTTCTCTCTCTTTCTCTATCGAAATTTGCACCATCTATAGTCAACAAACTAACCATAAAAATTAAGACCCACGAGTAACTAAAGTGGGAATATATGATGCAATCTGACGAAAAAGTTTAACGGATTTAACAGAAAGGATTTAAGTATATTTGTTCTAATATTATAAGTAATCAAAGCGAGAATATTAAAAGTTGAAGGTCACTAAATAATGATTATCCCAGAACTCATGACACCAAAGTGGTCGAAAATTTTTCAGTGAATTAAATATATAATCCTATTATTTAAATTTACATTGAAAAATAAACAAATAACAAACATATCCGAAATAAGTTTATACTCATACAGATTCAAGGAAGCATAATAAACATATTGAAATGAAACCCAAATGTGAACCAGATCGTATTGATCCGACCGGATTTGAATTTGAACATTTCTTAAACCGATTATGACTCAATGCGAATAGATTCAAACTGAGACTGACCCAATATCCTCCATACATCTTTTCGTTGCATTTTCAAACATTTATGTACGACGAGTGTTTATATTGTTATTCCTTTTTCATTTACTATCTCTCAACAACTTTTTTAATAGTCAGGGGATCCAAAATCTAGGGCCCCTCAAAATCTGTCCCTGATGCGAATGAGCACTATAATACTCCATTTATTTCACAATATAATGCATATTTTGACTTTATTTTTGTTTCACAGTATAAGACATATTTTAACTTTTAGCACTTTTCGATGAGTATTTATTGCTAATTTTCCCACTTTACCCTTCCTTTTTCTTGTCATTTACTTCTTTCCTCTCTTCAATTTTGCATTCAATGGTTGAGGATAATTTATTCATGTACCGTCTTTTTTTTTTTTGTATTCACAATCTGTTAATTAGTATGGAAAGTCAAAAAATAACTTATGTTATAAAACGGAGTGAGTAAAACAAATACGCCAACTAATATTTATCTCAAAAGTAAAAGAAGTGGAAGGGAAACAACACTTTCTAATTTCATGGAAATGTAAGTTGGGCTTTGACCCAACTTAATTCCTTAAACACGAAAAAGAGGATCCAAGTATGTGATGATTTGATCCACTTATCCAATTAAGGAAAAAAATTAAAAGAAAACCATCTATCAATGGTTTTCCGACTTCAAAGACAATGATTGTTTTTTGTTTTGTTTGGTGAGGATTGTGGAGGGATTCTTCAAGCAATGGGTATGAATTCTTTTGCACATTTTTACTAAGCACATTCCAACACATACTTTTAGTATTCCAAGATTTTCAAACAATTTGATTTCGATATCACAATAATTGTTATGAAACCAAAAATAGACCTCCAACCATACTGTTATAAAATCAAAAATGAACCTCCAACCTTGAGTTTAAACTATAATGCGTTGGTTTCTTCACACATACTCCACATTTAAGTGAGAATTGAGAAAAGAGTGTGTACGTACCTTTGCACAATTCATCAGGTGTGGTGCTACTGTTACAGGATCTGAACATACCAGCGGAAACTGGATAAGCATCTGATGGAAAAACCCATGTGTTGCAGACACACTTATTATCATTTTTTACTAGGTCTTTAAAATAAGGGCAACATTTTTCTCTGGCATCTTTTTGTTCAGTGATTAGAGTGCAATTCTCGAACTTTGCTGCGCATGGTGTAAAATCGTATTTTTCTTGGGATTGGGATGATGTCGGTGAAACCATCATTAAAACCACCAAGACTGTCATCATACCCACCAATGACATAACTTTGCTCATCATCTTTTGTAGATACCAAGTTTGTTTATGTTATGGTTCTTTTATTTCCACTTTGTTTTTAATGTTTGAAATTTGGACATCTTTTTATAGGTAATCCCATTTACTATATATGGCATTTTGCTGCAGCTCATGATCAACTAGGTTTAGTTATTTTATTCTATAAATGTCTTGTTATGTTTCACGAATTTGTCCGTTTCTGTTTTCAAAGATATTTGCTGGAAGGTATAATGCACCTGAATAACGGCATTAAAATTGGATTCAAATACTCCTAGTTATTTGGCTAATGACATATTATATCCAGGTATTTATTTTATTTGGGTTAGTTACATGGAGATAGAATTCCACACAGTATAATGCACCAATAACTTTGGTGACAGTGAAACCATGATTGTCTATTTTCTTTGGGGTCCGAACACCAAAAATACATCTTGCTCAAAATAAAGTTATCATTTTCTCAATCAACTGAAAGTAAATAATAACCTTGAATTTCGGAAAAAAAAATGATCTCAATGCAACCTGTAAATGTGCAACTTTTTTTAACAAAAAAGAGAGAGTTTGTCGTATATAATATAATTAAGAGACACAATTAAATGATCTTGTAATATCCAAAAAATATAAACAAACATAAAAGCAAGAAATGATTTTGCTCACCACCTATAAACAAACATAAAAGCAAGAAATGATTTTGCTCACCACCTATAAACAAACATAAAAGCAAGAAATAATATAAACAAACATAAAACCAAAAATTATAAAAAACAACTTCTTATCCTTTTATCTTCTTAAAAGAAAATAAAAACCCACAACTTATAAAATTTCAACAAATAAAACAACACCTTATAAGTGTCACTGCATATCATAAGTTTTCATAACTTTTGATGAGACGGGAGTCACAATATAATGCACTTGAATAATGACATTAAAATTGGTTTCAATTACTCGTAGTTATTTGGCAAATGACATATTATATCCAGGTATTTATTTGAATTGGCTTAGCTACATGGAGATTGAATTCCACACAATATAATGCACTAATAATAACTTTGGCAACCGTGAAACCATGATTGTTTAATTTCTTTGGGGTCCGAACACCAAAAATACATCTTGCTCAAAATAAAGTTATCATTTTCTCAATCAACTGAAAGTAAATAATAACCTTGAATTTCGGAAAAAAAAAATGATCTAGGATGCAACCTGTAAATGTGCAACTTTTTTTAACAAAAAAGAGTGAGTTTGTCGTATATAATATAATTAAGAGACACAATTAAATGATCTTGTAATATCCAAAAAATATAAACAAACATAAAAGCAAGAAATGATTTTGCTCACCACCTATAAAAAAAAATAAAAGCAAGAAATAATATAAACAAACATAAAACCAAAAATTATTAAAAACAACTTCTTATCCTTTTATCTTCTTAAAAGAAAATAAAAACCCACAACTTATAAAATTTCAACAAATAAAACAACACCTTATAAGTGTCACTGCATATCATAAGTTTTCATAACTTTTGATGAGACGGGGGTCACAGTATAATGCACTTGAATAATGGCATTAAAATTGGTTTCAAATACTCGTAGTTATTTGGCAAATGACATATTATATCCAGGTATTTATTTGAATTGGCTTAGCTACATGGAGATTGAATTCCACACAATATAATAACTTTGGCGACCGTGAAACCATGATTGTTTAATTTCTTTGGGGTCCGAACACCAAAAATACATCTTGCTCAAAATAAATTATCATCTTCTCAATCATCTGAAAGTAAATAATAACCTTGTATTTCGAAAAAAAAAGATCTTGATGTAACCTTGTAGACGCCAAAAAAGCGTTGTCAGATTTCTCCGCAAAAGTCGAATGATGAAAGGAGTAATTTATAAACTTGAATACTACTTTTGCTTTTATAGGTAAAATAAGGTCTCAGGGTTTTCCTCGATCACTCCTTTATTGTGATCACATTCAAAGCCTCGTTCAAGAGCTTTCCAACGAAACCTCTCGTGTCTTTTTCTGACCCCCGATGGCAAAATTGCTAACCGAAGGTAAAACCGTCTTTTGCCATAGAGGGTAAAACGGTCTTTTCGCATTTATGTAACATGAAAAATTCCTCCAAAAATTAAAATTCACTATGATGACATCCAGCTGGCAGGCTCACAGCCGCCAGCGGTCCTGGTATTTTAGTCAGGGCCGCTAGCGGCTGTGGCGAGGGCCATCAACGGCGCTCGCCAGCCTGTACGATTTCCCAAGGCCACCAGCGGCCCTCACGACCAGCTGGCACCAGCTCTTTTTCTGCCTGATCTCTTCAAATTTTGGTCATTCTTCACCCATTCAACCGTACTCCTTTGCCTATAAATATAGTCATTCACCGTTACTTTAAAACACACAGTCTACAGTTGACAACCTCTATTCTCAGTTGAGTATTCTTGAGCTTCTCCCTCTTTCTTCTACATAATAATTCTATTCTCGGTTCAGTATTCCCGAGCTTCCCCCTCTTTCTCTACTTGAGATCTATATTTACTATTCATTTGCTAAATAGCCTAAAGTTCAGGTACTAACTCCTGAGAGCTCAAATTAAATTAACAACCTAGATTAGACTATTAATTGTTCACCACAAGCATCACGACATTCGTTATTAACCCCTATTCAGACATGCATTTGATTGGCAAGTCGAGTATTACAATGGCTAGACATGCTAATTTACAGAATTGAAAGACAGTATATAGGAAGCAGTAAAAGATATGATTAGCATGATACCTACATTTTGACTACTAGAAAATAAACAATTACACAATTAATTTGAATTGAGCCATCAGGAGTTTTATACCTGAAGTGTAGGCTATTTACCAATTGAATAGTAAAATTAGATCTCAAGTAGCGAAACATGCGGAAGCTCGGTGTCAATACTCCCGGTAATAGAATTGAATTGTTTATGGAAGAAAGGGGGAGAAGCTCAGAATCAATACTACTGAGAATAGAGGCTGTCAACTGTAGACTGTGTATTTTGAACTGAAGGTGAAGGGATGTATTTTTAGGGGACGAAGTAGGGTTGATCAGGTGAAGAAGATGTTGGAAAATTATGCTTTAAAATTTAATATTAGGATTATTATTATTATTATTATTTTTTGTTAAATGACTAATTTCGGTAACATTTATTTGTATACCAATATAAGTGTTCTAACAAGCTAATAAATTGTGTCCTAACTTATCTTTTTATCTATGTAAATTATTTTATCTAAATCATTGATTTAGTATTTGGTGACTATTCAAAGCGATTTTATTATGTTGGTTGATAAATGTTGGGATTTGTAACGTTCCTTTGATTTATTTTTGTAACCGTTACTATCTTAATGTCCTTGTAACTCTTATTTTGATGGCCAATTAAAATAAGGGAGGTTATGGTTTAACACTTAAAATGTTGATTATAAAAGGGAGTTTTAGCCATTCTTGTGGAAAAAGAAGGGAAAGAGTTATATTTCCAAGATAAAGAGAGAAACACCTCTTTTCCTCCCTCTTTGCTTTAAGAGAGTAACGACTAATACAATTCCATCAAATATTACTTTGATGGTTTTTATACTATAAACTAGTATTTTGAGTATGAGCGATTCGGTGGTTCGGGAGAGCTATTGGCAGCACCTATAGCTTTCGACGGGTTGTTATATCTGAGGTGGAGAACGCTATGGTAACAAATCAAAGCCTCGTGCAGGAGGGGTATTTCTTCACCACGGAAATTGTCCAACATGCCTCAACCCATAATCCCAACTAAAATATGCTAATTCTAATCCTTACTCTCTTTTATTTATATTGTTGTTCTATTGATCATATTGATGTATTTGAGTGTTTGATATACAAGAATTGTACTTGTATTGTTGTTATACATGTTGATGAATAAAGTTTGAGGTATGTTAAATTGACAGAAATTCCATTCCCCTATTTATTCGATTTAATTTTCCAACAGTCGTGGAGAAGAAAGCGTTGGAAGTTCTATCAATTTAACATATATGTAGATATAGAATATATTCCCATATGCATAAACCAATTGATTGGAATTTTGGTCGAACTTATTTGCTCATTGGTATGTGTGTCATTAAAGTGCCATGATATGATTTGTACCTCCATGCTTTGTAATTGACCTTATTTGCCTATACCAAACGTGGTGCTAATGATAACTTATTTGTTGTTGGTATTCCTCCAAATGGTGTCCATATTTAATCTGCCTTTTATGGTTGTGCGAGTATCATGAATTGTCTATTTTCTGAGTCTGGAAAAATAGTAATTAAAAGGTTACTCACTGGTGTATTTTATTGTGCGTCATTGTTCATTTTGTTCCTACCGTTACTCATGGTTGTTGGCCTTGTTGATGGGATAAATACACCAGTGATTTATTTTTAGCTTAGTGAGATGTTGACTTATAAAAGTCTACTAGATATGAAGCTCGTGCGTTGCACGATTTAGGTGTTAATATTTTAAAATAAACAGACTCATATGATGCATTTTAGTAAATTTGCTTCACTTCCCCAGTTTGGATTCGTGTTAGACATGAAGGTAATCTTGTGCATTGCAAGGTTTAGTGAAAAGTTTAAATTCAATATTTTAAGTCATATGCATATATGCACCAATAGAAAAAATTAATAAAAAAATCATCAAAATCTCTTTGTTTTTCTTAAATATTTTTCATTATTTTTTTAAAACTTTTTAAGTTGTTTTTTTCTCTTACGTGATGCTATATGTGCTATGAAACTTTGTTAAAACTTTAAAACTTATAAGTCAAGCTCTTTTATCATCATAAACTTTAGTTATTTGTAAACTTTACATGTTCGTTAATCTGGCGATATGCTTCTGGCCGGAAGCTAAATAGTTCTTCATATTTTTGAAATAATTTGTCTAAATGACACAAATTATATGCTACTTTGTATATTAGTTTTATACTTGTATATAAGAATTAGGGTGCGTTTGTTATAACTTACACGGTCAATTCAATTCACTTCAGTTCAAGTGTCAATCCAGTGATTTCAAATTCAATTAAATGATGTTCAATTCAGTTCAGTGGTGCTGAGTTTAGAAACATACTTATGATCTCACATATGAAGTTGTGTTCAATTCAGTTCATTTGTGGCCAATTCAGTTCAGTAGTGTCCAGTTTAGTGATGTTGAACTCAGTTCAATTCAGTTTTGGTAAGTTTAGCTCTAACAGATGCACCCTTAGTGTTGTATACTAAGGCTTCGTTTGATTCATTTGGATAAAACTGATCTGAACTAAACTGAATTTAATTGAACTGAACTGAACTGAATTTTTAAACTTAATCGTTAACCATTTAAAATTCGTCCAAATATAGCCAATATTGAACTCATTTGAAAGTGTGTTTTGAGATCTTTTTGATGACATAATTATCATCATGAAATTATTTCGGAATAAAAAGCTATATGAGTTATAAAGTTACACATGAACTGAACTTAACTGAACTGGACTAAACTGCACTAAATTTAAGTAAAATTAAGACTCTGTGTGATTCACCTGGATAAAACTGATCTAAACTGAACTGACCTGACCTGAACTGACCTGACCTGAACTGAACTGAACTTAATTGACTTTTTGAACTTGACCGTTAACCATTTAAAATTCGTCCAAACATAGTCAATATTGGACTCATTTGAAAGTATGCTTTGAGATCTTTCCGATGACATAATTTTCATCATGAAAGTATTTCGGAATAAAAAGTTATATGAGTAATAAAGTTACACATAAACTGAAGTGAACTGAACTGGACTGAAATGAACTGAATTTCAGTAAAATTAAGGTGAATCAAACAGAGCCTAAGGCACAAAATCTCGTATGAGGCGGCCTTGAGGTGAGGCTTCTCATACAAGCATTATGTCATATGCCGACGTCATGCTTGTATATAAAGGTAGTCTCACCTTGAGGCGGCCTCATACAAGATTTATTGAAATTAAGGTGAATTCAAACAGGCCTCTCATTTTGTATGAGTTATACAGTTACACATGAACCGAACTTAACTAAACTGGACTAAACTGCACTGAATTTAAGTAAAATTAAGGCACAAAATCTCGTATGAGGCGGCCTTAAGGTGAGGCTTCTCATACAAGCATGATGTCATATGCGACGTCATGCTTGTATATAGAGGTAGCCTCACCTTGAGGCGGCCTCATACAAGATTTATTGAAATTAAGGTGAATCAAACAGAGCCTAAGCTAATCTTAATCGTTACTTGCCAATGTGCACTTCCTCTCATTTTGTATTTTATTTTTTCACATTCGGTGTCCATTATGTCATTTTGTTTCGTTATCTTTCGTGCCATCTTATTCTGTTTCGTTCCGCTCTGTTTTACACCATTTCGTTAAAAAGAACATGACCTTAGGGTTTGTTCTTTTCGCCTAAAAAACTACAAAATACCTGATATAACAACTAAATAATACCAGAAAATACCCCTTTAATTTTATGACTTATAATTATAACTTATTCTTTTCACCTGATAATATATCTTAATTATTTTTTTATTATTTATTTAGCTTAGTAGCTTGCATAGGTGGCAATTTTAATTTTAATCTTAGATGATTCGATAAGGTGGACGCATCTGATGTGTTCACAAAATACCACCTTTATATATATAGTAGTCATATGTTCGTACGTTATACGATTTGTGGTCAATTTAACATGTTAATTAATCATTTCTATCGAAAATCATAAGTATAACTATCACTTATGAAAAATTATATAGTAATGTATGATTAAGCATTAATATAACACAATCATTCTAATATCAGTAAAGTCATATAATAGAATTATTATTTTGAGGTATGACGATCCCATGAATGGAGTTCAACGGGTAATAACGAAACTGATGGGTGGCTCGGAGAGCAGAAATTATATTTATTTATTTTTTGCGGAGTAATCCGGGTCTTATTCCTATGGCGAGTGCTCTCATAAACCGCGACGATTTAAGGTTGAGGTATATTTCAATTATTTACTATTGATGAAATTAAAATACCTCTTAATGAACCCAACGACAGTTTGCGTGGGGGTGATGGTCACCGATCACCCTTGGAGGGTTCACCTATATGAGTGTGGTGGTGGGGTCGCCACTGCGGGATTTTAGGTTATCCCTAAGGACACTCATGAAATCGAATGCAGTGCGCATGACCGGAATCGCGCCCCACCGATAGAACCCGAGTAATTGCCCGTACTGTGTGTGTGTTGTGGGTCCAAGCCTGATTTAAGGGGTCAAGTTCAAAACATTTATGTTACTTCTACTTTTTCGGGTGTAAGCTCATTTACACTAAGTGTAGGTTCAAACCCAAAAGGTACCTATACCTATTGCACGATATTATATGCTCACTATATATAACTTGAGTTTTATACTATTATCATATTTATTAAATTTTAAATCATGTGGGGGATTGTTGGAAAATTCTGTTTTAAAATTTAATATTAGGACTATTATTATTATTTGTTAAATGTCTAATTCCTATTCGGTAACATTTATTATACCAATCTAAAGGATCTAACAAGATAATAAATTGGGTCCTAACTTATCTTTTTATCTACGTAAATTAGAATAAATCCTTGATTTAGTATTTGGTGACTATTCAAAGCGGTTTATTACCACTTAATATTGGTTGATAAATATTGGGATTTGTAACGTTCTTTTGATTTAATTTTGTAACCGTTATTAATGTCCTTGTAACTCTTATTTTGATGACCAATTAAAATAAGGGAGGTTATGGTTTAACATTTAAAGCGTTGATTATAAAATGGAGTTTTAGCCATTCTTGTGGAAAAAGAGGGGAACGAGTTTTATTTCCAAGATAAAGAGAGAAACACCTCTTTTCCTCCCTACTTTGCTTTATGAGAGTAACGACTAATACAATTCCAACAAATATTACTTTGATGGTTTTTATACTATAAACTAGTATTTTGAGCATGAGCGATTCGGTGGTTCGAGAGAGCTATTGGCTGCACTTATAGCTTTCGACGGGTTGTTGTATCTGAGGTGGAGAACGCTATGATAACAAATTAAAGCCTCGTGCAGGAGGGGCGTTTCTTCTCCACGGAAAGTGTCCAACATGCCTCAACCCATAATCCCAACTAAAACATGCTAATTCTAATCCTTACTCTCTTTTATTTATATTGTTGTTCTATTGATCATATTGATGTATTTGAGTGTTTGATATACAAGAATTGTACTTGTATTGTTGTTATACATGTTGATGAATAAAGTTTGAGGTATGTTAAATTAACAGAAATTTCATTCCCCTATTTATTCGAATAAATATTCCAACAGAAGATAGGTCACGAACTCTTAATCCCGAAGAAAATGAGTTGTGACCAGCTGGCATGGTCAGGGCCACTAGCTGTTGTGGCGAGGGCCGCTGGCTGTCGTGAACTGGACTATGTCTTTCACTTCCACGGTCATATCTCACTCGTTTGGGGTCCAAATTGGATGATTCAAGATGCGTTGAAAATATAATTGAGTCTAGTTTAAAATGGTATTAGTTTAAGGTCTAAATATTTTGTGGATCTCGACCCTATACCCGAAAGAGTAAGGAGAAGTCAGTTTTGGAGGATGCATCAATGTTGGGCTCGTAACTCCTTGGTTGGAAATGTGGTATGGGCTCATGATATATCATTGGAAAGATATTGGAATAAGGAATCACGAAATGTGAGGCTTGTAAATTTAGTCAACCAAACGAACTCCCAAAATGGGCTTGAATCACGGTCTATAGTATTCGGATACATTTATTTTGACCCTTAACTTGATTTGACCATAACTCTTAGGTGCGGGATCGTATTTTAACACGGAATGAAGCGATAAAAAGCTCATGAACGAGGCTTTTGAATGTGATTGAGATAAAGAAGTGATATGGACAAACTTGAGACCTTATTTTACCTAAGAAGAAAAAATAGTATTCAAGCATATAAATTACTCCTTTCATCATCGGGCTTTTGCGGGAAACTTTGGCGACACTCTTAGGCGTCTACATCATTATATAATTTCTTTTGAAAAAACATTGTCCATACTCACCCAAATTGCGGATCTGGAGGGCCAGGTTTTTCGGGTCATCCCGTCCATGATCAACTCTGTGAAATACTAACCAATAATCTCAAATTGTAACTTGTATGCCAATATTGGATCCTCGTGAACAGTGTCAAATATCCCGTTACAAAATCACAACGTGGCATCAGAATGCCCTCCTCGTTATAGATTTTATTATTTCTTGTTCTTCCTGCTCTTTCTTTATTTTTTTCTTTTTTCGTTCGTCTGTTCTTGCTACTGTTCCACGCTATCAACAATTTCCCACCTAATCATGATGCATATGAGCATCAATCACTTAATTATTTAGTTTATTTTGATAAAATTCTTATTTTTGTTTTAGGAATTTTTAATTTTTCAAAATTAGATAATTAGGAGTTTTAAGTAGATTTCAATTCAGTTTCCTAATATTCTAGTTAGGTTAGAATTTTGGAAAGTATCCTAGTTCTAGTTAGTTTCTTTTTATGCAAGTTAGGTTTAGTTTTCCCTATAAATACGGTTTATGGTCTTTTATTTTTGGAAGAGATTATGTTTAGGTGAGATTGAGTTAATCAATAGAGATTTGAGAAGTGAGCTTCTTTGAGGGAACTTGCGAGTTTTCTTTGTTTCTTTAATCTTGCGAGGTTGAAGAGACACCCAAGATTAATTTACTCTTGGTGTTGCGACTTTAGAGAGGAGTTGTCTTGTTTATGTTTATTGCTTTATTTCATAAATCGAAAATCTCAAAAAAATTACGCATCAAATCAAATTAAAACAGCCAGTATAATACTAACCCGTAAATCATCATCTCAATTGTGAGAATCAACCAAATCAAAATGACCATTGTGAGATGAAGGAAACCCCAAAATCTCAACCTTGAAAAGAATTTGACTGCAACTAATCAAATGGGCAATCTCTAAAATGTCGGCAATTTGTGCAGAGATGAAGGATTGATGAGAGAGAAATATATGTGTTTCAAAAGCAAAAGTTAAGGCTGATATGGGCATATGCGTTTCAGCAGTCGCTTTCTACTTGAACTTGAGGGGTGCAAATGCTTGAGATCCCTTAAATTGCAACGGTAGGTGGCTAGTTTTGATACCCATCCCTATATCAAAGTTATTACTTTTCAAAATTAAAGCACTAGCTAATTATTGGTAAAAGCACGTGAATGAAATGATCATAATGGATTTAAGGTTTGTTCTTTTTTTACAAAAACTGAGCTGAATTAGATTGAGCATAACTGAATAGTACTCTCATCGTTCCTGATAAATCTATACGTTGTTGTATTGTTTTTGTACCAGATAGAATGTACACATTGTTCCGAAAGTAATTGATTTAAAACCCTTTTACTACTATTCCTCCAAATTATTACATGCCCAACTAACCTTCACCTCCTTTGTTCCCCAAAAAGTAAGCGCAATGCTGAAAAATTATACCCTCTTTACTTGCCTTAAAACTAGTATAGAAATAACGTATTTATATTTATTTAAAACATAGACAGTAACATGTGGAGAGCGGAAAGACAACTGGTCACAAATTCGGAGAAGAAATTTATTCTTACCTAAACCGTCCACCTAAAAAAAGGGGATTCGATTCATTGAGATATTAGTTGCTTTAGTAGTAAGCTGGAAGCGTAGTATGAAAATTGTTTACAGTAATACCACCATCAGCACCTGGAAGTGTAGTGTTACTGTCTACGAGGCCGTCAAGTCCACTATCACTAGTAGACTACCCTTAATTGTTGTTGGTGAAAAAATTGAGGTCTCACCTGAGGCCTCATACCAGCAGTCAGATTGAGAAAAAACTCTCACCATCACAAATGAGAAATCATTTGAAAAGACCGTTACGATTCCGCCAATATCTGCAAGTACCATCACCTTGGCTACCACTCGAGGTCACTGTGATGTTCCTATCTCTGATAAGTGTTGGAATATTTGCTTCAAAGAAAAGATGTTGGATAATTTTATTATCCCACATTGGTAGCATACAAGAGATAAGCTGTATAGTTACTCATATATGAGATGACTCATTAACTCCCCACATTGATTACGTTTGACTAGACAACATTTATTGCCTTCCGTTACAAATATCAATTCCCTTGATATTCTCCATTGATGACCTCCAAATTTATTGTCTTTGCCATGATGATTCTCTTCTATTTTCATCTATAGATAAGAGACTTTCCATTTCACAAAGATACACAGACACACAAAATACTCTCTCTGATTCGTTTGCCAGTAGTTCAGTTTGCTCTCAAACAATTGCACCGTAGTACACCGGAGCTTTGGTTGCCGTGTATCCTTGGATGTAGGTTGTTGGAAATTTTCTATTGTACGCGTGGGGCAAATTTGACTTTAGGAAAGTGATTTATCACGCCACGACTTTCGTTCGAGATAAGTTTATTCTTTCATTAGCCTTTATTTCTAACATTCTGAAGTCGAATTTATGTTTTCTACTATAGCTGATGATGGAATTATGTTTGCTATCTATTTTTCTTTGATGTTTTAGTATTCGTTCCTCACATCTAAATTAGATCTATTTTTTGGAGTTGGGGGAAAGTTTGGAATTATTAATTTTCCAATTTGGAATTTTTGCGTTAATTTAATTTGATGACATCGGCTGCCGTGAGCAAACTAAGGGGTTGATATTCAGTCTTTTGTGCTATCTTCAATAAAGTTTAGTAAATCTTTGTTTTTTTTAGAAAGGCTGTGAAAGTTTGAAGTACATGGATGTATACATGTCCATATTATGCCATAGTATCATGAATATATACTAATACAGTCTAACGCAATACCTTTAATTTGGTTTACAAAGTGGACAATGCATCTTCCAAATCATTGTATCAAAGAACGCTAATTCATGGCTATTTACAGAAAGATGATGTGGAGTCATTTTTGCAACCTAATTTCGCCAAAGTGGATAATGTTCATTTGAACATTTAGTAACTTTCAAAGTAAGAAGTTGTTTGCTGCGTTGGCTTGGCCTCAATCAAAGGTGATGCTCATATTCAGATTTGATACAAATTTTGCTCCAGATGTATATTTTGGTTTACATAGACATTGACCTTGTTCCAGTTGTGCTCTTTATATTTAATTTTTTTTTATCCCAAGTATTACTTTGTTTGTGTGTAGCTTATAATTCCATAGACCTTTTAGTAATTGGGTATTTGATCTTCCCATATGCATGTTTAACTTGGATTTTACACTCAATCTGGATTAGCCTTTTTAATAAGTAGCTGCATAGTGGAAGTACTGCGAAATTGTAATTTTGGTGTTTCATGCGGTGTTCTTTTTCGGAGAATGTTTCTAATTATATTAAAAATAAAAATTATGACTATTTTATTTGGTCATAATTGACTAGTTTGTTGATAGTCAATGAATCATGGTTATTTTAGCTATTGAATGGAACCACTACTAAATTGTGTTATTTCAGCTCGCTAACTAACTAAATTCTTTGGTACATTGTGCTTTTTGGAATTGACCTTTTTTTTCTTAGGTCTATTAAGTATACCTAAGATACTATGCGGCTGCAATTTTTTTTATTTATACTTTATTTGTGTTGTTCCAAGTCAATGGGACGTTGCAATCTAAGTTGTGATTGTTCAATATGTTAGTGAGTACACTATTTCTGCTACTGCAGCCATGTCGGAAGTAAGTCCTTTGAATTTTTCTTCCTTTTTTTTTGATTTCAAACAATACTACATATTTTTTATTAGGCTCTTGTGCTCCTGGAAATTTAACTTGTACTCATTGTATATGATTACATGTTTAGTATTATTGCAGTTTAGTGGGACTTATGTCCATTGTCATCTGAGTAAAAGTGGACTAGGAGCCAGTGGTAAAATTTCCCATGCTTGTGTGCTTACAAAAGTAAGTAATTGTTAGTGTGAAAGTTATATGAGGACTATAAGTGAGCCTCATGTATTTATTGTGATTAAATAATATTGTTCCTTTAATCTGAAAAACCGTTACGGATTTTTGTGAATTGATTAAATAATTTATAATATTTGGGAACATTGTGTGAATAGTTAAATGATATTTGTACTTCACAACATGCTACAAAATTCACAATTTTTTGTTGTTCCCTAATATTATCTATTGTGGTATATTGATATTATATTCCCTTCGGAGGAATTGCAATTAGATTGATGAGTTGATATATATATTGAGAACATGTGGGGAAGTTGTGTAACTATATTTATACTTATTGTTGGTGTCATCAATATAATTTGATCGAACCCGATTATTTGAGAATGTGGGGGTAACTAATTACATTTAGTTTACCGAAATCTTTGTGGGTTTTGTATGAGACCTAAGATATTTGAATGTCTATGTATATCTTTTATGCTCGTAAATTGTTATATATAATTCTAGAGATATATAGTGCTTGTGGTAGATAAAACCATATTATTTATATATGAAATTATCATATATTGAAAGAGACCCTTATTTTTATGTTCTCTATGCGAGGAACTAATGATAGCATATCACATAAGAACAACTAAGGTTCTAAATATTCTTTATTTTGTGTATGCTAGAGTTATTGAATTAATATGCTATACATTAACTTGTGTTTGCACTTTGATAGACATCTTTGTCGTGTTTGATCGGTATATTGGTGCAAATATTATGTGACAAGTTAATAACATATATACTTGTACAAGTGAATATGTCTTTCTCCTTGTTGAGGTGTTGTCTCTAAAACTTGATTTGTATAGCATGTTATCATGATATATGATTTAGAGACATATTGATATACGTTGGGGAAAGCCAAGTGTGTCATTTTTTTTTAAATTATGATTTGTTAAAATCGGTGTGTAATGGTAAGAGATGACTCATATGCAATAGACAAAGTGCATCAAGTAACCATATAAATTAAAGAAAAATTGTTCTTAATTTTGTTTGTTGAATCGTCGAGGGGGATGAGTCTTAAAGCCTTAGATTGAGGAGATCATGGTGGACACCCAACTTTTATTGGTTCAATGTGGTCAAACGAAGCCATGAGATTACTCAACATGCATGCACCCAAACAATAGTATGACAAATTTCATTGCACTTTGATTTTGATGGTTTCAAGGTTGATGATTATAATACTTGTGTTTATTATAAATATTATGAGCATGAATGTGCTACAAATTATCCGGTTGTGGATGACATGCTTGATTTTACTATAAGTATTGATATGATAAACACAACATAAACTTTCTTAAAATCATGCTATGCTATGAAAGATAAGAGTAATGATGTTGTAATTCATTCTTGGCATTAAAATCACTAGAACTTCTGAGAGTTTGAGTTTGAGTTTGAATCAGTCTCATAAAGTTGAGAATTATTATTTATTTATTTAAAAAAAAGGAGTTTAGTCAATTTTGATGCTACTCTCGTTTATGATTCTAACATTTAGTTAGAAAAGAATAGAGGTAATAGTGTATTCCAAGGGGAATATGGTTAAGAGTATTGGAAGTGTTTGATGAGTTATACCATACCAAATATAGCATATGACGTATGCAGGTTGAGTAGATATATACTTAAAAACCAAATCGTAATTATTGAAATACTTTGATTATTTTATTGAAGTATTTGTAAGATACTATTAATTTGGGTTTAATTTGCACTACAAGAATTTTACTTTTGTTTGAAGGAATTTGTCATGCGAACTAAATCTGCAAGAATGATAAAATACTGTTGTTAGTGCTGCTATATTTTGGAAAGCTTCCACAAATTTTTGTGTCCCAAAGTTTCACATTGGAATCTAAGTTTTTATTCAAGAATGTGGCAGGTTATAAATCCGAATGACTAAGAAGTTTGCCAGCAGATATCCCATTGTGGGGGAGACCGGCTCCGCTAGTATCCATGTGTTGTGGTTGTCAATTGTGATTGTCAATTGCGTTGGTCAAGTGGCTAGTAGCGTAGCCCACAAGTATTATTTCAACGGAAAGAGAAGGCATGCACGCCTTAGACATGGAATTGTGAAAAATCTGATCAAATATAACATGATATCACTCGAGTGTGTTAAGTTGGAGAGGAACTTGCAAATCTTCTTTCAAAGGCCTTTGTGGAAAGATAGTGCTTGAGTCAGCACTAGGAATGGGGCTTCAGCCCAGATGGAGTGAATTGTGATGGATACCCAACCTGCAATATTTTCAGATTCAATGGGTCAAACGAAATCACAAAACAACTCCAGTTGTGTGTACTACAAACCCCATTCCTCTATTAGTAAAGTAATGTAGTACTTTTCTGTATACTGTCATGTGTATGAGGTTGAGCATTTTAGCTCTTAATGAGTTCATAGCCTTGTAAGGTGGTGTGAGACAGTACACACTTGATGAACTCACCTATGTGAATGTGGGGGAATTACCCGCCCCCTATGAGAGCATTTGGGCTAATGACTCTCTAGAGCGTTACAGAAATATCCAGGCACGTAAGGGGCTAATGTATATGTTTTGCGCGAGAGTAAATCTGATTTTGAGGTTAAACAAGTGCGCAGTTTGTGCTGAACAAATACCGTGAAGGTTTAAGTAATTTTTTCCACCTAAATGGTTGTTGGGCAAACTTGTAAGCACAAGGTACTAATTCAAGTCCACAAGGCATTAGTATCATCGTAACGTGCGACCTCCTACTTCCATTCGAACCTTGTTCCTTTCTATCTTTCCTTAGAATCATGTGGGGGACTTTTGGAATATTTGCTTCAAAGAAAAGGTGTTGGATAATTTTATTGTCCCACACTGGTAGTTTACAAGAGGTAAGGTGTATAGTTACCCATATATGGTATGACTCCTTAACTCCTCACATTGATTAAGTTTGACTAGATAATTTATTGTCTTCCGTTACAAATATCAATTTCCTTGATATTCTTCATTGATGACCTCCAAATTTATTATCTTTGCCATCATGATTCTCCTCTATTTTCCTCTATATATTGGAGACTTCCCATTTCACAAAGAGAGACAGACACATAAAATACTCTCTCTTTGATTCGTTTGGCAGTTATTCAGTTTGCTCTCAAAACCATTGCACCATAGTACACCGGAGCTTTGGTTGTCGTGTATCCCTGGAGGTCAGTTGCCGGAAATTTTCTAGTGTACGCATGGGGAAAAATTCGACTTTAGGGCAGTGATTTATCACGCCATGACTTTCATTCGAGATAAGTTTATTTCTTCATTAGCCTTTGTTTCTAACACTTCTTCCTCTCCAAGATAAAAGTACGCAAGTGATCTAATCATGATTGAAGGTACATATGTACCTAACAATTATACTTGATGTAAGTAGCTTGCATAGTTGCATTGCTCAACTCCCTCTATTTCAAAAAGACCTAAAAATGTGATTTTTTAAAGGTTAAAGTTTGTAATATAAAGATAAAAAATATAAAGATTTGCAATGTAAAAATATTATTATTAGATTAATTTTGAATAGAGATTTTCGAAAATCATTTTTTTATAATTTACTAATTCGTATAAATAAAACTATTTACAGTAAAAGTTGTATACTGGAAATCGTGTAAAAGCAAATATTAAGGTCTTTATAGAACGTATGAATTTCTTTTTGCCTTTATTAATTTGGATTTATATGGTCCAAAGTGGCTTGACTATATTATTCTTGTTATTTTTCGTTGAGCATTTATGTTGTCTTATGGATAACATTGGCATCATATGGTAGTGAAAAGTCTATCTCACTTAGTTTTTTTGTCCTTTTCTATAGTAATTATCCTAATATATTTAGGGTGTGTTTTTTTTTACTAAATTGAACTGAATTAGACTGAACATAACTAAATTGAGCTAAATAGTATTCCCACCGTTCCAGATTAATATATGTATTGTTGTTTTGTTTTTGTCCCATAGATGAATGTATATATTGTTCCTAAAGTAATTGATTCAAAATAGGGATGGCAATGAGGCGGGGCGGTCATGGATATAGGTATATCCATACCCATACCCACTTGGTTATTACGGTCAATCCACCACCCGCCCCATCCCTATTATGGATAAGATTCCCAAAACCATCCTCACTCAAGTAGGTATGAGATCAGATGAGAACTACACCCGCCTTAATTATCCAGCAGGTATCCATACCCACCTAATATCAGCCCCAAACCCACCTAAAACCCGTCTTAGATCTATATAATACCCACATAAAATAATTTTAGGATATTTAACAAACAAACCCAATAAACATGTAAATTGTTTCATTATTACAAACAAGCGCAATTTGGTGAGAACCACCTTAACAATTACACCTTTTGTTCAGTACCCCCTGAAAAGTTGCTATTTGTTCAGTACCACCTATAATGTTACAAACGCCGTGGAAGTCACACCTTAAGTGAAATTCCGACCAAATCTAAAAATTTTCTGACCATTTTACCCTCACGTGTCTAACCCGTGACTTATAATTAATTTTACGAAATAATTAATTAAATTAATTAAACTAACTAAACTAATTAATTAAACTAACTAACTAAACTAATTTGACCAAAAATTTTCTTCCCATTCTCTCGTTCAGCTCTCTCTCTCTCTCTCTCTCTCTCTCTCTCTCTCTCTTCCCCTGTTTTCGTGGCGAAACAGAATAACATGATTTCTCTGCAACACACTCCTTAAACCCTACTCTTTCTTCACTCCGGCAACCATAACTGTAACAAACACGATGAGCTCCACCATTGTTGAAAAACTCCCCGTTGAACAACAACAACAACAACAACAACAACAACAACAACAACAACAACAACAACAACAACAACAACAACAACAACAACAACAGTTCATTAAATCTCCTCATAAAAACGTAGAAGAAGCAGATGTTGGTATCAATTGTTACATCTCAAAACCTTCAAAATCAAGCTCAAATTTTGATTCCTTAGGAGCTCGAAGTTCTCAGAATCGAGATCGACATCTTGACATTCAAACGAGAAATTCTGAAACAAAACCGAAAATTAAGACAAAAAGGGAAAAAATTAAAAAGAAAGAAGGAGAAGCTTAGCTTGGAATCGGCAAATCGGAGCTTCTAAAGCTCATGCATGGCCATTGAAGCTCGCTCGAGATTAATCAGAAATGCCGCCGACCATGGTTCATGGCCGGAAATCACAAATCGGTGGCTTGAGAGCTCGATATGTGGTCGCCGGACAAAAATGGTGGTCGACAACCTTTAACTTCATCGCAGCCATCGCTTCGCTGAGTTCTTGTCGCCATTAATGACGATCTTCAGAGCTTGAGAGAGAGATGGAGATGGGTACGAGCTTGAGAGAGAGAGAGAGCGCACAGAAATTTCATCGCGGCCATGGCTTCGTTGTCGCCATTAATGACGAGCTTGAGAGAGAGAGAGAGAGAGAGAGCGCACGGAGATGGAGATCGAGGGGTTGGGTTTAGGAAGAGAGAGGATGGGATGATGGGGTTGGGTTTGAGTGAAATTAATTAGTTTTAGGTTAGTTATTTATATTTATATTTTTTATTTATTTAATTATTTGGTCAAATCACTTAAAAGTCACGTGAGGGTAAAATGGTCAGAAAATTTTTGGATTTGGTCGGAATTTCACTTAAGGTGTGACTTCCACGGCGTTTGTAACATTATAGGTGGTACTGAATAAATAGCGACTTTTCAGGGGGTACTGAACAAAAGGTGTAATTGTTAAGGTGATTTTCACCAAATTGCGCTTACAAACAACAAAACAAATGTTATGAAACCTAAAGCCAAGCAATAATACCAAAACACACACAAAAAGAGATATCAGATATAGCATCAGCGAAAGCATCCTCCCAAGTCCTTGAGAGGTTAGTCAAAGTAGACAAGTTTGTCCTAGCTAATGCCAAAATCTATGACAAATTAAACTGAGATCATTATCGGCACTCAAAGTGCCACCAACAATACCAACACCCCTCAGACATTCACCCTGAAATTTGATTACAGTGATACCACCACTAGCACCTGGAAGCGCAGTTTAATTAATTCCCTACTTAACTACTATATTATAATACATGCTATAGATGATAGTGAGTACTAAATAAAACTCTAGTTACCTAGTTGCAGCCTTGCAAGGCTTTATAGCTATGTATTGTGCTATACTGTATGGTAGCTCTGTTTATTTTATTTTTAAACTATGTACTACTCCTATTCAATATAAGTGAACGTGTGTTTTGAATTAATTTCTCATGACTTTATTCCTACAGTGGATGCAATAAATTAATTTCTCACGACTTTATTCCTACCGTAGTTGCAATATATGTTACTCGAATGTTAAAATTGGTAACCTTTGACCTTGAAAAAACGAATATAAAGATTTATTAGACATACGACATAATAGTCCCTAATAATTAAGACGATTTGTACATATAGTTATAAGGCTAATTATATTATATTCCTTATCTCGCATCAAAAAATATTATATTCCTTATCACACCCTATTACACACAAATGTCCATTTAAATTTCAAGTGTGGATGATGCATATTCCTTTATCTTGTCATGCCTGCACAAGCCCTCATATTAAGAGATACGGTATATTATCTTGTGATTATTTGGTCATAGCATGTATATAGGATAATCTGTGTAATTTAGGAAGATAGTATCTTCCATATTTTATTTGCTTTCTTAGCTGATTTCCTAGACTTATTGAGATTAGTGTATCATGTAATATTCTCCTTGTACTGCTATATATTGGAGTGCATATACAATATTGACAGCATCGGAGAGTGCTGAGATAACATTCTCTCCTAAATCAGTGTCCTAGTTTTATATGGTATCAAAGCCAGAAACCTAAAACACTTCCCTTCAAATTTTTATTCATGGCTGGTGGTGAAGACTCTACCAAAGACCAGACCACTTTCAATGCCAATGATCCTCAGTCTCACTATTACTTGAGAAGTGTTGATCATCCAGGAATTTGATCAGCCCAATTTCTCTTGATGGTGAAAACTACGGTAACTGGTCTCGTCTAATGACTAATGCCTTGAAATCCAAAAACAAACTTGGATTTGTGGATGGCACACTGAAGAAACCAGCAGGTACATCCCCAGAAGTTCATGCCTGGGAGAAATGCAATTCTATGGTAATTGCGTGGCTATACAACGTCATTGACAAAACATTACATGGGTCAGTAGCATATGCCGAGACCGCTCGAGATATTTGGGTGGATCTAGAAGAACGCTACTCGCAAGGTAATGCTCTTCGTATTCATCAACTCAGAAGGAATATCACCAATATCAAACAGGGAAACATGTCGGTGACCGCATATTATACTCAATTGAAATCATTATGGGATGAATTGGGAACATATCTTATTCTGCCAGTATGTACATGTGGAGCCGCTAAGTTTTTCAATGAACTATATGAAAATGAAAAAGTCCATCAAGAATGCTCGCTCCAACATCCTTGCAATGGAGCCTCTTCCGAGTCTGAATCGAACCTACGCCATGATAATCAGAGAAGAAAGACAAAGGAGTCTGACCCAAGAGGACGATCCCAATCCGTTGATGGAAGCAGCAGCGCTTCATGTCGGTAACAGAAGCAAAGTCGGGCATCGTCCCAAATGCGATTATTGTCAGAAATTGGGACACGAGCGTAACCAATGCTATCAGCTTGTTGGCTATCCAGCCAATTGGCAGAACCGGTGTTCCAACCGAGCAAGTAACGGAAGCGGACAGGGACCAAATTGGAACAATTTTAGGGGCGGGTCTGTTGCGAATGGAGCTGCACATGCTGCTGTTGACGGGAACAATTCTGTCCAAGCATTTCATACAGAACGTTCAGAGGAACATAGGAACGTTTGGGGTGGCAAAACTGGAGGAAGTGATGGAGGTTTTGCGGGATTTACTGCAAATCAGGTAGAAGAACTTTTTTCTCTTATTAAAGAGAGACAGAGTCAAGAGAAATTGTCTGGTAATACTTCTCACACCTCTGATATTCATTGGGTTTTAGATAGTGGGGCATCCTATCACATGACTTCTCATTTATCCAAGCTCACCAATTTATATAAATTGCCAAATCCCATCTTTATTACTTTGCCTCATGGAAAATATGTCCTTGTTGAGCAAGCTGGAGCAGTCACTATTTGTCCAGAATTAATTTTATCCAATGTTCTGTACATACCCACTTTTACATGTAATCTCATTTCCATTCGCCAATTAACTCAGGACAAAAATTGTTTTGTGAATTTTTGCCACAAATTTTCTCTGATTCAGGACCTCACCTCGAAAAAGCTGATTGGAGCGGGTGATTTGAGGAATGGGGTTTATTACTTAAAGAGCATGGCTGGTGGTTCTGTTTTCGCAGCAGTACACAATAAGGACTCTACTTTGTGGCATGAGAGACTCGGACATCCATCTTTTGGTAGCATGTCTCCTTTGTCCAGTATCTTTAATTTTAAGTTGAATAAGGATATTTATGGTTGTTGGGATGTTTGCCATCGTGCAAAACAAACTCGTTCTCCTTTTCCTTTGAGTAATTCACGAGCAGATAGACCTTTTGCTTTGATACATTGCGATTTATGGGGACATTATCGTACTCCCTCTTATAATGGTTGCCATTATTTTCTTAGTGTTATTGATGACTATAGCAGAGCTGTTTGGGTGTTCCTTATGAAAGACAAGACGGAAACAATAAAAATCTTGTCAATTTTTTTGAAATGGTAAAGAATCAATTTGGGTTTCATGTTCAACGAGTGTGTAGTGATAACGGGACAGAATTTAGGGGTCCTCTTCTACAATATTTCCTTGATCATGGCATTCTTCATGAAACCTCATGTGTAGATACTCCGCAACAAAATGGGAGAGTAGAGCGTAAAAATCGCCATTTACTTAATGTAGCTCGAGCCTTGAGATTTGAAGCCTCTCTTCCTATTCAATTTTGGGGTGAGTGCATCCTTACTGCTGGGTACTTAATTAATAGAACTCCCACCAAATTAAATAATAACAAGACCCCATATGAGCTATTGTTTGGGACTCCTCCAACTTATGATCACCTAAAGGTCTTTGGTTGTCTTTGCTACGCTCATCTGCATCATAAAATTAAGGATAAGTTTGATGCTCGGTCCACTAAATGTATTTTTGTGGGTTATCCACAAGGCAAGAAAGGATGGCGAGTGTATGATTTTGAAAGTAATAAAATATTTAGCTCTCGTGATGTGGTCTTTCATGAGCATATTTTTCCTTACCAACACACAGATTCATCCCAAAATATTAATTCGTCCTTTCCCTTGTCTGGATATGTCAATCCTATATCTACTACTGATGATGATGTTTGTGATATAAATGATCACCAATCCACTATTGATCCTATTATTTCTAATTCACCGACAAATCATTCTCTGCCTAGCACCACCAATCCTGAGCAGCCTGCCACACCCATGACCTCTCCTGGCCCTTCATCATCTACTGATCACATAAAGCAACCCAATACTACAGTTGGCTCTGGTCCTCTCATCACCCAATCAGATAGTCAGGGGGAGCAACATCAAAGTCCACCATCATCTTCTATGCAGCGTCCTCAGCGACAACGCCGACCACCTGAGCGGCTTAAAGACTATGTGTGTCATGCTATTAGTTCTGAGACCCCATCCTCGTCACCGCTTCCCGATGCTTCTTCAGGTAACCCTCACTCTCTCTCTCATTTTATAGCCTATGATCGATTTTCTACCTCTCATCGTGCATTTTTAGCCTCTATTAGTTCACATGATGAACCACAGACTTACTCAAAAGCTGTTAAAGATCCACGATGGCGAGAGACCATGTCTAAAGAGATTACAGCTTTGGAAGATAATGGCACTTGGAGATTGGAGGTTCTTCCCCCTGGTAAAAAGGCTCTTGGTTGTAAATGGGTGTATAAGGTAAAATATCATGCCGATGGCACTATTGAGAGGTTTAAGGCCCGCCTTGTTATCTTTGGTAATGATCAAAAAGAAGGGGTAGACTATAATGAAACATTTGCTCCGGTCACCAAAATGGTTACAGTTCGTTGTCTACTGTCCATTGCCGTGGCCAAAGGATGGGAAATACACCAAATGGACGTCAACAATGCTTTTCTACATAGGGATCTTCATGAAGAGATTATATGAAACCCCCACCTTGTTTTCACACTCCTAGGCCTAACATGGTGTGTCGTCTCAAGAAGTCATTGTATGGGCTTTGTCAAGCACCCCGCCAATGGTTTTTCAAACTAGCCGCTGCCTTACAAGAATATGGGTTTGAGAAGTCACCTTCTGAACATTCATTATTTGTGTATGTCAAAGGCAATGTTTTCTTAGCAGTACTAATCTATGTTGATGATTTAGTCTTGACAGGAAACAACACATCACAGTTGAAGGCATTTAAAGCCTATCTCCATACTTGTTTCAAACTCAAGGATCTTGGTCCTCTCAACTATTTTTTGGGCATAGAAGTGGCACGCTCACCTGAAGGTCTTTTTCTCTGTCAACGCAAGTACACACTGGACATACTTACAGAATGTGGAATGCTTGGAGCAAAACCATTTTTTTTTTCCTATGGCACAATAGCATAAACTGTCAAGTGACTCGGGCACTCCCATTTTCGATCCCGCACAATATCATCGACTCATTGGTCGGCTCATTTATCTCACCATCACGAGACCTGAGATTACTTATTCTGTTCACATTCTTAGTCAGTTTATGCAGGATCCTCGTCAAGATCATTGGAATGCTGCAATGCGCATATTAAGGTACTTAAAGTCATCTCCAGGTCAAGGAATATTACTATGAAGCTCCAGTGATCTTACTCTTAGTGCTTTTTGCAATTCAGATTGGGCTAGTTGTCCAATGACCCGTCGTTCTGTCACTGGTTATTTTATCAAGCTAGGCTCATCTCCCATTTCTTGGAAAACCAAGAAACAACCAACTGTTTCTCGTTCTTCTGCTGAAGCCGAATATCGGGCTATGGCTAATGCTACAAGTGAGCTCACTTGGTTGCGTAGCTTACTTAAATTTCTTCGAGTGCTTTCATCTGTTGCCAAATTGCATTGCGATAACCAAGCTGCCCTTCATATCGCTGCAAACCCCGTTTTTCATGAGTGGACCAAACATATTGATGTTGATTGTCATTTTGTCCGTGAACGCATACAGTCTGGGGAAATCGTTACTCAGTATACTCCCACAACGGAGCAACTAGCAGATATTTTTACGAAAGCCTTGGGCCACAGACAGTTCCAGTATTTACTTGGCAAGTTGGGCGTTTCTAATCTGTACGCTCCAACTTGAGGGGGAATATTAGGAGATACGGTATATTATCTTGTGATTATTTGGTAATAGCATGTATATAGGATAATCTGTGTAATTTAGGAAGATAGTATCTTCCATATTTTATTTGCTTTCTTAGCTGATTTCCTAGACTTATTGAAATTAGTGTATCATGTAAATATTCTCCTTGTACTGCTATATATTGGAGTGCATATACAATATTGACAGTATCGGAGAGTGCTGAGATAACATTCTCTCCTAAATCAGTGTCCTAGTTTTATACCTCATCATACCTATTTCGGGTGGTTAGTGATGTATTCTCCTTCCCCACTCATGTACCCTTGGGTTCATTGACTGGTTGGTCGATCAATTGATAAGATTCTTCAACTTACAAGTTTTAAACTTTAATGCTATCAGCCTGTTAATTGCTTTTTTTTTTTTTTTTTTTTTTTTTTTTTTTTTTTTTTTTAAAGCAAAACTTTTCGCCTAAAGAAACAAAAAACAAAGCTTAATCTTTTTGAGCTTTCATACTAGAATTGAACTTATAATTGGACTAAGGGCTTGTTTGGCCTAACTCCCGAATGAAATTTTAGCTTCTCCTTCGTCCAAATTTGTTCTTACCCACCCTTTTTTCATCCACTCATGTCTCCACCTCCAACTTGTAGAAGTTGAAATAAAGTTAGAAGTGAAAGGAGAAGGAGAAGGAGAAGGTACAAATTGTAACTTCTACTTCTAGTCCAATCGTAGCTTTATTTTAATTTCTTTGCTAGAAATTGGAGATGGAGGAAAATAGATAAAAACAGGATGAGAAAGAACAAATTTTAGAGGAGAAGGAAAGTATAGGCCATCTAATGACTTAGGCTATCTTGTACTCCATTGTTGTGTGGGAGCAAATAATGCATTCATCCTTCCAGGTTCTGATACAGAATCTAAACTCTCCACTAATACCGGTGATGGATGATTGTGAAACTAGTGCTTTGGGGTTTCTTTCTTTAATGACTATCATCCTCCTATACATGACTCTATCTGATCTCTAACTTTTACATACATACATATGAGTAGAAATTTATTGTGTATTTGGATTTAAATGGTCCAAAGTGGCTTGAATATATTCTTGCCATTTTTTTTTGAGCATTTATGCTGTCTTATGGATAATATTGGCATTATGGTGGTGAAACTTCATTTCACTTTCAATTCCTATTCTTGGTAGTAAAGACCACTCATCCTTCTTTAACCAATTCTTTAGATCTTTTAAGTATTTTAAGCATGTGAAATGAAATGATCATAATGCATTCAGGGTGTGTCCGTTTTCACTGAACTAAATTAGATTGATCATAACTATATTAATCTGAATAGTACTCCCACAGCTCCTGATAAATGTATGCGTTGTTGTTTTGTTTTTGTTCCAGATGAATGTACACATTGTTCCGAAAGTAGTGAATGTAAAACCCTTTTACCACTATACCACCATATTATTACAAGCCCAACTAATCTACACCTTCCTTTATTCACCAAAAAGTAAGCGCAATACTAAAAAGTTATAGCCCTTTTACTTGTCTTAAAACTAGTGTAGAAACAACGTATATATTTATTTAGAATGGAGTTAGTAACATGTGGAGAGCAGAAATTAAATGAGACAAGTGGTTTCAAATTCGGAGAAGAAATTTATTCTTTCTTAAAGTGCTTACCCAAAGAAAGGGGATTCGATTCATTGAGATACACTACAAAAAAAAAAAAAAAAGTTGCGGAAATTTACAGTAGCTATATAAGGCTAAATCCGTAGCTAAAAAGCGTCGGCGGCGGATCCAGCCACAGATTTGGTCGGCTACAAAAAGCCAAACGCCAAGTTGTTTTAAAGAAATCAGCGGCGAAATTATTAGAATGATCCGCAGCTGATTTTTTTTTTTTATTCAATTTCTTTTAAATTTTATTTATCACCGACATGTTAGTTCCCAAAAAAATAATTTAGCTGGAAAACTTAAAAATCCACTGCTAAAATCAGTTGCGGAATCAAATCCGCTGCTAATTAGTGGCAGATTGAAATTAAAGCTATACACTACTATACTCCATGGGGATCACAGTAGATGCTCTTTATGTTACTCGTATGTTAATGTTTGTGAACTTTGACCTTAAAACAACAAGTGTACAGATTAATATGGGATGGGCACATATAGTAATCCCTCACTCCTAAATAATAGTTAAAACAATCCGTACATATAATTATAGGGCTAAATAATGTTATATTCCTTATCACACCCTTTCACACACATGTCTATTGAACTTAAATGTACGTGGATGATGCACATGCCTCACTAACATTTATCATGCCATGCACAAGCCCTCATATCATACCATCCACAAGCGTTATTACTCTACCTATCTATTTTAAATACTAGGTGGATGCCCGTGAGTATGCCCGTGCGTTGCACGGACTGTGATTATATAATAAAACTAATATAACTTGATTACTAATCTCATCGAGAAATCAAAGTGTAATTGTCACTTATGAAAAACTATTAGTAATTTATGGATAGATATTTATATAATCCATTTATGTTCATAAATGACATACAATAAGATTACTATGACTTTATATGGCATCTTATCTAATTTAAACTCTTATCATCAATTTTAATTAACTATTAATTATTTCATCCCATATGTTACATGCTCCAAGAGGTAATAGTTTCAAAGTCTTTCTATGCTTGATATTGGTGGTACGCCAATACTCTTATTTTGATATAAGTGTACATCTAACATTCCAAAGATATAATCATTCTTTTATGGTAAAATCATTTTAAATGTCTAATTTATACATAACTACTTTTCAAAAAATAAAGAAGTTTTAGACATAAACCTTAGAATAACAAAACATATTTCAATGCTTGCTTGTTTTTTCAAAGTTATATGCGGTCAAAGTACTGCCTTGAAGAATGCAAAAAGTCCAATGTAGTTTTATTTGTGGTCAGGAGGGAGTACATTAATAGTTATAAATTTGAAGGGAACATAAATTGAAACCCTAAAATAACATGGAGGATCAGTATATTACGTACATTTATAAAATTATACGTGATAATGGTAAAGTTTCCTATTAAAGATTGGACCTAAAATCATTTTAGATTCATCATTTATTTCTTTATTTTATTTTTTAAAATTTTTATAACTAATATACATATCTTTTCTCTTACTTTTACATGCAACTCTTTGATTGTGTCAGCTTGTCAAGCTAACTACTGATTACCTTTTTAGGTGGACGCATCTAATGTTGTAAATCAATATAACATACTACAAATGAGTCTCATTTTAAAGGAGATTTCGTACTTGTTCCAATGGTATAAGAAATTTAATTTCTTAAGCGGTGAAACTAAAGTTATATGTGTTTTTAAAATCTAATAGTCTATTTTAAATGATTTAGGAAAGTACAATTTTAGTATATATTCTAAAATCTCTAAGTAATAGTGTACTCTTTAAGGATTTAGAAAAGTACAACTTCAGTATATATTCTATACCAAAAAACATATATTTCTATTTTATATTTATTTTAAAATTTTATCACAATGACTCGCTTAGGTGGACGCTTCCAATGCTGTCAGAAAATGCCTCTAATATATAGATATTATGATTGGTGTTCTATTGTTATAAAGATTTTTTTAAGAGGGAATGTACGGGTTCAAGACCTCTTTCCCACAATTTATGGTGGTTATTGTAGGGTTGTTCATGGTAGGTTAACCAAACCGAAAGGTTCACCCAGTTCGGTTAACTGATATTTCGGTTTGCTAATTTTGTGAACCGTAATCGTAACCGAAAATACAGGTTAATCGACTTCCGGTTAACCGATTTTTTCGATTCGGTCGTTATAAGGTTAACCGAAAATCGTACTTACATCACTTTTATAGTGTAATTAGCTACTTTTAAACATATTTAAAAAAAATAGAAGCTAAAATTTAGTTTCGATAAGACATAGTCAAAATAATAAAGATGTAAAAAGCATGAATTCTTAGTTAGTAAATATTACATAGCAACTTTATATTTAAAGTTGGTATAAAAACATAATGAAATATTAATAAAAAAAGCGTAAAAGATAATTTTGGTTTTTCGGTTAACCGAAATCTCCAAAATCGTGAACCTAAAACGAATCGAGAAACCGAAAAAAATAGGTTCGGTTAATCGAACCGCTTTAAACAAAAAAATAGGTTCGGTTAACCGAATTTTTGGTGCGGTTTTTCGATTTTATGGTTTGGTTACGGTTTTTTTGGACACCCTAGTGGTTAGAGATGTATTATCTTTCCCTAGTCATGGGCCCCTAGGTTCATTGACTGGTTCGTTAATTGATAAGACTCTTCAACGTAGAGTTTTTAAATTTTAATGCTATCAGTTTGATAATTGCTTTTCTGTTTTTCATGAATGCAAAACTTTTCGCGTAAATGGACAAAAAACTAATAAGCATGCACAATATTTTGGAGCTTTCATGGTAGAATTGAACTTACACTTGTCTAAGAGCTTATTTGACCTAACTTGATCCCTTATACAAATTTCAGCTTCTCCTTTCAAATTTGTTTTTACCCACCCCATTTTTAACTATTCATATCTCCACCTTCAACTTGCAGAAGTTGAAATAAAGATAGAATTAGAAAGAGAAATAATAAATTTTGGAATAGAAGGAAAGTTAGAATAAGATGGGAGGATAGGTCAGACGAACTAAGTGACTTAACTTTTAGGCTATGTTGCATTGTTATGTGGGTCATGAGTAGGAGCAAATAATACGTTCATCCTTCCTGGCTTCTAACGCAGAATCTAAGCTCTCCACTGATACTGGTGATGGATGATTTTTAGAAAACTAGTGCTTTGAGATTGGATACTTTAATGAGTAACATCACTGGGTAGTTGGATTCCAAAGTGACTTGACTATATTTTTTCCATTTTTATTCGTTGAGCATTTATGCTGTCTTATGGATAATGTTGGTGTTATGGTAGGTGGTGGAATTCCATTGTCTCCTTTAGATTCTTTTTTCTAGTAGAAAGACACCCCGTCGTTTTTTACCAATTCTTTTGATAATAATGCCCATAGGGCGATGTGTTCTTTTTCATTATTGAAATGAACTTAATTTTATTGAGCATAATTGAATTGTACTGAATAGTAACCCCTACGTCCCAGATTGATGTATACATTATTGTTTTGTTTTTGTCTCAGATAAATAATCACATTATTGCTAAAGTAAATGGATTCAAAAACCTTTTACCACTATACCTCTATATTATTACAAACCCAGTTGGCCCTCACCTCCCTTTATTCCCCAAAAAGTAAGCGAATTTAGAAACTTATACCCTTTTACTTGCCTAAAAATTAGTATAGAAACTACAATATATATATTGATTTACAAAACCTCATATGAGGCGGTCTAAAGGTGAGACCCCCTTATAAGGTGAGACCCCCTCTAACAAGCATAACATCGTGCTTATTTCATGCTTGGCTATAAAAAGGTCTTACCATGAGGCTGCCTCATAGATGACCTTTTGATATTAATTATTTGAGACGGAGGCAGTAATACGTGGAGATTGAAAATGAGACAAGTACATGGTTAGAAATTTCGGAGAACAAATTTATTCTTTCTTAAGATGTCCACCCAAAAAAGAGGGATTCTATTCATTGAGATATTAGTTGCTTTAGTAGTAAGCTACTAGTATAGAGTAGTGTATAGTTTTGGCTTTGGGGTTTGCCTATAAATAAAATGGTGAAGAGGCCGATATATGGCAACCACAAGAGCTGAAACCTAAAGCCAAGCAAGAATACCAAAACACCCAAAGAGAGATATCAGATATGGCATCAATGAAAGCATCCCTCCAAGTCCTTGAGAGGTTAGTCAAAGTGGACAAGTTTGTCCTAACCGATGCTAAAATCTACGACGAAACCATTGTTTTTCTCGGTCGTGAAACCCTCACCAACACTACCAACTGCCCTCAGATAATGACTACAAACATAGTTTACGATGATACCACCATCAGTACCTGGAAGCGTAGTGTCACCGTTCCCGAGGCTGTCAACTCCACTATCACTAGTGGACTACCGTTAATCGTTTTAGGTCACAAAATTGAGGTCTCGCCTGAGGCCACATACCAGTCTGATTGGGGAAAAACACTCACCAACACAATCAAGAAAACCTTTGAAAAGGCCTTTACGGTTCCGCCAATGTCTTCCACTACTGTCACCTTGGTTACCTATCGAGCTCAATGTGATGTTCCTTTCACTTATAAGCAGACCGAAATACTCAGTGGTGGTGAAACTGTTATCAGTGTCGCAACCGATGGTGTTTACACTGGTGCTAATAACTACCCTCAGTCGTTGAAGACTAATGTGGAGACCATGTCCCTTACTAAATGAATGCCATGCACTCTAATTAAGCACTAGCTTAATTAATTCCTACTTAATTACTATATAATCGTACTTGCTATACATTTGATATCATGATAGTGAGTACTAAATAAAACTCTAGTTACCTAGTTGCATTATTTTGCTGTTGTATTGATACTCTTCAGATCGAGCGACGCTTCTGGAACTCATTATATTCGTGGAGTTGTAACGTAAAATTTTACTATCTATGAACTACTACATTATTACCTAAAAACATGTGTTTTTAATAAATTTCTCACGATTTCAATGCTACAAGAGATGCAATTGGTCATAATAAGGTTATGGATTCAATGGATTCATGCAAACGTGTGTTTTTGCTCACTAGCGTCACGCTTCACGCCTCATAAAGTTGGATCTACAAGAGATGCAATTGGTCATAATAAGGTTATGGATTCAATGGATTCATGCAAACGTGTGTTTTTGCTCACTAGCGTCACGCTTCACGCCTCATAAAGTTGGATGATGTAATTCTCACTCACATCAGTGGAGAGCTTAGATTCTGCGTTAGAAGCCAGGAAGGATGAACGCATTATTTGCTCCCACTCATGACTCACATAACAATGCAACATGGCCTAAAAGTTAAGTCACTTAGGGAGTTAGGGTTATTCGTCTGGCCTATCCTCCCATCTTATTCTAACTTTCCTTTTATTCCAAAATTTGTTACTTCTCTTTCTATTTCTACCTTTATTTCAACTTCTGCAAGTTAAAGGTGGAGATATAAGTGGATGAAAATAGGGTGGATAAGAACAAATTTTGAAGAAGAAGCTGAAATTTGCATAAGGAAGTTAGGCTAAATAAGCCCTTAGACAATTGTAAGTTCAATTCTAGCATGAAAGCTCCAAAATATTGTGCATGCTTATTAAGTTTTTGTCTGTTTAGGCCAAAAATTTTGCTTTGATGAAAAAAAAGATAAGCAATTAACAAACTGATAGCAATAAAATTTAAAAACTCTAAGTTGAAGAGTCTTAGCAATTAACGAACTAGTCAATGAACCTAAGGGCCCATGACTAGGGAAGGATAATACATCACTAACCACCCTAAATTGTGGGAAATATTAAAGAATATTATAGTTTATCTAGAATATTCTCATTATATCTTTTTGAATATTTTGTATTAGGGTTTTACCATATGTAAGAGTCTTGTATCCCTATATATATGGTGATTACATATTAATAATATTCACATATTGTGTGTGGTCGGGTTTATTCTATTATTCTACATGGTATCAGAGCGGCTACTTTTCTGGTAGCCTAAAACCCTAAGCTCCCGCTAAGCCGTCGGATGGAAGTCTTAAACCATATTCCATCCGGTGGACCACTCTTTTTAACTACCCACACAAATTAGTTTTTAGTTTTGTAGATTAAATTCAATTTTGTTGATCTCCACCACTACAAAAGGAATTTTGATCTCAATTATCTTCCCGTTATCACACATATCTCTACATCGACCCCCAGTTCCGCCATCACGCCAGGTTCGCACACGTCCTCAGCTCCGCCGCCCGCCGCCTGCAGTCCTGCCGCTGTCGACCGTCGTCCGCCGCCTGCAGTCCCGCCGCAGCCGTCCGCTGCCTGCAGTCTTGCCGCCGCCGACCGCCGTCCGCCGCCTGCACTCTTGCCGTCGCCGACCGTCGTCCGCCGCCTGCTGTCCTGCCGCCGCCGACCGCCAAGCGTCGACCCCTGCTACCGCGTGATCTGTTGCTGCTGTCGATCCATATCGTCTTCCGCTGATGCGTTCTTTCCCCTTACTCACGGTTGGCTATGTATTAGCTGGTGGTACCAGTTCCGGTTCAATATGAGAGTTTTGTTTCGGCCAGATTTCATGCTTGGTTGAACTTCAAGATCTCCATGTTTACTATAGGAATTTTCAATTATTTCTTTGGTAATTGGACCAATCGTAGTGTCCTCCTATCCCGCTACGATTACGGGGGAGTATTAGAGAATATTATAGTTTATCTAGAATATTCTCATTATATCTTTTAGAATATTTTGTATTAGGGTTTTACCATATGTAGGAGTCTTATATCCCTATATATATGGTGATTACATATCAATAACATTCATGTATTGTGTGTGGGTTTATTCTATTATTCTACAGGAAAGAGGTCTTGAACCCGTACATTCCCTCTTAAAAAAAATCCTTTATAACAATAGAACACCAATAAAATAGGTAGGTAGAGTAATAACGCTTGTGGATGGTATGATATAAGGGCTTGTGCATGGCATGATAAATGGCGGTGAGGCATCTGCATCATCCACGTACACTTAAGTTTAATAGACATGTGTGTGAAAGGGTGTGATAAGAAATATAATATTAGTTAGCCCTATAATTAAATGTACAGATTGTTTTAACTACTATTTGGGAGTTAGGGATTACTGTGCCCGTCCTATATTAATATATACACTTGTTGTTCTAAAGTCAAAGTTCACAAGAATTAACATACGAGTAACATAAAGAGCATCTACCGTGATCCGCATAGAGTATAGTAGTGTATAGCTTTAATTTTAATCCGCCGCTAATTAACTGCGGATTTGATTCCGCAGCTGATTTTAGCGACGAATTTTTAAGTTTCCCCAACTAAATTTTTTTTTTTGGAGAATTAACATGTCGGTGATAAATAAAAATTGAAAGAAATTCAATAAAAAATAAAAATTAGCTGCGGATCATTCTAATAATTCCGTCGCTAATTTTTTAAAAAACAACTTGGCGTTTGGCTTTCTGGTGCCGACTAAATCTATGGTTAGACCCGCCGCAGACGCTTTTTAGCTACGGATTTAGCCTTATAGCTACTGTAAATTTCTGCAACTATTTTTCATTTTTTTTTTGTAGTGTATCTCAATGAATCTAATCCCCTTTCTTTGGGTGGACACTTTAAGAAAGAATAAATTTCTTCTCCGAATTCGAAACCACATGTCTCGTTTAATTTCCACTTTCTTTGGGTGGACACTTTAAGAAAGAATACATTTCTTCTCCGAATTTGAAATCACTTGTCTCGTTTAATTTCCACTCTCCACATGTTACTAGCTCCATTGTTTCTACACTAATTTTAAGACAAGTAAAAAGGGCTATAACTTTTTAGCATTGCGCTTAATTACTTTTTGGTGAATAAAGGAAGGTGTAGGCTAGTTGGGCTTGTAATGATATGGAGGTATAGTGGTAAAAGGGTTTTACATCCACTACTTTCGGAATAATGTGTATATTCATCTGGAACAAAAACAAAACAACAACGCATACATTTATCAGGAACGGCATGTATGTAAAAGCTAGAGATCAGATAGTCATGTATAGGAGGATGATACTCATTAAAGTAAGAACCTGGAAGGATGAATGCATTATTTGCTCCCACTCACCCACACAACAATACAAGATATTTCTCATCCTATTTTCATCTATTTTCCCTCCATCTTCAATTTTTAGCTAAAAAGTTAAAATAAAGCTATAATTGAACTAGAAGTAGAAGTTACAATTTAGAGCTTCTCCTTCTCCTTTCACTTTTAACTTTATTTCAACTTCTATAAGTTGGAGGTGGAGACGTGAGTAGATGAAAACAGGGTGGGTAAGAACAAATTTGGTAGGAAAGCTGAAATTTCATTCGTAAGTTAGGCCAAACAAGCCCTTAGTCCAATTATAAGTTCAATTCTAGTATGAAAGCTCAAAAAGATTTTGCTTTGTTTTTTGTTTCTTTAGGCGAAAAGTTTTGCTTTGATGAAAAAAAGAAAAGCAATTAACAGGCTGATAGCATTAAAAGTTTAAAACGTGTAAGTTGAAGAATCTTATCAATTGATCGACCAACCAGTCAATGAACCCAAGGGTACATGAGTGAGGAAGGAGAATACATCACTAACCACCTTAAATAGTGGGAAGGAGGTTTAGAACACCAATAAAATAGGTATGATGAGGGCTTGTGCAGGCATGGCAAGATAAATATGCATCATCCACACTTTAAATTTAAATGGACATTTGTGTGTGATAGGGTGTGATAACGAATTTAATATTAATTAGCCTTATACTATATAAACAAATCGTCTTAATTACTATTAAGGAGTTAGGGACTATTGTGCCGTATGTACCATATTAATCTTTGCATTAATTTTTTCAAGATCAAAGTTTACCAATTTTAACACTCGAGTAAGATATATTGCATCTACTGCAGGAATAAAGTCGTGAGAAATTAATTTATTGCATCTACTGTAGGAATAAAGTCATGAGAAATTAATTCAAAACACACGTTCACTTATATTGAATAGGAGTAGTACATAGTTTGAAAATAAAATAAACAGAGCTACCATATAGTATAGCACAATACATAGCAATAAAGCCTTGCAAGGCTGCAACTAGGTAACTAGAGTTTTATTTAGTACTTGGTAGTTAAGTAGGGAATTAATTAAACTGGTGCTTAATTAGGGGTGGCATATATACGGTAAGGGCCTTGCATTCCTCTTTAGTCGTCTTCAACTCAAAGTAGTTATTGACACCAGTGTAAACACTATCGGTTGCGACACTTACAATAATTTCATCATCACTGAGTTTCACGGTCTGCTTATAAGAGAAAGGAACATTACAGTGACCTCGACTGGTGGTCAAGGTGATGATAAAAGTAGACATTGGGAGGATGCTTTCGCTGATGCCATATTTGATATCTCTTTTTGTGTGTGTTTTGGTATTATTGCTTCGCTTTAGGTTTCATAACATAATGACAAGGTGATTTAGGGATCAATGTTTAGGTAAGGTCATCATTTGATTGTGCTTGAAGTGTTTGTACTTTTTTGGATCTTTGATCGCTCTCGATTTTTTTTTTTTCTCTTTTGCTTTTTTTTTTTTGCTTTTAAACTTTCGAGTTTTCTCTTTTTTTTGGTAATTCTCTTGGTGGCTCTTTTTGTAGGTCGGTCCACCTTGCCTAGAAGGTTGCTTCTATTCCCATGTCGCACACACCCATTCCCCGGGTAAGGAAGATGTGATTAAGAAATGAAAGGCTATGTGTTTAAGGCTCAAAGGGTTGCAAGTGTTAATGATGTACTCCCTCCGTTCCAAATTGAGCTTCTTGTTGGACTTTTTGAGTTAAACTTTACAAAATTAGACTTTTGATTTGTGAAAGAAATACGAAGATTTACAATATCAAAATAGTATTCTTAGATTCATTTTTAATTGTATTTTTACAAGATCAACTTTTTATAATTTTAATATTAATATAATTATAGTTATTGATGGCCAAAGTGTTGTCTCGTAGACCGCGTAAAAAGAAACAAGAAGCTCAAGTTGGAATGGAGGGAGTATAGGGCAGTAAAGGATATTGATGTGAGGTGCCAAATGCTTGTCTCCTGTCCTCGGCACGGACGGTTTAACTGTATGTTCTCTATGGGGATGATGATTAGGGAGTTTTTGTTTGATATTTTCCATAATGAAGGCTTTCTTTTAAATTTTTTTTTATTTTTTTTTAATTCTGTCATAGGCAACTTAAGTTCGTCATAGGTTTGAACAAGGACAATGATGGGAATCAAAATGCAATCTTTATTGAATCGAAGAAAAGCATTACACGAGAAGTAAGCTAGACTCTATGGACGAATTGATAAAAAAAATAGACATCATTAGACTTGACTGGACTCAACTAGAGTTGCACACTAGGAGACTTCGACTCTCTTCAACTTCTCGAGCACGGGCTGATCGTAGGGATATGGATGACATCCCTAGTAGATACTCGCATTGTTCACAACTTAAGTGAAATTCTTAAGAAGGTCATCTTCAATTAGGATACCCACAACATAGAGACGGTTGTAGGAGTCAATTGCTTGATACCTGAGGTGTTCCTTGTAAGCAGGTCGCAGATTCTTGATGAGTTGGCGGACTTGATCAGTTTGCGAAGGTCGCTCAACCAGTTCGGCTATCTTTAGCTTCCAACGCCTAAGGAAGGCATTGAATCCCTCATCTTCTTCCTGTTTGGTGATCTCTAACTCTCGAAGGGTCATAGGTAGAGCAACATTTTCCTTGTAGAGTGCAAGGAAGACTGTAGTGAAATCTGACCAAGTGCGGTATTCTCCAAATTCAAGGTGTAGAACTAACGACGAGTTGGAGCATCAAGAGTCTGTGGGAACAGGTGAATGTAGATATTTTTGTCAACTCCTCTTAAACCCATGGCAGTAGTGAAGGCTTTGAGGTGGTATTGTGGATTATCAGTGCCAATGAATGTCGGAACCTTAGGCATGGAGAACTTGGCTGGAAGCTTGCCCTTGACTTTGGGATTGAGTTTACCAACATTAGCATGGTAGTTGGAAAACAGGCTGCTAATTTCGAGCACATAATTAATCTTAGCCAGTTTGCATTTGGTCCTTCTTCCTCAGAGGCGGAGTCAGAGAGGATTCTTGCTTTCATCCTCTTTCTTCTCTTCCAAATCATCAACCTTGAGTCGCACCCTTTTTAACGCACTCATGAGCTCATCAAGCCTCTCGTCGGTGGTTTTGACCATGGTGAGGTTCGGGGGTGTGATTGGAGAGGTAATCAGGTAAGGGATGTATTGAGTGGTGATGAGCTTTGTAGTGGTGATGGATTATGGGGTGATTGATATCCCTGCAAGTGCACGGGTCTATCGAAGTAGTAAAAAGATCGTATCCACAAGGAATCTTTGATAGAGTACTAATTATCCCTACATTATCGACTATCTAGACCGATTAAAGGAGTTGATTGGATTGACTAAACTAAACAAACTAATTAATTAAAGCTTAATAAGGGCGTGAAAAAAAATAATAAAGGCAATTCTAGGATAGGAATCACCACTAATCATGCTCATTGATCATTGATTAACCCCAAACAACCCCCAAGCTTATTAACAAACCACTTAACAATTAGCAAAGGTATCACAAACACCTTCTTTCAAAGGGGAGTGACTTTTACCCAAACAAAAACCAAGAGACCTATTTCTAGGATCCTAATTAGGCATGGGTTATATTAAACTAAGCTAATTAAATGGTCACAAGAGAAGTAATCCACTTTCGTGGTATTAACTCTCAAGCATCAATAATCAAGCAACCTCATCATTAAACACATTTCCATGCTTAACAATAGGTACAAATAAGATAAAATATGGATCAAGCAATTTATCAAACACTTGATGAGCACATGCTTAACATTGGAATTAAACTCGGGGAAGGGGCAAACCAACAATCAAGAGTATTGATTAGGCTACCTAATACTACAACTAATTAAACTACTCACTTATCATAGGATTAAGTAAAATAAACTTCATAATAACAATACCCATTAACATTCAAGAACAAAGCTTCAAACTTGCAATATTGATAGAAGAGAGAGAGGAGAGAGAAAACTTAGAACCAAAATGTTAAGGGTTAAAGAGTTTATTAACACTAAATTACCAAAGTTTATCACTTCCTAAGAATACTAAGCTCACTATTTGAGACAACTATGAAGAACCCTAAGTAAAATACGGCTAAAATCAGATAAACCGGAAAAAAAAATAAGAAAATAAGCTATTTATAGGCCAAGAGGCTCGGGGCCAAAGAGCGCAGAATAAATGCCCCTCCCAGGAAAAACGGGGTGGCCGTTTTTTTTGGAGAGGACCGTTTTTTTGGATAATTGGCAGCTGGCCAAAGGGGATTGAGGGCCGTTTTTTCTGGAAAAAACGCCCCTCCAGTCCGTTTTCTTCAGGTTGCTGAGGGTCTTCGCTTTGTCTGATCTCCTCGTGGCTTCTACCTTCGGGTCCTCGCTCCGGGGTTCTCGGATACACCTACAAAATGCTCAAAAACCACAAAGACCAAGAAAACCTAATCTAGAAATAGAAAATAAAGCTAACCTATCTAAAACGCAAACTAAAGTGACCAAAGGTAACTAAAATGAAGGAAAAGGTACCCTAAAATATGCATGATTACATGTGCATCAGTGATGGCCTTTTGGAATGTGGTGGTGTCTTGGAGGTAGCTTGTATATGAACCAATCTTCCGGATGATCGAGCCCAACCTTTGTCTCCGTAATTATTCCTCGAGCCCTCAATCCTGAACACAAGTCTCAACTTAGAAAGACGCCAAAGAAAGGCCGGACTTGAAAACAAAGACTCATGAGTTTTAGAAGACCCTCGATAGCTCCTAAGGTGAATGAATCTAAGGACGTTTATATGAACTCCATTGCATGATGATGACAATGCCATGACAGAGTTACGACAACAATATATGCAAGATGCATGTAGGACTGACCTTGACATGTATGACAATGAATTGACGCAAAATGACCCTAGAAGACTTATGATCGACTCGTCTAGACTTCTAGTGCATGAGAGATAGTGATCAAATGGAGAGATTGATGAATGCAAGACTTGGACTTTTGTACAAATGCAGATGCAAAATGACGACAATGTATGCATGACGATTATTTATGAATCCTAACATGGAGCGTCTAATACGTACAAAGCAATGTAACGAAATGGTAAAGAAGAAAGTATAAACCTAAGCCTAAATACCCGATTATTTTCCCTCATATCAAAGGAAAAATGAAGTCGATGAACAAAAATGAGAAAAATAGAAAAAGACGGATTATTCTATTTTTAAAATTTTTATAGACTCAAAGAAAATGGAAACTGGAATAAAAAAATAAATAAAAATAAAATTTTGACATTTTTTTATTTTCCGATTTTTTTCGACGTTTTTTTTTTCAACGCTATTTTTGTTTTTTTTTTCTGCTTTCCTTTTTTTTATTTTTTTTGCCGAATCTGAATTACATCAAAACAATAAAGAAAAATAAAAGAAAATTAAAAAAAAGGTGGGAGAGGGGAATTGGAAAGACTGACTCTTTTTTTTGCCTAAAAGATCCTAGAAAATTGTTTATGACTTCGACACTATATGAAAATATATCATCGGGGAAACGAGTGCTCTTGAATTGAATTCTCCCACTATTTTTGGCATTTGAAACTAGCTAAAAGTAAAAGAAATTACTTCTATCACGTAAGTACATGTTGCATTGGCACATAGTCACGGTATTCATGCATTCGGGCAAGCATTATAACGACGTAGTTACAGGCAAACATGTGATCAAACGGGCATTACAACGACGCATGCACAACATGCAAGCAAATGCACAAATGTGGGCTAGAGGCTTTTGGCTCTTATGAGGTTACCATGACAAATTACAATTTCCGTCCGGCGGATGGTCGACACATCAATTGTAATTCTTTTTCACCAACAAGAGTCGATGAGTCATGGGTGAGGAAGCGTCGGTTTGCACGACAGGACAATTGTATATTCCTTTAGATATACAGGTTGTCTACGAGTTATGACACAAACTTCCTCAAGGGTCGATAAGGGTCAAAAGATTGTGCCAAAGAACATGCAAATGATGCAAATAATGCAATAGGGAACATATTATTAAAAAATTAAGCAAACTTGACTTTCGAGTCTCACCCTCTTAAATAAATCCCGAGTGAAGTCGCCACTGTAAGGACCCGGGATTTCTCGCCACAGAGTGTGTCCTTATAGAAAATTTGAAAGCTGGGAGTTCAAGGAACCGTCGAGTTAGAAAATCTTTTGAAAAGACTTGAATTGAATAAAAACCATGAAAGAGGTCACAAATCTGCTACCAGCGTTTTATCGAAGGGACAAACCGAAGGGACAACCCAATAGCACGATAGGTGAACTGATCATGTTTTTAGAAAGACTCCCGCTCATATAGAACATATGAGTACCCAAGAATAAAAGGTTCGGGGGCGAAGGTAAGAGGTGGGAAGGTGTTAGGCACCCAACTCGCCCGTTTTATGACAACCTCTACTAACTCAAGTTTGCTTAATAATTTAAAGACATGATTCCCACACAAACCAGATTAACAATCTAGACTTAGACTATTACTTGGTTCATCACAAGCATCACAACATTTATTATTGACCCTTATTTAGACATGCATTCAGTTGGTAAGTTGAGCATCACAACGACTAGACATGCTCGGAATTGAAAGACAATATTTAGAAAGCAATAAAAGACGTGATTAGCATGATATCTACATTTTGACTACTAGAACATAAACAGTTAAACAATTAATTTAATTTGGGCCCTCAGAAGTTAGTACCTGAACTGTAGGCTATTTAGCAAATGAATAGAAAATCAAGATCTCAAGTAAAGAAAGAGGAGGAAGCTCGGTGTTAATACTCCCGAGAATAGAATAGAATTGTTTATGAAAGAAAGAGGGAGAAACTCAGAGTTAATACTACAAAGAATAGAGGGTGTCAATTGTAGACTGTGTGATTTGAACTGAGGGAGGAGGGTCGTATTTATAGGCGCAGGAAGTAGGGTTGGACGGGCTTTGAGACTTAGCGAGGGCCGCTAGCGGCTACCCAGGACCTCTGACGGCTATCAGCTTGTCAACTGGAACTTTTTCGGGTCATATGTCACTCGTTTAGGCTCCGAATTGAATGATTTAAGATGTGTTGAAAAGATTATTGGGTATAGTTTCAAATGGCTTTTATTTCAGGCCCAAGTGTGTTGTGGATCTTGAGATATAGCCGAAAGAGTAAGGAGAGGTCAGGTTTGGAGTACGCATCAATGTTAGGCTCGTAACTCCTTGGTTGGAAATGTGGTGTGGGTTCATGATATGTCATTGGAAAGCTATTTGAATACAAAATCCAGAAATATATGGCTCACAAATTAAATCAACCAAATAAATTCCCAATTGGGGTTGAAAACATGGTCGATAGTATTCGGCTACATCTGTTTTGACTCTTAACTTTGTTTGGCCATAACTCTTAGGTGCGGAATCATATTTGGACACGGAAGGAAGAAATGGAAAGTTATTAAAATGGGCTTTTAAATAAAGTGGAAATGAAGGAGTGATCGAGGAAAAACCTGAGACCTTATTTTACCTATCAAAGCAAAAATACCATTCAAGTTTATAAACTACTCCTTTCATCATCGGGCTTTTGCGGAGAAATTAGAATGCGCCTTTTTGGTGTCTAGAAGTTCAGGTACAAAACTCCTAATGGCTCAAATCAAATTAATTGCCTAACTGTTTATTTTCTAGTAGTCAAAATGTAGGTATCATGCTAATCATATCTTTTATTGCTTCCTATATATTGTCTTTCAATTTTGTAAATTAGCATGTCCAGCCCTTGTAATGCTCAACTGGCCAATCAAATCCATGTCTAAATATGGATTAATAACGAATGTCGTGATGCTTGTGGTGAACCAATTAATAGACTAATCTAGGTTGTTAATTTAATTTGAGTTATTAGGAGTTCGTACCTGAACTGTAGGCTATTTAGCAAATGAATAGTAAAAATATATCTCAAGTAAAGAAAGAGGGGGAAGTTCGGGAGTGCTCAACAGAGAATAGAATTATTTTGTAGACGAAAAAGGAAGAAGCTCGGGAATACTCAACTGAGAATAGAGGTTGTCAGCTGTAGACTGTGTGTTTTGAACTAACGGTGAATGACTATATTTATAGGCGAAGGAGTAGGATTGAACGGGTGAAGAATGGCCAAAATTTGAAGAGATCGGGCCGAAAAAGAGTTGGCGCCAGCTGGCCGTAAGGGCCGCTGGTGACTGAAATCCATGACCGCTGGTGGCTGTGAGCCTGCCAGCTGGATGTTGTCATTATGACGACATCCAGTCAGTTTTAATTTTTGGAGGAATTTTTAGTGTTTCGAAAATGCTAAGAAGCCCGTTTTACCCCTCTACGGCAAAAGACGATTTTACCCTCGGCTAGCAATTTTGCAACCGGGGTCGGAAAAAGGCACGAGAGGTTTCGTTGGAAAGCTCATGAATGAGGCTTTTGAATGTGATCAAAATAAAGGAGTAATCGAGGAAAACCCTAAGACCTTATTTTACCTATCAAAACAAAAATAATATTCAAGTTTATAAATTACTCCTTTCATCATCGGGCTATTGCAGAAAAATCTGACGATGTTTTTTTGGCGTCTACAAGGTTGCATCAAGATCATTTTTTTTTCGAAATACAAGGTTATTATTTACTTTCAGTTGATTGAGAAAATGATAACTTTATTTTGAGCAAGATGTATTTTTGGTGTTCGGACCCCAAAGAAATTAGACAATCATGGTTTCACTGTCGCCAAAGTTATTGGTGCATTATACTGTGTGGAATTCTATCTCCATGTAACTAACCCAAATAAAATAAATACCTGGATATAATATGTCATTAGCCAAATAACTAGGAGTATTTGAATCCAATTTTAATGCCATTATTCAGGTGCATTATACCTTCCAGCAAATATCTTTGAAAACAGATACGGACAAATTCGTGAAACATAACAAGACATTTATAGAATAAATAACTAAACCTAGTTGATCATGAGCTGCAGCAAAACGCCATATATAGTAAATGGGATTACCTATAAAAAGATGTCCAAATTTCAAACATTAGAAACAAAGTGGAAATAAAAGAACCATAACATAAACAAACTTGGTATCTACAAAAGATGATGAGCAAAGTTATGTCATTGGTGGGTATGATGACAGTCTTGGTGGTTTTAATGATGGTTTCACCGACATCATCCCAATCCCAAGAAAAATACGATTTTACACCATGCGCAGCAAAGTTCGAGAATTGCACTCTAATCACTGAACAAAAAGATGCCAGAGAAAAATGTTGCCCTTATTGTGTTTAGTTGGTTAGGTGACAAAAAAGACGATTCAAACAATCAATTGTCACATGATCATAAACTTACAAAGGAAAATCGTTCTGCCTTAAGTCGCTTCGACATTACTAGTGCTCCTTCCAAGCAATGGCAACAATGATGAGAGCACACCGAGAAGGTGAAAGAAGATGTCAAGTCCGATAAAGATGTCAATAGCATCGTCCCTTCTTACATGAAATTCTTCTCAACATTGAAGTAAACACAAAGGGTGCAATAACAATAAGGAGACATACAGTGGTCCATACCAACGAACAAGAGTCATCTCAACAATGTCTGAAACTTGAAGAGGATATCGCCGCATCTTCTCTTATCTTTGTGGAAGAAGTGCCAAATGTAGACTCTGCAACTGAGATAGAGCCTGAAGAAGCTCCTGAAACTCTTGAGGATGGTGCGTAAGCTACAGTGGATGATCTGAAAGAGTTAAATCTCCGAACTCTAGAAGAACCACACCCACTTTTGTAAGTGCTTTATTTACGTCTGAAGAAGAAGAAGAGGAATATGTCAAACTTCTCTCATAGTACAAAGATGTATTTGCTTGGAGTTAGAAAAACATGTAAAATGATAAGCAAAGTTTGAGAATTGCACTCTAATCACTGAAAAAAAAGATGCCAGAGACAAATGTTGCCCTTATTTTAAAGACCTAGTAAAAATTGATAAGCAGTGTGTCTGCAACACATGGGTTTTTCCATCAGATGTTTATCCAGTTTCCGCTGGTTTGTTCAGGTCCTGTAACATAAGCACCACTCCTGATGAATTGTGCCAAGGTACGTACACACTCATTTCTCGATTCTCACTTAAATGTTGAGTACGTGTGAAGAAACCAACGTATTATAGTTTAAATTCATGGTTGGAGGTCCATTTTTGGTTTCATAACAATTATTGTGATATCGAAATCAAATTGTTTGAAAATCTTGGAATACTAAGAGTATGTGTTGGAATGTGCTCAGTAAAAATGTAAATGTTTCATACCCATTGCTTGAAGAATCTCTCCACAATCCTCACCAAAAAAATAAAATCAATCATTATCTTGAAAGTTGGAAAACCATTGATATATGGTTTTCTTTTTAATTTCATTCCTTAATTGGATAAGTGGATCTTAATATCACACACTTGGATCCTCTTTTTCGTGTTTAAGGAACCAAGTTGGGTCAACCAACTTGTGTCATTACTACCTTACTACATTTTCGTTATATTAGGAAGTGTTGTTTCCCTTCCACTTATAGAGAGCATGTTTTTTTTTTGAGATACATATTCGCTGTCGTATTTGTTTTATTCTCTTCGTTTCATAACATAAGTTATTTTTAACTTTGCATACAAATTAAAAGAATTGGGATCCTCTCCATTTCTTTTCTCTCCATTTTGAGGGATCCTCTCCATTTGTTAAAAGAAATGGAGGCCTCCATTTTCTAAATGGAGGGTGAGATCTCTTTCTCCCCAATTTTTGAATTAAACAAATGCAAAAAGGTAAAATAAGGGAAGGAAATCTAGCCCTCCATTTAGAAAATGGAGAGAAAAGAAATGGAGTGGATCCCAATTCAAAATTATGAAAACAAGAAAAAGAGACGGTAAAATGAAAGAAAGAAATTGGAGAGAGAAAAGAAGTAAATGACAAGAAAAAGAAAGGTCAAGTGGGAAAACTAGCAATAAATACTCATTGAAAAGTGCTTAACTCAAAATATGTCCAATATTGTGAAACAAAAATAAAGTCAAAATATGCATTATATTGTGAAATAAAGGGAGTATTATAGTGCTCGTTCGCATCAGGGACAAATCTACTTGGGGCCTAGGTTTTGGATCCCCGCACTATTAAGAAAATTGTTATGAGATATAGTAAATGAAAAAGGAATAACAATATAAACACTCGTTGAACATAAATCTTTGAAAAGGCAATGGAAAGATATTGGGTCAATCTCAGTTCTAATCTATTCGGATTGAGTCATAATCGGTATAAGAAATGTTCGATCCTAGGTCTGGTCGGATCAATACGATCAGGCTCACATTTTGGTTTCATTTCAATATGTTTATTATGCTTCCTTGAATCTTTATGAGTATAAACTTATTTCGAATTGGGTCGGGTATGTTTGGGTTAGTTGTTTTTTTAAGTTAAATTGAATTTTGGTCAGATTTTCGAGTCAGGACAATCAATCAGGGCTAGTTTTGCCTAGTATATGGATAGGTAGTGGAAAACGTCATTTTTGTTTGTGTTTCCATTGTAGTATGTTTTGTTTTATAATTTGTTAAGTTTGTTCTAAGATTGCATTTGATCTCTAGTTTATGTGTGTTAAATATGACGTGAGTGTTTAATGAAGGGGTTGGGAGAAATGTGAGGAGTGTGGTTTATTTTAGTTTTTTCTAGTGTAAGGTGTGGCTGACCAGAGAGAGGGAGCGAATATAAAGAGAAATTGTGTTATGTCTTTGAAAGAGATGAAACAATGGGGCTTAATATTGGGTATTTGAACTGAGACGTACAAAGGTCCGGGTACTTGTAGTTTGAATTTGACATGGGCACGAGTTCACAGTGAACTGTTGGTTAGTTCTTACTTTTTGTAGATCAATGATGATTTTGGTAATTAGATTTTAATTTGGGCTATTTCTTTTAAGGAGAATATGATGAAACTATTTTTTATTTATTTATTTTTTTGATATAAATTTAAATAAAAGATGTATAATTTTAATTCACTGGAAAATTTTCACTTTGGTGTCCTAAAATATGGAATAATCATTATTTAGTGACCTTTAACTTTGAATATTCCCAGTTTGATTACTTACAACATTAGAAAAAATTATTTTTAAATCCTTTCTGTCAACTCCATTGAAGTTTTCCCTCAGATTGCCTCTTATATTCTTACTTTAGTTACTTGTGTGTTTTAATTTTTATGGTTAATTTGTTGATTGATGGTGCAAATTTACGACAGACAATGAGAGAGAAGTGGTTGATTTACAAGAAAGGTCTGGGAACATACGTGCAAAGTCTTGTAAAGTGATTGAGAACAGATGGGTAAACCATCACAGCCAGTTCATGTGCAAATTTTCTATTAAATTGATTGACCCAGTTAATGTAAAGGGTTAAAGAGGTGGTGGTGGTGGCGGTGGCGGTGGCAGAGCTGGTGGTAGGGAGAGTAGAAGGGGGAAGGCGGTTTTGAGGAATTCGAGGAGAGAGAGAGGAATAATTTACCAGGTTCGGGTTTAGGTCATGGGAGGAAGGATCAGTGGCCACATGAACAAACTCATGAAAAACTATACAGACCTAACTGAAAGAACCTTAATGAAACAATTTCTAATATCGTAGAAGACCAAATTGCGAATATTAAAAGTTGAGGTCACTATATTATGATTTTTCCGAACTTCATGGAACCAAAGTGGAAATTTTTCTTAATTAAATGATTGAAGGATAGTTGGAAAAAAATCACAAATATTTTCATTTTTTTCCCATTTAACAACCCGGTTACTGGGTATATTAGCAAATTACTTTATTGCACTTCGTTCGATATACTATGCTTTTTGAGAAACTTTTATATCCCGCAATGTTATCTTTCTAGATTCATCATTAATTAGCATAATCCAATGGTTTGATAAGTTTTATTTATTAATAATAATATATTTATTTCCTTTTGTAGCTCTTAGTGACAACAATACTAAAAATGAAAGTGAAAGTAACAGTACTAGTGCAATTGGAAGCAAGCCAAACGGTGATAAGAGGATTATAGTTATTGTATTGCTATCTGGTGTAGTAATCCTAATTTCAACAATGGGTATTTAACGCAAAATCTGCAATGTTAGATTTTAGTATATTCGGCACAAGAAATATTTTATAGTATTTTTTTTAATGAATTCATGTGTCAATAATTTTTTATACATAAAAATAAATATAAAAATAAATAGATTGATCAATGTACTTTTACAAGCTGTAATTGGCTTTCGAACTCACTTCTTTCAGTGTGTTGATTATTAATATCATAGATATCTAATCTAAGGATGGGTATCGTCTCCAGTAAAGGTAATTTCCGCAATTCTCCAGTATAGTCTTTGATGCTAGCCACGTATACTGATTAAGAGTGACCGTCTAGATGACTGATTTAGAGAAAAGCTTTTGATTGTAACCACGCGTCATCTACGACGAACCTGATTTTAAACAGAGCAGTAGATGGTGTCTATTGCAATTTTAAACCAAGAAACAGAACAACTATGTACCATCTCATGACAACTAATATCTAGTTTAACCGCTAACCACTAATAAAATAGATAGAACTACATCTACAACTAATTATTGCCAAACACCACGGCTCCAAACACCAAAAAACGAAGAAACAATCCCTTTTAACAAAGAAAAAACAAAACAAAGCAAAACAAGAATAAAAAGGAAAAATAAAACAAAACCAAATGAGATGGGGTTAGCCCAAGGGTGATGCAAGATGATATGATTATGCCTTGCAACATACAGTTTGATGCATGAAACGATTGGATTGGACGGGTACAACCGGACTTTGTGCATGACTGCATGTTCTAGTCCTATCTCAGAATCTGACCTATTTCTATTTGGACCTTGGAGGTTGAGTTATTGGCAGATCCTGCCAAAAATTATAATAAATAATTAAGAATATTAAGAAAATAAACAAAAGACAATTGACAAAATGTCTCAACAGACACGATACGTAATGAAGATAACGGCAGGTTGCAATCAGGGCGTATCCGTCATGACTCGTGCATGCATCATTCACCGCTATAAATACTTGTACATACCTTAACGTAAATGTTCATACACCATCAATCGATGTGGTTAAGTAGTTTCAAACTTACTTTTAAGGTAAGATATGGATTCGATTTCATATCGACCCCTATCTCTTGTAATTGCCGACTTTTAGAAACTATATACTTGTCTCTTGATGATGGTGTGATGTTGCATAGCAAAAATGTAAAAGTTCATAGGAACAAATAATATACTCCGTCCATTTCAAAATATAAGTTGTTTTTTTGACTTTGCACACAAATTAAGAAATTGTGAAATGAATTCATGAAAACAGAGATGGTAAAAAGACTAAACTATCCGTATGTAAGCTTTAAATGCAACATTGGAGACAGATAAGAAGTAAATGACAAAAAAATGAAGGGTAAAGTGAAAAACTAGCAATAAATACTCATTATTGGGAAGTATTAAAAGTCAAAATATGCCTTTTTATATCGTAAAACAAAAATAAAGTCAAAATATGACTTACTATGTTGTGAAATGGAGGGAGTAACTTATAAGGTAAAAGTTTAGTAATGTTCAATTTAATTCAATTTATGGGTATTTATTAAAATTATTAAATAGTCTCAATTGTACCAAATATACTCATTGACTTTGTATTTAACAAAAAAAAAAGAGTACACATCAAAAAAAAAAAAAAAAAAGTAATTAATAAGATAATGTGAAACAAGGATAGAATGGGTAAAAAGTAATAAATACTTTGTTGAAAATTTAAATGACTCATAAAATGAAAAAAAACCAATTAATTTTTTAAAACCACTTTTATTATGAGATGGAGGAAGTAGTTGGGTACAATAGTGTTCAATTCACTTTAATGAATTGAAGTCAGTTCAATTCTATGAATTTACTTCAATTCAAAAAAAAACCACACCCTCATAGACTTTTAATTTACAGTACTAGTTTGTTACTATTAATAAATAAGCTAACTCGAAAAGTCATCATGTAATTTCAAAATAACGTTGTGAATCCCCTTAATTCCCACCTCCATGACCAATTGGCCATCCCTTGGCTGCAACAACCAATCAAAGGCTAACGAACTTTTGTATTTTCCTCCAACTCCGGTAGCTCCCTGGTCTTGTCCCCCTAACCTTCCCGCCAAATTGCCCACCACAAAAGAATAACAAAACTAAATAATTTACGTCAAACTTACATTTTGCCGTTAAAAAAAGAAAACTATTATGTCATCCTAAACCGTTACTGCGGAAAGAAAATAAGTAATCTTTAAAAAGAAGAAAAATTCAATAAAAATAATCCAAAATTTGACTGGTTTAACAATAATAATCCCAAGTTGCAAGTTGTACAAAAATAATTTCAATTTGTAACTTTTGTCACAAAAATTTAACTAATGAAGTTTTTTTTATGGAGAATGATACATCCACCCAGTGGGTTGGCAACCCACCTCCCACTTTGTTTCTATCTCTCTCCTCTATTTTCAATTCTCAATTCTCACTTAAATGTGGAGTATGTGTGAAGAAACCAACGCATTATAGTTTAAACTCAAGGTTGGAGGTTCATTTTTGATTTTATAACAGTATGGTTGGAGGTCTATTTTTGGTTTCATAACAATTATTGTGATATCGAAATCAAATTGTTTGAAAATCTTGGAATACTAAAAGTATGTGTTGGAATGTGCTTAGTAAAAATGTGCAAAAGAATTCATACCCATTGCTTGAAGAATCCCTCCACAATCCTCACCAAACAAAACAAAAAACAATCATTGTCTTTGAAGTCGGAAAACCATTGATAGATGGTTTTCTTTTAATTTTTTTCCTTAATTGGATAAGTGGATCAAATCATCACATACTTGGATCCTCTTTTTCGTGTTTAAGGAATTAAGTTGGGTCAAAGCCCAACTTACATTTCCATGAAATTAGAAAGTGTTGTTTCCCTTCCACTTCTTTTACTTTTGAGATAAATATTAGTTGGCGTATTTGTTTTACTCACTCCGTTTTATAACATAAGTTATTTTTTGACTTTCCATACTAATTAACAGATTGTGAATACAAAAAAAAAAAAGACGGTACATGAATAAATTATCCTCAACCATTGAATGCAAAATTGAAGAGAGGAAAGAAGTAAATGACAAGAAAAAGGAAGGGTAAAGTGGAAAAATTAGCAATAAATACTCATCGAAAAGTGCTAAAAGTTAAAATATGTCTTATATTGTGAAACAAAAATAAAGTCAAAATATGCATTATATTGTGAAATAAATGGAGTATTATAGTGCTCATTCGCATCAGGGACAGATTTTGAGGGGCCCTAGATTTTGGATCCCCTGACTATTAAAAAAGTTGTTGAGAGATAGTAAATGAAAAAGGAATAACAATATAAACACTCGTCGAACATAAATGTTTGAAAATGCAACGAAAAGATGTATGGAGAATATTGGGTCAGTCTCAGTTCGAATCTATTCGCATTGAGTCATAATCGGTTTAAGAAATGTTCAAATTCAAATCTGGTCGGATCAATACGATCTGGTTCACATTTGGGTTTCATTTCAATATGTTTATTATGCTTCCTTGAATCTGTATGAGTATAAACTTATTTCGGATATGTTTGTTATTTGTTTATTTTTCAATGTAAATTTAAATAATAGGATTATATATTTAATTTACTGAAAAATTTTCGGCCACTTTGGTGTCATGAGTTCTGGGATAATCATTATTTAGTGACCTTCAACTTTTAATATTCTCGCTTTGATTACTTATAATATTAGAACAAATATACTTAAATCCGATCTGTTAAATCCGTTAAACTTTTTCGTCAGATTGCATCATATATTCCCACTTTAGTTACTCGTGGGTCTTAATTTTTATGATTAGTTTGTTGACTATAGATGGTGCAAATTTCGATAGAGAAAGAGAGAGAAGTGATTGATTTACAAGCAAGGTATGGGAACATATGATCTAAGTGTTGTAAATTGATTGAGAACAGATGGGCAAACCATCACACCCCTTTAATGTGCAATTTTTATATTAAATTGATTGACCCGGTTAATATAAAAGGTCAAAGAGGTGGTGGTGGTGGCGGTGGCGGTACAGTGGTGGTGGTGGGGGGAGTAGAAGGGGGGAGGCGGTTTTGAGGAATTCGAGGGGAGAGAAGAATAATTTATCAAGTTCGGGTTTGGGTCATGGGAGGAAGGATTAGTGGCAACATCAACGAACTGACGAAAAACTATAAGGACCTAACTGAAAGAACCTCAGTAAAACAATTTTTAATATCGTAGATGACCAAATTGCGATTATTAAATTTGAGATCACTATATTATGATTTTCCCAAATCTCATGGAAGCAAAATTGAGACTTTTCTTAGTTCAGTGATCGAAGGATATCTGGAAAAAAAAACTAACAAATATTTTCTTTATTTTTTTTCCCATTTAACAACCAGTTGCGGTATATTAGCAAATTGTTTTATTGCATTTCATTCGCTATACTATGCTTTTTGAGAAACTTTTATATCCCGCAGTGTTATCTTTTTAGATTCGTCATTAATTATCATAATCTCATGGTTTCATGAGTTTTATTTATTAATGATAATGTATTTATTTCCTTTTCTAGGTGTTAGTGACACCAGTACTAAAACTGAAAGTGGAAGTAACAGTACAAGTGCAACTGGAAGCAAGCCAAATGGTGATAAAAGGATTATAGCTATTGTATTACTATCTGGTGTAGTACTCCTAATTTGAACAATGGGTATATAACGCAAAATCTGCAATGTTAGATTTTGCATCTTCAGCACGAGAAATTTTTTATTGTATTCTATATTCGGTTGAGTACTCTCGATCTTCCCCCTCTTTCTTTACTTGAGATCTATTTTTACTATTCATTTGCTAAATAGCCTACAGTTCAGGTACTAACTCCTTAGGGCTCAAATTAAATTAACAACCTAGATTAGATTATTAATTGGTTCACCATAAGCATCACCATATTCATTATTAACCCATATTTAGACATACATTTGATTGGATGTTGAGCATTACAACAGCTAGACATGCTAATTTACAGAATTGAAAGACAATATATAGGAAGCAATAATAGATATGATTAGCATGATACCTACATTTTGACTAGTAGAAAATAAACAGCTAAGCAATTACTTTGACTTGAGTCATCAGGAGTTTTATACCTGAACTGTAGGCTATTTAGCAATCTAATATATATATATATATATATATATATATATATATATATGACAAGTGTCACTCTCCCATTGGCTTATATCCAAGCTATTAATTAAAATTTTATTTAAGAAAAGTCATTAGTACTTTTTTTGATAAGTTATTAGTACTTACTAGGTAGGCACATATGAGAGAAAATAATATGGAGTGTTAATTATTTTGATTAAAGTATTATGGTCATAAGTGAGGTAGTTAGTGAAAAAATAAATGTGACATAAATGTATTAATAAGTACAACTATGATAAGTTATCATTTCTTTTAACTTTTTTAATGGTAGAATGAAATAGATCTTTAGCATTCCAATTTCCACATTATGATTAATTATACACAAGTAAAATGAGATTTTTAACAAATTATTTATCGTGTAGTTGGAAGTTGTTATTCGTGGGTTAAAGCGAAGGTAATGTGATGATAAGTAAGTGGGGGGTGCCTCGGTCGCCATTCACTCTCACCAACTATAATGACAAGTTAATATTTTGATTGGTTATTAATTATTTATTTGTTTTTGTTTTTATTATGGTGAATAATGAGTTGTCATCAGTAAATATCCTATAATAATTGGTATAGCCTATTCATATTTCTTATTTTTCCTTTAATCTTAGCATTACATTATTAGTACAATCTAAATTGAGATGTATGTCCAGCTTTAAACCTTTTTAAAAATAATAAAAACTGTAATTGGGTTGATGGTGAATATTGGGGAATAGATGTACATAATATAACAAGCAAAGTTTATGTAATTGTAGGTATAAGCGCAGGTAACGTACAAGTGTCATATTTTGATAAATTACATACTATTTTTTCCTTTTTCTAGATGGTGAGTTGTTACAAAATTTTACCATTCGAAACAAGATTAATATTTCATCCTTTAAATTCTAAGTGAAATACACATTAATGAACAGTTTGATAAAATTGACAATTATTGTTTAATAACAAAAAATCACATTAGTTGGTATAAGCGTAGATTATGTGAAAGTTGACTATTATTTGTGGGGATGATTGTCGTTAATATGACAAGAGTTAAATAATTAATTGAGTTTTATATTTGAGGGTATAAACACAGGTTAATTAGATATCTGACTAAAATTTACAAAGATATGCAAAAATAAAATGACAAATGTCACATTTGCAGTGATAGTCTGTTAAGTTTTATGTTTGAAATAACAAGTTAGGTGAAAAGTGAGAGATGTATATTTGTTTTTAATAGGACAATGTAAGTAATATGGCAAGTATAATTTGACCCATCACCATTTTCATTATTCTATATATATAGATCTTTTTATAGTTTTGAAAGAAATCTAAAACTTTATTTGATTATTTTAAAAAATATAGTGATAAGCTGACAGACCGTGCGTAGCACGGGTTAATCCCTAGTTGAATAGTAAAATCAGATTTCTCCTCAACTATAATTCCTTGATGCAAAGCGATAAGTCTAACAAGCATGTAAAATCAAACATATAAGCAATGATGAAATTATAAGACACCAAGAACCCTCTCTCGACGGTTAATGGATACACTTAAAATAACCAAATTCTTATTCTCATGGAATAAAGCTAAATCAAGAGCATTAAGATCATAACAATTTCAAATATCCCAAGACTCTCTAACCTACTCTCGTGATTAGCCAATCTTGTCAATTGTTTGAGTTCCTACAACTAACAAGTTTCTCTCGAACATGAGTTAGTCGTCTAGCAAATAGATAGCACACAAACAATTGATCGCAACAATATTTTAAAACATGCTAATCAAACAAATTAGGGCATCAAGGAACCAAGCTTTGGCTACATAAATCCTAGATGGGAAATTTAACTACTTATAATTATTATAACGACTAGGAAGACAATGAAATTCATGCACAATTCCAATAAGCAAAATAAACTAGCAATCATCAACTAATAAAGAATTTAAACTAGAATTATAGAGAGAGGGAGAGAGAAGATATGGAAGACAGATAAACCAAGATGCTTCAATTGCAAACTCCAAAAACTTGAAGAGAAATCCAAAATTGCAAATTTGTTCTTCAAATTACAATAAAATAAAAGTGTTTGATTCTAATATTAATCTAGAAATCATAAAGAGTTTGTAAAATTATGAGAAAGATAGTGGGGTGCTAAGAAATGCTCAAAGAGATGAGTTCTCTCTCCTTTTATAAGCCCCAAAATGAATCAATTTGGAATTGGGAAAGAAACCCCCGGAATAGGAGAAGTCACGAGTTAAATTCCCGAAATCCAACAGCTTCTATGGTCGTGTGGAAAATACAAAGAAAGGTTGCATGGTCGCGCAACCCTTCTTGAGCTCACTGACATTCTTGCATGGTCATGCAAGGCTTAGCCTTCAAACGTGCATGGTCGTGCATAGGCAAATTTCGCCTAGAACTTCGTTTTTGCACTTCTCTTCTTGCTTGGCTTTCTCTAATGCATTTTCCTTGACTTCTTCCTTGACGATTGCGACTCCAAATCATCTTCAAATTCTCTACCAAGCCTCAGGGTCTCAAAATGTCCTAAAATACATTAAAACACACACATACCCCAAGTAGTCATCTTTATCCAAATAATCATAAAATCTCACAAAGAAATCATATAATTACCAAGAAACCAATCAAATGAGTGCGTTTATCACATGTAAAATAGCTCTAATTACGCACTCATTAGTATTACAAGGAAGATAAGAAAAAGATATTGGGTGAGATCAAGCCATTCACCAAGGCAGAGTCACATTTTGCGGATGCCAAATTCTACCAAGAAAATGATGTCTTGAGCGAGGTTTTACCACCATCAATCTCCTCGATAGGTAAATGAAGTGTCAAAGAGAAAGATGATACTACTTCTCCTCTAGCTGTTAGAGTAACACTAAAGAGAGAGAAGAAGGAAAGCAAGGAGGGATAGAATCAAAGTCAAAGTACCAACCCCCTCGAAAAAAGGACTAAGTCGACACCTTCACCTTTGTCAACCCCTCTCTTGCTGTATATGCAAAAGCGGCGCCGCAAATAGGGAGAATAACCTTTTCAGAATGCAAAGATAAGGGGTGTGAACAGAAAGTTACTCTGAAAATGGGTGAAGAAAGCGTCAAACTTTTAAAAGCCAACCTAACCATTCCCTTGGCCGATCCAAAACATACTCAAGTGAAGAACCCTTCTACGCTTGGATTTGTTCCCTCCTTTAAACTGTTGAATGAAGAGGAAGCCTCTACAAGTGGCAATTTAATCCTAAGTCGTACAAGCTTATGGAGATTTTGGGCTACAACTTTGATAATCCTCCTCCTTTTGGAATAGTCATTGAAGCTAAACCTTATGGGCTTAACAAAACTCAAACAAAGTTGCACCAACAAGGAGGATGTGTTTGGTCCCTAAAGTTGATCTAGGGTTCACTCCTCCTAAAATAATAAAGATCTCTGCCCACCGCAAGATAGAACGATCAACCTCTCAATACATTACTGTAGAGGAGGTTACCAATAATCAAAGTGAAAGAATTCAGTCAAATACAAGAATTTTGGTTTCAGATTACACCCACCTCCTACAGTGTGTCCATCTGTGTTTAGTTGGTTAGGTGACAAAAAAGACGATTCAAACAATCAATTGTCACATGATCATAAACTTACAAAGGAAAATCGTTCTGCCTTAAGTCGCTTCGACATTACTAGTGCTCCTTCCAAGCAATGGCAACAATGATGAGAGCACACCGAGAAGGTGAAAGAAGATGTCAAGTCCGATAAAGATGTCAATAGCATCGTCCCTTCTTACATGAAATTCTTCTCAACATTGAAGTAAACACAAAGGGTGCAATAACAATAAGGAGACATACAGTGGTCCATACCAACGAACAAGAGTCATCTCAACAATGTCTGAAACTTGAAGAGGATATCGCCGCATCTTCTCTTATCTTTGTGGAAGAAGTGCCAAATGTAGACTCTGCAACTGAGATAGAGCCTGAAGAAGCTCCTGAAACTCTTGAGGATGGTGCGTAAGCTACAGTGGATGATCTGAAAGAGTTAAATCTCCGAACTCTAGAAGAACCACACCCACTTTTGTAAGTGCTTTATTTACGTCTGAAGAAGAAGAAGAGGAATATGTCAAACTTCTCTCATAGTACAAAGATGTATTTGCTTGGAGTTAGAAAAACATGTAAAATGATAAGCAAAGTTTGAGAATTGCACTCTAATCACTGAAAAAAAAGATGCCAGAGACAAATGTTGCCCTTATTTTAAAGACCTAGTAAAAATTGATAAGCAGTGTGTCTGCAACACATGGGTTTTTCCATCAGATGTTTATCCAGTTTCCGCTGGTTTGTTCAGGTCCTGTAACATAAGCACCACTCCTGATGAATTGTGCCAAGGTACGTACACACTCATTTCTCGATTCTCACTTAAATGTTGAGTACGTGTGAAGAAACCAACGTATTATAGTTTAAATTCATGGTTGGAGGTCCATTTTTGGTTTCATAACAATTATTGTGATATCGAAATCAAATTGTTTGAAAATCTTGGAATACTAAGAGTATGTGTTGGAATGTGCTCAGTAAAAATGTAAATGTTTCATACCCATTGCTTGAAGAATCTCTCCACAATCCTCACCAAAAAAATAAAATCAATCATTATCTTGAAAGTTGGAAAACCATTGATATATGGTTTTCTTTTTAATTTCATTCCTTAATTGGATAAGTGGATCTTAATATCACACACTTGGATCCTCTTTTTCGTGTTTAAGGAACCAAGTTGGGTCAACCAACTTGTGTCATTACTACCTTACTACATTTTCGTTATATTAGGAAGTGTTGTTTCCCTTCCACTTATAGAGAGCATGTTTTTTTTTTGAGATACATATTCGCTGTCGTATTTGTTTTATTCTCTTCGTTTCATAACATAAGTTATTTTTAACTTTGCATACAAATTAAAAGAATTGGGATCCTCTCCATTTCTTTTCTCTCCATTTTGAGGGATCCTCTCCATTTGTTAAAAGAAATGGAGGCCTCCATTTTCTAAATGGAGGGTGAGATCTCTTTCTCCCCAATTTTTGAATTAAACAAATGCAAAAAGGTAAAATAAGGGAAGGAAATCTAGCCCTCCATTTAGAAAATGGAGAGAAAAGAAATGGAGTGGATCCCAATTCAAAATTATGAAAACAAGAAAAAGAGACGGTAAAATGAAAGAAAGAAATTGGAGAGAGAAAAGAAGTAAATGACAAGAAAAAGAAAGGTCAAGTGGGAAAACTAGCAATAAATACTCATTGAAAAGTGCTTAACTCAAAATATGTCCAATATTGTGAAACAAAAATAAAGTCAAAATATGCATTATATTGTGAAATAAAGGGAGTATTATAGTGCTCGTTCGCATCAGGGACAAATCTACTTGGGGCCTAGGTTTTGGATCCCCGCACTATTAAGAAAATTGTTATGAGATATAGTAAATGAAAAAGGAATAACAATATAAACACTCGTTGAACATAAATCTTTGAAAAGGCAATGGAAAGATATTGGGTCAATCTCAGTTCTAATCTATTCGGATTGAGTCATAATCGGTATAAGAAATGTTCGATCCTAGGTCTGGTCGGATCAATACGATCAGGCTCACATTTTGGTTTCATTTCAATATGTTTATTATGCTTCCTTGAATCTTTATGAGTATAAACTTATTTCGAATTGGGTCGGGTATGTTTGGGTTAGTTGTTTTTTTAAGTTAAATTGAATTTTGGTCAGATTTTCGAGTCAGGACAATCAATCAGGGCTAGTTTTGCCTAGTATATGGATAGGTAGTGGAAAACGTCATTTTTGTTTGTGTTTCCATTGTAGTATGTTTTGTTTTATAATTTGTTAAGTTTGTTCTAAGATTGCATTTGATCTCTAGTTTATGTGTGTTAAATATGACGTGAGTGTTTAATGAAGGGGTTGGGAGAAATGTGAGGAGTGTGGTTTATTTTAGTTTTTTCTAGTGTAAGGTGTGGCTGACCAGAGAGAGGGAGCGAATATAAAGAGAAATTGTGTTATGTCTTTGAAAGAGATGAAACAATGGGGCTTAATATTGGGTATTTGAACTGAGACGTACAAAGGTCCGGGTACTTGTAGTTTGAATTTGACATGGGCACGAGTTCACAGTGAACTGTTGGTTAGTTCTTACTTTTTGTAGATCAATGATGATTTTGGTAATTAGATTTTAATTTGGGCTATTTCTTTTAAGGAGAATATGATGAAACTATTTTTTATTTATTTATTTTTTTGATATAAATTTAAATAAAAGATGTATAATTTTAATTCACTGGAAAATTTTCACTTTGGTGTCCTAAAATATGGAATAATCATTATTTAGTGACCTTTAACTTTGAATATTCCCAGTTTGATTACTTACAACATTAGAAAAAATTATTTTTAAATCCTTTCTGTCAACTCCATTGAAGTTTTCCCTCAGATTGCCTCTTATATTCTTACTTTAGTTACTTGTGTGTTTTAATTTTTATGGTTAATTTGTTGATTGATGGTGCAAATTTACGACAGACAATGAGAGAGAAGTGGTTGATTTACAAGAAAGGTCTGGGAACATACGTGCAAAGTCTTGTAAAGTGATTGAGAACAGATGGGTAAACCATCACAGCCAGTTCATGTGCAAATTTTCTATTAAATTGATTGACCCAGTTAATGTAAAGGGTTAAAGAGGTGGTGGTGGTGGCGGTGGCGGTGGCAGAGCTGGTGGTAGGGAGAGTAGAAGGGGGAAGGCGGTTTTGAGGAATTCGAGGAGAGAGAGAGGAATAATTTACCAGGTTCGGGTTTAGGTCATGGGAGGAAGGATCAGTGGCCACATGAACAAACTCATGAAAAACTATACAGACCTAACTGAAAGAACCTTAATGAAACAATTTCTAATATCGTAGAAGACCAAATTGCGAATATTAAAAGTTGAGGTCACTATATTATGATTTTTCCGAACTTCATGGAACCAAAGTGGAAATTTTTCTTAATTAAATGATTGAAGGATAGTTGGAAAAAAATCACAAATATTTTCATTTTTTTCCCATTTAACAACCCGGTTACTGGGTATATTAGCAAATTACTTTATTGCACTTCGTTCGATATACTATGCTTTTTGAGAAACTTTTATATCCCGCAATGTTATCTTTCTAGATTCATCATTAATTAGCATAATCCAATGGTTTGATAAGTTTTATTTATTAATAATAATATATTTATTTCCTTTTGTAGCTCTTAGTGACAACAATACTAAAAATGAAAGTGAAAGTAACAGTACTAGTGCAATTGGAAGCAAGCCAAACGGTGATAAGAGGATTATAGTTATTGTATTGCTATCTGGTGTAGTAATCCTAATTTCAACAATGGGTATTTAACGCAAAATCTGCAATGTTAGATTTTAGTATATTCGGCACAAGAAATATTTTATAGTATTTTTTTTAATGAATTCATGTGTCAATAATTTTTTATACATAAAAATAAATATAAAAATAAATAGATTGATCAATGTACTTTTACAAGCTGTAATTGGCTTTCGAACTCACTTCTTTCAGTGTGTTGATTATTAATATCATAGATATCTAATCTAAGGATGGGTATCGTCTCCAGTAAAGGTAATTTCCGCAATTCTCCAGTATAGTCTTTGATGCTAGCCACGTATACTGATTAAGAGTGACCGTCTAGATGACTGATTTAGAGAAAAGCTTTTGATTGTAACCACGCGTCATCTACGACGAACCTGATTTTAAACAGAGCAGTAGATGGTGTCTATTGCAATTTTAAACCAAGAAACAGAACAACTATGTACCATCTCATGACAACTAATATCTAGTTTAACCGCTAACCACTAATAAAATAGATAGAACTACATCTACAACTAATTATTGCCAAACACCACGGCTCCAAACACCAAAAAACGAAGAAACAATCCCTTTTAACAAAGAAAAAACAAAACAAAGCAAAACAAGAATAAAAAGGAAAAATAAAACAAAACCAAATGAGATGGGGTTAGCCCAAGGGTGATGCAAGATGATATGATTATGCCTTGCAACATACAGTTTGATGCATGAAACGATTGGATTGGACGGGTACAACCGGACTTTGTGCATGACTGCATGTTCTAGTCCTATCTCAGAATCTGACCTATTTCTATTTGGACCTTGGAGGTTGAGTTATTGGCAGATCCTGCCAAAAATTATAATAAATAATTAAGAATATTAAGAAAATAAACAAAAGACAATTGACAAAATGTCTCAACAGACACGATACGTAATGAAGATAACGGCAGGTTGCAATCAGGGCGTATCCGTCATGACTCGTGCATGCATCATTCACCGCTATAAATACTTGTACATACCTTAACGTAAATGTTCATACACCATCAATCGATGTGGTTAAGTAGTTTCAAACTTACTTTTAAGGTAAGATATGGATTCGATTTCATATCGACCCCTATCTCTTGTAATTGCCGACTTTTAGAAACTATATACTTGTCTCTTGATGATGGTGTGATGTTGCATAGCAAAAATGTAAAAGTTCATAGGAACAAATAATATACTCCGTCCATTTCAAAATATAAGTTGTTTTTTTGACTTTGCACACAAATTAAGAAATTGTGAAATGAATTCATGAAAACAGAGATGGTAAAAAGACTAAACTATCCGTATGTAAGCTTTAAATGCAACATTGGAGACAGATAAGAAGTAAATGACAAAAAAATGAAGGGTAAAGTGAAAAACTAGCAATAAATACTCATTATTGGGAAGTATTAAAAGTCAAAATATGCCTTTTTATATCGTAAAACAAAAATAAAGTCAAAATATGACTTACTATGTTGTGAAATGGAGGGAGTAACTTATAAGGTAAAAGTTTAGTAATGTTCAATTTAATTCAATTTATGGGTATTTATTAAAATTATTAAATAGTCTCAATTGTACCAAATATACTCATTGACTTTGTATTTAACAAAAAAAAAAGAGTACACATCAAAAAAAAAAAAAAAAAGTAATTAATAAGATAATGTGAACAAAGGATAGAATGGGTAAAAAGTAATAAATACTTTGTTGAAAATTTAAATGACTCATAAAATGAAAAAAAACCAATTAATTTTTTAAAACCACTTTTATTATGAGATGGAGGAAGTAGTTGGGTACAATAGTGTTCAATTCACTTTAATGAATTGAAGTCAGTTCAATTCTATGAATTTACTTCAATTCAAAAAAAAACCACACCCTCATAGACTTTTAATTTACAGTACTAGTTTGTTACTATTAATAAATAAGCTAACTCGAAAAGTCATCATGTAATTTCAAAATAACGTTGTGAATCCCCTTAATTCCCACCTCCATGACCAATTGGCCATCCCTTGGCTGCAACAACCAATCAAAGGCTAACGAACTTTTGTATTTTCCTCCAACTCCGGTAGCTCCCTGGTCTTGTCCCCCTAACCTTCCCGCCAAATTGCCCACCACAAAAGAATAACAAAACTAAATAATTTACGTCAAACTTACATTTTGCCGTTAAAAAAAGAAAACTATTATGTCATCCTAAACCGTTACTGCGGAAAGAAAATAAGTAATCTTTAAAAAGAAGAAAAATTCAATAAAAATAATCCAAAATTTGACTGGTTTAACAATAATAATCCCAAGTTGCAAGTTGTACAAAAATAATTTCAATTTGTAACTTTTGTCACAAAAATTTAACTAATGAAGTTTTTTTTATGGAGAATGATACATCCACCCAGTGGGTTGGCAACCCACCTCCCACTTTGTTTCTATCTCTCTCCTCTATTTTCAATTCTCAATTCTCACTTAAATGTGGAGTATGTGTGAAGAAACCAACGCATTATAGTTTAAACTCAAGGTTGGAGGTTCATTTTTGATTTTATAACAGTATGTTGTAATATGAAAATCAGATTGGAATTGAAAATATTGGATACTAAGAGTATGTGTTGGAATGTGCTTAGTAAAAATGTGCAAAAGAATTCATACCCATTGCTTGAAGAATCCCTCCACAATCCTCACCAAACAAAACGAAAAACAATCATTGTCTTTGAAGTTGGAAAACCATTGATAGATGGTTTTCTTTTAATTACTTTCCTTAATTGGATAAGTGGATCAAATCATCACATACTTGGATCCTCTTTTTCGTGTTTAAGGAACTAAGTTGGGTCAAATCCCAAATTACATTTCTATGAAATTAGAAAGTGTTGTTTCCCTTCCCCTCATAGAGATCATATTTTTTTTACTTTTGAGATAAATATTAGTTGGCGTATTTGTTTTACTCTCTCCGTTTTATAACATAAGTTATTTCGATAGAGAAAGAGAGAGAAGTGATTGATTTACAAACAAGGTATGGGAACATATGATCTAAGTGTTGTAAATTGATTGAAAACAGATGGGCAAACCATCACACCCCTTTAATGTGCAATTTTTATATTAAATTGATTGACCCAGTTAATGTAAAAGGTCAAAGAGGTGGTGGTGGTGGCGGTGGCAGTACAGTGGTGGTGGTGGGGAGAGTAGAAGGGGGAAGGCGGTTTTGAGGAATTCGAGGGAAGAGAAGAATAATTTACCAAGTTCGGGTTTGGTTCATGGGAGGAAGGATTAGTGGCAACATCAACGAACTGACGAAAAACTATAAGGATCTAACTGTAAGAACCTCAGTGAAACAATTTTTAATATCGTAGATGACCAAATTGCGATTATTAAATTTAAGATCATTATATTATAATTTTCCCAAATCTCATGGAAGTAAAGTTGAAACTTTTCTTAGTTCAGTGATCGAAGGATATCTGGAAAAAAAAAACTAACAAATATTTTCTTTTTTTTTTTCCATTTAACAACCAGTTGCGGTATATTAGCAAATTGTTTTATTGCATTTCATTCACTATACTATGCTTTTTGAGAAACTTTTATATCCCGCAGTGTTATCTTTGTAGATTCGTCATTAATTATCATAATCTCATGGTTTCATGAGTTTTATTTATTAATGATAATGTATTTATTTCCTTTTCTAGGTGTTAGTGACACCAGTACTAAAACTGAAAGCGGAAGTAACAGTACAAGTGCAACTGGAAGCAAGCCAAATGGTGATAAAAGGATTATAGCTATTGTGTTACTATCTGGTGTAGTACTCCTAATTTGAACAATGGGTATATAACGCAAAATCTGTAATGTTAGATTTTGTATCTTCAGCACGAGAAATTTTTTATTGTATTCTATATTCGGTTGAGTACTCTCGATCTTCCCCCTCTTTCTTTATTTGAGATCTATTTTTACTATTCATTTGCTAAATAGCCTACAGTACAGGTACTAACTCCTTAGGGCTCAAATTAAATTAACAACCTAGATTAGATTATTAATCGGTTCACCACAAGCATCACCATATTCGTTATTAACCCATATTCAGACATGCATTTGATTGGATGTTGAGTATTACAACAGCTAGACATGCTATTACAGAATTGAAAGACAGTATATAGGAAGCAATAAAATATATGATTAGCATGATACCTACATTTTGACTAGTAGAAAATAAACAGTTAAGCAATTACTTTGACTTGAGTCATCAGGAGTTTTATACCTAAACTGTAGGCTATATATATATATATGATAAGTGTCACTCTACCATTGGCTTATACCCAAGCTATTAATTAAAGTTTTATTTAAGAAAAGTCATTAGTACTTTTTTTGATAAGTTATTAGTACTTACTAGGTAGGCACAAATGAGAGAAAATAATATGGAGTGTTAATGAAAAAATAAATGTGACATAAATGTATTAATAAGTACAACTATGATAAGTTATCATTTCTTTTAACTTTTTTAATGGTAGAATGAAATAGATCTTTAGCATTCCAATTTCCAAATTATGATTAATTATACACAAGTAAAATGAGATTTTTAACAAATTATTTATCGTTTAGTTGGAAGTTGTTATTCGTGGGTTAAATCGAAGGTAATGTGATAGGTAAGTGGGGGGTGCCTCGGTCGCCATTCACTCTCACCAACTATAATGACAAGTTAATATTTTGATTGGTTATTAATTATTTATTTGTTTTTGTTTTTATTATGGTGAATAATAAGTTGTCATCAGTAAATATCCTATAATAATTGGTATAGCCTATTCACATTTCTTATTTTTCCTTTAATGTTAGCATTACATTATTAGTACAATCTAAATTGACATGTATGTCCAGCTTTAAACCTTTTTAAAAATAATAAAAACTGTAATTGGGTTGATGATGAATATTGGGGAATAGATGTACATAATATAACAAGCAAAGTTTATGTAGTTGTGGGTATAAGCGCAGGTAACGTACAAATGTCATATTTTTTGATAAATTACATACTATTTTTTCCTTTTTCTAGATGGTGAGTTGTTACAAATTTTACCATTCGAAACAAGATTAATATTTCATCCTTTAAATTCTAAGTGAAATACACATTAATGAACAGTTTGATAAAACTGACAATTATTGTTTAATAACAAAAAATCACATTAGCTGGTATAAGCGTAGGTTATGTGAAAGTTGACTATTATTTGTGGGGATGATTGTCGTTAATATGACAAGAGTTAAATAATTAATTGAGTTTTATATTTGAGGGTATAAACACAGGTTAATTAGATATCTGACTAAAATTTACAAAGATATGCAAAAATAAAATGACAAAAGTCACATTGGCAGTGATAGTCTATTAAGTTTTATGTTTGAAATAACAAGTTAGGTGAAAAGTGAGAGATGTATATTTGTTTTTAATAGGACAATGTAAGTAATATGGCAAGTATAATTCGACCCGTCACCATTTTCATCATTCTATATATATAGATCTTTTTATAGTTTTAAAAGAAATCTAAAACTTTATTTGATTATTTTAAAAAATATAGTGATAAACTGACAGACCGTGCGTATCACGGGTTATTCCCTAGTTGAATAGTAAAATTAGATTTCTCCTCAACTATAATTCCTTGATGCAAAGCGATAAGTCTAACAAGCATGTAAAATCAAACATATAAGCAAGGATGGAATTATAAGACACCAAGAACCCTCTCTCGACGGTTAAAGGATACACTTAAAATAACCAAATTCATATTCTCATGGAATAAAGCTAAATCAAGAGTACTAAGATCATAAAAATTTCAAATATCGCAAGACTCTCTAACCTACTCTCGTGATTAGCCAATCTTGTCAATTGTTTGAGTTCCTACAACTAACAAGTTTCTCTCGAACATGAGTTAGTCGTCTAGCAAATAGATAAGCACACAAACAATTGATAGCAACAATATTTTAAAACATGCTAATCAAACAAATTAGGGCATCAAGGAACAAAGCTTTGGCTACATCAATCCTAGATGGGGAATTTAGCTACTTATGATTATTATAACGACCAGGAAGACAATGAAATTCATGCACAATTCCAATAAGCAAAATAAACTAGTAATCATCAACTAATAAAGAAATTAAACTAGAATTATAGAGAGAGGGAGAGAGAAGATAGGGAAGAGAGATAAACTAAGATGCTTCAATTGCAAACTCCAAAAACTTGAAGAGAAATCCAAAACTGCAAACTTGTTCTTCAAATTACAATAAAATAAATGTGTTTGATTCTAATATTAATCTAGAAAGCATAAAGAGTTTGTAAAATTATGAGAAAGATAGTGGGGTGCTAAGAGATGCTCAAAGAGATGAGTTCTCTCTCCTTTTATAAGCCCCAAAATGAATCAATTTGGAATTGGGAAAGAAACCCCCGGAATAGGAGAAGTCACGAGTTAAATTCCCGAAATCCAACAGCTTCTATGGTCGTGTGGAAAATACAAAGAAAGGTTGCATGGTCAAGCAACCCTTCTTGAGCTCACTGACATACTTGAATGGTCATGCAAGGTTTAGCCTTCAAACGTGCATGGTCGTGCAAGGGCAAATTTTGCCTAGAACTTCGTTTTTGCACTTCTCTTCTTGCTTGGCTTTCTCTAATGCATTTTCTTGACTTCTTCCTTGACGATTGCGACTCCAAATCATCTCCAAATTCTCTACCAAGCCTCGGGGTCTCAAAATGTCCTAAAAATACATCAAAACACACACATACCCCAAGTAGTCATCTTTATCCAAATAATCATAAAATCTCACAAAGAAATCATATAATTACCAAGAAACCAATCAAATGAGTGCGTTTATCACATGTAAAATAGCTCTAATTACGCACTCATCAGTATTACAGGGAAGGTAAGAAAAAGATATTGGGTGAGATCAAGCCATTCACCAAGGCAGAGTCACATTTTGCGGATGCCAAATTCTACCAAGAAAATGATGTCTTGAGCGAGGTTTTGCCACCATCAATCTCCTCGATAGGTAAATGAAGTGTCAAAGAGAAAGAGGATACTACTTCTCCTCTAGCTGTTAGAGTAACACTAAAGAGAGAAAAGAAGGAAAGCAAGGAGGGATAGAATCAAAGTCAAAGTACCAACCCCCTCGAAAAAAGGACTAAGTCGACACCTTCACCTTTGTTAACCCCTCTCTTGCGGTATATGCAAAAGTGGTGCCGCAAATAGGGAGAATACCTTTTCAGAATGCAAAGATAAGGGGTGTGAACAGAAAGTTACTCTGAAAATGGGTGAAGAAAGCGTCAAACTTTTAAAAGCTAGTCTAACCATTCCCTTGGCCGATCCAAAACATACACAAGTGAAGAACCCTTCTACGCTTGGATTTGTTCCCTCCTTTAAACTGTTGAATGACGAGGAAGCCTCTGCAAGTGGCAATTTAATCCTAAGCCGTACAAGCTTATGGAGATTTTGGGCTACAACTTTGATAATCCTCCTCTTTTCGGAATAGTCATTGAAGCTAAACCTTATGGGCTTAACAAAACTCAAACAAAGTTGCAGCAACAAGGAGGATGTGTTTGGTCCCTAAAGTTGATCTAGGGTTCACTCCTCCTAAACTAATAAAGATCTCTGTCCACCGCAAGACAGAACGATCAACCTCTCAATACATTACGGTAGAGGAGGTTACCAATAATCAAAGTGAAAGAATTCAGTCAAATACAAGAATTTTGGTTTCAGATTACGCCCATCTCCTACAGTGCCTCCATCTGTGTTTAGTTGGTTAGGTGACAAGAAAGACGATTCAAACAATCAATTGTCACATGATCATAAACTTACAAAGGAAAATCGTTCTGCCTTAAGTCGCTTCGACATTACAAGTGCTCCTTCCAAGCAATGGCAAGAATGACGAGAGCACATCGAGAAGGTGAAAGATGATGTCAAGTCCGATAAAGATGTCAATAGCATCGTCCCTTCTTACATGAAATTCTTCTCAACATTGAAGTAAACACAAAGGGTGCAATAACAATAAGGAGACATACAGTGGTCCATACCAACGAACAAGAGTCATCTCAACAATGTCTGAAACTTGAAGAGGATATCGCCGCATCTTGTCTTATCTTTGTGGAAGAAGTGCCAACTGTAGACTCTGCAACTGAGATAGAGCCTGAAGAAGCTCCTGAAACTCTTGAGGATGGTGCGTAAGCTACAGTGGATGATCTGAAAGAGTTAAATCTCCGAACTCTAGAAGAACCACACCCACTTTCGTAAGTGCTTTATTTACGTCTGAAGAATAAGAAGAGGAATATGTCAAACTTCTCTCAGAGTACAAAGACGTATTTGCTTGGAGTTATAAAAGAGATGCCCCAACTTGACCCAAAAGTCGCAATTCATCACTTGGCAATCAAAAAGGGAGTATCCCCAAGAAAACAATTATTGCGTCGCTTTTGGCCAGAGTTACTTCATGAAATTGAGAAAGAAGTCAACAAGCTCATCGAAGCCGGCTTTGTTCGCGAGGTTAAGTGCCCCCCATGGTTTGAAAACATTGCTCCCGTTAGGAAGAAAAATGGTCAACTTCGAATCTGTTTTGACTTTCGGGACTTAAATGAAGCATGTCCAAAGGATGACTTTCCCCTTCCTGTGATAGAGATGTACTACTGGTCATAAAGCCTTATCGTTTATGGATTGCACCGCTGGGTACAACCAAATACATATGGCGCCACAAGATTAGGAAGCCACAGCCTTTCGTACTCCAAAGAGAATATTTTCCTACAAGGTGATGCCGTTTGGCTTAAAAAAATGCTGGAGCCACTTATCAACAAGCCATGCAGCAAATTTCTAAGGATATGATGCATAAAACAGTTGAGTGCTATATCGATGATCTCGTGGTCAAGTCCAAGAAATGAGCGAACCATCTACAAAACCTTCGCCATTCGAGAGACACCGTAGATGTCAATTGACGATGAACCCACTTAAATGTGCATTCGAAGTTAATTCAGGAAAATTTCTTGTCTTTGTTGTCATACATAGAGGAATTGAAATTGACCAGTCTAAAATCAAGGGGATCAAAGACAAATCTTAAAGATCTTCGGAGCCATCAAAGTCGTCTTGCATACATTCAAAAGTTCATCTCCAACCTCGCAGGACGGTGTCATCCATTTAGTCATCTCATGAAAAAGGATGCTCTGATCCATTTAATTGGGATGGCTCAGTGTTGCGCTACCTTCAATATCATCAAGAAGTACCTGTCAACACCGCCAGTTTTGGGCGCATCAATTCATGGAAAATCCACTTATGCTCTACATCGCAGCATAAGAACGGACCTTGGAGTCATTATGTGCACAAGAAAATGAAGAGGGCAAGGAAAAAGCTCTATACCACTTGAGTCGCATGTTGATGGGCGCAGAATTTAAGTACTTACCAATTGGAAAGATGTGTTTAGCACTCATTTTTGCAATCTGAAAGTACAAGCACTACATGCAAGCGCATATAGTGAGGATCATATCCAAAGCCGATTCTATCAAGTACACATTATCAAGGCGGGTCTTGTCAGGACAACTTGCCAAATGGGCGGCACTGATTAAGCAATACGTCATCGAGTACGTGTCTCGTAAGGCCACTTTCTAGCCGATCACCTCATCCTTTTAGAATGGGAACTCACAGTCGACTTGCCTGGTGAAGAAGTGTTCCTTATTGAAAAAGTGCCTCCATGGAAAATGTATTTTGACGGGGCCGCACGTCAAGACGATGCTGGAGCGGGATTATTCTTCATATTGTAGACACCCTAATCGGTTCTCATCCCTGACACCGCAACGCCCGATGATGATGGTAATGGATTAACATGGATGTAAGTAGAAAAGGACATTGCTCAGAAATCTAGACCAAATTTCTTGAAACCTCAGTCTTTGGATAGCCCTTGTTATAAGGATTCCAACGCCTTTGACCTTGCCTCAATCAGGTTCCTGGATTAAGAGATATCGCGTCTCGAAGATTTGAGTCAAAACCGCTCAATCCCGGCACTTGGGCCAGCCCAAGGGCAATTTCATAATTTACAGAGCACAAAAAGTCAAAAACCCTACTCACGCAAGCGTCGTCAGGCCCGGCGGGCTTCACAGGCTGCTCAGCGGCCAGCGCGTGACAGCGGGGGCCATTGGGCCAGCCGCTGGCCCCAGCGGCCACCGCGGGCCCCAGCTGCCCTCCGTGTGGCCGCTGAACTGCTTTTTTGACTGGGCCGAGTTTTGGCGCAGGGCTTCTCGTCCTAGGCCTCTAAATCCGTCCCCCAACTCTATAAATACCCCTTTTCATCCTCTTCTGCAGGAGGTCAGTCAGTTCACAATTTTGAGAGCATTGAGAGCACATATTTCCCCAAATTCAGAAATCTGAAGATTCAAGCAAGCAATACACCTAGCCTAGCACCCAAGATCGAAGAGAAATTCCAATTCTACTAGTCCCGTTCGAATCGAACGTCCAGGTTAACCATCCTGAGGGCCTAATTCTTCATTAAATCTCTTGTTGTATTGTTTATTAATCATGTTTTATTTAGCTTTTGATTATGGTTGAATAAATTTGCATGCTTTTGATTTTGTATATAATTATGCTTGATTAGTTAGTATAAAGTTTGTGTCTTTTTATTAGTTTATGCAAGTTTGCATCTTTTCATAGTTTTTGCATGCATCTAGTAGCCTCCTAGGTTTATTTTGGCATAAAGTTAATGTCTTTATGTCATTATTATTATTCTTTTTAAAGATACTAACGGTTTTTATTAATGTGCATATGCAATACATGGCGCGTTTAGCAAAGTTGGTAGCTTGGAGCGTTAATTAATGTTTTATATCATGTTATGCTTGTTAATAGTATGCATGTGAACTGGATATAAATCGTGCAAAGTGACAACGTAGGTAATTGGTTGATCTTAACCCGCCTAGTTAATTTAGGATCATTGGACGACCGGATTTGTATGGAACCATTTAGGATAAATAAATACTTGACATGGATAAGCTTAGTAGAGGCCGTTAATACGGGCGATTTAGATGAGATTCATTTTGTTTATTTCGTACCTACATTCCCGAACTCAATATTTAGTCCCCATGGGCATGAGTCAATTCCCAATAGGAATTGGGGTGCACTTTTGATGGTTTCCAATTGTTTCCTTAAAAATTGGTGGCGGCTTCTTATTTGCAAATTATTGTTCTTTATAATTAATTTGAATCGCATGTGACACATATTTAAGAACCATTAATCTCAACTAAAAATCGAAAGCGCGCCGGAAAGGCGAGGGTTCTTACAGTGGCGACTCAACTAGGGACTTAATAAGAGGATGTAATTCGAACACTTATTCATGTCAATAATTTATTTTACCTATTTGGTTCAATTCTGTATGTGTTTATTTTCTTTACCTTTTTAATGCCATATGTAAGTCAACAGTATTTCTCCTTTTCTAAAATTAGGGAGTTTTATCCCATATGCAAGTCAAGAGTATTTATAATTCCAATAGAGTTGAAAGATCATTGATTAGAATATGCTATTTACATAAAATCGTGTCTTACCCAAAAGATCACCATGTTGAGGATTAGTGCTAGATTCTCTTCCCACATTTGTTTTAAAATAAAACTTTTATTATTATGTGGAGATTTCCATCTATTTTCTATTTTCTTAAACGGGCCTTTTCATGTCCAGAATTGGTGGTAGTAGAGATCCTGGTCCTAGGGAGTGGGAGAGAGACGAGTCCAGCAAGAGGCTAGTCCGCAAGTTGTCGTTCGAACCTTCACCACAAGCACAGTTCGTGGGCCCTGTTTGGTTCGATTAGCTTCGCACACCGCCACTGTCACCTCAAACCTCACCATCCAATTCGCCTAAATCCGCTATGTTTGGAGACGCCGAGAGAACCGCTGACCAAAAGATGGATGACCTTTTAGCCCAAATGGTCGCCATGAATGCTAGATTCACTGATATGGAAGCCCATGTCGCCAAGTTGGATCCCCCTAATAGAGATGATGATGAGCCCAAGCCCGATGGGGAAAAGGCCGAACCCTCCACTAAAGAGGTGCAAGAGCTTCAAGCCAAGCTAAACAGGCTTGAATCCGTCTTAGGTAAGAGTCGGGCCTTCAACGACATGATCATCAATTCTGAGGGCTATGCTCCCCACATCAAGGAAAAATTGCCCACCAAGTTCTCCATGCCTGAAAAGTTCCCACATTCAAAGGAACCGACGATCCACAAGATCACATTAGGGCTTTTACTACTACATTGGGCCTTAGAGGCATTGAATAAGAGCTGTATGTTCACCTATTTCCCCAAACCTTGGATCCTGCTGTCAGGGCCTGGTTCTTTAAGTTACCCACCCAAAAGTTGGAAAAATGGGAAGATCTATCCACACTGTTCCTTCAGAGATATGCTGACAATGTCTTGCCACCCATGACATTAAGAGAGCTAGACATCACCAAGCAAGGTGACAAGGAAGGGTTCACTAGTTTCCTGAGAAGATGGAGGACTAAGGTAGCCGAAATGATTGATCGCCCATCTGAAAGGGATGAAATCAGAATGCTAGTCCAAAATTTGGCATCTGAATACCGTGAACACAAGAAGTTTGAACCCATAACCACCTATGCCCAATTAACTGAAGTGGGCATGGCCATTGAAGATGACCAACTCCAAAGGGGGAAGAACAAAGTCACTTACAATAACAACACAAGTGGATATAAGGACAAGAAATACACTAATACCAACCATGCCTCCACAAGTAGAGGAAATGATGTGAACGCCATAGCTGATAGGCCTCCAAGAAGGTACACTCCACTCGGGATGACTTATGTCAAAGCTCTAGATAAGTTGATCAAAGGAGACTATCTACATCCGTTTGGGCCAACCCCGATCCACCTGTAGAGAAAAGGTCACCATATTGGAACGAGTCCGCATTCTGCAAATACCATAGGGGGCGTGGGCACGATACTGAAAAGTGTTACACCCTTAAGGATAAAATCCAAGACCTATTTGACAATGGCACCATACCATTGCCTAAAGATGCACCACCACCCAATAACAACAACAACAACCCCCTTGGGAACTCTTTTGCTATTGACATAGAAGAAGGGTTTGATCCATCCTATTTGATCACGCCTATTGGACAGGCCATACCACCATACTCAAGTCCAAGATCCACGCTGGACGTCTGCGGCCTTTGGGACAGTGATGAGGAAGATAATGGGGCATACACTGATCCAGAAGATGTGTTGACTCCTCAAGTCCATGACATAGCTAACGGCAAAGCCTGGTATGATATCTCCGATGATGAGAAAGAAGAGGATGACAAAGCTCTAAACTATCTCACAAGATCAGGACGCCAATTCAGGCCCGAAAACATCTATATGGATCCATCTCAAATCCAACCTGTAGAGCCTGTAGCTATCCCCAATAGGGATTCAGCCCAAAGGGAAATGGCGAAAGAAGATGATGGGACCAATATCCTCAAGAAACTGCAAAGAACAAAAACCGATATATCCATTGGCAACTATTGACCACTTCTATCACTCATAGAAGGGCCGTGCTAGAGGCCTTGAATGCAACCACCATCTCTCCAAATGCCACTCCTGAAGAGGTAGTCAACCTCCTAATCCAAGGAAAGTCATCCACGCCCATCACCTTTTCTGATAAAGACCTTCCACCCGAAGGAATTCACCACAACAAAGCCCTTTATCTTACTGTAATCTGTCAACAGAGACAAGTCCCTATGACTTTAGTCAACATTATGAACGTCGATTTTGGTAACTCGGATTGCCTCACCGCTAATAATTCAGAAAATATAACGGAATTGCCGAAAGAAGTTATTAAAGCACTAATCGAACATGAGCAAAAGACTTCAATAGTCGAAGAAAGGGAGACAATAAACATTGCAACTAATGATGAGCCTCGCCACGTGCAAATAGGCTTGTCCTTAACATCTAATGAACGCGAACAATTCGTAACACTCCTAAAGAACTATACGGATGTTTTCGCCTGGTCCTACAAGGACATGCTAGGCATAGACAGCAAAATTGCTCAGCATACCATTCCACTAAACCCCGACTGCAAACCAGTCAAACAAAAGCTAAGAAGAATGAAGCCAGAATGGGATCTTAAGATCAAGGAGGAAGTCCAAAAACAACTAGAGGCAGGCTTTATAAGAGTGGCCAATTACCCCGATTGGGTAGCCAACATTGTCCCAGTCCCAAAAAAGGACGGACGGGTCCGAATGTGTGTAAATTTTAGGGACCTGAACAAAGCAAGTCCAAAAGACGACTTTTCCTTACCTCACATAGACGTCTTGGTTGATAACACCGCCGGACACGCCCTTCTATCATTCATGGACGGGTACGCAGGATATAGCCAAGTCTTGATGGCCAAAGAGGACGAAGAGAAAACCACTTTCATCACACAGTAGGGCACTTATTGCTATACGGCAATGTCGTTTGGGCTCAAGAACGCGGGAGCCACATACCAAAGAAACGCTACGACCTTACTCCACGATATGATGCATAAAGAGGCTGAAGTGTACGTAGATGACATGATCATAAAGTCCAAAGACAGAAAAGGGCATGTACCCTCACTTCAAAAGTTCTTTGACAGGCTTAGGAAGTACAATATGAGGCTTAATCCCAAGAAGTGCGCATTCGGAGTTACATCCGGCAAACTTCTAGGATTTGTAATAAGCACCAGAGGGATAGAAATCAATCCATCCAAGATCAAAGCCATAATAGACATGCCACCTCCGAAAACAGAAAAAGAAATAAAAGGCTTCTTAGAAAGAATCCAGTAAATTAGCAGGTTCATCTCCAAGCTAACTATCACTTGTGAGCCCATATTCAAGAAACTCAAAAAAGAGGTAAAGACGGAATGGGACGAGGAATGCCAAAAGTCCTTTGACAAAATTAAAGCCTATTTATCCTAACTACCCGTTCTAGTACCGCCCATCATAGGCATGCCTCTAATCCTCTACCTTACGGTCACAGAAACGTCAATGGGGACCATGCTAGCCCAAGAAGTAGATAAGGAAGAGAAAGAAATATACTATGTAAGCAAGAGATTTCTGGAATATGAAACCCGCTACTCATTCCTGGAAAAGACATGTCTAGCTCTGGTAGCGACTACCAAAAAGCTACGACAGTACATGCTCCAACATACGATCCACATCAGATCGAGAGAAAACCCTTTGAAATACATATTCGAAAAGCCCATACTAAATGGTAGAATAGCAAGGTGGACCGTTCTCCTCTTAGAGTTTGACCTCAAGTTTGAACATCAAAAAGCCATAAAAGGGCATGCTATTTCGGAATACTTGGCCGACCAAGCCATAAATGAACCAGATCACAAGGATGAATATCACTTCCCCAACGAAGGGGTCATGACCTTAGACACCAAAACTTGTCAGTTATACTTTGACGGAGCATCCAACCAAAACGGTTTTGGAGTAGGAATACTGATAGTATCCCCCGAAGGTGCATATACACCCATTTCAGTAAAACTGGACCATGAGGTTACAAATAATGGCGCCGAATATGAAGCTTGCATAATAGGACTGCAATCCGCCATAAGCCTTGGCATTAAGACACTCCGAGTCTATGGGGGCCACGAATATATCCTAGTCGCAATCGACTACTTTACCAAATGGGTCGAGGCGCAATCATACGCTAAGCTCAAAGCAAAGCACGTGGTAAAGTTCATTAAGAATAACATAATAGCTAGATATAGAGTTCCCCAAGAAATCATCAGTGATAATGGGTCACACTTCATGAAAGAAGTGATTGAGCTGTTGGACCAATTTAAAATCCAGCATCGAAAGTCATCTCCCTACAGACCGCAAACAAATGGTGCAGTAAAGGCAGCTAACAAGAACATCAAGAAAATCATTGAAAGAATGTCCGAAAATTATCATGACTGGCCAGACAAGCTGCCATTCGCACTTTCGGGTTATAGGACATCGGTTCGCGCATCAATGGGAGCAACACCGTACTCCCTGGTTTACGGAATGGAAGCCGTACTACCAATCGAACTAGAGATCCCATCTCTAAGGATCGTTTTAGAAAGTCAAATCCCAGAAGTGGATTGGGGCCAAACCCGCTATGACCAATTAGTCCTGCTGGATGAGAAAAAAGTTACAAGCTTTGCACAATGTAAGAGTCTATCAGAATAGACTAACTAGACACTTTAACCAAAGGCTCAAAATGAGGGACCTTAAGGTTGGAGACTTAGTACTTAAAGAAGTAAGGGCCAATGACACTGAACCAAGAGGCAAATTTCGACCCAACTGATCGGGCCCGTTTATCATCACAAAAATCATAACAGGTGGCGCTGCAAGATTGGCAGATTTAGACGGGATCGAATTTAGTCAATGGATAAACATGGATCAATTAAAGAGGTTCTACGCTTAGGCAAGACACTCAATATAGCACTTTCGAGAGGCCCATATAAGGCGAACTAATCCCGTAAAAAATAAAAATAAAAAATAAAGAATAAAAAAATAAAAACGGGATTGAATGTTAAAAAAATAACGGATAAGAACTACGAGTGGCCTGATTCCCTTAAAAGGATACGTAGGACAACCCAATTGCAATTGGGCCCGGCCCCTTCATCAAATTCGCATTCAAAAGTTCTTAAAATTTGTGCACATAATTAACACAAGGTTGCAATATTAAAATGAGCATGTCTCCATAAATAAATAATAATAAAGTCCATTACAAGACTTGGCAATTCCTAAGCAATAAAAATAAATTAACTAAAAATAAAAGAGGGCACATCACCCTTATTGAATTTAAAGCATAAAAAAAGGCAATCCTAAGCTAGACATGCTCCAAAGAGTATATCCTAATAGACTACTCCGTAGCTTCGGTAGTAGGGACAACATCCTCCATAGGTTCATCAACCTTTGGGCCTTCCACTTCGCGTTCCTTGAGAGCCCATCTCTCTCGGACCACGGTCTCTTCTTCGTTTTCAACCTCCATTAGAGGATCACTTGTAGAGGCTTCATGATCGTTGGCCCGAATTTGGGGCTTCTCCTCCGACTTAGTAGTGATCTTGGCCAAAGCTTTCTTGGCCTTTGGGTTAAGAACACTTTTCACATACTTGACTCCCTTTTGTTTACCCTTCCCTTTAGGATCATTAGGGTTGGAAAGTCTTAACCTAGCCTTGACCGATTGGGCCTTAAGATCATCTTGTTCGGATTTTCTGCATGCACGACGACCTTCCGCAGTCTTACAGTTCATCCAAGCTTCATAAGCTGAAGATATCACCGTTGGGGCCTTGATATGAGGAATAGTCCACTTAGGGCGACGATCCCATGCACACTCTCATGATCTCACCATACTAATAGTCAAAACCCGGGTTGCAGGTGCAACACTATCCTTCTGTGGGATAATCTGGCGTTTCCCGTATTGCCGCATGATACGGCTAGGAAATATGTAAGTCAAATTTTGAAGGCCAAGGATTTGATAATATCCCTTCTCCTTGCTACATCCGATTTCGGATTTTAAGCCCCACCACTTGACAGTCCATCTAAGCAAAGGGCAAGCTTTAAGGTATCCACGCCATTCATCAATGGTGGATTCATAATAAAGCCTTCGGCGGGCAGGAAACTGCTTTGGTTGGCACTTGAGCGCATTAGCCGACCTCTCAATGAAGCACATATGCTCCAAAAGCCATATCTACAAAAAAAACACAAGCAAAAAAAAATAAAGTTAGGTATCCATTAAAGATTCAAACTTTATATCCAAAACAATTATTCAAGCACTCACTTGAAGGAGAAGAGGGCTTCCCGTCCATCCACCATGAGTTGGTTCTTGCTTCTTGCGATCCAAACACATTAGGGTTTCACCAACAACAAGAGACATAGGGGTAAAATCGTTTTGAATTTGTTCAACAATTCTAAAGCATATAAGTTTTACCATTATTACCTCCACCAACAAAGAGGTACCTATGTAAGAGACATAAGATAAAAGCATGCCTATAATATGTCTCATTATGATCATCCATTACCTTGGGGAAAAAGATATCAATCACACCATTGAGGTCTAGCTCACCAGTTCTAGCCACAGAAGAGACTTGTGTTGCCGATAAACCAAGATACCTTTATAATAGCCTTCAAGGTTGGCCCCAAGCCATGGAGTTGCAGGTGCTTGATCATGAGGGAACCCAATTATGGCAGCGAATTCTTCAGGAAGAGGGCATAGTTCGTTATACCCAAACCTAAAAACTTGAAGCTTGTCATCCCAAAATTTAACCGCAGCCTCAAGAAGGTTCCAGACAACTTGAACTTGCTTCAGGTGGAAGAAAGCATTCAAGTGAAAGGGCACAAGTCTCATCCTCTCTTCAAGGGTCATAGATTGCAACCACTTATCGAACTTTACTTCAAAACTTGTCATGGCTGAATTCTAAATTAATTGGAGGTTTCTCTCTCTAAAAAGCTCTCTATTGCTATGGAAATTATGAAGGTGATGTCCCAAAATCGGACTAACCCAAGGCTTATATAGGGCTCGCACGGAAAAAGACGAAAATAAGGCAACCGTCGAAAAATAAGCTTCAGCGGCCCATAGGGCAGCCGCTGAAGGCTTGGCGGCCCCGATATGGCAGCCAAGGCCTAGCGGCCAGCCGCCCAGCCTCCACGGCTCAGCCATTGAGTCTGGCGACCCCAGTTTTGACCCCCACTCCTTCGCGTCAACCGCTAAACGACCCCCTTTGGCCGCCGAGCCTCTTTTTCGAGACAGCACTCTTCTACCCAGTTTTGGACACTTTCCTTAACCGTTTTGGACTCCGATTTGGCTCAGTTTCCTATTTTTTCTATTATTGCTATTTCCTATTATTTCCTTAATTATTTATGGGAACTCCACAATTTCTTTATTTCCTTTTTGGATGATGATCATCTTTTATTTTGTTAACCCCTTTTATACTTATTAATTTTATTTCATTTTTGGCAGCCCTTTCTTTTTTTCATTTTTTTTAGGGGGGAAAGGGTACATCCAATTTTAACTTTTTGACTGTACCATTTTTTGCTACATGGCTATTACTTGCGCTTTTGCTTGACTACCTGTGCATTTGCATTAGCCTAATTATATGCAGGGACCAATAACAACAGCAATATATTACAAAGCAAAGTCCAAACATTTTGTTCAACACAAATATTAAAAAATGTATTTCATACAAATGCATTGTCATAAAAATCATCACCCGCATCAGCATCTGAACGGAGCACCTCAAAATGATCCTTCGACCTCCGGGGCTCATCACTGAAGATCGACGCCGCCAGCTGGCCAGGGTCAAAGGAAGAATGACGGGCAGGCTCCCGATACGAGCACCCACCTCCAGCATAACCCGAATCATACCCCCACGAAGAACGAGGAGGCATGGTAGGCATCATAAGAGCAGGGACAGGGGGCTGGTAATAAAGACCGCCATAAGGAGCATACCCTGCATACCCGGGATAAGAAGGATACATCGGCATAGGAGTAGGCTCTACAAACGGAGCCATCCTACTCCCACCAGGACGGTCTGTCCGATGCACAGGCTCCCTCTCTCTCCGAGGACTCTCCCTCCGAGGACTCCTCTCACGAGAAGGACTACGCTCAGGCAAGCTCACAACCTCATCATCCGACAATACCACCTGTCGTGACCGATGAGGAAGGGGTCGACGATACTCAACCTGCAACCCACCAAACATATAAAATACATTTCTCAAAGCATACAACTTTGAAGATGCAAAGTGTAGCTCACCTTATCCAAGTCAGCCCTCGAGCAGGTCCCTTTCGAGAGAGCTCGAGAAATCCAGGACTTCATAGCATGCATCATCTTGAAGACCTTCCCGGTCTGCTCACGGTCAAACAAAAGTCAATACAAAGGCATAAAAGCAGTAAAAATCACATGCAACAGGTAAAATTACAAATTTACCCCTGGATGCCCAACTGGAAGAGGATGGCCCTGGATGTCCTCATCAAGGTCCTCCGTCATCGGGACCTCTCCCCAACACTCCTTCCCGCCATAGTCTCAACCTCGGACCCACATATCCGGGATATCCACGTCGACATCGTCGACCCGAGGCTCCTGCAAAGTAAAGTAAGTCAGCAAATCAACAAAGCAAGAAAGGCATAGAAAAATAAATGTAAAATTCTTACCTTCAAACCCACAAATGAAGGCATGAGGCGATCACGACGAAACTGCTCGTAGTGCCCCGTAAGGTCCTCCACAGGCTCCCTCAAATACCGCATAGCATCCGAGCCCACCATGGCCTCCGCAACCTGCTCGCGAGACAAGCACCTCACCAAGAACATGGTCGAGGGATGATCCAAGGGAATCCTCGGGTCCGCCACGTCAAGATAAACCTGACGGAAGATCCGCTCTCCCAAATACCACTCGAAAGAGAACGGACCCGCAATCAGGATCCTCTGGCGGTCTATCGCCCTAGACGCAAGGATAGCGTCCGGAGCCAACCCATGGTACTTCGTCCAAGGGAAGTAGTCGATATACACAAACATGCAACATAAGATATTTCCACACCAAGAAATACAATCCATGCAACAAAAAGCAAAATTGTGTTACCTTGTGCCAGTCTAGGCGCTGGAGGGCCTCCCTATACTGCTGTAGGGTCGAAAAGGGCGCAGGAGCCCTATGACGCCACGCCCTACAAACCGGGAAATCCGACTCCCAGCCCGTAGGCGCCATGTCCGGGAAATGCTCGAAAAACCAAGGCTACGTCGAAACATGAAATTAAGCACCATACACTTAAAACATGCAAATCACCAAATGGATACAAAAAGCAAAACGCACCTGCAAGGCCTTCCAGAAACTGCACAAGCTCACGGGAGGAAGAGTCGTGTGCTTGTATCCCTCATCATTCACGCGGCAAGCAAACCGCATGCACCTCAAGAGGTTGGCGTAGCCCAGCAACCCCCAGTTGTACTCGCTCACCCTCTCCCAATCCAACAAGCTAGGGAGGTAAATAGCATGAATGCGCTCTCCCTTGTCACCAAAAATGGTGGTGGAAAGGAGATAGGCGATAAACTTCCTCGGCTTCTGCTCCACCGAGGTACTCCTCTTGTACCTCGCATCGGTCAAAGCGGCATAGAGCTCGCTATAGGGACGATAATGGTGACCCCAGGTATTCCCCCAAGGGCCAAATAGCTCCACCATCTCAGTCTTACGTTTCTAGATGGAAACGTCATACACAATGGGCGTACCCACGCAAGGCACCCCAGTCAACATAGCAAACTCCGATGCAGTGATCATCATCTCCCCATTAGGGAAATGGAACGTGTTGGTTGTATCCCAAAAACGCTCCAAAGACAAGCGAACAATGCACCTTTTGACTCGCTCAGCCGAGTCCGCCGCTTTCAAAAGGGGTCCGAACCCCGCACCCAAAACCGCACTTTGCACCTCTTTGGGCAAAGTCTTAAAAAGCTTCACCGAAGAACCATAATTACCATGGGGCTTCAAGTTCCCATCCTGTTCCTATGATCAATTTGCAACCTCTTAGGTTCACATTTCAACCAAATGTTCAATCCTAAGCATGTTTCTATGTTCGTTCAAGCCGCGCAAGATCACATGCGCTACAAACTTGACAATTGCATACAATTCCTACACATTTCTACTCAAGGAAAAGCATATAAACTAAAATTCAATGCATAAAACTATGAATTTAAGGTTTTCGGCTTACCACAAACTTGGAAGCACGGGAGCTCAAGTGAGTCCCCGGTCGAAAGAGCAACTCCGACTGATCTGAAACGATGTCGGGCATCCTATCCGACCGTGTGTACCTATCTTGAGGGAAAGCCACATTGGGCTTCCTCTTGGAAGGCTTGACATGGGAGGGAAAAGCTTTGGTGAAGATATTAATTTCCTCAACCTCCTCTCGAACCTCGGCCCTTCTACTCCTCTTCTTCGCCAATTTGGGAGCCATGAAGAAGGATGAACAACCTAGCAAAGATCAACAAGGAAAAATGGAGAAATTGAGATTTTCTCTCTCCAAGGGTTCCAAAAACCCACTCACAAATTCACCCCAAATTTGTGAGAAATCACAAATAAACTTGAAATTATGCAAAGATTATGCAAACCCAAGCAAATGCAAGCAAAAAGAAGCAAATTTGAGTAAGAAATGGAGATTGGGCAACAATGGAGGTAGAGAGAGAGAAGTCTCGAAATTTTGGGGAAGAATGACCCAAAATTCGGCTCTCTCACACAAAAAGCCCCGTTTTCGCCTCTGAACCGGCCCAGCAGCCAGGTTTAGGGCCGCCCAGGCTCAGCGGCTCAGCCGCTGGCCCTGGCGGCCCCTCTTTCAGCCTTCACACGGCCATTTCAGCCGCCAAGCGAGCCCGAAAAGGCCGCCCAGCATTCGACGGCCGTCCGCATGGCCACCGAACAGGATTTTGCGTATGCCCCCTCGGGACCGGCCCACGACTTCAAATTCCACGCGGAATTGCGTTTCTCGACCGTTGGAAGCCCGGGAGATTTGATCATGTCACCCAAAATGACTCTTTTGCCCCCACAGCTTGGTTTCTTATCCTAGGGACCCGGCATTATATTTTGCAAGCGCGAGCCTTATATCTAACCTTTTTACAGGCACATGCACTTTATTTATTTTTGCAGGCACAATTTACCTAAACAACTAAAGCAGAGCAACATACCGCTCTTTGACGATGAGGCTATCAAAATTAGCATCACGTTGGCAACAATAAAGCAGGGCAACACAACGCCCTTTTGACGATGAGGCTATCAAAATTAGCGCCACGTCAGTATCCGCAAAGCAGAGCAACATACCACTCTTTAAAACAAAGCAGAGCAACGCACCGCTCTTTAAACAAAGCAGGTAACCCTGACCACAGGCGGTCAGGAGTCTATCTTTTCTTCTTTCTAACATAAAGCATTTTTAAAAAAAACATTGCATGCATTTTTAGCAAATACTTTGACCTTCGCTTTTACAAGCTCGGCCAAAGTGGGGGCTTCTGTAAACACCCTAATCGGTTCTCATTCCCTGACACCGCAACGCCTGATGATGATGGTAATGGATTAACATGGACGTAAGTAGAAAAGGACATTGCTCGAAAATCTAGACCAAATTCCTTGAAACCTCAGTCTTTGGATAGCCCTTGTTATAAGGATTCCAACGCCTTTGACCTTACCTCAATCAGGTTCCTGGATCAAGAGATATCGCGTCTCGAAGATTTGGGTCAAAACCGCTCAATCCCGGCACAGCACAAAAAGTCAAAAACCCTACTCACGCAAGCGTCGTCAGGCCCGGCGGGCTTCACAGGCTGCTCAGCGGCCAGCGCGTGACAGCGGGGGCCATTGGGCCAGCCGCTGGCCCCAGCGGCCACCGCGGGCCCCAGCTGCCCTCCGTGTGGCCGCTGAACTGCTTTTTTGACTGGGCCGAGTTTTGGCGCAGGGCTTCTCGTCCTAGGCCTCTAAATCCATCCCCCAACTCTATAAATACCCCTTTTCATCCTCTTCTGCAGGAGGTCAGTCAGTTCACAATTTTGAGAGCATTGAGAGCACATATTTCCCCAAATTCAGAAATCTGAAGATTCAAGCAAGCAATACACCTAGCCTAGCACCCAAGATCGAAGAGAAATTCCAATTCTACTAGTCCCGTTCGAATCGAACGTCCAGGTTAACCATCCTGAGGGCCTAATTCTTCATTAAATCTCTTGTTGTATTGTTTATTAATCATGTTTTATTTAGCTTTTGATTATGGTTGAATAAATTTGCATGCTTTTGATTTTGTATATAATTATGCTTGATTAGTTAGTATAAAGTTTGTGTCTTTTTATTAGTTTATGCAAGTTTGCATCTTTTCATAGTTTTTGCATGCATCTAGTAGCCTCCTAGGTTTATTTTAGCATAAAATTAATTTCTTTATATTATTATTATTCTTTTTGAAGATACTAACGGTTTTTATTAATGTGCATATGCAATACATGGCGCGTTTAGCAAAGTTGGTAGGTTGGAGCGTTAAATAATGCTTTATATCATGTTATGCTTGTTAATAGTATGCATGTGAATTGGATATAAATCGTGCAAAGTGACAACGTATTTGATAGGGTATCTGGTCAAAAAAATCCTAAAAAAATACCACACGACCAGTGGGTGTATTTGATAGGGTCCGAATAAAAGAAAAAGGGGGTAAAAAATCACCCTACTCGCCCTGACAAGGAAGAAGTATCCCACACACAGTGGGTGTACTTGACAGGGCCTTGACAAGAAGAACGAACGAAATGAAAGAAAAAATATCACCCCACTCGTTCTGATAAGACCGCCCATGTTAATATGGGTGATTATATATGTGAATAGAGGATATTAAGGCTATAACGAAAGAGATTATAGCAAATTTCATCTTGGTAAGGACCAAGCGAAATGAATTAATATGGGTGATCATATACGAAACAATTCTGATTAATATCTCATCAAAAGGCTTATGAAATAAGAAAAAGGCGAGAAATGTGGATAAGTGAGGGAAAAAGAAAAGGGTACATTTGATATGGCACTTAGACAATCTAAATGACATAGGAATAACCATCCCATAGTTTGAAAAACTCATAAGTATTCGATTTATGAAGAAAGATAATCGAAAGAGAAGAGAAGAAAGAGGGTAAAGGGTGAGAAGTGAGAAAAGTGACCATAGAATTGGTCAATTTATAGAAAAATAAAACAAGAGAAGCCGATATAAACAAAGAAAACGCACGTAAAATTATATTGACTAAGCAGAAAACGAAAAAAGGTCAAAAGTCAAAACACGTGTTCTTATTGGCGAAAAAGAAAATCATAAAAGAGTATCCAAACATTGCTTAAGGGAACTAAGAATGGCCTGAATAGTAGTTTTCGAATACCTAATACAAGATACTCTATCCATACGATCCTTCATCAGTTTTGCTACCGTCGTCAAACGAACCTCTCCGTTAGCAAAATCAGACTGTAAAGAGGGCACTCGTTCCAGGAGAAGACTCTTACGAGTTTGAAGGAGTTGTATTTGTTGATCAATATCAGACAGCTCAGCAGACAAAGCCTGATATAATCCTGTTTCCTGCTGGAGAAGGACATGAGACTCTTCGAGTTGAGTAGACAACACCTTCAAAGCATCATCTGACAAAGATGCGTCATGAGCATCACGAATAAATTGAACAAGAACTCCCACATTGTTAAGTATCAAGTCCCTAACCCGTTCAGGGAAAAGAGACTGGACTCTAACAAAGAAGTCTTGAAGCTCTATCGCAGCTTCAACACGGGTAGGGTCAGATGAAAGAGCATCAATCCAACGAAAACCTTCAGCCTTCGAAGGCATGTTCAAAATAGGGGTAGGTATAGAAACACCTACAAAATATAACGAAAAGTGCAAGTACGAAACACATAAAAGTAATAAAAACTAGAGTAAAAGGAATTCGATCCTGTAATAACCATACTAGCAGGCTGAGAAGTAGTAGCCTCTTCGATTGGAGGAGATTTGGCAGACGAGACAAGGGGAAGATCAGGAGAAGGATTGGAAGAGGGCAAAACTGGATCCTCCAACCTAGGTTTATCTAACCCTATACCATCAGAATCAGATGAGATGGATATCTCTACCCTACCTAGAAGATGAAAATAGATTAGTTAGTCTAAGACAGAAAACAGAGATTAAAAGAAAGAATTAAGAGAACACATACTCGAAGGAGAATGATGGATGGGAATGTGATCAGGGGAAATTGGCCGCGAAAAAGGCGACGAACTCTCAATCACGGGTTGTACATGTGAAAATAAGAAAACATGAGAAAAATACAAATAAACGAAACTAATCAAAACAAAGACGAAAACCGTACCAGATGGAATTATCATCAAAGCCTGGGGTTCAAGGCTAGTCACGAGAGAGGAAGTATCCCCTATATAGAAACAGAGTAATAATATTAGAAATTCATCCGTAACAAAATCTCATAAAAATTGGATTAGAAGTTACCTCTATATTGACGGCGCCTAATGAGAAGGGGCTCATCAGAAGAAGAAGTATCAAATTCTTCGATCGAATCTGAAGGAATACCAGGGGGACCTCTTCGACTGGAGGACAGGATATCCCTTGGCCGTTTCAGGCCAGAAGTAGAAGGTGCAGAAGACGAAGGGACCATGCTTATCGGAGTTACAATAAGAGGAGACACGCTTGTGGTATCCTCGTTGATTGACTCCTCGTCAGAAAAGACCTCCGGAATAGGCTTCAATTAAGAGGAGATGAGTTATATAAAATAACAGAAAACTCTCAAATTTGTTAATAAAAGACGAATTATGTATAAATAGAGAAAATACCTCAAGAAGAAAAGGAGGAGAAGGCAATGCTCTGAAAGGAGCAATAGCAGCAATCTTGGCAGGCTCCTTAGGATAAAGAACTCCCAAAACAGCCTCAATGCAAAGACGAAGAGAAGTGGGATTCAAATAGGTAGAAGCCAATCGATTCCACCATCGAGCATAACCAAGCTCAACTCGAGCAGCCCTCACCCAAGGAAGAATCTTCCTCTTGCTTTTGTAAGTAGAAAGAGTGTGTTGAGTTCGAAGGTACAGCACATGCCTAGCAGCCTCTTTTGATTTCTGGCTAACCTCAACCCCCAGCAAATTAATCCTTGAAGACCAGGGACGATTGAGGGTCTCAATAAATGGGACAGCACAAGTCTGAGTCAAACCAAACTGCCTAGCCACAAGTTGAGGATTGTAAACTTCAACCCTCATTCATGAGAATCAACGAAGAGAAGGTCACGAACACACAGTATGGAATTCCAATAGTGTTGGCCTTGATCGTCAGAAATTAAGAAGGGATTGAAGGCAGACAGCCAAGAAGGGAAGGCAATTCGAGTAGGGTCAACAACACCAAGAACAAGACCCAAATTTCGAGCAGGGTGACAGTTAAAAAGAAAGGGTCTCGAAAGAAAATCAAAAAGGACACGAGAAAAATCTTGGAGAATAGAAGGGGCACACTTGGCTAAAACAGCCTCCGCAACACAACCCCATTCATCTCGAGGAGACTTATTACAGTTGATAAAAGTACCCCCAAATTTTTCCACCTCCTTTCGAAATTGGAGATCATAGTCATCATCAGATAAAGTATGGACCAGATGAGGATAGTACACATGGGCCCAAACAGTCAAAATCCACAAAGGACAAGTTTGCCTATAAATTCGAGAAGGTTCAATAACCATGCGACTCAAACCTCGATACAGTTGAGCTAACAGAAAGAGAGCTAAGGGGACGGGGCCCTCCATCGAAGCTATATTGGCGGCTAGAGGAAGAAAGATTCGACCTATATTACAAGACTTCCCCATACACAGCCGACTAAAAATATACACTAAAAAGAGAACAACTTCTCCGTTTGTAACAGGACCTGAGTGAAACAAAAGGGAATTCAAGGCACTCCACGACTGTTTTTGACCGAGTAAAACAGAAGTTCCAAATACTCCCTTATAACAGTAGGAGAACAACGAACATAGAAAAGTTCCACAGATGAAACATCTGGACTCAAACCCATAAAGAAAGCAATATCTTCAAGAGTAACGATTTGAATGCCACTACCCGAAATAAAACAATTGATAGCAGGATTCCATGAAAGTAAATTAGAAAGAGAAACATTGGCCTCGAAAGTAATGGTTTTAAACAAAGCCAGACGAATAAAGTCATAAATTTGATTCTCCTTCCAACGACTATGGAAATCTTTGAAACGATCAAACCACTTTCGAGGAAAACTGTCTTTAACTTCGTTCACCCAACCATGAATAGGTTTATTGCCAGCATGAATAAATGCATGTTCAAAATCATTTCCAGAAAACAATAAGGAACGACAAGATTGAAAGTTGGGAAAAACCTGATCGAAACGAGATAAGAAAGTCTCATCCTCTTCCATGAAAGCTTTCGAATCAAAATTAGGGCCCAACGAAAATCCCAGTAGACGACTCGAAGAAAATGGAGGCTCCAGGGGAGATTGAATCACAGCGTTTCGATGCTGAAGCCTCGAAGGCCGATATAAGTCTGGATAATCCCTTATGCTTTCGAAGAGATTAACAGCATCCTTAGCTTTTTTAAGATTATCAACATCTTTTAAATCAGTAAACGACTCGGAATTAGCCATGGAAAGTGAAAAATTGAGAATCGAGAAGAAGGAGTTCGTAAGGAGCAATTGGGGGGTTTTTTGGAGAGAGAGAAGATTGATGGAATAGAAAGTTGAAAGACGAGTATATATAAGGGTAAGAGTCATCATTAACTGAAAAGCACGATTACCCATAACCAATGAAGAGACACACGCAAAAGTAACTGTATCATCAAGGCGCGGGAAACGAAGCGTCATTTGCACAATAATACAAAATAAACTCGAAACGTTTATGTATGTATTTCGGGGGCCGTTGTTACACACGAAATAAAAATTGACTTAGAGAAACAATAGATAAGTTGGTCAATATAAGTCAAAGAGCTTAAGAGTCCTAAATATGAGATAAGACTCATAAAACAAGAATATATATATATATATATATATATATATATATATATATATATATATATATATATATATATATATATATATATATACCCGTATATTTGTATAAGTATATTTATATGAAAAATAAATATATAAATGTTTTATACAAAGAGTAGTTGTACGAAAGGATTAAAAGACCAGCACAAACACAGAGACGCTCAAGAGAAGTGGAGAACGTGGGGAAGTGGAACACCAACATGAAGAAAGGATAGAAGAAGAACTGTTAGATAATGGGCAGTTATCTCAAATCCCTATAAATACAAAGAAGAACAGAAGGACAAGGCAGTCGAGCTCATATTGACAAGACGTCAAAAAAGTAGTGTTAGAGTAGTGTAGTCTAGGAGTAGATTGTAACTTAGGCTCTTCGAGCGTGTAACCCATCCACTCAGCAATGGCGCCTTCATGTGAGGTATAATTGCTTTTATCCCTTTTATTTTCTGTACTGAATCGAATGTATGCCTGTCTTTAATCGAATGAAGTATGTTTAGCTCTCTCATGTTCGTCTAAATATTCCATTTCTATGCTTGTATGTTTGGCTCTCTAATTCAATAGCGTTCCTATAGATATCATTGTCACCAAGTGTCCACCTCCTGACCAAAGTGGGTGTCCTGGGGTGGAAGGGTAGATTCGGATAGGGAACGACCTGCTCTAAGATAGTCCTCGACCTTATTTAGGACCTTTTTAAGGGCCGTAGGACTGCCCCTCACGGTTGTTTGTGACCCCTAAGTACAAAACACGACAACAATGAGTCATTGAGGTTTTGTTTGAAGGCACTTAAGCAATTAAAAGCTAGAAACATATTGATTTTCACACTTCGACATTTAATAAGTAACTTGTATGACCTAAAAAAAAGAAATGTATGTGGATTGACATGTACAACCACTTTCGAAGTTGATTGCTTACATTTTAGAGTATGAATAATAAGAACATATGATATTTGTTACGTTGCTTCCTTTTCAATGTGGTTTGTACATTTCCAAGCAAACAAATTAAATATCTTAATCGTCTATTTCAAGTAAACAATTTATGAATCATATACATCATATATATCTTATGAATCATATACATCATGTTTGTGAAATAAACGGATGTAAAAAACAACATCATGTCACTTGATTTCGAAATGCAAAATGGTACTCCACTATATTAATTCGAACAATTATCAGTCTTATCGTAAAACATTCTATTTTTGTTCTTTTTTCTATTAACATGAACAGTAAGTCTGTGAGACCAATGCTGCCACCGTCACCTGAACACTCAATGGAACAAAATTCTCTCTCCTCGACAGATGAAAACAAAATTCGGGCTCCTCTCTCTCGACTGAAAAATTCTCTCTCCTCTGACGATGTAGATATCGACAATGGGACCAATGCAAGCTCCAAATTCGGCATTAATTCAAGCTCTGAATCATCTTTAGGGTTTTAGCTTCTTCATTCAAAAGTCCGGTAAATCTCAAGCTTCTCTTTCCCCATTCTCAAATTTCTTGCTATAAACTTGTTGTTTAATTTCCAAATTGCTGTTTAATTTCAAGCGAAATATGAAGTTTAATTGATTTTGCTATTGCATATTAGTAAGCATTTTCTGTTAGCTATCTAATGCAATTTGTTCGAAATCAAATTGTCTGCGTTTTAAGTTTCAAATGTTTGGGCTCTATATATATGCGTTTTAGGGTTAGGGTTTTAGGGCTTTAAAATTCTCTGTTTGATTTTGGTTTTGTTTCTCACTCTAGAATCAGCTTCAAACAATTTTAAACTGGTTCTAAATGTAAGCATTAACTACAATAAACCTGAATGGAAGCTTTAGAGTTGGTTTCTTTGTTATTTGAAATGGTTTGTGTTTTTATTAGCTGTGTTTATTATAACACTGGATGAGGATTAAAATTGAGTTCTTTTTGGTTGTTTATTGTCAGCTCTTTGTGAGGGTGCAAAATTTAATGTTGCTATCAACAAAGTAGAGCTCATTCATAAGGTAATGTTTCTTGCCTTCTTTTAATTAACAGCTGCTAACATTTTCTTTTCCAGTCTTAACCCTAGTTTTGACTGAAGATAAATTGTTAATTGACCGTGTTTATTGATTGTATTAGTTTAATTGTTGATAAATTGTGTTGATAATGCATATTCTGTTTTTTCTGAGTTAAGATGAGGAAATATAAAATAATCTAGCTGAAGTGTTTGGCATATTACTAGATATGATGTCATTGATGGAGGTTAGTAAGAGGCAACCGCTGGTGAGCCCACTCAACAGTTGAAGAGTTTCTATCTTCTCTGGTCAGAACTGGTATTTCCACTTCTTCGTGAATGGTATACAGAGAACTGCCTCTATTAGTAACTCTTTTTCTTCACAGACAACCATCTATTTCGGAAGTGAGAGCCCAGAATCAAACTGAACTGCATGAGGTCACCCTCTGTGTATTCCCATTTGTTTAGCTCTTGTCCATTATGGCAGGGAAGAAATTGGTAGATACAACGATCAAGATACTTGAGAACACGGATTTTCAGCAATACATCTACCTTCTGTATAGTCACTTTGTCACTTGGTCCTGACATTAGCTTCATGCAAGGGTAGACAACATAGAGCTTAGATATTGTTGTAAACAAAAGGTAATCAAGCAAAGAGATGTGTTGAAAGTAGGTTCACTTAAGGTTAACATTTATGTAGAAAGACAACTCATGTTGTACAAGTCTTGATGTGAAATTTTCACGTACTAGGAGAGATGTAGTATCCCATTAATGAAATGACACCTTCAAAGCCCTCTCATCCAAAATGCATTCATCCATTGGTGTTTCTAACTGTATATCTAGAATTACCCAATGATTAGCTAGGTAACTTTAGAAGCAAGATGGAAGTGGCAAGGTGACTGCCCTGGTTAGTTGTATATCTGTATGGTGTAACCATAGTCTCATGGCTCGTGGGTTACTGCAGTGTTCTACACCCATGTTATGGTCTCCCAGTATGTGGCTACTGGACTGCCTTTCCGGTTCTGAAAGTCCCGTTCCACGACCCAAATTGAACATCTTTGCATGCAACTACGGTGGTAACAAACTGGAGCCTTGTCTGTGTTTTCCTTTTTTCACGTTCTGTGAGGTGCTTGTGAGTGATACATTCTGATTTCCTGATTTTTATCGACCAAAGTTCTTACTTTTCATGATCAAAGGTATTACTTCTCAACTGCAATGTCCAATGTCCAATCTCCAATGCATGCTGATGTGGCAAAACCTTTCTACATCAAGAACGGGCAGGCCATCCATAACGCTTGTTTTTTTCCCCTTCGCCTTCTTCCCCTCTTTCCTTCGTTTATTCTTTTTGGGGGGGGGGGGGGAAGGGTTACAAAACAGTGGGGTACCAATAAAACTACAGCTAAACTGAGTAACTTAGTTTTAGTCGTCAGACATAGCAATAACATTATTCAGAATCCACATTTCTCAGCTTCTTGGGTTGTGGTAGTGACACAGATTGGGAAAAGGGAATGAGGTGTTCAGAGAGAAGAACTGGGGCAAGACCAAAAGTTTGGTCATTGCAATTTCTTTCATCTCAACATAAATATAAGAAAAACAGAGAAACTTAAATAACTTCTATCTTTCTATCACTAATTTTTGATATTTTATTTTAATATTTGCCCTTTCCTTCCCTGCCATTTAATTTGAATTAATCATCCTAATAGTTGGCTATAACTTCATTTCCTTACAAATGAGCAGGATCAGGCAAGAATACAAACAAGAATTCATCGGAGATGTGATTGTTATCAAGAACCCACTGGATCCAAATAGACATTTAGTGAAGAGGGTGGCTGCTAATGCAGCCATGCAGGACAAGAAATTATGGTATCAACTGATGAAAAAGATGAACAACTTTGGGTTCTTACAGACAACAAAGATCTAAAGCCAGGGGTAAAGTCTTCTAATTCCCACCCCGCCGAAGCATAGTTTCTTGTCATGTTTAGTAACATTTTGGTGACACCCATGCTTTGTCTGTCTTAATTGTCTTCTCGCTTTCCATTCTTCAAGATTGTTTACTATGCTGGTCATTCTTTCTTTTGCACAAGCTTTATCTCTATCTCTATGCTTTATGTTTTGATAAATCTATATTGTACCCAGCCTCTACCTGGAGCCTAAATTTTATTTTATCCTGCCCCTATGGTTGGCGCTAGGGCTACGAAATAGGTCAGTCCGTGTGGTGTTTGTGTTCGTGTCAAGGTTAAACGGGTCGAGAATCTGTTGACCCAAACTAACCCACTTATTAAATGGGTTGGATGCTGACACAACCTGTTACTAAATGTTAATGACCTGTTAACCCGTATTTTCTATTCTCTGAACTAATGGAAAATTAGAAAAACATGAAAGCTTTCCTAAGAATCAAAAGTCCTGACCATATGTAGTGTACATTAGGTAGTCTGAAATTGCTAAAATGGGGAAGATACTTGAAATTCTATTACATTACTTATTTATTTCAAGTTATTTAAAGTTAAATTTGACATATTTGATTAACGGGGTCGGTCATTTTCGTTTTGAAATTCTCAAACTTATCTATGTCATTTGTTCACCCAAAAAAAAAAAAAAAAAAAAAAAAAAATCATACCGAACCCATTTAGCTAAACATTTTACTCAATTAAACGGGTTGGAAATCTCAAGAGTCAAGACTAACCCTATATGCGTGTCTGGTTCTTGTCATGTTGTCATATCATGTCAATCTTTGACACTTGGCACCATATTTGCAGATGCCATTTGAGAATGTACTGTTATTTATACGATTATTTTTGCTTAGCAAACTGCATTGAGCTTGTAAGAAACTCATTAGACTACTGAAAAGTTTGGTGAGATACTGAGATCCATCTGAATGGTAACATCTTTTCAGGAAGCCAAGTACTGTCAATCATTTGGCCCCATCACTATCACAGACATCGTGGGTAGAGTACTCTACAGAATGTCGTCGACCCAGGATGGCCCTGTACACAATAGGTTTGCCCTGAAACATGAACCTGTCTTTCCTTTCCGTTCCATCACACACAAAAAGAGAATTACAAATTTATCTTCTGTGAAAAATGACAGTTTCTTGTTGCCTTTTCATGGTTTATGAAGTAACGAGAACAAGGATGATGATGAAGCGGTTATTGATCAGATGGCTAAGAGTTCAAAAACTTGATTTTTCTGTTGGAGAATCATGTACTACTCTGGGTTTCTTGATAAGCTTGTGCTGATACAAATATTTGCTGAAACCTTCAATTTAATGTGCATATATTAGCTCTCTGTTTCCTTAGCATGTCGCGGATGCAAGGTAGTGCTCAATCTGCTAGGTATCGACTTGGTATCTAATGTCAATTTGTTCTGTTTTCCCCTCAAAATAAATCAAAAAGGGGAATAGAGAGATGTGTGCAATTGCAACTTGCTCGTTTGAGTATTCTTGTGAAGACTATATGGTAGTAGCAAAAACAGTTTCATGATTGTTAGTTGGGATAAACTAAAATAGCAAGATTTAGGTTGGATTACTTTCACAACTTTCTAATGAATTTGGTTCAAGTTTGTATATCTTTGCTAGAGTACTATTGAATAGGAATACAGTAACCAAGTGTTAAAACTTAAAACTGATTAATTCACTTACTAATTTGAAGGTAACTTTTGAGATTTTACAGAACCCTTGTAGACTTGTAGTAGCATTATGCAGTTCATGTTGGACAATGTCTTCTCACATTCTCTAATAATTGTCAGAGATCATAATATCATATCGCGGTGTCATATGCCCATGGATTAATGGAACTAGAAGACACGTATTTAGAGACACATCAAAAAAACACTGGTAGCATAGGTAGTGGATCAAGTAGGTCAATAACTGAGTTCAAATTGGGGAAGAAAAATAATACATTCTCTAGTGCCAAAGTGTGAAACCAATCCACCTCAAAAGAAAAAAAAAGAAAAAAAAGGTGTGAAACCAATCAACCTCGTCAAGCACTCTAGACGTATTAAAGATTGTTCAAATTGAGTCAAGCACTTTAGACGTATTAAAGATTGTTGATATAGAAAGACATAACATCGTCAAGCTTAAAAGTGTCCGTTCTTTTTAGTTGAAAAACATTGAACTAAAATGATGAACTAATAAACTGACTGATGATGAACTGAATTGAACAGAACTAAAAAATAAGTTGAGGATAACGGAGGCTAATCTTCCACATATATGATTTTGTCCTCAGTCATTTTAGACAATGCATAAACGGAAAAGTCAAAGCAATCTGCCAAGCTAAAGACTAACTAAATAGTATTTAAATAGTAACATAAGAAGAAGCAAGCAAGCAAACACTCAAACTTAAAAATATGAAAGCAAACAAAACCAAACCACTCCCCGTGCCTTGAGTTGATGGTTTTTGAGGGAAAGGAAGTCTGTTTCAAAACAATTGGGGGGGGGGGGGGGGGCGGGGTTTGTTTAGGTAGTGGATCAAGAAGGTCAATAATTGAGTTCAAATTGGGGAAGAAAAATAATACATTCTCTAGTGCCAAAGTGTGAAACCAATCCACCTCAAAAGAAAAAAAAAGAAAAAAAAGGTGTGAAACCAATCAACCTCGTCAAGCACTCTAGACGTATTAAAGATTGTTCAAATTGAGTCAAGCACTCTAGACGTATTAAAGATTGTTGATATAGAAAGACATAATATCGTCAAGCTTAAAAGTGTCCGTTCTTTTTAGTTGAAAAACATTGAACTAAAATGATGAACTAATAAACTGACTGATGATGAACTGAATTGAACAGAACTAAAAAATAAGTTGAGGATAACAGAGGCTAATCTTCCACATATATGGTTTTGTCCTCAGTCATTTTAGACAATGCATAGACGGAAAAGTCATAGCAATCTGCCAAGCTAACGACTAACTAAATAGTATTTAAATAGTAACATAAGAAGAAGCCAGCAAGCAAACACTCAAACTTACAAATATGAAAGCAAACAAAACCAAACCACTCCCCCTGCCTACATCTGATTGCTCAAAGTTCCTTTCATCCCCGTCATTCACACCGGCCCTTGCCTTATTCCTAGTTGTCATATTACAGCATCTGGCACCAACTATTGCCCTCGGGAATGACACCGATCATATTGCATTGTTGGCCATCAAGAGCCAACTGGTTGATCATCCTGGGGGTGTTTTAAGCTCATGGAATCATTCAGTACACCATTGTTATTGGGGAGGGGTTATATGTGGTCATAAACATGGGAGGGTCACTAACTTGGATTTAAATTCAAGAAAACTGTCAGGAACCATATCTCCCTTCATAGGAAACATGAGCTTTCTTAGGGAGCTTGGGCTTTTTAATAATAGCTTGTATGGCCAGATTCCCTCCGAGATAGGTCGTCTGTCTAAGTTCACATGGCTCGCTCTTTACAGCAACAATTTCATAGGACCTCTCTTCGAGGTCATAGGGAACCTCACCTCCTTAGATACTCTAGATTGCTCTGACAATGCTTTCACAGGAACAGTTCCTGACAACATTGGTTATAAGATGAGAAATCTAAATTGGCTCAACATCGGAAATAATAAAATCTCTGGTAAACTTCCCCCATCTATTTTCAATCTTTCCTCACTTAATGCACTAGGGTTGGACAATAACCAACTTCAAGGAAGTCTTCCACCAGATATAGGCATCACACTTCCCCAACTAGGAAATCTCTCCCTCTCTGGGAACAGTTTTTCAGGACCAATTCCAATCTCCATACAAAATCTCACAAGTCTGGAATACCTTGAACTAGATTCCAACGATTTCACAGGACAAGTACCACTTGATTTTGGACGTCTCCACAAACTTCAAGAGCTTTATCTTCCTTCCAACCGCCTACAAGGTGACCTCAAATTTATAGATACATTAGTAAACTGTAGCAGCTTGAGAGTCCTAGCGTTGGGTTTCAACGATTTTACAGGAGCATTACCCAAATCTTTGGCCAATCTCTCCACCACATTAAACAGTCTTGGTTTGGCAGGAAATCAATTAAGTGGGGAAATCCCTGTGGGTATTGGCAATCTTATCAACCTTGAGTTACTATTTATGGGCAAAAACAAACTCATCGGAACCATTCCTCTTGATATTGGGAAGCTTCAACACCTAGAACAGTTATATATGGATTTCAACAGACTAATTGGTGGAATTCCTGACTTCTTTGGAAATTTCTCACGTTTGACGGACCTTGATCTAAATGGAAACAAATTAGAAGGTAGCATACCTCCAACAATTGGCAATTGCCAAAACATGTTATCTATGGATCTCTCACAAAATGACCTTAATGGAACCTTGCCATATGAGCTTTTTGGAGGATCAGCTAAATTTCTAGAGGTGGATCTGTCCCAAAACCGCTTAGAAGGACCCCTGCCTTTGGAGATCAGCAAGCAAACAAGTCTAGTAGTGTTAGATATGTATGGAAACAAGTTGTCAGGTGAAATTCCAAACGGCCTTGGGAGTTGTCCTATGCTTAATTTCATAGATATGAGTTTTAATTCCTTCCATGGAAATATTCCGCCATCCTTCGCTTATTTAAAAAGCCTTTCAACATTAGATCTTTCACATAACAATCTTACTGGCCCAATCCCAGATTACTTCTCCAGTTTTCCTTTGGAATACCTAAGCTTATCTTACAATAATTTTGAAGGTAGGGTTCCTTTGAATGGAGTTTTTGCAAATGCAAGTGCAATGTCTCTTGTTGGAAATCCCAAGCTTTGTGGAGGAATTCCCAAGCTACATTTACCACGATGCGTGGAGAAAGATACGAAGAAAAAGAGAATGTCTCTTGCACTGAAATTGACAATTCCAGTGATATGTGCATTTGTTGGGGTAGGCATGGTGGCATGGTTGTACTTGACTTGTCACAGAAAGGAAAAAAAATCTATTGAATCTGGTCTATTGATGAGCGAATCGTTCTTACAAGTTTCTTACAACATGCTACTCAACGCAACAGACAGGTTCTCCTCCGAGAATCTACTTGGTGCTGGATCATTTGGATCTGTGTTCAAAGGGAACCTGGAACCACGTGGAAAGACGGTAGCTGTGAAGGTACTTAACCTTACACATCGAGGTGCTTCCAAGAGTTTCATGTCAGAGTGCAAAGCCTTGAGGAATATCAGACATCGAAACCTGGTGGGGATAGTAAGTGCTTGCTCAAGTATTGATTTTCAGGGAAACGATTTCAAAGCCCTTATTTACGAGTTCATGCCCAACGGAAGTCTGGATAGATGTTTACATGAAGTTGGAAATGTATCTCTTGTTCAAAGGGTGCACATAGCTATTGATGTGGCTTCTGCACTCGAATATCTCCATCATGGTTGCGAGTCTCCAGTGGTGCACTGCGACTTAAAACCAAGCAATGTTCTGCTTGATGATGACATGGTGGCTCATGTAGGTGACTTTGGATTAACAAAGTTCCTTTCTCAACACCAGAACCTAAATCAAAGCAGTACAACTGGAATCAGGGGAACTGTTGGCTACGCTGCTCCAGGTACGTAACACAAATTATCATACAATTATCTAAATGATCTTCTAATGAGGACTATATCTATATGCAATCTATATGTAATCATTTGCCAAATATACATTAAAGTTTATAGCTTTTCATATTGTAAAGTAGCTCACACCAAAATTTTACTTTTATTAGATGTTAGAAATTCATTTCCTTGAGCAACTGGCAACTGTTCCAACAGACAAGTATGTCTAGGAGAAATAATCTTTCATATATCCTGTTATGCTTTCATAATGTAAACTAATCATGTATACAAAGCTTATGTGTGCACCTAGCTAGTTAGAGATAATAATAGATATAACAAGTAAAAAGATCAGCAGAAATAACATCTGTACATATTTGGGGCTAAGCAATCTTGTGGATTCTTTTTCATAAGAGTACGGGCTAGGAGGCGAAGCATCAACACAAGGTGATGTGTATAGTTTTGGGATTCTGCTACTAGAGCTCATGACAGGCAAGAGACCTACTGACAATATGTTCAAGGAAGATTTCACCCTTCATATGTACGCCAAGGCAGCTTTGCATGACCTTGATCAAGTGCTGCAGATTATCGACCCAATTCTTGCAGAAAGTGAATGTGATGAAGGAACCAATGATGAAACAAGGTCGCCACAAGCCACGCTACAGCAAAAGGCTGAATGTATGGTTTCCATGGCTACGATTGGAGTAGCGTGCTCTGACCCCTTACCACTACGTCGAATGAAGGTGACTGATGCAATGAGCGAGCTAATGCGAGCTAGGAACATCATTTCGAATACAAAACGGATTAGACGCAATATGCAATGAGGTATCTTCCCCTGCTTTGATCATCAATAGGCCATAAGGATTAAGCTTATTCAATTTAGAAAGTTTGATAGGACTCGAGGTTGAATATGTTCTGCCAAATGTTTTTGACAAGTATACAGATTTTCTAGTTATCTTGTTTTAATTAGTTCCAACAAATTAGTAACACTGATGATTTTCCAGGAACATGAAGCAGAGACGGCTACTATGCCAGTTGAAATATCAGAGCTTAGTATACGAAGGTGGAGGGGGATTTGAACTTGGGACCTAATGTACTGAGGACCTCAGTCTTGTCTTAACCACTTGGCTACAACCTCATTGGCTCAGTCAGTAATCCATTGATAAATCAGCAATCCGTTCTTTATTTTGTGACCCTTATGAATGTACCATAATAATTTCCGTTTTCTTTTTTTTCATTTTCCTTATTATGTTAGTGTATCTATAAATTTAGTTCAAAATTGGTATCGATGGTTTCCTCCAATTATTGGGAGAAAGTTGTGCCATATTGTGCATATCAGTCATCATATTTTATATTTGTAACATTCTATCGACCAAAAGAAACATAAGCTCCAAATAAAAAATAGTTAATCTGCTAAGAGTTTTCTGTTTTATTAGTTCCAACCATCTGAAAATGTGCTTTTAACTTAAAAAAGAAATATTTATAAATGGAAAAGTTTAAAGTATACTGAATTATAACAATATATATTAAAGCAAGGGATACTGAACTATGAAGAAGTACACTAAGATATGCCTAACTATTACGAATTACATTGCTATATACCACACTGTAAACTTAAGTGAAAATTAATTTTCAATGACCCAAGCTTGTAAATAGACTAAGGCTCTGTTTCACTTAAATTCAATTCAGTTCATGTATATCTTTATTACTCAGAAAACTATTTATTACGAAATAAATTCACGATGATAATTATGTCATCGGAAAGATTTCAAAGCATACTTTCAAACGAGTCTAATATTGAATATGTTTGGACGATTTAAAAGTGGTAAAAGGTCAAGTTTAAAAAATCAATTTATTTCAAGTCACTTAAGTTTTTAACAGTTGGAAATAACAAAGTCTAACGTACCCTTTACTAGAGTGAGAGATATGTCTCCTATTTTTTCAGAGTCAAAAGGAAATTTGGGCAAAATAAAAATAAAAAAAAACATGAATGAGGGCTATTTGTGTGTGTGTTTTTTTTTTTTGTTTTTTTTTTTTTTTTCATGTACTTTGGCCAATGTGGTCATAAAACTTTTTCTATAAATTGAACCCTCATATATGACTAATTAAGGTTGAATTTGCTTAAAAATATCAACAAAACTGAAAACTTTCCTAAATTATATACCACATTTTATAAGTTTTGTAGTAAGTCGTCACTGTTAGCAGCCTAATATAACTTTTGCATATTACCAATTGGTCGGTGTTATACTTTTGTGTCACAAACATACATTTTAGGATCCACTCCCTCATTTGATATGGTTTAAAATTAATAGGCTAAATCCAAAGACTTTCTTGCCTTGTAAAAAAAATAAAATATTTAAGGATTATGATCTATTTCTTTTTTTATTTTATTTTTTGTAAAAAATCGATGTAAACTATAAAGGTACATATATTTTTTAAAATGAAAAGTATCAAAGGTCCCGTTATATACACCCTCAACGTTTAAATCTTTGGTTATCTATGCTATCGACTTTGAAAACTTGCTATACGAGTATGGTAGCCATTTTGGTCACTCGGGTCATTGAATGCCAGAAAATAGAATTAGCTTTAGACATTTTGCATTTTTTTTTATTTTTATTTTTTGATACGAGAAACCCTCAGCCACCACTCTTTGAGTGTGCACTAGATAAATTCCGAGTGCAAAGAGCTTAGTGGGAATTGAACCCATGACCTTTGTCATGAAATTTCAACCCCACGACCAACTCCACTACCCCTTAGGGAACACATTTTGCATCTAATGACTTGTATAACCTAAAAATATGAATGTCAATAGAATGACTTGTACAACCAGCTTCGAAGTTGATGACATAGTATGAACAAGGGTGTATGACCTTCGTTACGTTGCTTTCTTTTCAATGCGGTTTGCAGACTTTGTACATTTCGAATCACCAAATTAAATGTCTAAATAGTTTATTGCATGAAAACAATCTATGAGTAACACATATCACATTCATTGTGTATCTCATACTACTTTTTATTTTTGTAAGATCAACGGATACAAAAGAAAACATTTTTCTTCTACATTATCACTCCAATAGTAAATTATTATAGTTACCTATGAAAATTTACTACGAGTACCTATTTGGAATGATTTTGTTTTTTTTTTTTTTTCATTAACACGCAAGGAAGCTGGTGACTTAGGTCTTAGGGGCATGCCATTACATTTGGGAAAGGGGATGACCCAAAACACTATTATCAACACCTCAATTCTAAATTAAGGGTAATAAAACTTGAACCCTCAGCTTCAAGATTGGAGGTGTGCGCGCATTACTTACTGAACTCCCAGCTTTTGCTCTCCCATTAGGACTCATCCCTAGTGGATTTTTTTGCATGCAGCATATTGTTCTTTTAATGCAGTGAATAGCTTACATGTGACTCAAAACATATACGTCATGCACCCCAAGAAAAAAGTATCAATTACCCCATGCCGCCACCGTCACCGTCACCTTAACATTAGGTACGTTTAGCTTACTTGGCGTCTTTAATGGAAGATTTGAGTTTATCCACTATTGTCAAAAGCTCAGAATTTCCTTCACAAGATTCTTTTAGCAACTCCATTCTTTGATCAATGTGGTCCATATGTGACGGGAATCTGGCGTTCTGCTCCAATTTCTGTATTGCAGAACAGTATTGATACTGGATAAAACCGAAAATCATGGCCTGCAATGAAAAATTCCTCCATGAAACCAAAGATAAAGAAAACAATTCACTTTAAATTTTTTAGTAACAACAACAACCTAGTTCTAAGGGCGGCGTCTAAGAAAGTCCAGATGTACACAACTTTAAATTTTTTCACTAAGACTACTAAAAATAGGAAAGAAACTAGGCTCCTATGCTCTACCCCACATAAGAAGGGGACATACATTTTCAAGCCATTAAGCTGTCATGCATGTGATCGTTATCAATTATCATTTTAGAACAATTGGGCAGTTGGGCTTCCTATAATACCGAGTATGTCTTATGAAGCAGCAGAGTAGTTGAAGGGAGATTACCACAGCCTCACGGCCTCACAGAGAATGGTCAAATTAATCTATATCTGTAGCTTGCCTACCAAAAGTAATCGCAACTAATAGTTGGTAGAAATGAAAGATGAACGAACAAATGAATTGCAGAATAGTACCTCATGCTGCTGCTTACGCGAATAGTCCCTTAGCAGCGATTTCACAAGTTTGTTCCGCAGGGGTAGCCTCTCGACTCTCGTCACTGTGATTGTGGAAAATGAACGATGACAGATGGTGTACAGCAATAGTATAAGTCATGGAAACCCGAGCTGCGGCTCTGTCAAGGGAACCAGAAATCCAGGATTTCACATAGGCCTCTAAAATACCGTGATCCTCCTGCATGGAACCAAAGTGGACAAATGTTTCATCTCAAGTATGCAAGTTTCAGAACTCCAGTACCAAAAAATATATCTCATAGCAACAAACACACCTCCGACCCACGACAATCACACACACACAAATGTAATGAGTTCAATTGGCCAATCTCTTCAAGTTTTACTGTCCCCCTTTGACTCTGTTGCATTTCCTGGAGTTGCTTTGTGTGTGTGTGACTCTGTTGACTGCTCGTCCTTACTTTGAACAGAAAATTTCAACACACCAGTATTAATAATTTGAAGTGCAATATTAGAGACGAAGTTTGGCAACACTGGTCCAGTTTTACTGTCCCCCTTTGACTCTGTTGCATTTCCTGGAGTTGCTTTAACGAGCACAGTGTGAAGCATGTGTGTAATAGCTGAAAATATCCATAACAAGGAGGATACATGAGTATTACGGTTTATGAACTGGTTTTTCACTCCATTTTCTTGGTAAAGTAACTTTGAAAATGTGGATTCACTCATCAGTTCCATCCACTTCAAAGCTGTATCAACCATTGGACCAACATCACTCCAGCACCAAGTTTCCATGTTATGAAACTGATGGTTTGTATTCCGTGTAGAATACGGATCAGGTAGTTTTGTAGCTAATGTTTCTAGAACAAGGTACACTTCCTTACTCATGGCAGCAAATTCTTGAAAGAGATTTGCTTTCATCAGTTTGTCAAATGTGGGAGGATTCAGCCATAGGCACAATGCAGGGAAGAAGCTTGAGAAGTAAGAAACACACTGATCATAGATGATGCAGACCTTCCAAAAACGTAACTGTTCTATCATCAGCTCTGAAGCCAATTTACAGTTCTCTCTCCCACATTTTACCCACTCATCAACTGAAGACGTAGCACAGTATAATTGCCACGTCCAAAAACCACTTAGAAGGACCCCTGCCTTTGGAGATCAGCAAGCAAACAAGTCTAGTACTGTTATATATGTCTGGAAACAAGTTGTCAGGTGAAATTCCAAACGGCCTTGGGAGTTGTCCTATGCTTATGTTCAAAGATATGAGTTTTAATTCCTTCCATGGAAATATTCCGCCATCCTTCGCTTATTTAACATTAATCTTTCACATAACAATCTTTCTGGCCCGATCCCTGACTACTTCTCCAGTTTTCCTGTGGAAAATTTAAGCTTATCTTACAATAATTTTGAGGGTAGGGTTCCATTGAATGGAGTTTTTGCAAATGCAAGTGCGATATCTCTTGTTGGAAATCCCAAGCTTTGTGGAGGAATTCCCGAGCTACATTTACCAAGATGCATGGAGAAAGAGAGGACGGAAAAAAGAATGTCTCTTGCACTGAAATTGACAATTCCAGTGATATGCGCGTTTGTTGGGGTAGGCATGGCGGCATGGTTGTACTTGATATGTCACAGAAAGGAAAAAAAATCTATTGAAGCTGGTCTATTGATGAGTGAGTCGTTCTTACAAGTCTCTTACAACATGCTACTCAAAGCAATAGACGGGTTCTCCTCCGAGAATCTACTTGGTGCTGGATCATCTGGGTCTGTGTTCAAAGGGACCCTGGAACCACTTGGAAAGACGGTAGCTGTGAAGGTACTTAACCTTACACATCGAGGTGCTTCCAAGAGTTTCATGGCAGAGTGTAAGGCCTTGAGGAATATCCGGCATCGAAACCTGGTGGGGATAGTAAGTGCTTGCTCAAGTATTGATTTTCAGGCAAATGATTTCAAAGCCCTTATTTACGAGTTCATGCCCAATGGAAGTCTGGATAAATGGTTACATGAAGTTGGAAATCTAACTCTTTTTCGAAGGGTGCACATAGCTATTGATGTGGCTTCTGCACTCGAATATCTCCATCATGGTTGCGAGTCTCCAGTGGTGCACTGCGACTTAAAACCAAGCAACGTTCTCCTTGATGATGACATGTTGGCTCATGTAGGTGACTTTGGATTAACTAAGTTCATTTCTCAACACCAGAACCTAATTCAAAGCAGTACCACTGGAATCAGGGGAACTGTTGGCTACGCTGCTCCAGGTACGTAACACAAATTATCATACACTTATCTTAATGACATTCTAATGAGGACTGAAACATTAGTAGAAGTATATCTATATGCAACAATTTGCCAAATATAAATTAAAGTTTATAGGTTTTCAAATTGTAAAGTAGCTCAGACCAAAATTTTACTTATATCAGAAGATAGTAATGCATTTCCTAGAGCAACTGGCAACTGTTCCTATAGACATAAGTATATCTAGTAGAAATAGTCTTCCATATCCTGTTATGCTTTCCTAATGCAAAGTAATCATGTATACAAAGCTTATGTGTCCACCTAGCTAGTTAGAGATAATCTGTTTAAAAATAAACGAATAGAGATAACAAGGATCAGCAGAAATAACATCTGTACATATTTGGGGCTAAGCAATCTTGTGGATTCTTTTTCATAAGAGTACGGGCTAGGAGGCGAAGCATCAACAGAAGGTGATGTGTACAGTTTTGGGATTCTGCTACTAGAGCTCATGACAGGCAAGAGACCTACTGACAATATGTTCAAGGAAGATTTCACCCTTCATATGTACGCTAAGGCAGCTTTGCATGACCTTGATCAAGTGCTGCAGATTATCGACCCAATTCTTGCAGAAAGTGAATGTGATGAAGGAACCAATGATGAAAGAAGGTCGCCACAAGCCACGCTACAGCAAAAGGCTGAATGTATGGTTTCCATGGTTACGATTGGAGTAGCGTGCTCTGACCCCTTACCACTACGTCGAATGAAGGTGACTGATGCAATGAGCGAGCTAATGCGAGCTAATGCGAGCTAGGAACATCATTTCGAATACAAGACGGATCAGGCGCAATATGCAATGAGGTATCTTCCCCTGCTTTATTTGATCATCGATAGACCACAAGGATTAATCAATTTAGAAAGTTTGATAAGACTCGAGGTTGAATATGTCAGCTGAGTTTCTCCAAAATCTAATCAAGTTCTGGTGATATGTTGTAACAAATCATTTTGACAATTATACAGAATTTCTAGCTATGTTGTTCTAATTAGTTCCAACAAATAAGTGACACTAATGATTTTGCAGGAACATAAAGCAGAGACTCCAGTCTGCCAGTTGAAGTATCAGAGCTTAATATACATGAGCTAGGAACATCATTTCGAAAACATGAAAAATCAAGCGCAATATGCAATGAGGTATCTTCCCCTGATTTGATCATCGATAAACCATAAATCAATTTAGAAAGTTGAATATGTCAGCTGAATTTCTTCCAAAATCTAATCAAGTTCTGGTGATATGTTCTATGAAATCTTTTTGACAAGTATACAGAAATTCTAGTTATGTTGTTCTAATTAGTTATCATCGATAAACCATAAATCAATTGACTTCTTGATTATGAATGAAATACATAGATGACACATTTTATCATGAATGAGCTCTTTGATTATATTGCTTTAACATTACGAGCTCTTTAATAATGAATGATTATAATTATTATGTTTGATTGCTCCCTCTATTCACTATGAATAGAAAGCGCTACAATTTTTTATTTGTGCTTAATTATAATTGTTTATTTTATTTTAGCACTATTATGCATCACAAGTTTGCCAACATCAAAAAGGGGGAAATTGTTGAGTAATTGAGTTTTGAAGATGATAAACTTATTTAATTATAAAGTGATGCTACTTAATTTGTGTGTTAGTGTTTCAGGAATTTATTTATGCAAGAGTTTGCTAGATAAAGATCAAAAAGAAGACACAAGTTATTCTTGTGTTCTCTAGGTTATTTATTTATTTCTTAGAGTTCATGTTAAAGCGATGCAATTATATAAATGTGGAATTTATATTTATTAGGCAACAAATTAATAAACGTATAAAAAAGTCTTTGTGTTTGGGAACGGTCCTTGAAACTTCAGTGTTCACTGGAACGTTGCCTACACACATACAAGGATACGTTCAATCGGTTGAGATAAATTTAAGATCAATATCTTAAATTTAGTCTCTTATAATTTATATCCTTTTTATTGTGCCAAATATATTATTTGCAAAAGAGATTTTTCTGAAATCTATTTATTCTTATATTTGGCTACATGGTTTTTAACTAGGAAGAAAATACTTTCTATAAAGATATTTATTTTATTTTCTTCATAAAAACTGATTTGGATATATATGCTTTATATGATGAAGATATTTATTCTTCTTTATGAAAATCTTATTTACCAAGTCAAGGAAAAAGAGATTTGGTTTCCTAGTTGCAAATAGGTTTCCTAGTTGCTTTTTACTTCTTGGTTATGGGTATAAAAAGAAGTCTAAAACCTAAAATCAGTTTTTACCCCTCTCACCGTATTGAACGGACAAATTATTTGAGAGAGTCTAATTGACAAACGTTTACACATTATAGAGAACGTTGCCTAATAGTTATAAGTTTCACACGTTGTATTCATTGCAAAGCTATAGGTTTTATATTGTACCTTTCCACTTATTGAAGTTCATCAAGGTAACATTGTTCCATCGATTAGGACAGCTAGAGTTAGTTGTTCAGATATTGGCTTGGGTGAGTGCCTAAGTGCGTTTGGCTTGGAAGAGTTTCTAAGTGCGTTTGGCTTGGAAGAGTGTTCGAGTGTGAGATTAAGTTAGAGTTAACTTGATCTATTTGTACTATTCTCTTAATAAAAGAAGTAGTCTTTAAAGTCATTCGGGCCGTGGTTTTTTATCCTTTGTAAGTTACAAAGGGTTTTCCACGTAAATCGTGAGTGCTTTAATTCTAGTTCTTTTATACTTGTTTTAAATTCCGCAAATTTGGGGTAACATAGTTCATCCCCCCTCTTGTGTACCTTGTGCTACTAACAATTGGTATCAGAGCCTTGTTTTCTCTTAGATACAGGTTCACTCTTGAAGAGAATGTCGATCTCAAACACATCGAATGGTATTAAAGAGGGTCAATCTGCTGTAAGACCTTCATTCTTCGACGGGCGAAACTACTCTGGATGGAAAATCGTATGAAAATTTACATTAAATCTGAAGACTATCAGGTATGGCATGTAGTTAAGAATGGACCGTTTAAAATTGTTGACACGGCAGGTAAAGAAGTAGAAGAGGATAAATGGACTGAAACCAATTTTAGAAAAATTGAAAAAATTGCTAAAGCAATGAAATTTTTATATTGTGCCTTAGATTCTGATGAATTAAATAGAATATTTGCTTGTTCTAGTGCTAAAGAAATTTGGGATACTTTACAAACTGCTCATGAAAGATCTAATAAAGTGAAATTATCTAAAATCGATTTACTAGTTCAACAATATGAATCTTTTGAGATGAAGAAAAACGAATCGATTAAGGATATGTTTACCCGCTTTACTATTATTATAAATGAGCTAAAGTCTCTTGGCAGAGAATATGCAGTGGAAGATCAAGTTAGAAAAATTCCGAGGAGTCTACCGAATACAGGACATTGGATGCCCAAAGTTACTGCAATTCAAGAAGTTAGGGATCTCACAAAACTACAACTGGACCAACTGATGGGATCTCTGTTAACTCATGAGATGAAACTTGAAACTCGACCCCCAGAGTCATCAAATAAAGATAGAGGACTTGCTTTCAAGGCCAATGAAGATGATGAGCCAATCGGAGATTTTGATAAAGATGATATTATGCTTATTGTCAAAAAGTTTTCCAAATTCTTAAAGAATTTTAAATCTAATAAAAACTCTAGCAAAAACAAAAATTACTCCACTAATGTTTACAAGCAAAATATTAATGATGGACGTTGTCATAAATGCAGGTTACCTGGACATATGATAAATCAATGCCCATTGTGGGATATGGAGAAGAAGAAAGATAAAAGAGCAAATTTATCCACCACAATAGACAAAGAGATAGACAAAGTGATGGCTGAATTGAGAGAAGAAGAAGTAGATTCGGAAGAAGAAGAAGAATATCCTCCGCAAGCCCACTTAGCGCTTATGGCAATTTCGGATGATGAGACCGATGATGAAGAAGATATTGAGGTATCTATGAACGAACTAAAATCTAAATTATCTTCTTTTTCAAAAGAAAAATTGATGAATGTCATGAATGTTGTTATAAATAGTTCTCAAGAGACATTATCTAAAATTAAAGAAGAATCTGAAAAGAGCAATTTAATTTTAATGAATGAAATCAATGACCTAAAAAACAGGATTAATACTCTTGAGAAATTAGAAAAAATGTCCACTGGCAAAATATGTGAAGTAGAAAAGAGTAATGAAACGTTGGTTGTGCTCAATAAAAATCTGAAGGAAGAAAACGAATTTATGAAAAATAAAACAAAAGAGATAGAAAAAGAAAATCGTTCGCTAAAAGAAAAGAACGTCATCTTAGAAAAGGAAAGAGGAACGTTGGAGAACAATTTGAAACAACGTTCCCTAGAGTTAGAAAAGAAGAAACGCTCAAACTACAACTTAGTAAAAGAATTGGGAACGTTGGGTAAAAACTTGAAGAAACGTTCTATAGAATTAGAGAAGCTAAATTATAAACTGAACTTCGTAAAAGGATCAGAGGTTTATATTAGTTCTAAGGACCATTCCCACTCCTTGCAGAAACGTTTGGATCATCGTACTAAAGAAAATCAGACCCTTAAAAACAATCTGTCAAAATTGGAGAAAAATAAGACTACTGCCACACACAAAGGAAATTTGTGGTATATTGGACAAAAAGCTTATGAGATGTATATGAAGCATGTCAATACACCTTCCAATCAAAAAATTAGGACCATAGCTAAATCTAGTCCTAAAAAGAAATATAGAAAATAAGTTGATGTGCTAGAACATCGTGTTTGCATGCATTGTGGTCTTATTGGTCATTTTACTTATGAATGTCGTAAGAAATTATCTCATGATAAGAATAATGTCATGTTTAAACAAGTATGGGTTAGGAAAGATTCTTTGCATACTATTAATGCTACTAACCCAAAGGGAACCAAAAAGGTTTGGGTTTCCAAAACCATGAATTGATTGACTTTTGCAGGCTATATGAGAGGGGTAAACATTAGTATTGACTAATTATATCATGTTTGGATTTAACTTGAATTACTCTCACTCTTGGCCATTGAGAGTGAATGTGGTGATATTTGGCGACTATATAAGATGAAGAATTGTCAAGAGGAATAATGTTAGTAAGTCACTCACATATACTCTCTAAATAAGTGTTCTTGGTAGATGTATGTTTGAATGAAAATTTTGTTTGATATTACTTGGCTACATGACAAGGGGAATATGCTGAATTTTAATGCTTATTTTCATGTAGTTGATAATTTCGTGGGAATTATTTACAAGGAGAATATTCATTATGCTTTAAGTTTGTTCCTTGGAAATAATAGTTTACATATTAGTTTTGATTGATGACATATTATATTTGGTTGCTATATGTAAATGTGCCATTAATTTGTGGCACCCATTTACTATAGATGGATAGCATTCTAAATTGAAGTTTTTGTTGATTGATTAATAGTTGATATTTTTACAAAAGCTTTATATAGAAAAGAATTTGAGAATGATCACGCTTGATCTAGATATGGTTATGCTTGATTAGTTAGTATCATACATATGATCCCTCAATGATTGATTAGAGATTATTGATTTGTCATTATTCATAATCGATGCTTATTTACAAGGATATAATGTACGAGGCTTTGTTGATTTCATTTACATAATGCATTAATATAAAGGACTCGCTATGTCTCACTAGATGCTATACTGATACCGCATTTATTGTTTATTGTTACTATATCATACATCCAAAATTTTCTTTTGTGCAAGACGAATTCTTTCTCAAAAGACTGATTATAATTTGAAACCACATTACAAGCCAAATCAGTCTTTGAAAATTTGAGCAAATAAAACACAACCAAGCTCCACAAAGAAATTCTCTAACCATCTTTTTACCCCTTTTTAATGTCACGTTAAATATTTCGTTAGGGAGAATTATTGATGAGATTTGATATAGTCTTTATTTGGAGAAGTTATCATTTTCAGTATTCATACTAGTATTCATACCCGTGCGTTGCACGGTGTTAACTAAATTTATTACCCAAAAATCATTCATATTGAACAATGGAAAATTCTAATATCTAGTAAAAATCTTTCTCTTTAAACAAAAAAAAGTTATCACAACAATAAGCCTTGCCATAAAATAAAAAGATAATTTAATTATTGCAATTTATGGATAGGAGGGGAAAGATCCTCGTTATAACTACATGTGCATTATTTGTCGAGATCATTCATATAAAAAATTAAATAAAAATAATAATAAAATTTAATTGCTCGGTATCTTTGCAAACTTAAATGATTACTTTTTTCATCCACCTAATACAGATTCAACCTTGTAAACTTTCATATACAATATTTACTTTGAAATAAAATTTTCATTTCTCCCTCCAATCTGACCTGCAAAAGAACATTTTTGTTTTTCATTTCTCCATGTAGTGAAGAGTCAAGAAAAGCCAAGAAAAGAGAGAGAAAAATATTATCATGTAAGATAAAAGAGAGTTGGACTCAAGATACTACATTGTCGATAGCATTTTGAAAAAAACATTCAATGATATGAGCAATTGCAAACAAAAAGCAGAGCAATTGCAAACCAACATTAGGATAAAATTGGAATTTAAAGATTAGTCATCAATCTTATTTCTGATTTCACATCAGCTAGCAATTTATTGATTCATCTATATATGTTCTATGCATTTTCTAGCTAGGAAGTGACTCAGGAGAAACCTATGATTCTACATCCATATATTTTATTCTACCTAACTATCTGCTTAAGAATTCTACGGCAAGAAAACTTGAAGCAATGGATGAACGTACCTCAATATTGTATATGCCCATGTTTCCATCAAATGAAGATGCTGAAATGACCCCGGGTATCTTTGCCAATGAATATCAAAGTTCCAATTGATATCAGAAGGCGATTCGCAGAATATTTGCAATACATTATACCAGTAGAATCACCAGGGCAGGAGTCAACTGAAAACATTCACATCTAAAAACACTGGAAAAAGAGGTCCTGATCCTTGCATAACTTTTTTTTACTGTTCTTTCTCTAACTTGAAATGAATAATTGTCTCATATACTTCACATATATCCTCCCGTTTGAATTGCTTCTTTGATAAACTATAAACAGATGTTCAATAAATTTGTGCTAGAAAGTTACCTGATTTACTACTTATAATTGAATTAGATGCCTTCAACTCCACTGCCACCGCCCACCATTGTTATCCTTCATATCCTCCACCTGGACAAAAAGATATTGAGTAATCAGATTTCACTGCTCAAATAAATAAAATTATAACATCTACCAAGTGTCCAATTTACATTTCCTACATCAATCACCAATTGATTAATATATTTAAAATCAAAATTTATCTGGAAAAAAAAATCAACAATTATGCTCTCAATCAATCATTTCAAGTAAATCTATAGAATTTGAACCAAAGCTCGCTGAATTATAGATTGTAGGTGCACAAATATCTGAAGGCTCTAAATCTTCATCCACCGATCTTTTTGAAATAGTAGGAGGAACTACCCCATGAATCTCGGTTGTTGATGTTGTTGATGTTACTTAACAATTTGACTAATTGAGAATTTTGCTCCATGTTTCTTCCCCATTCCTATACGGGATTGATATTAGACGTGGGTATTATTTGCTAAACAGAAGGAGAAAATAATGGAGGTTGGTGAATTATATTTTATTATTTTATTATTTTTTAAGGGAGGAGGTGGGTGGAATGCTTGTAAGTTGTAAATTTTATTGAACGTGGGATGGTGGGATAGTTTTTTTTTGTAATTTATTTTTGCTTTTCTAATAGTTTTTTTTTTGTAAAATATAGATTGTAGGTGCACAAATATCTGAAGGCTCTAAATCTTCATCCACCGATCTTTATGAAATAATAGGAGGAACTACCCCATGAATCTCGGTTGTTGACGTTGTTGTTACTTAACAATTTGACTAATTGAGAATTTTGCTCTATAATTTTCTTCCTCATTCCTATACGGGATTGATATTAGACGTGGGTATTATTTTCTAAACAAAAGGAGAAAATAATGGAGGTGGGTGAATTTTATTTTATTATTTTATTATTTTTTAAGGGAGGAGGTGGGTGGAATGTTTGTAAGTTGTAAGTTTTATTGAACGTGGGATGGTGGGATAGTTTTTTTTGTAATTTACTTTTGCTTTTCTAATAGTTTTTTTTTTGTAATTTATTTTTGCTTTTCTAATTAATTTTTTTTCTATTTTATTAATGAACTCATGAGGAATTGACACGTGGCCAAACTCATGAGAAATTGATACATGACTAATCTATTTTCTCTCTCTGACAGCTTCTTTAGTATTAGTATATAGATATCTATCTGGCTGTAACGGAAAAGTTGTGCCCTTCAAAAAAAAAAAAAAAAAAAAAGGAAGTTTTGTAGCTTTCAACAAAAAAAAATCATCTGGAAAGAGAAAGGCGAAACAGTAGAGGTGAATTTATTGACATACTAGGAACGTTCCCTCTGTTATTCGAACGTTCTTGTTACATGTAGTGTGGAGTTTTTTTTCACGTGATTACAGAGGAGAAATAAGGAGAGATTCCCTATTTGTGATTCAATTTTCTTTTAAAGGAAGGATTTCTTTTTTAATACTAGATATACTTATTTTATATGGAAATGGTTGTTGGAGTAATATGCTAAAAAGGGGAGAAACGACAAAGGTAGGACGTTAAGCTTTGGCATACATATATTGTTCTAAGTTTTATTGCCACCTAATCGTCTACCATGTTGGAGAGATAAGGAATTCATATTGGTTAGTAGGAGAAATAAGGGTACTCTTGCAACAATGATGTTTTATAGTATTTTATCTTTACATTGTGACTACAACCTCTTAATATCTTTGTCTTTTGTGCTAATACCACTATGGTCATCAATTGACTTCTTGATTATGAATGAAATACATAGATGACACATTTTATCATGAATGAGCTCTTTGATTATCTTGCTTTAACATTACGAGCTCTTTAATAATGAATGATTATAATTATTATGTTTGATTGCTCCCTCCATTCACTATGAATAGAAAGCGCTACAATCTTTTATTTGTGCTTAATTATAATTGTTTATTTTATTTTAGCACTATTATGCATCACAAGTTTGCCATCAACAAAAAGGGGAAAATTGTTGAGTAATTGAGTTTTGAAGATGACAAACTTATTCAATTATAAAGTGATGCTACTTAACTTGTGTGTTAGTGTTTCAGGAATTTATTTATGCAATAGTTTGCTAGATAAAGATCAAAAAGAAGACACAAGTTATTCTCATGTTCTCTAGGTTATTTATTTATTTCTTAGAGTTCATGTTAAAGCGATGCAATTATATAAATGTGGAATTTATATTTATTAGGCAACAAATTAATAAACGTATAAAAAAGTCTTTGTGTTTGGGAACGGTCCTTGAAACTTCAGTGCTCACTGGAACGTTGCCTACACACATACAAGGATACGTTCAATCGGTTGAGATAAATTTAAGATCAATATCTTAAATTTAGTCTCTTATAATTTATATCCTTTTTATTGTGCCAAATATATTATTTGCAAAAGAGATTTTTCTGAAATCTATTTCTTCTTATATTTCGCTACATGGTTTTTAACTAGGAAGAAAATACTTTCTATAAAGATATTTATTTTATTTTCTTCATAAAAACTAATTTGGATATATATGCTTTATATGATAAAGATATTTATTCTTCTTTATGAAAATCTTGTTTACCAAGTCAAGGAAAAAGAGATTTGGTTTCCTAGTTGCAAATAGGTTTCCTAGTTGCTTTTTACTTCTTGGTTATGGGTATAAAAAGAAGTCTGAAACCTAAAATCAGTTTTTACGCCTCTCACCGTATTGAACGTAACAAATTATTTGAGAGAGTCTAATTGACAAACGTTTACACATTATAGAGAACGTTGCCTAATAGTTATAAGTTTCACACGTTGTATTCATTGCAAAGCTATAGGTTTTATATTGTACCTTTCCACTTATTGAAGTTCATCAAGGTAACATTGTTCCATTGATTAGGACAGCTAGAGTTAGTTGTTCAGAGAATGGCTTGGGTGAGTGCCTAAGTGCGTTTGGCTTGGAAGAGTTTCTAAGTGCGTTTGGCTTGGACGAGTATTCGAGTGCGAGATTAAGTTAAAGTTAACTTGATCCATTTGTACTATTCTCTTAATAAAAGAAGTAGTCTTTAAAGTCATTCGGACCGTGGTTTTTTATCCTTTGTGAGTTACAAAGGGTTTTCCACGTAAATCGTGAGTGCTTTAATTCTATTTTTTTATACTTGTTTTAAGTTCCGCAAATTTGGGGTAACACAATTCACTCCCCTCTTGTGTACCTTGTGCTACTAATAGGTACATTCCTGAAACTTTTCCTAACTATAATCCACCTTTTATAATTGTTTTTCTTGTTCCTTTAATGCGCCTTTTATAATAGGTTTTTTTTTTTTGCTAAGGGCATGTTCTTTTCAATTGGTTTTCAATTTTGTCCAATTGCTCCCAGTTTTTCCAAGTTTTCACCAGTTACCAGTTATAAAATACAGTTTTCCCCAATTTCCACTAATTTTGCCTCAATTTCTCCCAATTTCACCCAATTTTGATGCTTTTTTTTTCGATAAGTTAGAACCTTAATTAAAGTTAAGTAATAGTTCACAACCGAGGGTATAAAGCACCCCTCCTATCCGCCGCAAAAATGTTAATACAAGAGTTTTTCAGTTCATTACAAAACACAATTTGTGAAAACTCTTCATGTCCCATGGTTGCTTCCTTTGCCAAGATGTCCGCTAGTTTGTTCGATTCCCTGAACTGGTGTTGAATTTTAATTCCTTCAAACTCCTTCATGAGCTCCCTGCATTGATTAATCGTATTAGTCAAATAATTGTTCTTGACTACATTCATGTTGATGAGTGACACTGCAGTTAGGGAGTCAGTGTAGACAAGAATCTTCTTCCATCCTCTTTGGATCGCTTTGCTGTAGTCCTTGGTTGATCGCCCACATTTCAGAGCTGAGAATATCCCTTGCCCCTAGATGTTGTTGGAAACTTAACATCCATTAAAAATTGGTGTTAGTTTCACCATTTTTTTTCAGGATATAGTTTTATTATCTCCAAATAACTGACTAGACCTGATACTTACTAATTGGTATGGGATGGATAGTCGACCTTTTTGGGTTGAATGACAACTGAGCCTCCACATTTATGAGACTACAGCTCAATTCTTAGCCCTTGTTGACTCTGTAAATTTGTTGTTTGTTGTTGGAGCCAGATTTTGTGGGCACACATAAAAAAATCCTCTTCTCCCCAAATTTGTAGTGTAGTGTTAAACTTGGGGATCACATTATTGCGTATTATAACGAAATTGAATTTATTTTGTTAGGATATTCTCTAATTTCCTATTTGCGTGTAACCATAAAAGAATTTAGGGAAATTCCACATGGTACCTAGGGCTGAGCAGAAAATCCGGGTACCCAGTACCGGAACCGGAATTTGGTTCGGAATCGGTGGTTCCGGACCCGGAACCGGTCAACCAATTTCAATTCCGGTTCCTAAAAATAGGAACCGGTACCAATCAATTCCAATTCCGGTTCTTGACTTTTAAGAACCGAAACCGGTTGGGTACCCGGCGTGAACCAATAGTTTATTATTTAGATGATTATTTAATTTTCGAGGTTAAGAATTTTTCACTTTCTATCTTTAGTTGCTGGTATAAAGAAAGTGATAACTGGCTTTGCTTAGTTTACATTAACATAGACATAGTTAGTCAGTAGCTTAGCTTACAATAACATAGATAGTCAGTAGCATAGACTCATGGCAAAGATAATAAGCACTAAGCAAATAGACTTGTATTGTACTTTAGCAGAGAGATCACCCATGTTGTTTGAATATTTGACATTGGTTTTATCTTAAGGTTTTTTTTGTCACTAAATATATAATTATTTGATTTTAAACAATACAAAATTTGGATTTTACAATGAACCGGGTATCCAGGAATCGGTGGGTACCCGGTGGATCCAATTTCAATTCCTAAGAATTAGGAACCGGCGCAACCAATTTCAATTCCAATTCCTAATAATTAGGAACCGGTGGATTCAATTCCAATTCCGGTTAGTGCGATACCCGGTGGGTACCCGGTTGCGCTCACCCCTAATGGTACCCCTTTAATTTTGGCTTTTTCATTTGGTACCCAAAACATTTTCCGAAATCCAGGTGGTACCCATGTACTTGTAAAAAAAATTGCTCCGTGCCCAATTCCATTAGTTTTCCCGTTATCTTCTGACGTGTCAATCGGTTTTTATTTTTTTCCGTTTATGCTTCTATTTCAGCTATAATTTTTGGACCACACTACCCTTTATTTTCACCACCACCACTCTCTCTCCTCAAATCACATACCATCCCACTAAAACCTAATTCTCCCTCTCTCTCCACAACAACCAACCATTACCACCACCACATAAACACCCTTCTCCTTCTATTTTCTCAAACCAAATGAACAAAATTTAATAATATCAAATTTGATAATTTTTCGGAGGTTGGGGTTTCATGGTGGGGGTTTTGGAGGTGCGATTTTGAAGTGGGGGTTTCGTGGGTTTTAAGGGTGGGGTTTCGGGGTGGGGGTTTTCGGTGGTTGGGGCCCTTGGGAGTTCCAAGGTCGTGATTTCATGGGTAGCAGTTTTGGGGTGGAGGTGGTTAGGGTTTTGAGCTGGGGTGGTTGGGTGGGGTTCTCGGGTTGGGGGTGGTCGTGGGTTGTAATTGTGGCGGGGGGTGGGGGCTGGGTAGGGCGTAGGGGTGGCGGGTTTGTTGGTGGGTGGGTGGGGATGTTCTGGTGCGGGATGGGGATGTGTGGGGGTAGGGGGTTCGCTGGTGGGGTGGTGAACTGGTGGTTGGGTGGACGGTTGATGGTTATGGAGGGTCTGCTAGGGTGGTGGTGGTGGTGGTGGTGGTGATGGTGGTGGTGGTGGTGGTGGTGGTGGTGGTGATGGGTGATAGGGTTTCCATTGATGGAGTTTGAGATAAAAGATGAAGAAGAAGAAGAAGAAGGTTAAGAATGGTTGGAAAATTTATTAAGGGTAAAATAGGTATTAGAAAAAAAAAACTAACGGAAAATGACTGGAAAGGACACGGATCGAATACTATTAAAAACAAAAGGGTACCGTCTGAATTTAGAAAAATGTTTTGGATACCAAATAAAAAAGCCAAAATTAGAGAGATACCATGTGGAATTTCCCAAGAATTTAATTGATATACTCCATCTCCATATAGAATTGTTGATTTTAAAAGGGGGCTCGCATGAGTGTTAAGTGCACCTATGTGAGTTATCCTACAATGAAAGAAAATAAGAAATGAGGCTAGTACGTAATTTAGCGAGTTATTGCTTGCTTCTAATTATTTTTAAATTAAAATAGAAGCATTCTACTTGATCATATGTGTAATTTACTTTTCCTTCTTGTGTAGACACTCATAAGTTTCCTCATACGTACGACGTGGAGTTTCAAAAAAAAAACACAATCACTACAGTTGGACCTTGGAAATTGGCCGTTGTTATTGCCAGATTTTAAAACATTAATGTCAGGTCCACTATTTTGTACATTGACAATTTAACCCTTCATTATAAAAGGCAATCCAAATTATACTCTTCCTTCAATATATAGTTGATTTTGTGCACTTACTTTATAATATATTAAGTATTTAGGAAAGTCATATCATTATAATATATGTAGAATTGTCTTGTTATATATACAAAACGTTTGAGCAAGCAAAAAAATCTCATGAGCCATGGTGATACAAATGTTGCGAATTATTTTTTAATCCTAATTAACAACAGTAAGCCAACTTAATTTTTGATTTGATTGACGACTTCCCTATTTTTCATCACTGGGTAACTTTTATGTGCTAGTAATAAAGTATGTTCCATTAAAGCATGAACTGGCCTCAAACCCAATAATATTCAATGAATGACCATGAATTTTTACAAGCCATTATCTCGGATTGGAAAATGGTTTCTATGCTCCTAGCTTGTCCAGTAATACTTTACAAGCTCCATACATTTTGACAAAGTATTATTTTTGATTAATCTCAAAAAAGACTAATATGGTGGAACATTGGGCATGAGATTTTTGGTCCATAGAAATTTCCGTTAATGAACTTGCTGGTATCTAGTATTTTGGGCAAAAAAATCTCCAATAATTTATATTGATATCATTATGATATTTTACAAGATACATATATAGCATGTAAAAATAGAAAGTATATAAAGTTATATATTGGAGAGAGAGAGAGTAATTTAAGTTGTCTTTTTACAATAAAGGATTAAATTGTCAAATATAGAAAAGTGAACCTGGCATTAGTATTTTAGGGTCTGACAATAACAGCGGCCTGGAAATTATCACTAATAGGAAATTGAAAGGTTGCTTTAATGATAAAGCATTACAATGAAGCAGACACAACAACAACAACAACAACCGAGTAAGTATCCCGCCTAGGGCGGGGTTTGGGGAGGTCCAGATATACGCAGTCTTACCCCTAACTAGTCGCCTAGAAGAAAGACTTCTTTAAGTACAGTTTGATAATTAGCAAATATCAATGTTTTCGACTTCTTTAAATACAGTTTGATGTCAATAGATATAATAATTCATAGTTAGACTAAAATAAATAAATAAAATGGTATAACTATGCTATTTATATAGCCTCTATAAATATTTTTGGAATGTACGTGTTACAAGAAAACTCATTTATTGCAACGACAATTTACAACGATAATTTTTTATCGTTGCAAAAAAGACTCTAGAGCAATGAGAAGTACATGTCGTGCAAAAGATTGTTGCTATAAATAAATAAGTATTTCAGTTTTCCTCCGTCCAAATTATTAGAAGCAACTTTTAGGCTCGATCACTCCATAAGTTGAACCAGCAGCATTAGCACAAGATGACCGGGGTTCTTGATGGTTGTGAGTGAGATTTACATCATCCAACTTTATATTTGTGCAATGGTACTCTGAACTACAATCAAATTTCATGACAATTGGTGTAGCAGATGATCCGTGAATATCTTCATATGTTATATCACTAATTCTTACTCCGGAAACCTATCAAAAAAAATTCATTATCTTTATGCAATGTAGAAATTAATATTATAATAAGTATGTAAGTAATTAATCAAACAAATTGACTCTCTTGAGTTGAATAAATGTTCTGTTTAAGCACTCTCACCTTTCCAGGACAACCTCTCTCACCGGGACAGTAATTCTGGTCGATGATAATGGGATTTTGAGCATCTACCATTGTAATATGTTGAAAGAGAACATTTTTCACAAATCCATTACTCGGCCTTCCCCAAGATTTAATTCTTACTCCATTTTCAGTGCCAGTAAAAATAGCCGTTTTAACAGTCACATTTTGTACTCCAGGCTCATTTTGTTCTTTCCCTAGACTTCCAATACTGCATCAAATGTTTTTATTAAACACGTTATTAGTACACCACTTTAAATATATGGATGCCAATCTATCTTGAAAGTTTCCGAGCATACACTACATACCTAATTCCATGGCCAGGACCACAAGCCATATTTTCAATCCATAAGTTGGTAGTCCCTGCACCAATTGAGACACAATCATCTCCTGTACTAATTTTAGTGTTCATGATTTTCACCCCATTTGATAGTTGTACATGGATCCCATCTGTGTTGGGGCTGCCACCAGAAGCAGACACCTTTACTCCCATCACTTGGACATTTTTGCAACCATCAAACACAATGTGATACAATTGGCTGTTTAGTGATGTTATCCCATTCACAACTATGTTCGTCGACCCTGAAAACCGTAATGTCTGCACAAGTGTATATAATATAAAGAGTTAGCAAAGCGATTAACTTGCTAGCTAGTAGTTTTAGTTAGCACAGAAACTTGTACTAAACGGTCTTAATACAACTTTTTTTAAAACAGAGATCGCTTATTATTGAAATAAGGGTCACTCTTCATCATATAGGTGATCCTTATTCCCTACACTACAAGAAAATTAAAGTATAGTGGCAAGTTGACTTGTGGCAAAAAATAAATTGCCACACTACTCAAAATCATTATGTGGCAAATTTGGAGAAAATGCCACAAGTCAATTTACTATAGCATGAGTGCTGTTAGCTAGGCTTAGCTGCTCATATGGCGTAGTAGTAGACCCAATTCATCTTGGCAACAAACTGAACAAAGCTGTCTACTCAAGATTGATGAACTCTTTTGATGACATTTTACTTTTGGAAATTCGAATGTTTCTGTGCAGAGTGATCAATTTGATCTGGTTCAAAGCTAATAAAAGAGAGGTAAATGGTTCCGCTAATAATTAACCGATTTTATAGTGCTCAATTACTGACCCTCAATTAGAGAGAGAGAGGAATAGAGGATAGAGAGAGGAGAGAGAGTGCTTTGGCCGGAAACTAATATGCGTTGAAGGAGAGAGGAAAGTGTGATTTTTCTCCTTTGGTCATTGTTGTCCTGTCCCACGTCGACAGCAAAAGGGATTTATTTCCCAACTTATTCTACAAATAGAACACCGGAGATCCGTAGCATTTTATAATGATGTAGAAGATGGCCCAAGCAAGGCTAGCTTCTATTGGGTTGGGGCATATTAAATTTGCCCAATTCATTTTGTAAAACATTATTTATTTATTTAAAAGCTAATTCTAAAGTTATGGTATTATTATTTAAAAAATACAGTTTAATTTGCCACTAAAATCTTTTGTGGTAGAATTATAATTTGCCACTTAATCTTTTGTGGCAAAAGTACAATTTGCCACTATATATACCTTTTAGTGGCAATAAATATTATAGTGGCAAAATGAAAAATTGTCACAAAGAAATACTATGGCGGAGTATTTGTGGCAAAATTTTATTGTCATAAAAGACTTTTGTGGCAATTTTTTGCTCTATTGTGACAAAAAAAAATGCCACTAATTTCACTTTTTCTTGTAGTGCTACAATACATTTTTAAGTAATGTTCCTAGTTTATTGTAATAAGTTAATTTCATACAGATTTCATTAATAATAAATTAATTTGGCAGGCATAACAAAAGAGGATGAAATAAATAAAATAGAGCAGCATAGGGTTATAACCGTAGTTTTGTACCGCCTCAGCATAATTTTTGCTGAGATGGAGATAGCTTGTTATTGAAATAAGGGTCTATTTATATTAGGTGACCCCTAATTTCCTATAGTACATTTTAAAATGGTGACCCCAGTTTATTGTAAATTGATCTTATATATATGAAACTTGTTAATTAATAATTTGGCAGGCATGAGATAAAAGGACGATGAAACAAATTAAATAAAATAGAGGAGCATAGGGTTAAAACAGTATTTTCGTACCGTAGCACCACTAGGACAACTTCTTCCAGCCCTCTTGCAAGCCCACAATCCAGCTCCCTGGCCGTCAAAAACACCACCGGTGATCGAAATTCCGGTGACATCGTCGAAGGAGAACCAAGATCCAGCATTCCCAAGGACCTCATAGTTGGCTGGGGCTACTAAAGTGCCCCTTATAACAAAGCTAATACCACGGCTCTTGCAACTTTTGCCATTAAACTTCAAGGCAGAGTTAACCAAGTACCGGCCTTGAGGGACATAGATGGTGGACCGCCTTGGCGACTCGCAAGCCGTGGTCCATGCAGACAGAAATGCCCTCGACGAGTCCGTTGTCCCGTCGGGCCTTGCTCCTAGGGTCACCAAGTTGATGGTGTTGTCACGAGCTGCTGTAAAACTTGGGCTGATTATAAGGAAGATAAGTGCCATGAAGTTAATGTTTACAAGACTTTTCATTTTGCTTAATTTCATTTTTCAAATAATATAACTTCTATTTTTTCTTCCTTAATTGATATTGTGACTGAGAAGAAGAAGGTTTTGAGAATGAGGATGATGGAGATGATAGAATAATGGTTGAAAGTATTTATAGGATTTGCATGCATGGCAAAGCATGTAATAGCGGAAAGTGGACTTATAACAAACCAATAGATTAATTCTTTCCTTATCCTTTTCGTATGATATAATAATGATATTACTTATTATTTACATCATTTTTTAAAAGTAATGGGGTGATGAAGATGGACTAGATTCACATGTCATACGTCACTGGAAATATTTTTATAATTTTAATGATGTGTAGGAAATTTGTACATTGACACATAAAGAAGGGGAGGAAAAAAAGAAGCTAACCGTTAATATTTATTAGTTGCAAATCATTTCCTTTAATTTGTAGTTTTATAAGATCCGAGTATCAAAATACTAGGGTGCGTTCTTTAGTGCTGAATTTACCTGAACTGATTGAATTTATTATTGCTGAAGTGAACACCACTAAACTAAAATGGATACCATTTAGCTGAATTGAACACACCTTAGGTCTGAAAAAATCTCTCTATTTTTTATTTTTTTTTTGAATGAGAAAGTAATTAACCTCGCAGCAACTTTGTTTAAAATGAGACTTAAATCCAAGTCATTGCCGTAAACAAGTGATGGTGCGTCACTGCGCTACCCTTTCTTATATATTCTTATGATAGGAATTGGAATGCATACTGATTTGATGAAAATCTACAAATTTATTCCAAGGAGTACAAAATATTCTTAAAAACTTATTTTTTCCCGACTTCTCAGAAATTAAATTCAATTGAATTAAATTAAATTTTATTATAGCTAAAAAACGAACTAACCAAATGAGGATAACTAATTAATTATTTTAAATTTCTTTTTGTTGTTAAAACAAAGGATAATTCAATATTCTTTCTTATTATTTTCCATAATGGGAATACTCGTTGAATCATTGATTTCTCCCTTATAGTTATATATCTTCCTCCTACAAAATGGTTCAAACAAGAAAGATTATGATAGAGTAAGGCCATGCATATTCATTTTGTCGTTGTCTATATGATGCATTTCATTCCATTTTGTTCCATTCCAGTTCTTTCTGTTCCGCAATTTGTACTTTATTTTGTTTCACATTTTATTTCATTATCCACATCGTTTCTTTCCCTTACGTGCAGTTCTATTCTGTTCCATTCCTCACTTTCCTCCTGCACCATTCCATTAAAGAAAACAGGGCCTAAGAAAATATTGGTCTTTGTAGGGGAAATCTAAGTCATAGTATGTATGGTTTAATCCTTTGTTTTTTACGGGAAAAAAATGACTCTAATAAGGTGCTTGAGCAAGGATGACAATTCGAATCATTTATCTCATTCTATATATGTAACACTCACTATTCTACTAATTGTTCATGATTTACCCTCAACAAAAAAAATGTCTATGATTTTGTCATTTGTCTCAATTTAATAATGAATAAGATTTAAAATCTGATTTGTAAATTGTATAGAATGAAGTAGGAAAGAAGATGACCATGAATTTCATGATACACAAAGTGTGACAGAAGATCTTCACTGCAAAGCAGAGGATGAAAAAGTAAAGAAAACTAAATACTATATTCGATCTTCCTGTGAAGTATAATGCAATCCATATATGGATACGTTCTAATTAATTTTAGTAAAAAATTTAGCAATATCCTCTTTCCTTTACTTTATAACGGTTGTCAACCACCATGTATGTCCAATTATCAAACATTTTTCTTTAATGAATATATCGACCTATCCATAACCAGTTGGCCGCAATTTTTAATGTCCAAATATCAATTGGAATTTTATTTTCTTTCAGCAGTAACGGTTTACGATGACGTAAATCATAGTTGTTTATTTATTTAACAGCAACATGTAAGTTTGACCGTAAATTATACGAGTAGTTTTTATTAGTTTCTTATCAGAAAAAATATATATTATAGTTTTAGTGTTCACTATTCTTATATGTGGTGGGCAATTTGGCGGGAAGGTTTGGGTGGACAAGACCAGGGAGCTACGGAGGAGGAAAATACAAAAGTTCGTTAGGCTTGGTTGTTTTTGATGTAAAAAAAAATGGAATAATATATGTGCCAATTGGCTATTAACGATGTCACCTTTAAATTTATAGAAGGGAACATTATTAATCAAAGTTAAATTAACAATCTACAGAGAGGGCTAGGGACACCGCGCGATGAACAGAGCCAAAGAAGAGCAGGAGTCCAAATTTAATCAATTTGTTTTTTTTTTTTATTTAAATTTCCAGCGACGGGACAAATGTGCCCGTAGCTAGAATCAGCGGCAAGTAGTCCGTCGCTGACTCTGTTGCATTCGTTTCTTCCTGCCGCTGATTTCAGCTGCAGTTCGACTTCCGCCGCAGTTTTGCTCAGCGTCGAGCTTTTTAACTACAGAATAGTTGCCTCCGCTAAGCCTGTCGCTACCGCTAATTAGCGGCGGTTTTTGGCCAATAGCTGCGGTTTATTTCCGCAGGTAATTCTCGTTTTTTTTTTTTGTAGTGAACTGAACTAATCGAATTGAAATGAACTGAATACTGCTGAAGCAAATTGAACGCTTTTGTGCAGAACATATTTGATTACCATAAACTGAACTGAAAATCATTGAACTTTCACCTAATATTATTTGTTTCTATGAAGTTTTATATTGATGTCAATGTGTGTACACGTATGGTTAAAAGGTTTTGAATCACATGACGGGATTATAGATGCATGAAGATTTTTCATTCACATTTTTTTTAGATGGTAAGGAGGCCCTACTTAGGAGGGGAGTAAGGGGATAAATCCTTCACTAAATGAGTGATAGGATTTGAACTCGGATCTCCCCGAATTCATGTAAGGTGGTTGTCATCTCGGCTCCCACCTCAATCCTTTCTATTCACATATCCTTCGACGTACTTCCCCACCCTCCGTACCTATGCATTGAAAAAAATAGAGTACTTATCTGATTCTTACGCATCATGCAAACTTTTTTTTCAAGAGAAAATTATCAATTAAAAAAAAAAAAAAAAAAAAAAGCAACTTGTCTAATTGTTACGCAACTTTAATTCAGGAATTTTTGTTTTTTTTATATATTGTGTAAAAGGAATGTAATTTTCCATTTGGTACATAATAAGCTGGTGTTGGTGCATGCATGAGTCATGACGTATAACTTTTTTTGGTGCAAAGTCATGACGGATAATAATATGCGCTAATATTGCAACCTGATATTATACATTCAATTTTTCATTATGGGTACTCCATCCCATATGTATCCAATGGTATGGACTACCTCTTAAAAATGGATAAACAACGAGCCCTAATCTCAAATATTAAGCATGCTTAATCTAAAGACTCAAGTAATTTGTATCCAAATTGGTCACAAATTTTTATGTGCACTCGGAATCGCCAAGGACAATGCACCTCACAACACCAGCTTGAAACATACGCATCACAATGCGCGGCGTGTGGACACACGCACCGCCAAAATAAGGTACATTCGAGTGTACCGTTGAATAATAGGAACCTTCTGCCCCATTTTATATACCACTCTTTATCCCAATCACATCTTGGGCGTACGTGATTTTATCGTGCATCCCAATTTAATAGTAAAATAAATTTAAAAACTAATGTGTCACATGTACAAAGGGGGTAAGACAGACACAGAAAATGAGACAGAAAATCCTTACTGACCTATAAATCGTCAAATTGGTACTTATGGAAACACCCAAAATTCGTGCCCGTCATCCACGGAACGGCGCAAGTAATGATTTCTATACACTTCTTGTCCGTTGAGACATTTTGTCAATTGTCTTTTGTTTGTTTTCGTGTTCATTTATTTTATTTTTGTTGGCAAGATTTGTAAAATACTCAACCTCCAAATAGAAATAGGTCCAGATTCTCAAATAGGACTAGAAGATGCACAAAATCCGGTTGTACCCATCCTATCCAATCTAATCCAATTATTTCATGCATCAAACTGAATATTGCAAGGCAGAATCAAATGAAGCCCAGGCCCCTGGGAAAAGGCTTGCTTATTAATAACGTATCCCAACAATGCCCAACCAAACCCCCTTTCATTTTTCAAGGTGCATTGTCATATCTTGCCTCACCTTTGGGCTAAACCCATCTCATTTGGTTTTTGTTTTTATTCGGCATTCAAAAGATTTAACGGTTTTTTTGTTCTTTCCTTTCTCTTTTTTTTCCTTTGTTTGTTTTTTTTTTCTTTATTAAAGGGATTGTTTTTATACTTTGTTAGTTGCATTTGTTTTTTTAACCAACACAAGTTGATCTAGTGATTTGTACATTGGTGTTCTTCCATCACCATTAGGATTCAAATCCCACTAGAGGTATTTGGAGTTTCCTTTCTCTTTAACCCCCTCCCCCAAATGCCTAGCCATTAACTTTTAAGCCTTTTCCGAGATGGGCCAGCCCATGAGTGGTCCTCCTCACCCTACAACAACAAAAAAGAAAAAAAATTGCATATGTTTTTTTTTTCTTTCTAGCTCTTTTACCCTCTTTTGGTGTTTGGGGCATCCATCAAAGATATAAATCGATAGATGTATACAGGATATAGTTTATAGGTGCGTTCTTTAGAACTTATACGGCCAGTTCAGTTCAATTCAGTCCAGGTGTCAATTCAGTGATTTTCAAATTAATTAGTGATGTTTAGTTTAGTTCAGTGGTGTTGAGTTCAGAAACATACTTTTGTCTCACCTATTAATTGTGTTAAATTCAGTTCAATGGTGTCCAGTTCAGTTTAATGGTGTCCAGTTTAAATAAGTTCAGCTCTAAAGAACGCACCCTATATATCTCTTTTTATATTTGCAAGAGTATGAGCTTTTAATAGCTTTTAACTAGTTTTTAACAAGTTTTTCAGCTCTTAGTGGCTACACAGTTTATTGGCTTACATTACAGCTAATTTGAAAACTATATGTACAATATTTCAATTTCAACTAACAATATGGTTAGTTTGTTACCATTTTATAACAACTTTCTTACCTTATGTCATCTGCTAATAACTTTCTTACCCTATGCCATCTTCTAACATCCTTAATTAGATCGAGTATGTATTTTATTTTATTTTATTTTATTTTATTTTATTTTATTTTATTATTTTTGTCAGAAGGAAATACAGATACATAAGAAACTTAATTTAATCTAGCTAAAGTCCCCTGCAAAGCCTTGGGTCCTTGCCACCCCTGCGAGGTAATTGGCGTTGGCTACAAAGCTTCGTGGGACAAACCTAAGGATACATAATTCAAAGGATTGCTCCAGAGAAAGGATATTGAAAAGGATATCACGTATCTTAATTGGTCCTTGCTCCGGGATTGTTCAACGCTTTCACTGTGGTCTTTGAGTCAGTTTTTACAATCAACCTATTGATTCCCTCTCGAATACACCACTGTAGAGCCCTCTTGATTGCAATTGCTTCCGTTTGTACTGCAGATTTCGAAAGCCCATATCTCGTGCCACCTCGGGGGGCAGCTGGTGGGTTGAGCGTTGTCCATGCCATTCCTGCTCTTTTGTTCTTCCTGACCCATGATCCATCTGTGATCAGTATCACCGCATGTTCCATGTCAAGGTTGTTCTTAAGAACAAAGCTTGTTTTCCTTCAAAAAAAAAAAAAAGAACAAAGCTTGTTTCAGTTGGCCTGCTTGTTTGGCTGGTAGCATCTTGTCTTTGGCGTGCCTCCCGTTGGTCCTTTGTTTGCATCTCATCATCTTCCTTCAACTGCTTGTTTATCACCGCAGAGATCTGCTTAGGGTCAGGCTGATACTCGAAAAATGATCTCATTCCTATGTAGCCATATCCCTCTCATAGCTGCTACAAAATAAACCAGGAACTGTCTTGCCTCTTCTTTCTGTTTCGCCAAGTAACACCAGGTCTCATTTAACCAAGAATGGAATGGAACATCCCTGTTTGCCTGAACGTTCAACCCAAGCAAGCTGGTCTGACATACCCTGGAGATCATGGTACAGTCTCGGAAAAGATGTGATGTCGTTTCCTCATGTAGGTTACACAAGACACATGTGATCGACATACGGGAGACATCGCCTCTTGACCAAGTTGTTCATGGTTGCCAATGCATCTTGACCCACTTTCCACATAAAAATCTTCAAGATGGGTTGCATTTTCAGATTCCATAGTATTTTTCAATATCTCATGCCCTTCATCACACTGTGAAAATCTTCTTCATTTCTTTCTGAAACAAGCACATAGCCCTGTTTGACACTAAAGTGTCCATTTGGGCGCACTTCCAGTACCAAGTATCCTCTCCAGGAGTACTTGGGAGGTGAAAATAGATAGTATTGTGTTGGCCGTGTTCTATCAAAATACATTCGGACCTTACGTACATCCCATTTGACCCGGTGTTGCTCAAAAAGGTCGCTAACCAGAACTGGTGGCCCGTGTTGGAACACCATAGCAAAATCGCTTTGGGGGGGATCAACGAACTTTACTGGTATGTCTAACCAATGGTCTTCTATAATTCTCGTGTGCTTGCCATTACCAATCCTTCTCACTAGCCCCCTCCTTAACTGCTCTTGCCCCTCTGATTATACCTCTCCATCCCCAAGACCAGTGAGGTTGACTTTGGTCCGAATTCGCTAAATCCAGAGGACCCTCCTTATACTTCTGTTTAAAGCATTGTGTGATCGAGAGCTCCTCACTATTCTGGATTTGAAAAGCCTGTTTTGCAAGGAGAGACAAATTAAGATTAGCTAGCGATCTTATTCCTAGCCCTCCTTTGCCCTTCGGTTGGGCTGTTAAGGCCCGACTTCGCCAATGAATCGGTCTCTTGTCGCTACTTGTCGTCCACCAGAAACTACTGATCACCGTATCAATTTTTGAACAGACTTTTTGTGGCACCATGAACATGGGCTGGACGTTCATTGCCAATGCCACAAGAATAGAGTTAATCAGTACCAGCTTTCCTGCCTGTGAGAAAAAGCGAGGCTGCCAGCAGACCAGCCTTTTTTGGATCTTGTCAACCAGGAACATAAAGTCTTCACTTTTCTTGTTTCCAAATGACATGTATTAACATATGTAACAAGGTGTAAGGTAAGCAACTAGGAAATGATATAGTCATCATCCTGGATAGCCTTATGGCGCCATTGAACACAGTTAGCTCACTGGTAGTTACCAATTAATAAATGTGTTCGAATCAAGTGTTATAACTCATTCATGCATTCTTTTTTTTTATTTATCATTCTTGCGTTAGAGAAGGGGATATAGCTACTAGTTTAAAATACTAACAAGCTTTAGTATTGATAGTAATTTTGCTAATTTTAGCTTTAGTATTGATAGTAATTTTGTTTATTTTGATGCTCCGCCTGTGGGCCTTTTTCATGTCTTGTATGAGGACTTTATAGGGGTAACTAGACATCGTCTTGTAATTGCTTAATAAAATTTGTTGTAAGGGCTTTAGCTCTCCTTTGCACCAAAAAAAAAATACAAACAAGCTAGATATATATATGGGAGAAAATTACTTTCTGCTAGTTTAATAAATGAATGAAGTGTCATGAAATAGATTAGAGATATATATCTTGCATTGTGTGTTGTTTTTAAATAAGTCATTACGAATAATAAGAGAGTCATTATATACTGATTAAAGTATATACCACCAAACAATAATCAAAGAAAAATTAATAGACTTGAATTATTTATATAACGAATTAAAGCATGCATCCAAGCACCCAAAAAAGGGGTTTGGCACCATGCTAAATAATTACAATGATATATGGTAACTGTTAGGTCTCATGCCTAACATATTCATATGATTTAGGTATCATATTAACCCTTGATTATATCTCCACATATGATAAATGAGAACTAGTTCAACTAAGGTTATGTTTGAGACAAGCGTATAAAAATGAGCTCTGATCCCATAGGCTTTTAAGCTCTTTTGAGACTTTTCCAATCATAGCTTAGCAACTTAGCTAAGACTGCGTATAAATTGTAATGTATGTGCTCTATAAGCAGCTTATAGTTGGCACCACTAAACCAAACGTCGACCCTCCGGCATGAACACATTCTGATACGGCTGGGTGTTTGTTGTAGGTGAGTTTCACATTGTCCACTTTTATATTTGTGCAGGGCTTTTTGGAGCTGCAATCAAGACTTATAGCAACTTCGGTAGCTGATGATCCATGAATATCTTGGTAAGTGACATCGCTTATTTTTACTCCTGAAGCCTGTGTTGTAAGATCCATATGAAAAGAGAATTAGCACTTTTGACTATACAAACCGTCTTGTATAGGCTAGATCTGACCCATTATAGACCAAGAACGCGTATGGAAACATTTTAAGAACACGATAGATATTATTTTAAATCCCTTAATCAATCATGGGCCAAGTCTACAAAATTTTTGCATCGGCCACGTCATTATTGCAAAAATAATTTTTTAAATAATTAAAATTGAGCACCTTACCTTTCCAGGACACCCTATATTGTGGGGACAATAATTTTGATCAATTATGATAGGATTTTGTACATTCACCATGGTGCAATGTTGGAAGAGGACATTCCTTACAAAACCATTACTAGGCCTTCCCCAAGATTTGATCCTTACGCCGTTTGTCGTACCAACAAAGGTGACACCTTTGACGGTTACATTTTGTACTCCGGGCTCATTTAAGTCTCTTCCTAGGCTCCCAATACTGAAAAAATGTAATTAATAGACGTTATGTTATGGCATGAACCTAGTCAGTTTGTACTCTGTTAAAATGAGTGAGAAATAATGTTCTTCATAGGAACAATTGAGGGAGAAACATCAACATATACGTTAAGTGGACTACTCCTCGTTCCTATTACCAATTGGTTTTAGGATGGATTCTCACTTGACTTATGTATAATGTTGCTCTCTTCCTACCTGGGCCAGGCCCATTTGAAAGATTAAAATGTATGTATATTTACATAAGATCAAAAAAAAGCAAATGATAAGATTTGTTTGGGACGGATGGAGTATTCCGAACATTACCTTATACCATGGCCAGGGCCACAAACGACATTCTCAATCCAGAGACCCATTGTTCCGGCACCCACCGAGACACAATCATCGCCTGTACCGATTTTAGAGCTCATTACAGTGACACCGGTTGAGAACTGTACATGGATACCATCCGTGTTTGGGCTGTTGCCAGGAGCTAATATCTTAACTCCTTTTACTTTCACATTCTTGCAACCATTAAGGACTATATGGTATAATTGGCTGTTTAGAGATGTCAACCCACTTATCACAATGTTGTTGGAGCTGGTAAAGGATAAAGTCTGCGCACATAAAAAGAAGATTCAAAGTCTTGCCGGAATAGTAAAACAGGGAGGACTAAACATGGTTTTCATTTGTATAAGGGCGTATCAAACAAACTTCGATTCGACAGAATATTGTAAAATTTAGGTGATTTTCGCCAAATTTTTCTTTTATTAAACATTTTGCAGTTAATCTATTAAATCAAATTTACTTGTCAAACCGATTTCAACACACTTCTTTTTTATTTATTTTTTTATGATGGTAAGATTAGGTCTCCATCCAACTCAGTCTATTTTGAACTGGATCAGAGCTGGGTATACAAATGACCCCCCCCTTACTACCAATTCACCCTACCCCATACTACTTGAGTGAAGGCCTAATTGTTGTTATCACCCTCTATATATTCATCAATCACATTAATATATGAGAGTCCCAAACCTTGAACTTAGGACCTCTAAATTGGAAGGTGACAGGATAACCACTTATGCAACCCCAAAAATGGCTTTAATTAGACACACTTATGCAACCCCAAACATGGCCTTTATTAGACACACTTATGCAACCCCAAACATGGCCTTAATTAGACGTAGTCAAATTAAACCTTACCGATACACCACTTGGGCAGTCACCCTTGCCAGACATCTTGCAACCCCACAATCCAGCACCGCGGCCATCAAACTTCCCGCCGGAGATGGTAACTCCGTTGACGTACTCGAACGAGAACCACGTGTCAGAATTTCCAAGTGCCCGGAAATCACTAGGGGCAACAATAGTCCCCTTGATGAGGAATGTGATGCCTGAACTTTTGCACTTGGTACCCTCAAATTTGATAGCATGCCTAATCAAGTACCTTCCCTTAGGCACTAAGATGATGGACTTGTCCTTTAACCCACAAGCCTCATTCCACGCATTCACAAATGCTTTGGTGGAGTCCGTTTTCCCGTCGGGTTTCGCCCCGAGACTTACCACACTGTATGTGGATAATCCGATTGCAAAACTTGGGTAAAGCACTAACAAGATAAAGAAAACTGGCAACATTGTTATTCTCATGAAGCTCACTGAGGTTTGGATATATCAATGGAGATAGATGAAGAACATTTGGCGTATAATTAGACTATTTATAGATAATTATGTATGCTAAATAATTCAGTTTCATGTCAAAATGTATCTGAATAGAAGTTTGGATAAAGCAAAGGAGCTTCTTTTGCAGTCACAAGAAAGCTGCTAAGGTAGCGCCGCAATTTAGATTAGAGATACATGCAGAGATTAAAGGCCACTAGTTTAATTTAATCTGTGGTGTAATAAGTTTTTCGGTTTAACCACTGATTCACCTTGAAATTTTTGGACCATATTAGTCATATTTGCATTTGGTCGACCTATTAGAACGTAAAGTGCTTCTAGCAAGTAGTTTCTCCATTCACAAAAATCGAACCTCCAATTTTGCTTAGTGAATGAGAGTGTCGAAGCACTAACACAAATCACTTGTTTGTCTATGGTGTAATAAGTTCATTAGATTAATTGTAAGCCGAAAGTAACAAGGTACTAAAGGACATGCTAAGCAATGTGGATTAGTTTGTTAAAATGATTGGCTGAATTAGTTGTTTTATTAACAAGGAAACATGACCGTTAAATAACGTGATAACAGGATCATTTGACTTTGCTGATCAATCCCGGATTCCTCGTTTGGGGTGTTGTGCTAAGCAAAGTCAACTTATACATGCATGTGTATATGAATATATGACAATTAGATATAGATATATTGCTTTTAGCATAAGTTTGGAGCTTTTCCATCCCATTTTCCTATTAGACATCCCGTTCGGATGGAACTAATAAGTACTACCTTTAATCCAAAATGATTGTCTCGTTTGACTTAACCAAACAGTATGTTGAGAGAAAGATTGCACCAAGACAGGGAGTAATTTTGTCACAACAATAAAGCCAATTCACTTGTTAAAGAACATATATCACAAATACAAGGAACATTTGCGCTGAAAAAAGTAATCATTACCTTGGTAAAATTATCACCCCAAACAGGTAAAAAGAGAAATTATATCCATAGACGAACCATTCGCTCAGCAAACCATACGCATTCGCATTAGAGTGGGAAATTTGCATTAGCGAGTCAGAAATTCTCCATAATCTCGCACCATTTCAACTTTCTAGTTTAGTACCCAAGAGATGGTTGACTCACTGGTAAACAAGTTACTCCCAACTTACTCACAAGGTCATCGGTTGAAGCCTCGGTACTCTCTAACCACGCCCAAAGAGAAAAGAACTTCCTCTTTGCCCCAAAAAAAAAAAAAAATCCTAGTTTTGTTCTCGAAGCGTTGGCTTAATTTTGATTAATCGCCGAACTTTCTGAAATCACTATACAGGTCTCAATATTATAGTTAAGACCAAAGAAGGGGCAGGGGGAAACAAGCAAGGTCTCGGAATTATGGTTTTAAACTAGCTAATTCAAAAAAAGTAACTAGAAGAAGCAAGAATTGATATTGTCAGTTTCATGGAGATCAAAAAAGAAGAAAAGATAGTCAATTTCACATTCTCGGATTTCATAAGTTACCCAATATAGACCAAAAGGGCAATACCCTTGCAATTTTCACCAACAATGAAGCTAGAGAAGCAAACCACTCCATGTCAGCATGTTACAGCCTACAGTGATAATCCACTCTCATCTTAATACGAAAGTATCGGATAATCTTTGCCATGACAGAAGTCAATTCCCCTGCACCTGCTCATCTTAATATGAAATAATGGGATCATCTACTCTCAATATCAACCAGGATTCCAGGATATTCAAACACAAATCATGCACTCAACTACAGCATTTGCAACCGGTAGGAAACAAAAATTGCCTATTCTGCTGCGTCAAAGATCCTGCATCACCAAATAATAAATTTCTTAGACAGTTCAGTGTTAGATTTTTTTTATTGTTATGGATAAAACAGTTCTGTGTTCATTTAAACTGTTTTCCAGGAAATAAATATATAAATTATAAAATAAAATTCCTGGAGAACATGGAGAAGTTGAAACAGTGTTCAATGAAAAGTTCTTCAAGTTTTCAGCCGAAACTGTTCCCTCATTTTCCAAATATACAAGGGAACTTTGAAAACAACCAAAAACATCCTTTTGATGCTTTCCAACATTTCATTCAAAAATCAGGAAAAAACATGTTCCAGTTTTTCGTTTTTTACAATCCAGCTCCACCATTTCACCCCCTTGTCCCTTCCCATCCTCGTGCTGCCATGGATGCAGCCAGATAAACTACAACCAAAGTGGTTGCCATCCTTTTAAAGTTTAGATAACATGGGTATCCAAGCTTTGCTTGACTAATCCCATGGGCCCTGAAGTTAACGACTAGGATAACCTCCAGTGGCCATGAGACTCGAACTTGGGAACTCTGGAATAAATCTTAGAGGTCTTACCAACTGAGCTACCCCCTCAGGGTTCACAGTGGTTGGCCTGGTTGCCATCCTTTTGATGTTTCCAACCTTTCATTCACAATTCCCAAAAAAAAAAAAATGTCCCAGATTTTCATTGTTACCGTCCAGCTCCACCATTTCACCCCCTTATGCCTTCCCATCCTCGTGCTGCCATGGATGCCGCCAGGTAAACTATCAACACGGTGGTTGCAAGGCGCCGAACGACAGCAATAGGGCACGAAACCCAACCACTGAAGTTGTCGGCAACCAGCGACCACCATTGCAGTTTTTTTGGCGGCCAAACCCCTATTACATTTTTGTGGATCTAAACTCAAATCGATCTTTTACTTCTCAAACCATAACCCTAAATCAAGACTATTCCGGAGACGAGTACTTGGGATGTGTTGATGTGATCGAGGCAAGGCCACCCAGCCACCGACGCATGTTGTCGGTAGCCGCAAAGTGACTGGAAGCAGAAAAGGAGAAGAAACGTGGAGAGAGAGAATACACCAGTCGCCAGCATCGAATGCACAAAGAAGTACAATATTGGGGGGTGGATGGTGGTAAACCGCCTCTCTCCTTGTTTTCGCTTCAGAGAGCATATTCTTGGAGAAATTTTGGTAAAGAAAAGTGCTTTCATTTTCTGTAAGTAAACACGCCCTTAAAGTCTCAGGCTTCAAAAGCTTTTTCAATAAAGGACGTGTGGAATAAATAGCCTGAAGGTAACTGCACTAGGATAAGAAAACCTTGTTTTTGCATCTTATCAAACTTTGGGAACAGGAGGGGTCAAGTTTCTAGCAGTTGTTTCTTCAAAGAAGAAGGCAAAAACGTTTGGAAGTAGCTCACTTTAGCTGTTTAGCATCAAGACTGCTTATGTTATCTCACTTTAGGGAGACTCGTGAATAAACTAGCCAGTTCTGTTTTCATAGAGAATAAAGCTGAGGTTCGTTACAACTCATAAACTCATAAAGCAAGCTAACAGTATAATTCAGAAACATACCATATCAGTGCGACTCACGACTGCTGTTTGGTGGTTGGGAATAAGTGAAGGTATCAGCACTAGAGGTTGTTGGGTAAGAAACATTTCCACCAGCAGATGGATAACCTGATGCTGCAGGCATATTAGAAACATTGAAGCTTCCACCTCCAGGACCGCCCTGGTACATAGGCTGTGACGCAGTTGGTGGAGCACCATTGGAACCAGGGGCCGCTACTCCTGGTACTGAGGTCGGAACAGTCATAGCAGGTGGCCCTGGTAGCCCATTTGGTTGTACTGGTGGAGGTTGAGCACCTGGTTGTCCTGGAAATGGTGCTGAACCTGGAGCAGTCCCATAAACTGTGGAGATTTCAGAATTGCAAGTTAGCTTGAGAATGCAAAGTCAGAATTACTTATGATTCAAGCACAGTGATATTGTTCTGTGAGGGATAAGTTTTCAAATTCAAAAGCAAATTCCTTTCCTGATTAAGGTACCTGTAAAATCTTGTAACAGAATTACGCAGAACATGAGAAGGCAATATAACCCACCTGGAAACCAACACAATTTTTTCTTTTGCTGTGTAGTATAGTGTAACAGGGTTTAGGCTTTAAGTGAAGGAGAAAGAAAGAGAAACCACTAGCTAGACATCAATTTGTCAAATTCAAGCGAGGAAAGTAACCTATACAGCACTACAGATGGATCGGAACCCTAAATCCAACTAGGCAAAGCTGAACACATAGCTGCTGTACGGTCCAAAGAGCGAACAGTAAGATTCTGTATCATAAACAAATTCAGAAAATGCGCCAGCAGTCACACGCATGTCTCTACAGTTTTTAGACATGTTGCTAGCAAAACATTTCGAGTGAACTATATCGTCTCTGACATGATTTGCGTCCGTCATTTCACATTCCCAACATGGGCACAGCACCTCCCAGACATGTCAGTGCAACCTACATGTACTCCCATCCCCATGTCTTGGGAGACAAAGAGAAGGATAGTCATCTTCACGTCTATTAGGGAATCCAACTGCCACTATCTCATAACAACTAGAGATAGCAGGGTAAGGAAAGGCCAGCTGTATGTAGCTTTTGCAAGATACAAGGTAAGGGAGGGCCAGAAGGCCCAGGAGTACGTTGCAATAGAGAGGTTGTAACAGTTAAACCCAACATTAGTGTATGAGTTTACAACTTTACAACAAATAAGAAGCATCCAAGAATTCCATGATCTATTTTTACTACTGATCGCTCCAGTTTGATCAATCCAATCAAAAAGTTCACTAGAAAATAAACAGAGAACAACATGGTTTGCCTCCAACATATCCTTCTTCACTTCTTATCTAAACAAAATCCTTCTTCCCTGAGTATTAAGTAATGTAACATTGAACGCACCATTAGAATCCGATTCCAACATCATTTCTTTGGCATGAAGTCATATGTCCATACCCACGTCGAATGTCAAAGGTTCGACAAGGGGACTAAAGGTGAGAAACAAACCATGAAACATAGGCTACCGCATTGCCAAAATAGATACAATAAGCTGTAAGCTTAGAAATGTTAGGCATTAAACAGGCACTAGTTGCCTACACCTAGGAATAGCTTAACTTGACTACACTCACCTAGCTTACAATCTTTTAATATTAAAATTTTGAACTTTCAAATTTTAAATAATTTTTCTCAAACATATTGGCTACTCCTAGGTGTGAACAAATAGCAGTGCCCTGTTGTATAGTGTACTGTTCTCATACCTCAATATTCTTCCCTGCTATGTACCATCAGATAAGGGTACTCCAACTCCAAGAAATCCACACTGGATTCCTGGCTTCTTCCTAATCTTTCCTCTAGTATTGTCATTGACACAAGTAAACCCCCCACTTATTTTGCTTTAGATGTCTACCTTTCGTCAAGTGATAGCTCCTTTATTTCTGTAGAGCGATGTAGTGCAGCTTATTCGTCTAAAAAATCATTTGAATCTACCAAGTACAACGGACAATAATATAAACCAAGATGAAGTAGTTGAAAGTATCTAATAACCTGGAGGACCAGCTGGTCTTGGGAACATAGGTAGCCTTATGCCTGGGGCCATTGGGGCATTTGGGGGAACAGAACCTGGAATTGGTAAAGGTGCAGGAAGAAGAGGCGGCCTGACACCAGGTGGTCGCCAGGCCGCATATGTAGCACCAATTTGCCCATATGCAGTTTGCCCAGTAAGATGCTCCTTGATCCTCTGATCAATCAAACTCTGCGTCTGTTGCTCTTCAAACTGTTGATAGTAAATCCGCACATTTGCCTGAATATGAGGATATAAAAACATCAGAAACAGAGCTCAACCCATCATAAACGACAAACGGTCCCCCGTTTCGTGCAAAGTAAAATCTGTACTTGCAGTACTTAATAGAAATAACACAAAAAAAAAAGCCCTATGTCGCGTGGATCCGAGCAAAGAATGAAACAGATATTAAAAATAAATCTTTAAATGAATGCATTGGCAGCAGTGTCATTTCTGTATGCCAGAATTATGACTTTGCATATGTCTGACATGGCATCTTTGTACCATGTCCATGCATCGCTGAAATTATTCTGCTCCAGAAAATAAGCCTCACTTTCCTAGAAGGGAAAAATGCTATTGCTTACCTTGTGTTTATATCCTGCATTGTGTTGCTTCCGAACAGAAGGCTGAAAGCACAACAGATAAACCAACAACGCAAATCAGAAGAAGAAACAAATCCCAAATGATAAACTAGAGACTATTATAATAAGTGATAGGGAAAAGAGACGCATATAGCAAGATAAATTAAAGAACACATAACGTCAGCACAAGAAGCCCCACACCTTCTTTACAGAAAAGGAACATATCCCTTCGGATACTTTCATTCGTAAAGCAGTAAAGCCTTATGTATGACTAGAATAGAAAAACGAATATGGTTCCTCAAACTCCATTTGAATGTCAAGTGGGTAGGAGATAATTTCTTATCCTGTCTAAGCTAACTCATTTCATAAGTTGCACATTTTTTGGTTTATTATCCCACCTATCACATTCACAATGATACCAATCCATAATGAGTGGCCGCTTAGTAATTCACATGAAGAATTGTAATTCCCTAGAATTAGGACACCATGGGAAGTGTCACAATTTGTTTGCATGACACGAAATTACCTAGAGGGATTAGGTAAGCAACTTCCCCCATCTTACGGATAACAGATTCCTGCCCGCTGCATCTATGCCAATCAAATAATTCAGCATTGTGTACTTTTTCATGAAGTTATGTATTTTTGTTTGTAAACGAAACAATCACTAGGAAAAAAATCAGCACTAATCTACAAATATACGTTCCAAACTCTAGCACGACTCTAGACTCATCAATCTATCAGCATCAAAATTGAGCTCAAATTAACAGTCTAAGGCAGAGAACTCAGGATCAAGTAGGTTAAAATTGAAAAAGCAAGTCAGCAAGATAGTAAAATCACGGACAAACACATTATCTCATTATAATAAAGTCCAACAGAGAGAAATGTGAATATTATATGGGCCGTAAAATATATACAAATAAGATACTACAAGAAAAGAAAAGCAAATACAATCAGATTATAACCTAATAAACCTCTTCAACCCCAAAACCCTCCATTTATTGAGTGATATACCTCAGGAAACTACTACTGTACTATGTTTCTGTAATCCTCTAGAATTGACCTTTTCTCGTTTATTGAAGCATCAAATTAGAAAACCTAGCAAAAGATACTGATTGCGGAATCAAAACATAAAACCCCAAAAAAACAAATTCAAAAAACACAAATTACTTACAGAATCATGAGTCAAGTAGGTATCGCAGTAATCACAATAATACCTGCCAAAGAAAAACAAGATCAAAATTCAAACAACGAACATATAAGAATCGTAATTCGTAAAGCTAGAACACAAAACCCCAAAGAAATTAACATACCTAGGCATCGTGTATAACCGATGAAAATGCCGGTGAACAAAGTTGTAGCTGGTTAACAATTCATATAGCCAATCGGAATGTCAAAACCCTAGCAAACAAAAAATGATATGAAGAAATCAAATTTGATGACATTTTCAAGCTCCAATAAGTTCGAGCGTAAGAAGGTAGGGTTTTAAGCAGATTTAAGCATAAACCCTAAATAAGTTTGAAAGTTCGGAAATTGAAATACCAGTAGATGTTGGGAAGGTCGTGCGCTTCGATGTGCGGCAGATTTCGCCGACGAGAGTAACAGAGAGAGAGAGAGAGAGAGAGAGAGAGCGAGAGAGAGAGGCTCAAAGGTGACTAGATGGTGTTCACTTCAGTTCGAACTCCGAACCGAATAGGTCCAAGGACCATTTGCTCCGGATCAAACCGACTGGACCTCGGGCCGGGCCTTGGACTATTGCTGTTTATGGGCAGGAGGGCCTGTTCGGCCCAGAGAAAGGGCGGGTTTCGACAGGAAGTTTAATGAATTTATAAGTAGGGATGACAGTGAAGCGGGTATAGATGTCGTGAGTATCGTTCTGTATCTGTACCAGTTGGGGCGGAGATAAGGGAGTGCTAGGTGGGGATGGGCGGGGATGGTTTTGATAAAGAAAAATCGTCGTGGGGATGGGGTGGAGGTGATTTGCCTTCTTCTTCCGGTGGATACCCGTAAGAACCCCGCCCCACCTTATACTCGCCCCGCCTCAAACCCACATAAAAATAAAAACATTTAAAATATAAATATATAAAACCTTATTTTACCAAATATATAAAAATTGTCTACTGCTATTGCTTATCAAAAAGCTCAAATTTTTCCTTGAAAATTATCTTAGGGTGAATTTGAGGTAGATCCAAATGTGGGCTTCGTTTATTTTCGGGTGGGTATAAAGCGGATATGGATATCCTCCCGATAAATGGGGTGTATGTGGATATCCGCCGGGTAAGTGAGGCGGAGGTGGATTTGGGATCGCCAGCCCGTAACGGGGCTGGGGCGGGTGGCGGAATCAAAATACCTAGGCGGGTATCGGGATGAATTTACCTATATCCACCACTATCCCGCCCCATTGCCATCCCTAGTAAGGACCCGCCCAAACCCGTTTGATAGCACAGAAATGTCAAGTGCACACCGCTACTGAGGTACATATGATTTACAGATCAATCCTGAAAAATGATGGGATTTAATAGGAGGGATTTTACGGATTAAAAAAAACACGTCAAAACCCGTTTAATGACTCAAACATGTCAAGTACGGACCGCCAACCCGCATAAATCAACTTTACAACAACTCTATTGTGGATGGATTAAAAAAATTCATTCATCAGTCGTATATAATAGCGCTTCTTAGAAAAGTATTAGGTATCTTTGTAACATAGTGATTTTGCGGGAAAGCGCTATATATATATGTATTAATATTTAACTCAACAGTAGCAAAGAGATGAGCCTAGAAAAAAGAACAAGTACAATGAGATTAGTTCAGCGCCTTGTTTTCATTTCCTTCTCCATCTAAACAACATTGAAACCCTTTATCAAAAATAAAACATCGGGCCCACAATGGCATGCCCTTCTAAATCATTTAAAAAGAAAATCGAGCTTCTAATTAGAAAGTAAAACTAATGAGTTGGCAGGGGTGCAAACGAGCATCATATTGGTGCTCGTGCTCCGCTCGTTTCTTATCGAGCGAGTTTTAAACGAGCTTTGACCAAGTTTTGACCGAGTTGTTCATGAGCTCCTCGCGAGCATACCAATTTTAGAGGCAATATCACCCATGAAAATACTAAACGAGCCGAGTTGAGGAGTACTCGTGCTCGGCTCGTTTAATAAATGAGCCTTGAATTGGTTCTCGTACTCGGCTGTTTATTATTAAACAAGTTTTGACCGAGTTTTAACCTAATATGTTCACAAGCTACTCGCGATTGCATCAAATTGTTTGTACCCCTATAAGTTGCATGACAACAAATTAAGTTACATACTTATATAGACATTATTATTGTTTATTATAGACGTTATTGTCATAAAACAACTGATTTTACCAAACCTCTTTTACAATCATTCAATTCAACAATACTAGTCAAGTCAACTTATACACAAGTTTACAATAACCATAATTGGTCATTACCTACAAGTTGCTTGCCAAGTAGAGGTATAATTATAGTTGCTGAGTATTTGGTGAATCGGTTGTGGGGCCACTAACCGTAATCTTGGAGATTATATAGATACGGAATTGCTTAACGTAAATTCTAAATTACTTAACGTAAATATTTTTTTCCTAATACTTCCGAAAGCACCCTTTTCATTTGTAAGGGACCATTTCCATCTCTTTCTTTTTTTTTTTTCTCTCAAATCTCCCATTCTTTCTACTCGTTGTATTCCTCCTGTTGTAAAAAAAAACCTAAATTCTAGTAATTAACATGGAAGATTTGTTTTATAGAAACGATATTTTGATTAAACTAATGATTGATAGAATTTAAAATATTAGAGGAGAGAGAGGCGTGAGGAGGGAGACATTGGTGGGGTGAGTTAGACAGCACCGGGTGGGGCAGGGGTTCAGCGGGGCGGTTTGGGGAAGAGGAGGGGCTGAATGGGGATTGGGCTCTCAGCCACTGGCGGAAGTGGGGGCTTTCGTTGGGTCGGTTGGAGGTGGGCCGGTGGGGCTGCTGGGTCGAAGGGGTGTTAACTGGGAGGGGTTAGCAGGGGGTGGTTCTGACGATAAGGGAGGGGTTGACGGGGGCGGTTCTGACGGTTGGGGGGTGACGAGGGGCGGCGATTCTGACAGGGGGTGGTGATGTGGGCGGTTTTGACGGTGGGGAGGGGCTGATGTCTCTGACAGGGGGTTGCAACGTAGGTTTTTTTTTTTTTTTTTTTTCATTTTTTGTATTATTTCTGATTGAGAGAAGGAAGAGGGGTGTAAACATTGGTAGGGGTACTATGGAAAAAAAAATTACGTTAAGTAATTTACGATTTACGTTTAGCAATCCCGATATATTCTAATATAAAATATTCGCCCCTTTTTTTAGGGGAAATAACAAAAGAAATTAAATAATAATTGGTCTATACAAACATACAAGGATATATCTCCTAATATACATCCTTCGCAAACTTAATCCCTACCAATTGAATAAACTCTTGCAAGATGAGGGGCACTAATAATACTTATATCTCCGCATGCGACACCATGACATCGACTAAAAAAGACTTATGAATGCATTAAATATCCTGCAAAATATCATCAAAATTAACCAAACCTTGACAAATGAAAAATCAAACCTAGTTATCCGACTCAATAACAACCTTGGATTTCATAACATTGAATAATCTTGGTGCCAAATAGACAATCCTTTATTTACTTTTTAATCAACTTGCTTAACAACTTCTCAATTATTCAAAGCATTAGATTAAAGGTGATGTATATGTCTTTAATTAATTTATTTTGATTTTAGAGAAGACACAAGTAGAGATGACATTGAGGCAGAGTGGGTGTGAGGATGCCTTATTCACGCCCCATGCATCCACCATCATGGATATGCTCCAGCCACCTGTCTTAACCCCACCACAGGTAGACATATTAAAATCCACTCCGCCGAGTAGATATCCACTAACCCACTTATGATGTAATTATTAGACACACAGTTTTTCCAAAAAAAAAAAAAACCTCTTTAAATAACTATAAATATATAAGGTCATCACAAAACTGTTACGGGGGACGGAAATTAAAAGATGGGAAAAACCAAGCTAAATTTTAAATAGATATTAAGATCTTTAGATAATCTATTAACATAAACTAGTGGTCCGATTAGAATTCTAAACCAAATACACAATAGCTCTATTACCAATGATGGGTTAAACTTCGAAATCCATCTTCGCCCCACCACTCACTTAGCCAGTTAGCCTTTCTAAGTACTCCGTATACTCAATTAAAAATAGTATCCATCTTTCCTACTCTATTAGATTCCCATTTGATACTGTCAAACGCCTCCAAATTGAGAAGAAACGTGTCATCTCGTGGATGGAACACTGGGTCGTTGTTTGTCGCCACTCTCTCTCTCCCACAACTTTTTTTCTGCCACCTTTATATTTGTTCAGGGAAGTCAAATTGACACCACCTTGATCTTGCCCTTTTGAATCACCAAAAAATATTTCTTTTTTGATCATCATCATCATCCCACTGTTTGATTCATAGGGCACAATTCAATTCATCAACAAGGTACTCTAGTTCAAACACCCCCATCCCATATATGAAATATTTTAATCATCATACAACGCTATCTTTCCATATTTCCCCCCTCTTATTTGGGTGTTTGTTTATCTGGGTATTTTTCTTTAATATTTATTTTATTATTATTCATGGGTGTATTACTGTGTTGTTAATCATCAATCATTAATTTTGTTATTTTTGGGTTTTCTTTGATACCCTTTTCTTAGAAGTTTGTGAATTGTGATTCTGTCATTAAGTGGTAATTTGCTGTGTATGTCGGAGTCCTAGGTTATATGGATTTTCTGGAATTTGATGCAGGAGTGTTGGGTAAATTAAGTGATCAGAAGTTATTTGTTGAAGTTTTGTCTGGGTTGCAATTGGACTGCAATCAGGTGCTGGGTACTCAATGATTTTAAGCATGTTGTGAAATAAGGATGTTTCTATTCTATGTTTTTTCTTGAGATCATTTAGCTTGGGAATGAGGCATTGAGGCTTGTCTAGGGGGAAACTTAGGGATAGTTTGGAACTTTTTGTTCTCAATTTTTAGGCTTGTTTTTGGCAGATTAAGAAATTTCTTTGGCCAAATATTTTGTCCCTTTGATTTGTTTGAAGACATAAAATGACTCTTCTGTTCTTGGAAATGTTTGGCTGGTTGGGGGTTCGAGATAGGAAGAGTGAGGTTACAGTGAATTTCTGTCATTTCGTGATTTGACTGTGACAAGCATCACCAGTTTGCATCCTACCACTAAAGGTGTGTGGGAAGGTCTAGCAGTGAATATCATCGTTCACAATACAAGTTATGAACATGTCTTTAGCAATTTGGTCATAGTTTGAGAATTTGCTGGTAGTTAGCATTGGTGTTGATTCGCGACACAAATTATATACTGCCACAGCAATCTGTATGAGTTATTCCAGATTTTGAGCGGGAAAGTGAGCTTAATTATGGCCAATCAATGTACTAATCCAAGAATATGTATTTCACTAAGGTGCTAAAGGAATTCCCCATGCACTTGATTGACATTGTATTCTCTTGTGGATTTAACAGTTCCCGTGCTCATCTTCCAAATGGGAGTAGACGCTCCATCTGGGTATGAATCACCTCGACCACGGTCAGGCCTTTTAAGAGATCAAGTCCAGCTGATTAAGAGAAAGGACTCCAATCGCTATGAGATTGTCCCGATTGAAGGCCGTTTGTCATTTGAGAAGGGTTTCTTTGTTGTTATTCGTGCTTGTCAGTTGTTAGCCCAGAAAAACAATGGGATAATATTCGTTGGAATAGCTGGTCCATCTGGTGCTGGGAAAACCGTCTTCACGGAAAAGATGCTCGACTTTATGCCCAGTGTCGGTGTCATATCAATGGATAACTATAATGATGCTAGTCGAATCATCGATGGGAACTTTGATGGTGAGGCATTCTGTTGCTTTGACTTTGAGAACTAGATGTCTGGTTAGTCTGATAGCTTCTCGTTTTTACTGTTTCTTCAGACACTTCTTGAACATAGCGATAATGTCAACTAGTGTACTTGTACACTTTGGTTAATGCATATGTTTTAATAATCAGACTCGACTATATTAGCAAATTATACAGCTTTGAATCATGCAAGTGTGATGCTCATGTTTGAATAGCCATATTGAATGCAGGTATATGGGAGTCGAAAGGAAGAATCTAACTAATTGTACAAGTTAGAATATGTGAAATTATGAATGCTTTTCACATGCCTTTTGACAAGTGTCGATAGACCTACATATGATCATCTTTCAGCTCATAAATCATAAATGTGTGTATGATGTTAGCTGCTTGGTTTTGTTTGGTCTAGGTAAATACCAGTTATTCATATTTGTTGTAAGTTCACATGGGTTTCAAAGCATGATCCTACTGTTCATTATGTTTCTGAATTTCTAGATTTATGCTTTCCAACCTTAATACAACATCCTGTAATAATGTTTGTGGAAATATGTGAAATTGTTGCCATTTATGGATATTAAATGGCCAAATACAATTGTTGTTCTTTATAGAGATTCCCTATGCTTTTTTCATTGATGGGTAGTGATATCCTTTGGATTTGTCGAGTACTAGGCTGCCTCCACCTTCCTCCAGGAGTTCTGTTTCGGTCTATCTAGCATCCATCGCTACTTCATTTGCAGGAGTTTAGTCTATAGGTTGCTTATGAAAATGGAGACTCGAGGACTGAACAGAGCTGATAGACACCGTGTTTGTCTTTATATTGGGCAGTACTACTGTTGCTTTATTTGCTTATTTTAGTAAGAAAAATGTTTCTATATTGATACTTCCATGAATTGGATGGGAATATTCGTGTGCCTTCTGTCAAATCATCCTTATCTAAGCATTCATCTAAGTGTACAATAATGTAGTAGTACTTTTCTTGTGTCATAGACATTGGCATGCTCAGTAATGTTACAACAGCTTTGTAAATTATGACAATAACAATAGTTCTATCTTGAACAGACCCACGGTTGACAGATTATGACATGCTGCTCGAAAATATCCGTGGCTTAAAAGCAGGAAATCCAGTTCAAGTTCCAATATATGATTTCAAGTCTAGCTCTCGGACAGGCTACAGGTTTGCTGTCATTGTTGTTTCCTTTTCAATTAATTATTTTGTGCATTCAATCAAGTTTGATACAGTGATGAAGGGGTGTTGAAAGATAAAGAATATGAATAAGAGTTTTCATGATAGAGCTGTGTCTAAGGAATACTCCTTTTCAAATCCTGGGATGGTGGAAGATAAAGAATTCAATGAATCGAGATAGACACTAGTGGTAGCAAACTGATAATGCCTCATTGTCTGACTTGTTGCTTCATAGTTACATGGCTGCTGTTTCGATTATAGAATATATGCCTGCTTCCTATCTTTTAGCATTTTCTTACAATGCTCCTCTGCTGGTAGGAATTTTCAAGCTTTGCATGCATAAACTTGACCGTTAAGTCAAGGGTTTGGCATATCTTATGTATTTCAGTTTCGAGTACTAATTGATTCAGATTTGGCTTCAAGTTTCCATTAAAAGTCATTTCATTATGAGTGAACTGGAAGTACATACTTTCTGTGCTCGTCATTATTTTGAGAGACCTTTCTTTGAGCGTGCTTTGTGCCTACCTCTCGTATTGTGAGACCTTTCTTTTGAGAGACCTGCTCATTTCTGCAGAACTATTGAAGTGCGTACCTCTCGTATTGTGATCATCGAAGGTATCTATGCATTGAGTGAGAAATTGCGCCCTTTGCTGGATCTTCGCGTGTCTATCACAGGTGGAGTACATTTTGACTTAGTGAAACGTGTTTTGCAGGACATTCAACGTGCTGGGCAGGAGCCTGAAGAAATAATTCATCAGATCTCTGAAACGGTTGTCATACTTGTTATTAAGTCCCTTCTGACAATGCTTCACTTATGAGATCATCCGTTATGCTTTATATGTGCTGTGAAGTTCTCATAGTTGTTGTGTCTGGCAGGTGTATCCTATGTACAAGGCTTTTATTGAACCAGATCTCGAAACAGCCCATATTAAGATTATCAACAAATTTAATCCATTTACCGGCTTTCAGAACCCCACATACATTTTGAAGGTCAACAGTTTGTCATCCACTTTGCACGTTAATGATGCTAAATAACCTGTACTGATACTTTTATCCCTGCTGCCTCTAGCACTAAGAGGTTTCTCTTATTGTAGTCAACTAGGACTGTGACAGAGGAGCAGATCAAGGCAGTTATTTCAGAAGAACATAAAGAAGCTAGGGAGGAGACATATGATATATACCTTCTACCTCCAGGTGAAGATCCTGAAGCATGCCAGTCACACCTGAGAATGAGGAACAGAGATGGAAAATACAGTCTCATGTTTGAGGTTTAAACCTTTTTCTTCTCTGTTCATACCTTCATGATACTTTGATAGTTATTGAGATCCATTCAAACTCCACGTCATTAATGCGAAATGACGTAAGCTTCTAGCCATGCATGTTACTGAAGGATGTCTCGTGTTAGAGCATGTGTTTCTAGAGAGAAAATGAGAAAGCCAAAAAAAAAAAGAAGAACCCCCCCCCCCCCCCCCCCAAGGAACCCTAGACTTCACTACTCCAGCCGCAGGCCCCATATCACCATATTCTCATGCTTAGCCTCAATTTTCTTAACATTTCAGTCTTAATCAGCCTTTTCTCAACCCTATAAATTTTAATTTTCGCCGCCATCACTAATTCCGACCACCTTCGCCCATCTTCCACCTGTTTTCTCCTATCATAGCCCTCTCTTTGTCAAGTTTTATGCTAGGCTCAGATCAGTCTTCGAATCTGAAATATGTGGTTTGTTGTTTGAGGTGAATTTAGAAGACAACTAACAGAAGTTGTAAATACGAAGAGGATTTGAAGAAATTGGTCCTCTTTGTGTGGCTGTGTTGTTTTGTTTAGCTATGCTTCAATTTCGATCCATGAGGTTGTGGTTTGTCGAAGATTGGTAGCTAGCTATGGTTTGTTGTTATGGTTTCCAAGAGTAGATGGAGTTGAAGATGGAGAAGAGGAAGATGATTCAATATTAGAGCACTTCTAATTTTGTCTCTTTTTCAGGCTACTTAATTGTCTTGTTTCTTTTCTTGGCTGTATTGTTTTCATCCGTTCTTCACTATCCTGTTGGTGAAGAACAATTTAGGATACCTCTATAATAGAAAATTATCCTGTCCTTCTTGCCCTTTCAAAAAAAAAATATAGAAAATTGCATGTTACTGAAGTGTGGTACCACAAGTCGGACACTCGGAACCGTACACGTACCTGAGTCCAGGTAACATAGGTTCACGAATAGAAAGTTAGGGGTTGTTTATCCAATGCTAGCTTCTCTATGTTCGTTAATGTGTGGGTTGTTTTCTTCTTCCGGTGGTCTTAGGCTCCACTTTGGGGGTTGGTGTTTCGGAAAGGATGTTGGATCGGGGTGTGAAGAGGGGGCTTGTGGAGGGGTTTAGTGTGGGCAAGGAGAGTGACTGTTTCCCATCTTCTGTTTGCCGATGATACTATTCTATTTATTTCGGCTGAGGTTGAGGGCTTACGAAGGTGGTCATCATTCTTCAGGTCTTTGAGGTTGTTCGTGAGGTGCAGGTGAAAATTTTGTTTAAGTGTAGTGTGGTCGGGGTAAAGCGGATGATAGTTTCTTGCACTCTTTTACTAGTCTGGTGGGGTGTCAACTTCAGCAATGGCCCATTACGTACATTCAAGTTCCCTTAGGAGGGAATCCCTGTTTTGTGTCCTTTTGGGAGCCGACTGTATTTAGGGTCGCCAAGCGGTTGGATGAGTGGAAGCAGTGGCGGATCCATGCTTTCGCAAATCGCAAGGGGATGAAAGAGAATCCACTTTGGCCAAAACAGTAGAATAGCTAGAAAGGCGCTCCACTTAGCATAGGAAAGGAAACCCATTCTAAGAATTTTCTGGATCCGCCAATGGCTGGAAGGGTGTTTATTTTTCTTTAGGCGGGAGGCTTCCCTCTATAGTACCTTTCTCGTTTAAGATTCGGTTAGTGTAGTTAATATGTAAGAGAGGAGGGATTCTCGTAGGAACGGGGCTGATGGGGGAAGGTAGTTGGAATTTAGTGTGTCGACTCGAGAAGGAAAGGGGGTTGGGTTTAGTTGGTGGTGTCTGAACATCTTGTTGGTGGGTAAGTTGTTGTGGACCGGGTTTATCAGTTGTCCTCACTTCATGAAGCACCAGTTGCTGTCAATTATTCTAGCAACGGTGGCTCTTGGGACCTTAATTTATGAAGGGGAAGGGCTCCCCATGATAGAAATGCAGGCAATTATCTCTCTTCTTAGTGTTTTAGACACCATTCATCTTGTTCCTAATGCTGATTTACAGATTTGGGTTTAGGCCTCCTCTGGGGTCTTCTGATTCTCCTGCAAATCCTTCATTCATAACCTCGCCTTTCTATCCAGTATCCCCATCTTCCTTTTCCTAGTTTCATTTGGAAGTCTAAGGTTCCTTTGAAGGTGCAAACACCAAATGGACTTTGGTGTTAGGCAGGCCTAACACTCATGTTATGCTGCAGCTGCGGTGACCAGGCTGAATTTTGTTGCCGGATGTGTGCACTGTGTCACCATGGTAGTAGACGGGTGTGCACTTGGCCTTACATTGTGATAAAACTCGTAGTTTGTGGGGTCAATTGTTAGGTATATATTTTCTTCCCGTCACAACGATTTGTCCAGCACCCGCTGGTTCGGTATGTTGGGTTAGGGAGGAGTAAGCAGCATCAGCTATTGTGCAACATGCTTGTCTTGCGATTTTTTGGTGCCTTTGGTTGGAGTGTAATTCTAGGATTTTTGATGAGGCTGTAGGACAGTTGAGCTTGTTTGAGAGTGTGTGGTGTATTCGGCATCATTTCGGGCCAAAGCAGCTGGGTCCTCTAAAGGGGTGTCTCTTACTAACTTATAGCGACATTGGAGGGATTTGTAATTAGCTTTTTGTGGAGGGTCCTTTGTCCTCTTTGATTGTAATCCATCTCTCATCCCCATGAACCTTTGTTTTTGTAGTTTGAGAAATTGGAATGAAACTGATGCTTCAACTGGGAATTTTTCCCTGGCCAGTCATCAGGCTTTTGGACGAACTCTGCCAGTGAACTAGTCAAGCCTGAGCAAGTTGGTCAGTGCACCCGATTCACTAGCTGAAGGTTTTTCATAAGAAGATATTTTTTTTCTTGGGCGATTTAATGGCAAGAAAGAGTATAAGCAATTAAACCGGCTACTGATTAGAAAAGTATGACAGGTCATACCAATTGAACTGCAGAATTAAATTATTGTTTGCGATATCATTCATTATTTACTTCGTTGTTCAAACTATTTTCTATTTTATCTTTGTTTCCACAAAACAGTTGGCTTGTATCACAACTAACATTTATCTTTATCAGTGGATACTAGTATACTACTTTATCTTTTCGAAAATATTGCCAGTTATTGTTTCTGCACCAACAGTCCTCTGACTGGGTCCATCACTGTTCCAGCTTCTGAAACTATGTGTTGCTTCTCTACTGAAGCTCGTTTCTACTAGAAAGTTCTTCCACACACGGAAAAATAGTGCTACATTGTATGGGGGAGGAACCAAATGTGGATTAGTCCAGGGCCATGACCCGTTGCGCTTCAATTTTAGATTTGAGTTTAAAATATTCACATTCATTGAGGACAAAGACTAGAATGCAAAGAAGCAAATGGGAAATTACTTACCACATTATTGCAGCCCAGTATAATGTAAAACTTTCCATTGTTTCGCAGAATTACTTGGTAAATCTACATGATTATGTCATTCTATTTCATGATTAGCCATGTCATGGTTTTCTCAGTATAGTAACTTATTGATAGTTTAACTGCAGCAGAGTTTTCTGATGAGACCAATCCTTCCCCTTATAAGCTGTTCTACTTTGTGATTCAGGAATGGGTTACAGACAGTCCGTTCATAATATCACCCAGGATAACTTTTGAAGTCAGTGTCCGCCTTCTTGGCGGTTTAATGGCACTGGGATACACTATTGCCACAATCCTGAAAAGGAGGAGCCATGTGTTCTCTGATGATAAGGTTATTGTGAAAATTGATTGGCTAGAACAGCTAAATCGCAAGTACGTTCAGGTATTCTACCATCTAACAGTGTTTTTGTATACTCTATCATTTAATACATTGTATATTGATTTTGTATAGAGTATAGACTACAGTGGTACTTTAATATTCCCTTTAGGCTATTGTTAGCTGCCTCTTGCATGATTGCATCCTTTCTCTGATTTTATTTATTTATTCTCTCCTTTTCAAATGTGTTATGCTGTCGACAATGCATGACTGAGGGCCAACCATTCTTGTAGTTGGGTGGAAGATATGGAGCTTCATAATGGTGTGTTTTCAAGTCTACACCAATGTAATTCTCTTGAGAAAAAGAAACACAAAGGGGTCCTGTTTTGTTGTTTTGATTATTGCACTCTTGTTGTTACAAGTTACAGTCGTCAATAAATGTATTCCTTCTGGTTTTTATCATGTTTACAAGGCATAGAGAACCCTCATTTTACCTTTCTCTTGCCTCCTCCTTCTTCAGGTTCAAGGAAAAGACCGTTCATATGTAAAATCTGTAGCGGATCAGTTGGGCTTGCATGGCTCATATGTTTCACGAACTTATATAGAACAAATCCAGATAGAGAAGCTTGTAAATGATGTCATGGTATGACTCCTAATATATCATGTGTTCTGTCTTCATTTCATGTGGTCGAGCCGTAGTGACCCTACCTTTTGAAATAACTACAGGCACTACCAGATGATTTGAAGACAAAGCTCAGCATAGAGGATGATGTAGCTTCTAGCCCTAAAGAGGCACTTTCTCGAGCTTCAGCAGATAGGAGGACAAAGTATCTGAGCCGGTAATCAATTAGTGTCTCGAATTGTTTGTTGGAGAGGTATTAAAAGTAAAATTCTGTTTTCTGAGGATAAAAGGTCAAGGCAAGAGAACATGGCTAGGTGACATGTGATAAGAGTCCCATTGCATTTATTTTGGCTGCTCAATGAACGCTTAGCTAATGACTAATTTTTCTGACTTGCAATTTGAACTCTTGTAATTCAAACATATCCACTTATTAATTGTTGAAAGCATATGGTAGTTGCAAATTACTGAATTCTCTGGTGAGACTGTTACTTATTCAGTTTTCCTTCTCACATCTGCTTCATTATTGTGACAGTAACATGTCTCGTTCATTTTCAACACACCGGGAAAAACATGTATCTAGGTTAACGAAGCTTGCTGTGAATGAAAGAACTTTCAATGGAATTGTCTCTCGATCGCCTGCAGGGCTTGCAAATCAAGTTAGTTAACATTACTCTTCAAACTTAGTGTTTTTTGTCAGTTAGATTATTATCCATATGTTAACTCCTGTGTTGTGGTTGTTAAAGAATATGATATTTCTGATTGTGGTTTTGTGACATAGATTTCTAGTCATATGTTAATACAATTGAGGTTTGTGTCACTGTGACAGTAGCACAACTTAACCAAAATATTATTTGTTCAAGTAATCATTTCCCTGTCTTTGATTTACATTCAGTTCCTAACATCCGAGTATATAGACAGTAGTACTTGCATTTTTTTATTGAATGTTTCCATGAAATTGTCAAAAGAAGAAATGATCAGATCCATTCTTTGAACTTTTTGATGGGCTCTTGTGTAGGGAGATGTAACTCAACTCTCAGAGCAAATTCTAACACTAAATGAGAGAATGGATGAGCTTACTTCTTGCATCGAAGAGCTTAATTCCAAGTTTTCCTCCAGGAGAGTTTCAGCTAGCCAACAGAACTTGGCTGTGCAGTCTGAAGCCTGCAATGGCTCTGCACCTCCACTTCTAATGGCTGGAGTAACCAATGGTCCATTGACTGGTGGGCTGTTACCTCATTCCTCATCTTCTTCCAACTTGGCAAAGGAGACTCAAGTTATTGAAGAGGTACCAACTTTGATTTCTCTAAGATCAGAACTAACTCTAGTTTTTTACTGTTGTATTGTCGACGTATTTATTGAATTTAAAATGGCCCAATGTGATATATTGGCATATATCATATGTCACACTGGATATTTTGTGTGAAATTACCTTGTTTTCTTTTGAGATTGTCATGATAATTTGGGGCGAGAACCACTAATCATTGACTAAAGGTACGTGTAGGATTTTGCATGTAGCAAAACTTGGTGGCTAAAGTGCTTAACCTCTCTCCAGAATCTCCACTCCTGAACCCAAAAGATGTAGTATGAATATAAACTTGGTGGCTAAATCATGTAGTTTTCAATTAGTGGAGTTTTTTTTTGTGATCGGCTTCAATTAGTGGTTTACTAAAACCTGTCGTGGCAATTTGTAGCTCTTCACCTACCAAGAAAAAGAAGTTGAGAAGTACCTCAATGAGCTTGGAACACTGATGCAAAATGTCCATATTTATGTTCTCAAATGATGCAACAAACCTGGATAAAAACCAATGTTGCTTGTTGTATTAGTTGCAATTAGCCTTGATGTGTTACAGGAACATGTAGTGGTAAAGCTGATGCATCAAAATTGTCAGTAATTCAGTTTTGAGTTTTTAAAGAAATCTTGCAAACAAATGGTTATGAACATGGTGGTGATTTTAGCCCTGGTGTACGCTATATGATATAGCCACCCTGTATTGCTTCCTTCTGTATGCTCATTGTAAAACTCTAGCTAACCGATATTAATGATTGGGTTTATTTCATTTGAACAGATAATGATGCTATCAAGGGGGCAGCACCAAATCATACATCAGTTGGGCAGTTTGAGCAGCCTCCTGCATGAGTATTTTGGGGAAAGATCGCGCCATGACAGGTCAGACGGAACTGTTCTTGATCCGGTATCAATTGGCATTCTTCCCCTTGTTGTGACCTTGGCTATAGGCGGTCTAGGAGTACTTTTGTTCAGAGGTTTTCCCTCTCTGAAATAGTTCTCTCCTTGTGTCATTACCCCAAATTCGACAGCAACGCCATATAATAGGATACATACACGTACGCTACCACGTATATGTGACCTCTTGTTCTTTAATTGTGCGGATAAGAGGGAAGGAAAGAAGAGTAGCTCTTAGGAGTATGCTCTGTAATTACCTAATCATACTATAACATACTTGTATAGAATTGTCCAATACCTTTTCATATAATATAATAATGTGTGTGGTTTCTATTTACTTATTTTCTCGTTATTTATGGCTTTGTGTTTAGAAATTAGAGGAACTCTGCATGGAATGCAGTTGTACTTATTTTATATGGTACTGGATTATTACTAGTTGTACAAACATTCAACAACATGAAATAAGGTGGTGTTCTTTGACGTGTTTCAAACTCACATCCAAGTGGTTTATAAGGCAACATTACATGTTTGATTTACCATCCACACCAATCCTGGTTGCTTCCATCTTTTAGTATTCATACTTACCCCGCCGTGATGATGGCAATGCTTGTGCTAGTTGTTTAATTAGTTGGATATATTTATTGTTGAACACGAGAGTTCTGACATTGCCGTAGTGGTGGATGGCTTGGTTGTCATTCATTAATACTATTTTTCTATGAGAAAAAGTTCGTATAGGACAAGAGAAAGCAGTATCAGGATGCTTCAAAATTAGATTTGTTTTAGCTACGATAGCATTGTGGGTTAATCTTATCAAAGTAGGTCATCCAGATGAAAATTAGGATACTGGGTTATAACTTATAAGTAAGTGGGCTAATTAAATCCGAATCCATTTCAGGCCCAATAATAGGCGAAATAATTAAATGGTCCCGCACTATGCTCTCGTCTCTCATAATTATCAATTTTTGGGGGTGAAGGTAAATAGGCGCCACTTATTTTGTGAGAGATGGAAGTGCGGGAGCATTAAGACCAAACTATGTAAAAATCTCTCCAAGAATAGATATCTTTTTGGTCTTCAATAAACCAGGAGTATAAAGAATTGTACATCAACTTAGATGATGTGATCGAACTTTCATTCAATAAAGAACATTTTTTAGTCAATTAATTTGTCGAAGGTTATTTGAAGGGAGATGTAAAATAGGGAGAAAAAGGTGAATGCTATGAGGGATCATGTGAAATAAAAGGATAATCATTAATGAAATAGTTTGCCAATAATTGACATTAAATCCCATGTGAGGGTTTCTTGTGAAACCTTCTTGACATTATTCGTTTAAGAATTAAGAGTACGAAGACAACAACGTACCATACTCTTTCTGTGCCATAAACGGTACGGCTAGCACATGTTTTTTATTTGTAATCAGGATTAGATTAGAGTATTTTGAAAGTTTCATATGAACCAATAGATCATGTTCATTTGCGGCTTTTGTATCTAGGCTCACATGTCTAATCAATTTTTGATCTTCTCCAATCACATGCTTCAACATGCATGCAATGGTTAGTTACAAGTTACAAGCTTAAATTACAAACATGAACATGATTGATCCTTAGATATTCATAAGAGCCAAGTCATGAAGCATGCTTCAAATCTTTAGCATATAATTTTTACCATAACTAGATAAGGGTCACTTTTTAGTAAACCAGGTCACTGCTTAAGTGCTTATAAACAAGTGAGCTCTACATTTCTAAATTGTGACCCCATTTTTCGATGAGTTGGTCTCACACGTTGACTATTTAAACTTCTAAACAATTGGTATAACACTTCTAATTAGACCTGTCAAACGTGCCGACCCAACGGATCGGGTCATTTCGTGTTCAAGTCAAGTCGTTTACGGGTTTGTTTTTGGTCAAATACACTTCATTTTCCCGGGTTGTATATGAATTCAGGTCGAGAAAATTATGTCAGGATCCTGAAAAAATGGGTCAGGTTAAGCCAACTTTTGACGAATCTACTTCTAATGTATAAAATGTACATTTTGAGTATAGAAACAAAAGAAGAAAAAAGAAGGAATTATTAATTATATTTCTAGTTTATTTATTTATTTAATCAAATATTGGATTTTGTTGTTTCTGTTTTGCATTTTATTAATACTTAGAATCACTTGTTTATGGACATATATTAAATTTAAATGGTAAGAATTTCCAATTCCATCTTTCAAAGGACAGCTAATGTGCAAGTGTAACACTTTGTAATTTGTACAATCTATGGACATATATATGCCAACACAGTTGTATATATGACAAACTCAAACAATGTTTACAAAACTAGACCATAAAGTGTCAAAGCAGCAAAATAACTCAATAATAGGGAAATAACATTATTTGAAGTTGTACAAATTGTAATGTATGTAATTTGATTGATTAATAAATGTATTCATGTTTGAGTAATTTTTACAACATCCAAGAATTAATTTAAGTACGTATTTAAACCCAAAAAATTGACTAATTAAGTACATAAGCCCGTACCAAGTTGTACCAAACCGTCCCCTGGTTGTCGTTAGCTAGCCATGAGAGCACGTTGGCTTTGTTTCAAGCTAATATTGTTTGCACATTGATCGGGGTCATCACGTACCAACGTACATGTATACGTATTAGAGGAGTACAATGCATGTGATGGTGATCTGATCTATTTATGTTGACCTACGTATATTTAATTTTATTTTATGCGTTTTTGCATTATCTTCCACTGCATTTAATGTCTATAGCTTATGAATTTTTCGTTTAATTTGTTCCCTTGGTAATTTGGTATGTGTATTAATGTATCATTGCATATGATTCTTGATTCCATTACTTGCACCTGACCTCATTGTGTTAATTATCTCTGTCTTGTACAATTAAGGTACCGATGGAAGACTACCAAGAGGTGGTTGACTCACTGGTAAACAAGTTATAATTTGTACATTAAGTCATAGGTTCAAACCTCCTGGGATGCACCTATATGAATTTATTCGTGGAATACCCGGAATCGTACATTAGGAGGTGCCCTTTAGCCACGCCCAAAAAGGAAGGAAGTTCTTCTTTGCCAAACCGGAAAAAAGGTACCGATCGAAGACTACCGCGCTCTATGTAGATTTTTAAGTAAAATGGCTCTCTTTAACTTGGCGGGAACAGGTTATTTGTTCTTCGATTGATTCGGTAAGGTCTTTTCATTGATTCAGTAAGGTGTCTTGCCACTGATTTCCACTGATTGGGTAATGTCTTATCACTTATTTCCACTGATTGAATAAGGTTCAATAAGTGAAAAAGAACACACATTTTCTCTCTCATTACTGGATTAGGGGAGCATTTTATTTGTCTTTACTTTGTCTTCTAAATTACTATGAAGACCTTGATTATATATATTATCTCAATTGGGAACTTTTATTGTTTCGCCCCTTTATCATAAATAACTGAACTGAAATAATGAATTGAACTTAAGTGAACTGAAATGAATAGTTTTTTAGAACTTGACTATTAACCATTTAAATTTCGTCCAATTTGAAAGTATGTTTCGAAATCTTTCCAATGACATAGATTTCATCATGAATTTATTTTTGAAAAAAATAATATGTGAGTGATAAAGTTACACATAAACTAAACTTAATTGAACTGAATTTTAAGTGAAATTAAGCTGAGTAGAACAGAGCCTAAGACTATTATATGACAACTAATTACTATCACCAAACAGACATCTTGTGTACCACATATTCTTGGATGCATCTAACACTACAACATTTCAGTTTAAAGAGGACGTTTTAAAATATCTTATTTGGTCAAAAAACACACTATAAGTGCAGTAAGATAGTTAGTTGTTCCTCCTATTCAATTTATCTAGTGGGCAACTGGCAACAAAGACAACTAACAATGGAAAACTTTGCAGGAGAAAATTGCATCAATAGATTAATTACTTCAACTTCTTTCAATTCACAATGAATCTTGCAACCGATCGATTTTACAGGTCTGGCACCACGTATGTACATGAGCATTACAAGTCAAATCATTGTTCACAATCCTAACGTAGTTCATCCAATGCCACAAATATTTTGGCATGGACTAATTGTCCTAGTTAGAGCTGCTACAAGCAGTTCTTAGGCAGAACTAAACCATGTGATGATCCACCAGCATTATTACATGTTGAAGAGGCTGGTTTGTTTTTGTGAGTGAGCTTTACATCCTCTAATCTTATGCCTGTACAATGATTTTTTGCACTACAATCAAATTTTATGGCAACCGGAGTTGCGGATGATCCATGGATATCTTGATATGTTATGCCAGTGATTCCTACTCCAGACATTTGTCCTGGGCAACCCTTCTTCTCAGGACAATAATTTTGGTCGATAATAATGGGATTTTGAGCATTCACCATTGTGATGTGTTGAAACAACACATTCTTTACGAAACCACTGCTAGGTCTTCCCCATGACTTGATCCGAACTCCATTTTGAGTACCTGTAAACGTTGCCGTCTTCACTGTTATATTCTGCACTCCTGGCTCGTTTTTGTCCTTGCCTAGGCTTCCAATGCTGTACACATAATTGATTTAATTAAATAAAACATATATCCATAGAGTATATCGTTAAAAAGCTTAGTAACAAAATCAATAAGATCGTCTTATACAAGTTTAAAATATATATTACCTGATACCATGGCCTGGGCCACATTTGATGTTCTCCATCCACATATTAGTAGTTCCGGCACCAATTGAAATGCAATCATCACCGGTACCAATACAAGTACCACGAATTGTTACACCAGTCGATAATTGTACGTGAATTCCATCCGTGTTAGGGCTTTCACCTGGAGCTAAGAGTGTCACGTCTTGGATTTTAACGTTCTTGCAGCCATTAATCACAATGTGGTACAATTGGCTATCTAGTGATGTTAAACCCTTAATCACAATGTTTGTAGCTTTTGTGAAACTAAGGTTCTGCACAAGCATATATAGAAAACAAATTAAACAGCTAACGTGAAAAGATGTGCTTTAATTATGGAATTTACCAAACTTATGCTTTTTCACTAAACAATAAAAAGGAAAACGAAAAGCAATGACATAACAGCAAAACCGAAAATTTCTGGCTACTCAACCGTCAACACAGTCAAACAAACTGATGGTCTAGTCTTCGACTTTTGAGTTTTGAATGTCAGTTATTTTACTTAAAACTCGCAACAGGGCTGTGGCCTGTATGTAAACCCCCCTTTTTTTTTTTTGTTAGAGTAGTTCTGTGTAGACTTTAATTAATTTAGCAATTAGTACATATTTGTAACCCTTCATTTTTGTAGATCAAGCATTGTCCATTCTCTGATGGCAAATAGGCCAAAACTGAATTTCCATACCGTATTCAGTTAGGAAAACTATCCCCTTATTATGAGTGGTGAACCGAATTTAAGTAGTGATGATTTAGTTTTCGAACAATTTAACTCTAGTTAAAATAAAAAGAGTGAGATTTTACCTATATTTATAGATTCCCAATCAATTAATAAAATTTTAGCCTCGAAAATGTTTAATTGACGCTGTAGGTTACGAATTATACAGGAATATAATCTAGTAAAATTACTTACCGTGACACCACCAGGGCATCCACCCTTGGCAGACCTTTTACAACTCCACAACCCTTTACCCTGTCCATCCAAAACACCACCACCAGAGATACTAACTCCGACGACATCGATAAATGCGAGCCACGTGTGCGCTTTTCCAAGGGCCTGGAAATCAGCAGGAGCAACCAAGGTACCTCTAATGTCAAAATTAACACCCTTGTTCTTGCATTTCATGTGTGAGCCACCGGAGAACACGATCGCCTTTCGGATCATGAACCGGCCTGGTGGGATTAGGATCGTGGGCCGGCCTGAGGACTTACAGGCCGCGGTCCAGGCGGCTAAGAGGGCGTTTGATGAGTCTGTTTTGCCGTCGGGTTTTGCACCGAATGTGGTGGCGATGTTGTATGTGGGTCCACCATGGCGGGTCCCAGCTGAGAGGGATGGGAAAAGTGAGAGTGTGAAGAGAGCAAGAAATGTGAGTGATGTTCTCATTGTGTGAGGGAGAGAGAGAGAGAGAAAAACTGTAGTTGGTTAGAGGGGGGTTTGGAGGGAGATATATATAGGAATTTGAAAAGAGGGAAAAGGGAGGGAATTTAAGAGCTTATGGCAGTTTTTGACTTTATTGAGCTAGAGAATATTTAAGTGGAATTTAAATTACGGAAATGATCTTGGTTGAAGACGAAAAGCTGAAGGATGATAAGGGGGTGGACTTTACTGTCATAATAAGGGTATAATAATAACCAATGAAGTATGATTGAGTGATAGGGACTCATCCATCTTTAACCAAGGTTGAGGGTTCGAATCTTGCCTTGGGCATGGAGCAGCTTAAATTCCTTGGCCAACTGTTCTACCCTTTGAGTTGCCTACAAGTCAGCACAGGGGATAGTCACTGTGATCGACGGTGGATACCCTTGGTCGTGAACCAAAAAAAATAAAGGTATAATAATTACGTGAAAAGCACAAAATTTAAGTGATCACTATTCACTAGTAATCAATCTGTGCGATTTAAATTTATTGCTATATAAATTTTATTGTTTTGTTAGTAGAGTATCATTTTTCATTAACTTACGGGAATTACTGTACATAAAAATTAAAGCGGATTAAAAATGGGTTTGGGCCTTTACCTCGGTCTGCAGCTGGAAGATTCCTTTGGTTTTGATAAGGTCATCGTAGAGTCTGATAACGTTTGTGTTATTTCTTCTTTAAAAGCAAGAAGTTTAGGGTCGAGTCATTTACATTTAGATGATATTTTAGCGCTTGTGTCTCAGTTTGTGTCAGTTTCTTGGTCTTTTGTTCGTAGGGAGGGTAATAGAGTAGCCCATGAGCTAGCACATGTGCAGCCTTGGGAGGTAGGTTGTCGTTTTTGGAACGCTGAGTTGCCTAGCAATGTCGCTAGTGCTGTGTTGGCAGATTTTGATCAGTTAATCGAAAGTTAGAACCGCAGAAGCGGCTTGAGTTCAAAAAAAAAAAAAAGGATTTGGGCCAGACGTGTGTCGACCCTGATATGTTTTTTAGGCCCACGGACAAAGCCGGTTAGCGGGTTTGGGTCGGGCTAACGAGTAGAGTCTTTATAAATTTACACAAATAGCTTGTTCATATCCGCCCGTTTTTCGAGCCGAAAAGATGGGTGTTATGTGTCAGCCCGCCCTTGATCAGGCATAATATAAATACGATCTTACATTTTTTTCTCATAAACATATTGTAAATACATCTCGTTTTCAAGTACTGTTCAACCCAATTTTCAGGGGGAAAACTTATTATTTTTTTAGACTATACTGAAATTAAGGAACTGACCTTGCTTTGGGGGGATTTGGAAAGTTTATGTTAAGATGATATGAAGACGAAAAGATGGGAGGGAGATAAGGGGGTGGATCGTTATGTCATATGTGTACAATAGCGTGAAAAACACAACATTATAAGTGAAAGTGATCACATTGGTTGTGGGGAGAGAGATAAGGCATACGTACCAACGTACAATGGACTTGCTTGATGCACACAAGATCATTACCTCTACTTTTATTCATCTCGTTATTACTCCATTTGTTGATAACTTTCTAAGCACAAAATTTCCAAGAGAGGCAATAAAGAAAGACGTTAGCTCTAATTTTAGTCTGTAACTAGGTGTATGCCCCGTGCGATGTACGGACTTGTAAATTATCATTAGAAAATATATTTTTCAATGCTATTATTAAATTATTAATTAAAGAATGATATATCAATTAGGTATATAACAAGTAATATAGAGTTACACAAAATTAAAGTTGTATTGTACTGTGTAATTGTTTTTCATATTTATTTATTTTTTATTTATAGCTATGTAATGTAAATTTGCTTATTTGACATGAAATAGTTGTTTGATCCAAAGGGATAAATGAATTTCATATCTTTTATTCAAAAAATAGTTAAGTGTCAGATTCATAACTATCATCTTGAGTCTTGACATACCATATACCATATACTATTTCAATTGATATATTTATACCCCCATGTATTTACTTATTTACATAACTTTCTACAAATGGTTCTTAACTTCTTATCCATCTTTGTTTTTCATCGTATTTTCTTTTCTTTTTTACTAAAATAGGTTTACATTATATTTGATGTTAAATTTCTTACATGTGTCATCCCATTTGTTATGCAACTGTTGTTTGGATCCATGTAGAGATATCAATTAATTTTCTATTTTTTTAAAATTAAAATAATTATTAAAGAAATTAATTATCTTTACAACTATATTATTCACACATTCTACCGAACACTATATTTCTCCATCTCCATGGTGTGTAATCATGTAATTTCTCAATATTGGCTTTCTACTATTTAGCTGAGGTATGGAATAAAATCACTTAAAAAATTTGAGATGTATGTATAAATATTACCGATACATAATTTTTATCATTTTTTAAAAATAATTATTACTTGTGACTATTTCCCTTATTAAATTCATTATGTCTACTTTTAGTATAATCAAGGTTAAGTTCATGTACCGTATTTATGAAGTTTATGTTCATGTATCCGCATTTAATTAGATTGCATGCATGGTGTGTGCATGCATGTAGTTTATTAATTAGGAGGAATTATCTTTACAACTATATTTTTCACACATTCTACCGAACACTATATTTCTCCATCTCCATGGTGTGTAGTCATGTAATTTTCCCAATATTGCATTTCTACTATTTAGCTGAGGTATGAAATGAAATCACTTAAAAATTTTGAGATGTATGTATAAATATTATCGATACATAATTTTTATCATTTTTTAAAAATAATTATTACTTGTGACTATTTTCCTTGTTAAATTCAGTATGTCTACTTTTAGTATAATTAAGGTTAAGTTCATGTACCGTATTTATAAAGTTTATGTTCATGTATCCGCATTTAATTAGATTACATGGTGTGTGCGTGCATGTATTTCATTAATTAGGGGGACATAAATAACATTGACTTTTGGATAAGATGCTGACTGGACATGGTGATGTGGCCCACATGTCAATGTAGCAGCGTGCATGATCCACTTTTATATATATACTAGTTTTATCTCCGTGCTCCGCACGGACTCGTGAATATCTCTCGAAAATGAAAATAACTTCCTAAGTGATACCTCATGCCAGTTTTATACTGCACAAACTAATTCTACATTTAATTATTCTAATATTTTTGATATGAAATGTCTCTTTAAATCGATTCTACATCAAATTTAGAATAAAAATAAAAAAGATTGATTTATAAACATAATTTTAGCTTATATCAAAATTCTACAAAGAAAAAAAGAGATAAAGATTAAGAGACGTCTTTCTTCGAGTGTACTAAGACTTTATTCTCTCAATTTATTTTTAGTTTAATTTAGTTTAATCTAATTCAGATTAGTTAAGTAGATCATGTAGGAACGTACCATTTAAATAAAATCCATTTATGTTATAAGAGATTGAATGTCAAGTTAAATACATATGACATCAAATAGTTAAGGTATTAGTGTCATTTATTGTTATTTAACCAAGTTGTACACATGTGGCATCGACATGCAATCTTCACACGAACATTTCCTCTTATGTGTCATCCTACATGTCATCACTGCCAGGAAATAACCCAACTTTTATAAGACATATATCTCATTTTGAAGATTTTTTTTCAAATCCAATCGATTGAAGCAAGATTTATAATTTTTTGACTTATGTAACTGAAGTTTTTTTATTTATTTTGTAATATAGAAAAATGCTAATAAATATGTAATAAAACCAACTAATAATAAGACATTAACGAGTGACACTTGGATGGTGAATTGTTAGGCTATGTGGCAAGCTTTGCTTATGGGGCGCTTAGGGGTCATCATCACACGAATTTACACCACCTACGTTGCATCCTACGTGTCGTGCCCACACAAATTGGACTCACTTGAGTTGTTAGGCTATGTGGCAAGCTTTGCTTTTACACCTCCTATGTAGTATGTAGTGTCCTATGTATCATGCTCACACGAATTGGACTCACTTTTATACGTATACCGATGTGGCACCTATGTGTTATCTTCACACGAACAAATCCCTCTCATGTGGCGTCCCACTTGTCATCCTCACACGAAAAGAACCCAACTTTATAGGACATAGTACATATGTATCTCATTTTGAAGTATTTTTCGAACCTGTTCCAATGGAGTAAGAATTATAATTTTTAAATTTGCATAACAAAAGTTATTTAATTTTATAATTTGAATAATATTATAATAATTATATTATGTTGTATTTATGATCACGCATTAATGATTGACCCACTTGGATGGGTGGCTTAGGTGACGACATACGTGTCATCACCACACGAATTTGGGCGTTGCGTGTCATCCCACGTGTCGCCCTCACATGAATATAGGCGCTTGCGTGGCATCCCATGTGGCATGGCCACACGAAATGAACTCACTTTTATATATATACTAGGTTTTATCCCCGTGTTTCGCACGGGCTCGTAAAATAATTTTGTGAATATATTTAATAGTATAATAATGCTTAAAATATTTGAATTAAAATTATTAATATTATTGATAAAATACAATTTTTTTTTTCAAAGATTTCTATCCATAGGATGCATGCTAATTCTTGAAAATGATATTTTCATACCGCATTCATTTGTAATGAGATTGGACTAAATTTAGATAGTGAATAAAAATAGTATATGTACACTAATTTTAATAAGTAATTCAATTAATGAAAAAAATGAATTAACTCGTTCTACATTAACGATGTACGTGCACTAAAAGTTGATACCTCATACTTATTTTATACCGCACTAACGAAACTATTTGACAAAATTGTGCACATATGCGTCTACTTTGTCTTCTAAAACTGTGTGACAAAGTTGTGCACATATGGAGTCTACATGTCATCTTCACATGAACATTCTTTCTTATGTGAAGTCCTACGTGTCATCACTGCACGAAAAGGACACAACTTTTATTGGACATATATACATATATATGTCACGTGTTGAAGCGTTTTTCAAATCCAATCCAACGGAGTCAGATTTATCATTTTTTGACTTACGTAACTAAATTTATTTTATTTTGTAATTTGAAAATATGCTAATAAATATGTAATTAAGTCAACTAATGATAAGACATTAATGGTGGATGACGTGTCATGCTATGTGGCAAGCTTATGCTTACGTGTCGGCTTATGTGTCATGTCCGCACGACGTGACTCGCCTATGTGGCGTCCCACATGTTAGATTGTGACTTGGGAGTTGGAACACACTAAGTTGCCGTGTTTCTGTTTTCTAATCAAGAAACGTTTTTAATATTTGAAATTAGAAACGGAATACAGAACTTTTAAACGTTTTTGGATAATTTCAAGTCATCTTATTTATTCAAAAATTAGTGTACATGCTTGTGCGACGCATTGGATGTTTCAATTCTCTTTGATTTTTTTCTTTTAATTTAATGTTTTCTGATAGTTTGTCTTGCTTCTAACTTTGTTACGTTGTAATAATTTGCTTTTTCTTTGTTGGTGCTAATATTGTGATTCACTGGAAATAAAACTAAAACAACACCAAGGTGGGATTCCGAGAGATTCATGCGGCTTGCCTCTTAATTTATTTAGGGTAAATATTAAAATTTTGGGGGGAGGGTTGCCCTCAAGTCATTGTAATAGTCATTCACTAATTGTGTATTAGCCTTTGACAACAAAAAAAATCATTCATTGGCTTGTGGTACCTCTATAAAAGTTAGAGGTATCTACCCCTAAATGACATTGTTTGTTGCATTATAGTTCTACTTATTATGATTAGTCATACTGCAAAATTTCATCTATATTTGATTGAGTGCCTTGGAAACGATTATTCGTCTTTTATTAACAAACTTGGGAATACTCTGTTATAAAGTTATTATACCAAATATTATCATAGTAGACAATGGATCGAAACGAACTAAGTACTTCAATAATTTATTGAAACAAAATCAGGGTGGCCCATGTCCCAACGCTAGAGCTGGCAAAAATTGACCCGATCCGATGACCGACCCGAACCCAATCCGCCTCAGACCCAACCGAAACCCGACCTGAAAAGATTCAGACCCGAAATGACCGACCTGTTTGACCCGAGATTGAAACGACCTGACCCCGGCCCGAACCCAAAAGTTGTGAGACAACATTTGTCAAACCCGTTGGGTAACCCGAAATTGAACCCGTATTTGAGCAGATGTATTCGACCCGTATTCGACCTGACCCGTATTTAACCCGACCCGTATTTGACCCGACCCGTATTTGACCGACCCGAACCCGACCCGACCGTCCCATTTGCCAGATCTACCCAACGCCCATGTCCCATGTCCCAGCGTCCATGTCCCAAGTCCCATGAGTGAACTAGGAGTTAGGGGACCCTTTTGACCGTTTTGAGGCACCAGAGATCTTCTAAGGTGACCGATAGATCCCCCAGAGAAGTTTGGCCAAAAACGGAAACCAGAACTCGGGAAGCCGAAAATCTAATGCTATAATCCACGTTTTTGGCTTCTGAGAGGCTCCGGAACGAAGGTAGATTTTTTCATACCACATCGCACGGGTCACCCTTAGGGAACATAAGAGGTCCCGATGTCTGTTATCGGGTCCTTGATAGGCTTGTAAGGGCATTTTTACGGATACTAATGTAAGAGTCGGAACACCAAAAGAATGGATGGTATAGAAATTTGGGGATCCGGATGACAGACATTTAGGCTAAAATGACAGCCGAGCCCCGGGGTGCCAAAAGCGAAGGGTATAATCCACGTTTTTTGTGCTTTCGAGAGGCCTCGGACGAAGGTAGATATTTTCGCACCATATCATACAGGACACCCCTCGCGGATATGGGAGATCATTGGGGAAGGTTATCGGGTCCTTGGTAGGCTTGAAGGGCCTCTTACTGGAGGACATCGGAGGCTAATCCACGATTTTGGTGTACCGGGCATGGATCGCCACCACCCCGTGCCGCTAAAGCTACATCTTGGCCCTTTCTACTATTATAGCGAAGTTTTATAATTTTTCCCAATTTTTTTGAAGTGATTTCTAGGGTTTTTTTTTATATTTTTTATATTTTTCGGCGTATTTTGTTGATTAAAAATTAAATTATATGGCTACAATCAGTGAAAAATATAAAAAAAAATAAATTCCGTAATTTAATAATATACTAAAAATTTTGAGGTGGAACATTTGAAAAATAATTCTCCAAACTCTCAAAATTCCGGTATGAAAGTTTTGCACTGGGCATGTCTAAACCTGTTAGAACCATTAAGCCTTATAAGACTCTTTAGTAGGTAGTTGCTTGAGAGATGACTTGTGGCGAAGGAAGGCAATCGACACGACAAAAAACGCCTACCATTATGAAAGTTTTGCATTGGGCATGTCTACTCCACGATTTTTGGGTATTGAGTATGGATCCATACCACCCCGTGCCACCAAACCTACCCCCAAGCAGCCAAGCCCTCTCTGTTATTATAATAAGGTCTCATAATTATTCCCAATTTTAAATTTGAAGATATTTCTTTTTCTTTTCTTTTTTTGATATTTTTCTATTGTTCAACATAACTTTATAATAAAAATTAAATTAAATAGTTTTAAACATTCAAGTTGGTAAAACTTTTCAGAGAAAACAATGTAAAGTAATATATAGTATGATCAAGCTTAATGAAGTTGGAGGGGTTCTCTTGCAAAGAGAGAAGGTGTAGATACCAAATGCCTATCAGCAATCGCAAAGAGAAATACGAATAACCTTACCAAAATGGGGATTTGTTGTACACAATGCCGGAAAGATGGCAGACGACGACAATAAGATCCAGATACGAACGCTGAACATATGGAAAGGTAGAATATGAATTGATGATGTGTGGTTCTATCATCTATTCATCAGAGAGGAATTAACTCTTTTTTTTTTAGGCTCATCAATATGTGAGAGAAATTAGCTACTACTCAATTTCTTGGATTTATGACGTCTGACAACTTTTAAGAATGAAGGGAAGGAGATAAATGAGTCATTAAACTCCATTATATTTTTGTAACATCTGATTGTTGTTACTCTCTCTCTCTCTCTCTCTCTCTCTCTCTCTCTCTCCCCCCCCCCTTTTTCTTTTTTTTACTGGCCATGAGTCACATGACACGTTATTCGACAATTCAGCGACTGATGTAACGAGCTCTAGTTTAATCTATAATTGTTTTTAATCTAATTATATATATTAGCTAAATAGTAGCTAGAGAAAATAACATATAATCGACCAAGAGAGTCATATCTGTGTGCATCTTTAAACTCTAAGGATGCGTGTTTCCATTATCTTTGCATAATTTTTAAAAAATTAATTATTGTTGCATTACCTCAAATAATGTTGTATATTTTCTTTTAATTTGTTTAAAAGAATTTGGCTAATTTCTTCTTCTTCCAAAGATGGTCACAGAATCGAGATTGTAGGGAGAAATTAGAGAAAATGTACAACACCCCTTGCTTGATTACAACTAGGGAGATTTTTGGTTTTGGCACCCTTACTTAATTTGATGTCCTATTAATTTATTTGAAAAATAATTTTACATACTTACAAGTTTTAGCGATAAAAAAAAGAAAATTGAACATAAATTATCTCAAATTTAACCAGTTGCACAAAAATAATCCCAAATTTAATATTGTATCGATTTACAAGAACACGACGTTTATATATATACTTTTTGTTTGCCTCTTTCATTAAGTGCTCTCATTTATTCAATTTGGAGGGAATTGCATTTACTTTCCTCTTCTAGCCCACGATTTTCAGGTTAACAGTTGCACACTTACTAGTTACTACCTCTCCTGGCCTCTTCTCTTCTTTCTCGCTCTATCCCTTTCTGTCGATTGAGTTGGAAATCCAAGAAGAAGAAGACGGTTGCATTGGAAACTGAAGATAGCAACTAAAAGGGAGGTTAAATCAAGAAAAAAAAAAAAAAATTAAAGTTTAAAACCAGGTAAAATTACAAAACTTTGCAAATTTTGGTGGGTTGTTTTGATTAATTTGCATGTTTAAAAATTAGGTTTTTTAGGATTTTGTCATTGCGATTGATTATGTGTTTGTTTGAGAATTGTTGTGGGTTGGGATAGTTAAAATATGTGTTTGATTCAAATTTTTAGATGAAGTGGGATCTCAAATCGATTTGGGTATAAAAACCTAAAATAATGTCGTGTTCTTTCCCTATTTAATTGGAAGCTCAAGCTGTTTTTTTCAAACTTTCCAGCAATGGTCACAAACCACATCTATCAAGGGACTAACAAAGTATAAACGCCAAGTTTATTTAACTCGTTACTATTGACGTCAATTATTTATGGGATTATTTTTATACAATATTAAATTTGGGATAATTTTTGTGAGACGTTAATTTTGGGATTATTTATGTCCAATTTTACATAAAAATATGATGTAGTTTTACGTTTATGATTGGACCATTTCCGGTTATGGGCCCTGGGCGAGCGCCCGGGTTGCCCTTTCCTGGGGGCGGCTCTGAAAGATGCCCCCTTCCTCTTCCTGGCATGTGAACTTTCGTAGTTTCGTAGTGAGATAGGGAGGGCAAACAATAACAGGAAACATAGCGTTTTGCTTGAACGTGTGGAGTGGCACGACAACTGGAGGAATAAACGGAGAAGATGATGGTAATTGCTATGCAAATCAGAGTATGTATGTAGTAATTTTACGCTACATGCTACCTTTGGTCCATTTGATTTATTTTAATTATTAGTTTTATTATTTTATTTCTTCAAATTAAAAAATGAAACTAAAAGGAAAACAAACAGCCAATGGGTTTCTGAATATCGTTCATTTCTTGTTTAGCACTCAGCAGCCTCCTGGGTTCGTGCATTTAAAAAAAAGTTCATGGCTATGATTGATAAGTCGTTATATTATGATCAAGGGTGGTGGTTTAGTGGTTCCAAGTTTACTTTCAAGTGGTTTGGTAAGGGAGGTCATGTGTTAGAATCTCCATTCCCCCATGCCTTGTGTCTACTGGTTTCTAGGAACTATACTAGTCCCTTGTTGGTGCTATATTGACGTGGCCAGTGCTTACACTGACGTCAGACAGTGCTTGCGCTGGTTGTTCAGTTAATCTGATATATTCACTGTTGAACACGAGAATCCGAACATAATGTATGTAATAAGGAGTGTCTCCATCGCCATTCACTTATACCCTATTTTTGACAAGAAAAAAGAAGTCGTTATATTATGATCACTTGTCTGTTGGCGCATACAGTTATTATTATAGGATAATCAATTGATGGAATAAAATTATTTCGTGTGGGCTTGAACTTCTTCCTAGTTCCTTCATCTATGCATGTGTTTTATGTTAACCATTAGAAACCGGTACATGCATTTGTTTTATGTAGTACTCCTGTAATTGGTGGAGTACTCCTGTAATTGGTGGAGTACTCATGTTTTAAAGTCTTTGATACTGCTTTTTCGAATTGATCATTTGTGAGTTGTAGAGGATTTTCTTCGTCATAAATCATGATTGCTTTAAGTCTAGTTCATTCTTTTTTACTCACTTTGTCTCATATTGTATTTATCTTTACGTTTGCAAATTACACAAGAGTCAAAAACCAAGTACTCCCTCTGTTCGAAGTTTATATTTACATTGGACTTTTTAAGGGTTATTTGTGAAAATAGTATTGCAAGATTCATTTTAAATAGTAATTTCAGGATATTATCTTGTTATAAGTTTAATAATTATGAAATCATAAATATTTATGGTCAAAGTAGTATCTTAAAGACCGTGAAAAACCAATGTAAACATAAACTTGAGACGGAGAGAGTAACAAAGATAAAATGTGGTAGCCAAATACCGCTCCTTAATAAGTTGTTGAAAAGCATAAAAGTAAGCACATTGACAAAAGTTGAGGGCAATTTTATTTGTCAAATACCAAAGTTAAACTTACCAATTGAGAAAATGTAAACATCATTGTGGAATGTCCCAAAAGAAGAAAACGTAAACATAAATTCGTGATGGACGAAGTATACACAATTCACTTCCGACTTCCTCCTAATTTGTTGGTTATCATTTCCCGCCATGTAGCGTGATTGTTGAAAATATGTACACTTCCAATGCCGATTTGTCCTATATGTTTCCCTTAATTCCGTGTATGATCTCTCTTTTCTGGAAAATATTTTATCTATCTACCGGATAACTTACAGAATTAATGTGCACAAGAAAAATAAGCATGTATATTAAGACTCAAATAAATTATTTTCAACTAAAGAAAATAAAATTTTAAAATCCAACCAATCAGCAATTCACTCATCACCCAGGTAAATTACATAATGGTTAAACTAATAATATTTCTCCCTCTTTTCTTGTCCAACTCTGGTTTCGAGTTCTCTAATATCCAAGTCCAAAGCTAAGACAAACTCTCCATGGGGTGATATAATATGCAATCCAGGACAACAATTTCTTAATTTTATTTAAATAAATAGACATTGCTCTCATGCTCGTATAATTACCTTTTCCGTCTTAAAAAAACTTGAACATTTGCTTTTTGAAGGTCAAACTTAACAAACTTTGACCATTAATTTATGAAAATAAATAAAGATTCACATTATGAAAATACTTTTGTTAGATTCATTTTTAAAAGTACTTTCAAAAAATCGTATTGTTATAATTTTTATATTCGTATAATTGTACTTATTTACGGTCAAAGTGGTGTTATGGACACCGTGAAAAAACAAAGGTTCAGATTTTTTTTGAGGCAGAGAGAGTATAATTTAGTAGATCATAAATGATGAAGATGACAAAGGACGTATATATGTATCCGTTAATCCGTATATATGAAAGTACAATTGCATAGAGTATGACACGTTTAACATACTTAAAAATACTCTCTAGTAAAATTAAATCCTTAAAGCATGCACCCAAACACCGATTTTGAAGGGTCTGGCACCATACAGATGATTACAAATTACAATCATGAACTTCATAAATAATAAAGCCCCCAAAAAATCAAACGATAGCTAGATTCCTAATATACTTGTGTATGCTATGATTCTTCATTTCAAACAACATGAATATCACTTGCATGGTACAACTAGATCCAAAAAAAAAAAAAAAAAAAAAAAAGAGATAGGCACACTAAAAGGAAAGCATCAAAACTCATTAGTTGTAGATTTTTTTTTTTTTTTTTCTTTTTCCATTTTTCTGGGTGCTCCTACAAGCAACTTTTGGGTTCAACCGTACCATCAATTGATCCACCTGCATTGCTACAAGACGAAAGCGCTCCTTTTTTGTTGTTGGCTGTAAGATGTACATCTTTTAATTTTATACCTGCACAGGGGTACTTCGGGCTACAATAAAAGTTTATAGCAAATGGTGAAGCTGATGATCCATGAATATCTTCATATGTTATATCACTAACTCGCACTCCCGAAACCTATTCAAAGTTTTAATTATAAATCAAAATCAGAAAACCATTTTTAATTAAGAAATTAATCGAGAAGAAATTGGTAAGACAATCTTAGGTTGGTATGATAATTACCTGTCCGGGACAACCTTTATGGTCTGGACAATATTTTTGGTCAATGATGATAGGATTTTGAGCATTCACCATCGTGAGATGTTGAAAGAGAACATTCCTCACAAAACCACTACTTGGTCTTCCCCACGATTTTATTCTCACTCCGTTCTCTGTATCAGTAAATGTAGCAGTTTTAACTGTTACGTTTTGTACTCCCGCCTCGTGTAAGTCCTTTCCTAAGCTCCCAATACTGCAAATAAGTATATAATCAAATAAGTTATTCCTACTATAATAGTATAAATACACGATATGCTTTAAAAGGTCGAACTTTGAAAAACTAATATAAAGGGCCTGTGCGCGGTGACATTTTAGTTTTTGAAAATTAAAAACCAGCTTTTGAAAATAACAATTTTTATTTGATTTTTGGTTTTTAATTGTCAGTATCGAAATTAAGTAGATAACTATGAGGAAATAAAATTTTAGCTCTAAGAAAATTCTACAAAATAGATAATAAATCTTAAAAACCAAAAAGTTGCTCGATCGCAACCACTCCGAAGATCCCCGAAACATAAAATGTAAAATGTAATTTAAGGAATCTACCTAATGCCATGACCCGGTCCACATGCAATATTTTCAATCCACAAGTCAGTGGTTCCAGCACCAATTGAAATGCAATCATCACCGGTGGAAATGTGTGAGCTTAAGATTGTAACACCAGTTGACAATTGTACATGGATGCCATCAGTGTTAGGGCTAGCACCTGCTGCATTCACCTTAATGCCTTGTAGTTTTACGTTCTTACACCCATTGATAACAATGTGGTACAATTGACTATTTAGTGATGTTACACCGTTTACTACGATGTTCATTGAATTTGTGAAGCTCAAAGTCTGCAAATCCACAAAACAATTAGAATTTTGTTAGACATGAAATTACCACAAAAATTTAATTTGCTCATTATCTAAAAAAAAACAAAAAAACAAAGAAATTAATTAAAAGAAAAAATATATCAAATACTCGTAATAGTTAGAGTTAAAAAATCCACATGTCAGTCGTCTCATATTTGAACAAGAAGAAAAACAATACCCTTTTAGTCTACTATAATAATAATTGTGAGCAACTCTAACACCTTAATTTGTAACTTCACATGATTATTTTATGTTGATCATTAGGATCATTCAAAAGTCGGTAAAATAAATAGATAATGAGTTGTAGCAGATTCGTGTAACTGAAGCTAATGAAGTAATACCAAAGGTTGACAAGTTTGCCTTAAAATACAAAAAAATAAAAATTAATCATCATGAACTTTAAGATACTCCTCTATATAAGTTTGACCAGTTTTCCGTTTGAAATTAATTGTCACGTTGTTAGTTCAAATTATATTATCAAGACGACTATAATATCCAACAGAGAGAGTATACTATAGTTTTCAACTCACCGTGAGTCCGCTGGGGCATCCGCCCTGGCCGGAGTGCTTACAAGCCCACAACCCAGCCCCTCGGGCATTAAACACCCCGCCGGAGATCGCAACGTTGTTAACATCCTCGAACGCCATCCACGTGTTACCGGACCTCGCCATGGCACGGAAGTCAGCCGGGGCAACAATGGTGCCCCTAATAATAAAACTGATACCACTACTCTTACACTCCCGGCCAGAGTAAGTGATAGCGGTCCGAACCATGAACTGGCCGTGAGGGACCGAGATCGTGGACCGGGCTGGCGAGCTGCAAGCCGCGGTCCATGCTGCTAGGAAAGCCTTTGATGAGTCGGTTTTCCCATCCGGTTTGGCTCCAAATGTGACCACATTGTAGGTGTTAGGCTTAGCTGATGTTTGGGTACTTAAGTAAAAGAAGAGAAATATAAAAGGGAGGAATTTAGTCATCAAGGACGTCATTCTTTTTTTTGGTTCAATTTCTCTCTCCTAGGATATATATGATTCTACTATGTTTGTGTAGGATAGGAGAGAGATTGAATTTGTTGCTTGAGGATGGGATGAAGAAAAGGGTCATGGGGGTATTTATAGGATTCGTAGGGACATTTTAAAAATGTGGAGATACGACCAATTAAGACAGCTATGTTAAAGAATTATGTAAGATGGGTGTCAAAAAGGAGATAAAATGAATTGGAAAAATTATAATTTTGGAAGTCCAAATGAAATTTGGTAAAATAACATAAACCAAGGATTTAGGTAATTAGTCAATGGAAAAGGGAAAATATGGTGTAGTGGTATAAGAGCTGTATTTCAGCATAAACATAATGACCCAGGAATAATAAGTTGTTAACCAAACTAATATGTTTTGTACAGTAAAGTAAGGCCCTTGTGCATAATGGTTATCTTTAACTGATCACAATTTACCAATAAGTTATTGATGTAAGTGGTTCGACTCTCTATCTCTTAAGCAAGATCAATGATACAAATCCAAAAACAGATCACAATTTATATTTAAATAAGCTTATAATTAACTTTGGTACTTGTGTTCTGTTGTAGGCTTAGTTTTTTTTTTTCTTTTCTTTTTTTCATTCTCATTCCACAACGACCCGATCGGTTTGTTCTAAAAGTTCCTTTTAGTTTCAACAAGTTCTGTTTTCATCCATCCTCTTTCACATCAAACTAATTGATGAAAAGAATAGGAATTTATACAAGAAGGAAGATTGACATTGTGTAACAATTCACAAAAACTTCTATAACAATTTGGATTTGACAAACGAAAGATTGATTTGGGGGTACGAAAATAGGTAATCTACTTAAAACTACCTAATTAACTTAGTTCAAAACTTGAATTAAGTACGAGTTTTTGGTTAGACCTGAGTTATAGTACTCCAATTAATAAAGTTATTCACTTTTTCCCCATTTTAAGAACAAGATCTCCATTTGTTTCAATCATACAAGGCAAAGGAGAAAACATTCCAAAAGGCTCCATAAGGATTAAGGACATTCTCTGCATAGCTAGGCCCTTAAACAAATTAATGTTAATACGCAATTTCGTATGTCTAAATGACATTGCTTGAGCTCATATTACAAGTTAAAAAAGAACAAATGATTAGTTGACACAAAATTAGGAGGAAATCACGATATGATGACACATACAGTTGGAATAATAAAATAATAATATTTTTTTTAGAATATGAACAAAGGCCATTTTGTTGAACATGGGAAGCGAGCTTTAACGTGACAAATGGAGGGGAAGACGGAGAAGATATCGGCCTCCCCCATCCTAACCAATCGTATTTCATTTCGTTATGATTTTGTGGGGCCCGCATCCGAATTTATAAATGTCGTTTTTTCAGTTCACACGAGGGGTATCCACGAAACCTCGATCACCGTGACTATTCTTTCACACGGGATTGTAGGCACCTCAAAGGATAGGATATCGAACCAAGAGATATAAGACTGCTTCATACCCAAGACAATTCGAACTCTCGATTTTGATTAAAAACATATGAGTTTCTACCACTCAACCACATTCCATTTGTTTCCATTAATGCATTATATTCTCCCTCTAAGTTTTTTGAGCAAAACAATTTGACGTCAACGCCTGATTTCTAAGTTCCAAGTATAAAGGAACTTTACCGGTAATAAAAACATCAAACATAGAAATGGTTTTGTACTACTTTTGACTTGTTCTATTGGCTATTTTAGTCCAAATTAGTGGTGAACGATGACGGAAGTCGGAACTCAATTTCTCCATTCTGCCTATTGAACTTCTATTAATTAGGCAAACATTCAAATTAGGCTACTTAGTATGGTTTTTGCCTAACTCATAAAGTGATATTCCCGTTTCAATAAAACACTCATGTACTTGATCAATTTTCTTGGTTTCAGAGGCACATTCCACAATACTATTGAAACTCGGTGTTGCCTTGTCATGTTTTAGTGGTTGTTTGGAGAAAATAAATAAATGTCATACACTTGGGAGATATTTAAATTGGAATAATGATTAATTAAGGGAGTGATATATTAATTAAATTTATAGGTTAAAATGGGATGCACATAAAGTATTGAATGTTAGATTTTGTAAAGAGGAGAATAATGATTAATGGGGATAATAGTTACCCACTTTTTTATAGGATAATGACCGTCTCCCATTTTCCTTTATTCTCCATTACCCCTTAATCATTACCCTCGTCACCACTTCACCTTCTATTTTATACTTTTTGCTTCATTACCCCTTTAATCATACCCCAATCTAAACATCTCCTTAATATATGATACATTTATTATTAATTAATGTGTTGGCATGTATTCTCATTGGTTATAAAGTAATGGTTTAAAAAATACTTAAAGAAAGCCCCTTCATGATTGTTCCTAATAAAAATACAGTAATATGATTGTCACTAATTAATGCATGATTGTTCCTAATAATTCGGCGTGATACACTTCGCCGCAATAATTTAACAAACAAACCTCTTTTGTTAATAAAAAATACATGATTATTCCAATTTCACTAAAGTAAAAATGAGTGTATTATACACTAGGTGTATGAGAATAACTATCTGTTGTTTGGTTGACATCCAAAAACATAGAAAGTGGAATTTCCTAAAAATAAGTAAAAATATTGAATTGTTTGGTTGACAAAAAGACGTTGAAAGTTATACTTCCTAGTTCCTAGAAAGTTATAATTCCTACAAATGTAGGAAGTAGAATATCTAGTGCCCAGACACTGATGTTTATAAGGGAGGGAGGTGTTTTAGCCCCCCACCATTTTCTAAGTTATTTAATATACATTAACTGTTATTCATAAAATATATAAAAAGTACTTTGATATAGTGGTAATAAAGTCAGTTATCTAGCAAACAAGACCTCAAGGATTTAGTCATTCCCCCCACCCCTACACACGCCCATATTTTTGTCGCTCTATGATCCGCTACATTGGAGGGCCCTAACTAGGTAAGTGCAATTTCCTGCACAAAACTTGCTACTTTCTATATTTAATAAAACAACATTTGACAATTTTCAGAAAGTTTTATATATATACTAGAATGAATTACAAGTTTGTACTTCATTCCCACGCACATTGAACCAAAAGATGAAGAGAGATCATATACTCCCTCCGCTTCAAATTAGTTTCCTATTTGACCTTTTAAATCAAAGTTTACAAAATTTGACTATTGATTTATGAAATAATATAAAGAGTTACAATATTAAAATACGATTATTATGTTCATTTTTAATAATGCCCTCACAATATTACCTTTATTTTTATAATTAAACTGTGCAAAGTCAAATAGAAAGCTCATTTTGAAATGGGGATAGTATTTTTGAAACCATTTCATATCAAAGTCGCCCCATGTGGAGCGAGCTAGGTATAGGTAATTAAGGTTCATGAATTGTGACATTCACTGCCAGAATATTTGTTACCACATGTTTAATAAAACTCTCTTATACGTACGGCGCGCATCATTCTTATGATGTTTCTCAAGGGATATACGAAGAGAGAACAAAATATGTATATATGAAGAGAGATTCAATAATACCAATAATTCATATCAAAGTCCCCATGTGGAACTTTGTAAGGTACATGAACTATGACATTCAGCATTGCCAGAATATTGTACATGTACAATAGTCTCTTATGTTTCTCCCGTGTAACAAGGCATTCAGATTGTGTTTGTTGGTTAATCAATTTGTAGTTGATTTAATTTAGGCAATGTAAGTAGTTGGACGGAAAATCGTTTTCAGCTGAAAATCATTTTTAATGTAAAATGTATTTCCGTTCACATTTTCTATTGTTTGGTTACAATGGAAAACAATTTTCCAAAAAAATACTTTTAATGATAATTAAACTCTACTAACATAGTTACGTCGATCTCGAAAAGTTAGGTGGATTTAAAAAAAAATCACACGCATATCGGACTAAAAAGTTGTACTTATGTGAAGAAAAAAAACAATATCGAGAAAATGGCCTGAAAGTTTGGCCCGATGCCCAATCAAGTCGGGTGCAAGTTTGTTTTTATGACCCGAAGTCCCGACAACCAAACTCGATGATCAAGTCTACTATTAGTGCTCCGGGGACATAGTGTCCCACCAACGGAAAACCGTTTTCCTTCATTTTGAAGGGAAAACATTTACACCTACATAGGTGAAAATGCTTTTCCCCCTGAAAATCATTTTCCTTCTCATTGTAAACCAAACAACTGAAAATGGGAAAACTGTTTTCCAGTAAAACTATTTTCACCCCAACCAAACGGAGCCTTAATGATTTTATTGGTTTCTTTATATTTTTCACGTAGAACTAATAATCTATTCCTAATTGCTTCGTTGTTGCCACTTATTGATCTCTCCCTCTCTACAAAAATTTGTGTGGACTTAGTCTATGTGGTAGACCAATATTTCACTTGGAGCCACCCCATACTTCACCTGGAGCCACACCTCTAATAGTGGAGTCACCCCTTACTTCACTTGGAGACACCCCTCTAATAGTGGAGTCACCTCATACTTCACCTAGAGCCACCCACCTAGAGCCACCCTTCTAATAGTAGAGTCACCCCCTACATTACTTAGAGCTATACCCATCAAATTTATACTTTGGCGCCACCTCTCTATAATACCGGAGCCACCCCCTCTAATAGTGGAGCCACCCCCTCTAATAGTGGAGCCACCCCCTTATTTTACCTGGAGTCACCTCTCAAATTTACTTAGTCCACGATAGACTAAGTCCATACAGAAAATACTGCTCCCTCTCTGTCAAAAAATCTAACTATTATTTAGTTTGTTTTACTTAGTTTTCTAGTGGTATCTCTTGTTAAAGCTCGTTTATTCAATTTACAGATCACAATTAATTAGTTTTTCTCATTTATTAAGTATATATATTTATATTATCTCACTTTTTTTTTTTGGTAGCATATTATCTCACTTTTAGTAGTCCTTATTAGAACTATTTTGTCATACATGTTGCGAACTTGATATGTCATCTAGGGGGTTCCACCATTTAGTTTGTAGCCGCAATAATAAATAACTTTTTTTTGCTCTTTTTTGGATATTTTGTCACTCAAGATATGTAATAATCATCCGTAGTCATCATATTAAACTTTCATAATAAACATTTAATTTTACTACGTCAACCAAACAACAACGTAACCTATATGGCTATATACGTAGTCAATTAATTATAACAACTACTAACAAATTGTACTCCTTTTTGACAAATTCCAGAAATGAGGGAAATTAAAGCAAAGATCAGCTTTGTTAAAACTCACACGAAATATTTACAAGTGGAGTATCATATTCGGCTCATATTGATATAATACCCTTGTTTTGCTACACACATAACAACTAATATGTTTATCTCGAATTCTGTTGTCTCTTGAGCTTGGTTTTGCCAACAATGAAACACACACAAGCAAATTGTTCGAAATTCTTTGAATTCTCAAAATTCCGACATGCATGCATATACATATTTTATTGATCTATGTCCCAACCTTGTTTTTATAAACAAACATGAAGCTAATACATGCTGTTATGCATGGCGGCTCACATGATCATTTGTGCACGTAATTTTTGGAATATGTCTCTTCTGTCTCTTTCTCTCTGGCAACTAGCCTTATTTAGTTGTGTATTTTAATTTCATGGATGATATATTCACACGAAAAGATAGCTGTTAGGAGGATAAGGCATGATGCATGAAGATTATAAGTAATTAAACAAATTAAAACATGCAGCCTGCTATGCGCTAGCTAGGTACCTTGAACTTGATGGGATGCAAGAATAATTCCGCAAGGCAAGGAAGTACGGAACATTTGATTTAACCAAATAGGTGTGGTTAAGTAGTAGGGACTCATCCATAATCAAGATTGAGCGTTCGAATCTTGCCTTAGACATAAAACAACTTTAAATTCCTTGATCAGCTGTACGTCCCACCCTTTAAGGTGCCTACAAGGTAAGCCAGCCCTTGGTGGTGAACCAAAAAAACCAATTGATTCATTCCTAGTTGTTGAATTGCCTCATGTACATTGTGCCTGAATACTTCAATTTGAAATAAGGAACTTTAGGTGAATTCGTTTTTTAATGGGTCTCTTATGAGCAGGCTGCCTCAATGTGCTGAGTCCACCTCTATAAACAAGCATGACATCATATCTTGTTTGAGTAGCTTCACATTGTGGCGACGTCATATAAGAATTTGCGTTTGTTTGTTAATACCTAGAATAGTTATAGTGTTGAAATTGATCTAATTCTATGGTCGTTCATTCTATCTCCTCATCAACCCTCCTCTCACATTCTATCTCCTCCGATCCAATGTTTTGGCCCCTCCAAACAAAAGTATATAATTGTTGACAAAGATAAAGAGAGGTTTGGTGACCCTCAAAGTCACTCTATGACTCTCCAAATATTTAGTTGACCCTGTGAATAGCGACATAGCGACCATATAAACTCATCTATTATATTTTAGGGTAAACTAAGGGTCCATTGTGGGCTACAAAGAGCATCCTTATTGGTAGCACTGTCAAATAATGCTTAAAACACTATTGAAGTTGCCACCTCATTTTTAAGCACACATTCCCCAGGCCAAATAAGCACATACTCAATTATCCTTAGGTTGCTTAAAAGGCCCCACTTACACAGTACACCCACACACCCAAATATTATGTATTGTGGTCCCATCGTTTCTCTCTAAGCATGTGTGCTTATATAAGCACTGTGCTTATTTGAGAGTGTGTCTAAGAATTTCCAATATTAATTAAGTACACCCTTATATTAGCACACCCTATTTCCTCTATAAAATACACCAGTAATAAAGATGCCCTAAGCTAGCTATCTCCGTAGGGCCTTGGATTGTGAACCGCAAACGCCTAAGATGTTAATAAGATGAAACATCTTCCAATGTGAACTAATTAGTTCAGGTGTTTATTATTCACACCAATCGGAACCATCCTCAAACTTGCTTGTTAAAATAGTTCATGAAAAAAATGAGTACTAAAAACTGTTTGACTTCATGGATAATATATCATGTGGGTTATTATTGGCTAACACCAACATAACCAACGGCAACAAACAACATATAAGCTATGATACGAAACGTAGGTCAACAGCAATCGATCACATGCTTGATAGACAAACAAAAGTTGCCTGAAACAAGGCAACGTACGTCCATGGATTTGATTGGTTCATTATTATTATCATTGTGATGATCCCCAAATAACATGGATAACGGTTTTTATGACTATAAAATATATAAGAGATAATGCATTATATATATAATAAAATAACTTGTAGAATAGAAGATGTAGTAGAAAGGACAAATTCTTACAAATAATTGATCATGTGAGCATGATGAGTATCAAGTAATGGATTATATATGATAATCAACTTTTTCCCGGAAAGTGGCCAATGAATGAGATGTTCATCTTCTTTTTTCTTGACGGAATAAACTCTTCCACTTGTACGTATAGGAAATTTTCTTGATTTAATTCTATGTATGAACTCTTTTTTAACACGAAATCACAAAATTTTGTTATAAGAGGACGGATTCATCTTAACTTTCAACAAGACGGGAGTTGCTTTTTGTTGAAAAAACAGCGGTTGCAGTTCATTATAAATGAATCTACATTTTAAAGTATTTCACATTATTATTAGTTAGTCTCACACAAGACTTGTTGTTTAAAAATGATGGCTAAGCACACCAATCTATGTATCAATCTACATATCAATTAACTAAGGGGTATGATTGAGCGATAGAGATTCATTCACTGTTCACCTTCTTTAACCAAGGTCGAGGATTCAAATTTCGATTTGGGCATGGAGTAGCTTTAAATTATTTGGCCAGCTATCGTATACCATCCTTTGAGGTGCCTACCAGCCAACGTCGAAAAATAGTCACTGTTGTCCACGGTGGATACCTATTAAAAATTGGATTTATTGGAAGAAAGTCATGCATACTGAAATCGAAGTTGAGAAACAAAAAACAACATAATGTCATTATATTCAGTATGTTGCTGGCAATGCACCTGCATATTGGAATTTAGATGAATTTTGTGAGACTTGTGGATAATGTCGTGCCCAAGCTTACTTAAATTAATATGCATGAGCATGACGAGGGGTTGTTTAAAGCAAATTTCAACAATTCTAAGGATAGGGGTGAAATTTTGAACTCATGTCCTTATTACACCATACACATTTTGCCTGTAATTATGCTTGATTAGAAGCCTAATATTTAAATATAATAAACACAAAAACTCGTATGAGACGCTTTCAAGGTTAAGCCCCCTTTAACAAGTATGACGTTATACTTATGCTATGTTTGACTATAGAAGGGGTCTCATTTTGAGGCGGCTTTGTTGGAGTAAATAGTTAATTTACTTAATTTAATTATGCTGACGGTATGCAAAGTTGTTAGATGCTGACTGTACATAGGTTGTTAGAGGAGCAAATATTCTGCTCTATGCTTACTCTGTAAATGTTGTACACGTAAAAACTAGAATAATGATCATCTTGATTCATTCAGTTAATCAATAACAAAAAGTTCATCAGAGTTTTCTCTGATTCTCTCTCTAAAACTTCTCTCTCAGATTGAGTTAGTTCATCAATTTCAAGATGGTATCAGAGCCTAACTAACTCAATCAAATTCTCAGAGATTTTCACAATTCTTTAATTCTTCAATCAATTGTTTTGCTTCAACAATTGATTTAGCAACCATCAAAAATCATTTCTCACGAAATTCTTCGTGATTCAACTCATTTCATCTTCTTTTCGTTGATTTGTTTTTCATCAACTAAACTAGCTTCATCAAAATTCTCTGAGAATCAGTTGTTTAATTCTTTTCTGATCTTCGTTTTTGATTAGATTTTGGTTCGATTTCTGTTCGATTTTGGTTTTTTGATCAAATTGTAGTTCAATCATCTTCGCAATTTTTTATCGTCGTTTCGCAATTATCAAATTGATCATCAAAATATGCCTAAGATTACACAACTTGATTCAGCTCATCTGTTATTTTTACATGCCTCTGATCATCCAGGGATGACCTTGACAGCGAAAAATTTAGATGGATCCGGTTATGGATCATGGATGAAAGGAATGTCCATTGCATTATCTGCCAAAAACAAGCTCGGCATGGTCAATGGATCTCTTCCTAAGCCAACAGCAACTGATCCTCTCTTCAATCAATGTCAGCGTTGTAACGACATGGTTACAAGCTGGATCTTGAACACCTTGGCACCTGATATTGCAGAGAGTGTGATTTACTGTGGATCAGCGAGCCAAATTTGGAGAGAGCTTGAAGACAGGTTTGGACAGGCTAGTGGAGCTCGACTCTATCAACTTCAGAAAGATCTTTGTGGAAATGGACAAGGATCTAGTGATATAGCAACATATTTCACTAGGATCAAGAGATCTTGGGATGAATTAAGCTCCTTAAGCAACTTGCAAAACTTGTAGTCGTGGAGCAACACAAGCCTTAATCAAGCATGAACAAGATCAAAGGCTTGTTCAGTTCCTTATGGGACTCGCTCAATCCAGTTTATGACAATGTGAGAGGGAACATCCTGATGATGAAACCACTACCAAGTATTGGTCAAGCGTATGCACTCTTGGTGCAGGATGAGAAAAAATGGGAGATGCATACTCCTAGTCATTTTATCTCTGATTCAGCTTCCATGAATGTAAACACAAGTTATCCTGGAAACTACAAAGGCAAGAATGACACCAGAAAATCTATTATATGCAACCATTGCAAGAAACCAGGACACATAGCCAGCAAGTGTTACAGACTTGTAGGTTTTCCAAAAGACTTTAAGTTCACAAAAGGGAAGAAGGTTGTGGCAAATGCTGTGTATGAATCAGATGGCTCAGCAGAAAACTATGCAGAAGATACTAATGCTGGTGGTAGTTCTTCAGGAATCTCAGGATTATCTCAGGAACAATGTGATCAATTGTTTCTTTTACTTAACAAGACACAAGTCAGTTACAAAGGAAAAGGTGCGCAAATTGTGTCTCAAACTCCTTCAAAGGTTCTGTGAATTTTTCAGGTAAGTTTGCTTGCTCTCTTCATCCTGCAGATTCTTGTATTTATCATGTTTGTTGTGTAATTGCTGATAATGTCTGGATCATTGACACTGGGGCTTCAGATCACATGTGTCATGATATCACTCTTTTCTCCCAAACACAAAATCTTAGAAAACCTTATCACATCACACTACCTACTGGTCGGACTGTATCTATAAATAAAATTGGCAAAATACAGATAAATCCTGATCTTGTCATTCATGATGTTCTTTATGTGCCACAATTCAATTTCAATTTGCTCTCTGTTGGCAAGATATGTAAACAGCTTCATTGCTTGGCTATAATTTCTGAAACAAATTGTTATTTACAGGGGCCTTCAATGAAGAGGCCTCTGCTCTTGGTGATGCTCATGCAGGGCTATACCATCTCCATGTCAAGGCTGCTAGCAACTCTGCACAGTCTGTCTCACATAGTCTCAAAACTCCATCATCTCATACTTCAAGTAAACATGATGCTGATGTTGTTTCTGTTACAAATATCAAGACTTGTAACTCTTTAAATTCTATCACAAATAATGCAAGTGTCAAAAATACTTGTCATTCTGAAATTCCTGTAAATACTACTTTTGTTGAGTCTGTTATGAGTGTCAAAGATGCTTGTAATATTTCTTTTCCTAAAAACACTAGGTCTATCAAGGCTGTTGCAAGTGTCAAGCATGCTTGTAAAATTCCTGAGTCTGTAAATACTTCATGCAATATTGCAAATAAAATTGATCATGCCAAATTATGGCATAATAGGCTTGGTCATCTCCCTGTATACAAGTTACAAACTCTCCCTATATTTCCTGACTATGATGGGACTTCTATTCATGCCTGTGATATATGTCCTCGTGCTAGACATCATAGACTTTCTTTTCCCATTAGCCAAACACAAACTTCTCAGATTTTTGAGCTTATTCACATTGATTTGGGGGGAGCTTATCATGTCAAAACCTACTCAGGATATAACTATTTTTTGACCATTGTAGACGATTATAGTAGAACTACATGGACTCATCTTATTAGTTGCAAGAGCAATGCTCTGCAGCTTCTCCAAGATTTCACATAAATGGTTGAAACTCAGTTCAAAACCAAGCTCAAAACCATTAGATCTGACAATGCCCTTGAACTTGGCTCTAGTAGAGAAGCTACCAGATTTTTCTTATCCAAGGAAATTCATCATGAAACCAGCTGTGTTGACACCCCTCAACAAAATGGAGTTGTTGAGAGAAAACACAAGCATTTGCTTGAAACTTCCAGAGCACTCCTTTTTCAATCCCAACTTCCTATCAGATTATAGGGAGATTGTGTGCTAACTGCCACTTACCTCATTAACAGATTCCCTACCAAGCTTCTTCTTGGAAAAACACCCTATGAAGTTTTACATGGCCAGAAACCCTCATACACAAACCTCAAAACCTTTGGTTGCTTGTGCTATGCCTCCACTCTCAAGGCAGGAAGAGATAAACTAAAACCAAGAGCTTCACCATGTGTTTTCCTAGGGTATCCCTATGGTAAAAAGGCTTACAAGTTATATAATCTTGACACAAAGAAAATTCAGATGTCCAGGGATGTTATATTTCATGAGGGGATTTTTCCCTATCATGATCCTATCACCACCTCACCTCTCTTCCCCACAGATCCTCACCATACTGCTGCAGAAGATCCTTTTCTGTTTATTTCACATCCTATGTCTTCTATTCCTTCACCACCACATATCACTGTCCCTACCTCTTCCTCTCCTCCTACAGATACTCCCATCATCACATCAACTTCAGATTCACATCCTGTTTTACCCTCTAGACAGTATGTCAAAGTGTCCAAACCACCCTCCTATCTTAGTGACTTTGTCTGTAATTCTGAGTCTCTCACAAATTCTGATTTTCCTGATTCTTGTCATCATACAGTCACTTCATTTTCTTCTTTTCCTCAGCATGTTTGCTTTTCTTCTTTATCCAGTAATAATCAGCAATTACTCAATAATATTGCTAAAATGCAAGAACTTTCATGTTATAAGGAAGCAGCTACTAATCTGGATTGGCAGGATGTTATGCCAAAGGAATTTGAAGCTTTAGAGGCTAACAACACTTGGGTCTTGACTGAGTTACCCAAAGGAAAGAAATCAATAAGTTGCAACTGGGTTTTCAAAATAAAATTCAGGGCAGATGGTTCCATAGAAAGGTTCAAGGCCAGACTTGTTGTTAGAGGTTTCACTCAAAAAGAGGGAATTGATTTTACTGAAACCTTTTCTCCAGCTGTTAAGATGACAACATTGAGAGCTCTCATTGCCACAACAGTAAAGAAGGGTTGAAAAATGCACCAATTAGATGTGAACAATGCCTTCTTACATGGGGATCTTCATGAGGATATTTACATGAAACCTCTCCCTGGTTTGGTTCTTACTCATCCCAATCAAGTATGCAAGTTACAGAAATCATTATATGGTCTGAAACAGGCCTCCAGACAGTGGTATGCAAAGTTGACAGAAGCCCTAAAATCCCAGGGTTATCAATACTCTAAAAATGACTATTCCTTGTTCTGTAAGAGGATGGGCAGTTCAGTTGTTTATGTTGCAGTTTATGTTGATGATGTTATCATCACAAGTGATAATGCAGAAGAAATTTCATCCCTGAAGTCCTTTTTACATGATACCTTCAAGATTAAAGACCTAGGGGAGTTGAATTATTTTTTGGGGATGGAATCTTGCATGAACCAAAGGGTGTCATCCTCACACAGAGGAAGTTTGCTATAGATTTGCTCAAAGAGTTCAATTTCTCTCCCACCTCTCCTGCTCTTTGTCCTTTGGCCACCAACTTAAAACTTGCTCCTGACAAAGGAGCTCCTATACCAGATCCTAGCATGTACAGAAAACTGGCTGGCAAGTTGAATTTTCTCACACATACAAGGCCTGATTTGGCTTTTACTGTGCAGTTTCTTAGTCAGTACATGCAAGATCCTAGGGAGTCACATATGCTTGCTGCTTTATACACTCTGAGTTATCTGAGAAGAGATCCCACAAAGGGTTTGTTCTTTAACAACACTCCCAATTTTCAGATACAAGCTTTTTGTGATTCGGATTGGGCTGCTTGCCCTCAGACAAGGAGGTCTGTTAATGGATTTTTCATTACTTTGGGAGGCAGTCCTATCTCTTGGAAGTCCAAGAAACAACCCACATTGTCCCTTTCAAGTGTTGAAGCTGAATATAGAAGCATGAGACGTGTTACTCCAGAATTAGCCTGGTTATCTAGGTTATTGGATGAGTTCTCAGTTCCTGATATCACACCCATACCCCTTAAGTGTGATAGCCAGGCAACAATATACATTGCTAAAAATCCTGTCTACCATGATCGGACAAAACACATTGGGTTAGATTGCCACTTCGTTAGAGAACAATTGCAGGCAGGACTCATTACACTACAGCATGTCAGAACCAATGAGCAACTAGCTGATATATTCACCAAGAGTCTCCCTGGCAAGCAGCATCACTACATTCTTGGCAAGTTGAGGGTTTCTCACCCTCCAACTTGAGGAGGGCCGTTGGAGTAAATAATTAATTTACTTAATTTAATTATGTTGATTGTATGCAAAGTTGTTAGATGCTGACTGTACATAGGTTGTTAGAGTTTGTTAGAGGAGCAAATATTCTGCTCTATGCTTAGCTCTGTAAATGTTGTACATATAAAAACTAGAATGATCATCTTGATTCATTCAGTTAATCAATAATAAAAAGTTCATCAGAGTTTTCTCTGATTCTCTCTCTAAAACTTCTCTCTCAGATTGAGTTAGTTCATCAATTTCAAGAGGCCTCATAGAAAACCTTTTGTATAATAAATATATGTGAACATTTAATTATTTAAAGTAGGCTTGTATAGCTAGGTCATATATTTGTGTTAGGTTTATTACACCCGATTCTTTGTACTCCCTATATAATGTAAATGATAATAAGTAAATTACTTATGGGAATTACACCAGATAACATGGTACTAGAGCAAGCAATACATTGATCTAAATAGTATAATTTTTTTGGCTTGGCAAAGAGGAATAACTTCCTTTCTCTTTGGGCGTGGCTAAAGGGCACCTCCTAACGCAGAGCCTCGGGTATTTCACGAATTAATTCGTGTAGCTGCTCCCCAGAAGATTTGAACTCATAACCTGATGTACAAGTTGTAACTTGTTTACCAGTGAGTCAACACATCCTAGGTTTCTAAGTAGTATAGTTGAAATTATTTCGCACTATTATTTAAGCAATAATTAAGATTATGCTTTGCCAAACTTCTTAAATGCTAATGCATATCTTAAGACAATTTGACTTGACATATCCCCATTAGGCAAAAATGAAAAGGAAAAAAAAAAAAGGAAAAAAAAGAAAGAATACAATGGCCAGGGCTATATGATTATTGATTTATGTTATCTGGGCCTTGGTATTGGTCCTTTTGTTGCCTTTTGGTTCAGTCCAAGGTTGGTTTGCGAACTGCTTGGACTAGGCCTTTATATTCGTCGGACCTACAGACTACTGCCAGTTGTCCGTTATTTATAGTCCATTGGTCAATGGTGGCCCATTAATAAACGTTTCAGCCCATGCACTTAAAGAGGCCTTCGTCCGACTTTTCGTAGATCGGCCTTTGCAAATTTTCTTTTCTTTTCTTTTTTTTTTTTGACAAGAGGCCTTCGCAAATTTTGCGTTCAGGTTGCTGACAAGAAAAGGAAAAAGAAAAAACAAAATTGAATCTATAATCTTAACTTGAAAAAAACGTAATCGATAAAAAAAAAGGAAAAATAAAACTATGGTGATTTTAAGTAGTTTCATTTTTTTTTGGACGTTGTTATTGCCAGGTTGAAAAACACTAATTCTAGGTTATTAATTATTTGTGTTGCCAATTTAGTCCTTCATATATATGAGGCAAATACCTATTTTCTCTCCATTGTCTTTCATTACCTTATTTACAACAAAATTATGAAAAGACATTATAACTAGGAATTCTACAATTTCACAAACTTAGCAATTAGACATTGATAAGAATCAACTTATTATTTTCCTTAATTAATTGCTCTAATTTCATTTGTCTGCTCTTTTTCTTCTTGGAGAAATAACTACGCATAGAAACTTTAACCCTTTTCTCATGGCAATAGGCAACCTTTGAGCCCATGTTGATGGTACATTAGGAAATAAATAAGACCTAACCAATTAAAAGCCAGACTAATGATTTCAGGCTATTAAGCCGATAACTGTATGATATGGATGCTCTTTCAATATTGACTATATTATTATTGTATGAGAGTTCCTAAAAAAAAAAAAAAAAAAAAAAAATTATTGTACGAGAGTGATGGGGTTGGAAGCTTTCATAAATTGGTTCACTATTAAGGATCAATTATATGGGCAGCTCTATAGCTCTTTTTCTTTTTTATTTCCCCTAATGGAAGCTCTATAGTTCAATCCCTTCTAGCTTGAATGTAAGTGATCACTTTTGTTGTATTTGAGTATATGGTTACATCTTACGTACCCAGATCAGTTATATTATGCCAGTTCAATCACAGACTAATTAGAGTATATGATTTGTATTTATGAGTCTATGCCAATTTTCCTATTAATTAACTTGGATAGTTTGTATGAATAAAAATGCTCTTGATCTTTTGGCAAGATTTTTATGGCTATCATTATGATTTACTTTCATATAGCCAATATGTAAATAAAGCAAGTGTATATATAACAATATTTTGGAATGGGAATAATTTAGATTGTTTCTTTTTATAATGAAGGGTCAAATTGTCAATCCAAGTAATTAATGACCTGGCTGTAGTATTTTTTGGTCTGATAATAATAGCGGCCTTTTTTTTTTGTTATTCATAATTTTATTTTCTTTTGGGCATTTTATTTTGTCGGGAGAGAAAGGAAGAGGGGTTGTGCATGATAGAGGAGGATACCTATAATTGATTTCTTGGTGGGGGATGTTACAGTAACAAATTAAACCACCATGTTGCTGATTTTTTTTTTTTTTTTGGTGTAAATGAAAGGCAACACGTCTCAGCAAGGAAATAAAGAAAAACAACACTACTGAAACAAAATTAAAATAAAAACAAACCACCAGCTAGCTAACTCTACTAGGCACCATGCGAGGGTAAGCCACTCCACGCAAGTCCTCATTAAGGATAGGACGAAGATCATCAGGTGGATCAAGGAAGATGACCATCTTATCTTGTTGTCTAACTCCCAAGTTGGCTAACCAGTCCGCAGCCCGATTTGCCTCCCGGTAGCAATGTCGGATCACCACCTCCCATCCATCCTTCCTGATGAGAGCCTTACATTTATTAACTAAGTGATATGCAGCAGAGTTCTGGGAAGCAGGGTCATTGAGGAGTTGAACTGAAGCATCCGAATCAATGTTCACCTCCACCCGACGAAATCCTTCTTCCCATGCCAAGCTTAGCCCGCGCATAAGGCCGATTAGCTCAGCTTTGCTAGAGGTACAAATACCCAGAGAGCATGAGAACCCTTTCAAATACCGACCCTCAAAATCACGGATAATCCCACCACCTCCAGCCATGCCTGGGTTGCCCTTGGACGCACCATCAGTATTAAGCATAACCCACCCATCCTGAGGTGGTTTCCACCATGTTGCTGATTTGGTGCTATAATTAAACCACCATGTTGCTGATTTGGTGTTATCCAATAAATAGAATAATTTAAATTATTTTTTCTTTTTTCTTTTTCAAATAATTCAAAATCATCCCCTTATTTTTAGGGGATTATGAGTGGGTAATACACACTACAACAATTAGTCATTTGGGCCACGAATTTCACCATGGGAGGTCAAATTTTGTGGCCAATTTTTTCGGATTTTTTTAAATTGGCACGGAAAATTATTTCATGGCTATTTCCAAGAAAATTGCCACGGGCAAAATAATTTTATGCTTGTTTTTCCACGGGAAAAACAAAATTGTGACCATATTGGAAAAATCGCTACGAGTGAAATAACTTCGTGGCTAAATTGCCACAGAAATATACTTGTGTTGCCAAATTGCCGCCAAAGAGTTTTTTTGGTGGCCATTTATAAATTTTTCCACAGAATTGATTAGTTTGCCACGAGAAATTTTGTGGATGTCGATATTTAATTTTTTCAATGTAATAACATTCTAAATCTAATAATGTCCATACTTTAATCATATAAGAAGTTTAGCATAGATGGTTTAAGTCATTTATAAACTTTGAGGTCTCAAGCTCAAGACTCACTAACGACAATTCTAAGGTTTTTCTTATTTCCTTTTTCATGTTTAATTAGCCACTAGTATTGTTGTAGCTATTAAATTAACCCACCACAAAAGACTTCTTTAGTGGCAAGATGTTAACATGTCACTAACAAAACTGTGGCTAGACTTCTCGTTATAGCCACAGGTATGCTTTAACCGTGGTTAAATAGATTGCCACCGCCTTATAGGCCACGACAGGTCACGAGAAAAGTTCCCGTGGTTAAGTGCTTTTGCCACGGAAATTTCATAGAATAGCCACAATTATTATAGTGGCGCAAGTGACCATTTGTTGTAGTGACAGTTATATTGTGTTACCCTAGGCCGCATTTCCGGATTGGTATTTTAAGTGAACCCATAATGACAATTTGGTATTTTAAAACTCTCCGGCCACAATAGGGTATTTTAAACCTCTGACTCGTGCAATTAAGCCCAAAACTTACCGCAAACCCAGTTTCCGACCATAAAATTATATTTTTGCATTTTATTGATTTTCAAACTTGTTTTTAATTTACGAATATGACTATTAATCCTTTCAAATAAAAAACTTATCCTCCTTTTTATATCCGGCTTAGATATATGTATAATAAATATGAATGATAAAACTAAAAAAGCAAAAGGCATGATTACTTGTCATTTTAGAAATTTAAAATGATTAATAGCCGTTTTAGAGAGAGAGAGATGATTTTTTATTTAAAAGGATTAATAGTCATTTTGGAAAATAATATAAGGGATGAAAATCATTTAATTGCAAAAATAAGTTTTTTTTATGCTTGGAAACTGTGTTTTCGGAAAGTTTTGGGCTTATTTGCACGAGTCACAAGTTTAAATACCTTATCGTGACAGGAAAATTTTAATATCAAATTGTCATTTTATATGTTCATTTAAAATACCAATCCGAAAATGCTATGCGGCATGTTACCATAACACTAGAAATTTAATGGAGGGATGGGGATGGGGGTGGGGGTGGGGGTGGGGGTGGGGGTGTTTCAATTTGAAGGGATTGGATTACATAAAGTCATCAAACCAAACAGGTTGAATGGCACTCAATTAAGCTTGATTCCTTTACCAGACCCAAAATTTGGGAAATTAGTCAGCTTTTATTAATTATCTTTTTACTTTAATTTTTTCAATCCATCTGGATAGCCTACACAGAAGGTAGACAAATTTTGAAAATACATTATTTCATAGGTCAACTTTTTGAAAATACAACTCTTAAATATTCCTGATTCATAGAAAACATTAACCATACGGAAAAAAAATGCAGCGCCCATAGTATTTGAAACACTAACGCCCAGTTTTTATCGTCGTCTCCATATTGTTGTATTTCGTTCTATTATATTTCGCGTCATTCTGTTACTTACTGCATTCCATTATATAATTCAATTTTGTCTCACATTTTGTTTCGTCATCCACATCATTGTGTTTCGTTCTATTTCGCACTGTTATGTTTTATTTCTATTCCGTATTTTGTAATTCCGCACCATATCGTTAAAGAGAACGGGTCTAAGGGACGCATCGAGTACAGTACAAGAACATAAGTAATATGTAGTGAACAAATGGTTATTGTCCATCCTCGTAGTATTTGACGTATCGAGATGCAGATCCACCTGAAAAATTAATTGGACGCCGGAACCAATATTGCAATTGGCACAGGATCCGGTATACTTGGGTTTAGGACCAAAATTAATTACCTCCCTTTTTATAATCAATTTAGTTTACTCTAGGCTTCACATAGCAAAGGAAAAATATGTGTACAAACGAAACTACTGTCGCGCCTTAATTTACTCCGCCATCTCTCCATGTGCCATGTGGTGTCATTTAATTCGCCTGTACCATTTTTCCGTCTCTATTTGCTTTTACGGCAACCCATAGTTTCTCGTCGCCATATATTAATTTTCTAATTTCTTAAAATTATAAGTTTGAAAAAAAGTTAAAAAAGAAAAATTATAAGTAAATTCAAAGGCTTCACTCTATCATGTGAGGAGGAATTATCTCCTGTGATGCAGCTTCAAATTGCGTGTTTGCAAAATTGTTGTAGTATCTGGTGCTTGCTTTTCTTTTACTTTCCTAATGGGGTGCTTAAATTAGGGTAACATGTTGGATTTAAGAGGGTGGTAGTGTGATTTATAGGGTAAAATACGAGGGTCGGGAACTAATTACCGACCCTTCTTACCTCCTGTTTTTACCTCTCATATGTTTTAATACTCAATCACTATCTGAACCTTCATGTAATATCCTTTAAATTAACCCATTACCTATACTATAAATACCTCATTAGTGTGAACCTTCATGTAATATCCTTTAAATTAACCCATTACCTATACTATAAATACCTCATTAGTGTGAATTGGGGGTGTAAACCTTAAAAACTAGAACAACATTTTCAAAATGAGGTAAAATTCTGGTGACTAATGTCCTTTAATATAGCTCGGCTATATCTATTTTTCTTACAAATGTACGGTCTTATTTTGAGTGTTGACAACCAAATTAGTGAGCTAATCTGCACCATATTAACATGTACCTAAATATGAACGAGGTACTACTTGGAAGTAAAAAAACATATTCATGAACATTCTTAAGACATCAAAATCAATAATCAAGTATCAACTAACTCACGAGAGTAGGTTTTTAGGTTAGTTATATATTTGAATGAGGAGTATTAAATAGGAGGCGATAAAATCATTACTTCAAGGCATATTGGGAATAAGGAACCAATTCAATCAAACGTTTAAGACAATGATTGGAGAACCAATCAATAATTTTGATATCGTCTTAATATTGCTATCAATTAAACATCTGAATGTGTTTTCAAACCCTACTCAACCATCCAAAAGTATTGTGCACTCGATGGCACCATGGCTGCAAAAACTTTACTTTTAGTAAGATTTTTTCTCTCGTTAAAAAGAGGGTGTAAGTGGATGGCAATCGAGGCACCCCCCGCCACGTCATGTTCGGACAATCGTGTCAACAACGAACATATCAAATAAACTAACTGAACAACAAGTATTAGGCCTGTCAACTTAGCACCAACAAGTGGCTAGTATAGTTACTAGAAGCCAGTAGGCACAGGGCATTGGGGGGAGGGGGGATAGAAATTTGAACCCATTACCTTGACTTACCAAACTATTTAGAAATAAGCTTAAAACCACTAGACCACCACCCTTGTTGGTTATTTATTCTTACTAAGATTGGAACTTGAATCGGTGGCAACATCATTGAGCCACTCCATGAAGCGAGAAGTAGACAATCAAATCTTTTTGGTTTGCAAACTATTTATCTTTCTTCCATTCTTTATTATGTGCTGTTTGGAATCTAATTAATTCCCCAAAGCCAATTCAAGGACATAAGCAATGACACCGTACGTACAACATTTTTCTAGTTAACTTAAGTTGACTTATAATCACTGACATTTATCAATAACCAAATTCAAGTTACTTATCATAATCAACACCATAGTATATATGTATATAAGAACTCAACAAACCTCAAATCTTCCTCTCTCCCTCTCATTCTTTCTCTCTCTCTCATCACCTAGCTAGAAAATTTTTGTGAAGAGCAAAATGTCTAAAGCTCTTCACACACATTGTGCTATTCTTTCCCTTTTGGTACTCTTCTTAATAACAAAGTCAAATGCAGCTTACAATGTGGTGAGTTTCGGGGCGAGGCCCGACGGGCGAACGGACTCCACCCAGGCCTTTCGGAATGCTTGGGCCTCGGCTTGTCGCTCAACCCGGCCCGCTACAATTACTGTACCTAAAGGGAGTTTTGTGGTCCAGCCAACTTATTTTCATGGGCCTTGTAAGAGTAGGATGACTATTTCAATTCAGGGTAAGATTTTGGGCCCAGCAAATTATAAAATGTTGGCCCAAGCAAAGTATTGGTTGATGTTTTATAGGGTGAATGGGATTACTCTCAGTGGTGGGACTATTGATGCTAGGGGTGCTTCATATTGGTCTTGTAGGCGTCATTATGGTTACTGCGACGGTGGAGCACAGGTATGAGAACGTCTCACGATCTTTCCTTCTTTGTCTCATTTTAGTTATCTATTTATATGTCTTAGGGGGATTTTATTAGTTTGTGACCAGTTAGCTTCGTAAAAGGCCACTTTAAAGGGTGGGACAACTGGATAACAGATCTAAAATTAATCTATGTCCAAGATGAGAATCGAATCCGTCTGGGTCACACTTTGATAATGGTGGATGCGTCCCTACCAAAATCAGCTACCACTCAACCACATCCCCTTAGTTACGTGTCTTCCATATGTTTGGTCTACCTTTAGTCTACCACATTACAATGAGCAACAAATACCATGTTAGCAACTTAGCATAGAAATAACACTCTTATGCTTAGCCAATGTTTCATATGCTAAAAGTGGCCTATGTGTTAATCAAACAATGCATCCCTTAATGTTGGTAGATGGGGTGGTTAAGGTTAGGGGTGCCTGAGTTGAATTAAATAATAATTTAGCTAAAAGCTCTTTTCTATTTTATTTAGATTAATTTCTGAAAAGTCATTGTATAAAGAAGTGGCTAAAATACAGGGGCACCACCCACCAAAAAGAAAAAATACAGGGGCACCATACGTAATTACGTATTTTGAAAATAATAATTTGTCCATCAAATTAAATAAGTATCCAAAACAAAGGGGCAGTATGTATTATTACACTTTACACCCCAATCAATTGGGATTAGAATCCTCCCCAATACACAATTTTTCATTTTTACGTATTACGTACATTTGTAATAGTTTGTCTCGCATTAAATAATTTACTTTGCTATTTTTATTTGTAATCAACTTTACACATGTCAAACATTCACAAATATAATACCTAAATGCGGAAAATAATATAGTGATCCCTTAATCCCCCGAAGAAAGAACCTCTCTAGTACTAATCTGAAACACTTGTTAACATTTGGTATGGAAAACTTAACATTCTAGGCTTTTAGCTATATTTAAATTACAATATTTTAGCTAATGAGATTTTGGTCTAGTGGTTAAGATTGAGGTCTTGGATACATTAAATCTCACGTTCGAAATCCCTCCTTGTTGTATATAAATTTATTTATTGTATTGACCTTTGTGCCTCCTTTAGATAAAAAAAATAAATAAATTACAATATCCTAACAATTTCTCATATTTTTGGGGGCAGTCGCTACAATTCATAGGATGCAATAACGTAGTGGTGAATGGTCTAACATCAATGAACAGCCAGAAGACACATATCAGTGTAAAGGGTGGCAAAAACATAGCCTTCAAGTCTATTAGACTCAGAGCACCAAGTGGAAGCCCCAACACCGATGGCATAAACATTCAGTCTTGCTCCGGCGTTACTATTTTCAACAGTGTCATTAAGACCGGCGACGACTGCATCGCCCTCGGCCCCGGCACCAGGAATGTTTGGATTCAACACATCGCTTGTGGCCCTGGCCATGGTATTAGGTATGCCTTTCATTACTAATGCTACAGTTCTCGATAAGATTATCGATGAACGATTTTGTTAAGGCAATAATCACTCATATATTAAGTGGCAAAAGGTTATTTCACGACCAAGGATATTCACCATGCACTTCAAAGGGTGGGACATCTGGTCAAGGAATTTTAAAGCTGCTCCATGCCTAAGGCGAGATTCGAATCCTCGACTTTGATTAAGAATGGATAAGTCCCTACCACTCAACCACACCTCCTTGATTGCAAAAGGTTATTGTTGGGTTATCAAAAAACTATTGCCCCTAATAACATACGGGATCTAGCTTGCATGCACGTGATTCTTGAAAAGTTGATTGTTAAAATGTCACGCATTTAGTAACTTTTTAATGCTCTTAATGAGTGTCTTTAAGATAATTAGTGAGTAAGTAGGGTGTCATTAATGAGTAATAAATGTACCACAATTAGTACAGAGTACTCAACTTTATAGCTATATTTGGCACTAAAAACTAACTTTTTCACTTAAAAGTTACATCATGAAACTTCCACCTAATATTTTCAACTCTCAGTCTCAGCTAATAAACGGTTTGTCAGATTATTTTCAATTTACAACTACAATAACAGTTAATTTATTCACTTTTTATAGCAACTTTCAACAATATTTTCTACCAACTTCTTTCATCTTTTAACAATAAGTTTGCCAAAACATAGCCAAGAAACTGCATATATATCTAGATTGGATCAAATTAGTGTAAAAGTAGTACTCCCTCCGTCTCAAAAAAAACCTAAAACTTTGCTTTTTAAAGGTCAAATTTAACAAATTTTGACCATTAATTTATGAAAATATATAAAGATTCACATTATGAAAATACTTGTGTTAGATTCATGTTTAAAAGTACTTTCAAAAAATTGTATTTTTATAAATTTTATATTCATATAATTGTAGTTATTTACGGTCAAAGTGGTGTCTTGGACACCGTGAAAAAACAAAGGTTCGGATTTTTTTTGAGACGGAGGAAGTATTAGATAAGCAGGGCTGAAGAAACTAATCATCAATTGCACTTCTTGCAGCATTGGTAGCTTGGGCAACAGCCTAAAAGAAGACGGAGTTGAAAATGTAACGGTGACAGGAGTAGTGTTTACGAAGAGTGACAATGGAGTACGAATAAAGTCATGGGCAAGACCTAGCAATGGCTTCGTTCGTCGCATCACCTTTCGCAACCTCGTCATGAATAATGTGTATAACCCCATCATTATTGATCAAAAATATTGCCCAAATAACCAATGTCCTCACCAGGTAATTTTCTACTCCATCGTCAAATGTATTGGAAATATAGTGTCAACTCAAAGGACATTCATTCAAAGCTTAGTTCAATGGTTGAAAGCCCAATTAAAATATCCTACTTAGGGAATGGGGGTTCTCATGATTCGAATATATGATCTTTTGGTGGTCATTTGGCTCTAATAATACCATGTGTCGGAATCAATTTAACCAAAAGTTTAAGCTGATGGAGGCCCAACTAATGTTATATTTCTTATTATATTACTATGTTAATTATATTGACGGGGCTTTCGGGTGGTGGGATCAGAATAGGATTTTGATACTATGGGGATGAGGATGGTAATAGTTTACCAAAATGCCGCCATTAAATAAATGAGGAGACAAAATCTACAGTCATTTTTTACGGAAATGATAGTAATTTAACATTAATAACTCTTTCCACCTCCAATTACCCGCTCTCCGATTGGGTTAAAAATGTGGGATTAGACGTTTTTTTTTATCCCCATCCCTATCTCCTCTCTATTACCCATCCATTACATCAGACATGGAATTTTAAAATTCTAATTTTCTAATCCCTATTCGTACCCCCTATTCCCAATAAACAAACGTCCCGTAAAAGTGCAAAACAAATACTTTAGTTTTTGTACTGAAATATATATGAATCTATTTTTGTTTGCAGAATTCAGGAGTGAAAATAAGTGGAGTGAAGTACAGGAATGTAAGAGGAACATCGTCATCCAAAATTGCAGTGGCATTTTACTGTAGTCCAACAAATCCATGCCAAGGGATAACATTGCACGATATCAGATTGACGTATAAACATAGCCCAGCAACATCGGCTTGTAGTTATGTTCGTGGAGCTAATCAAGGTCGTGTTATCCCTCGAAGTTGTTTGTAAAAATCGTTTATTATTGTATGAGGAAAGTCTTGAAAAGGCTTATATTATATGTAATCATCAGCTAACTCAGCTGGTAAAGTTACTGACAATTGTATCAAAATCTAGATTCTAAATCCACATCCTTATGTTAATGTGCATGCCGTTCAAATGGAAAAAGTAGAAAGAAAAAAAAACATGAAAAAGAAAGAGGCTTTTTATGTTTTTTTCTTGAAGCCTCTAGTTATATATAGTCTTATATAAATGTATGTTGATGATGGCCATGACGATGCATTCCTATGTTAGGTATTTTATCCTTCTTTGTCAAATCATATCACCTAGCTTTGGCTTGTCAATTAACCTATTCATTTCAATTTACGAATTATAAGTTTGTGAGCTCGTTTCAGTTTTGCAAATGTTAATTGACGTTAATCTAAAGTTGGACTTGTTAGGCCCTATATAACATGGGAATGATGATGATCCCATAGGCCTCAAATTTCACTTAGTCACGGCTGTGGGGTGAGTTTTCTTGTCAATGGTCAAATTTTTGGTTATGATTGGTTTTTTACGTCACGACTGCTGGTGTTCCAAGCATCAAAGTTTTAACCTCAATGTTAGAGGATTGGGTACAAAAGCATGTTGTACTAGTTGAGCTACTAATTTTTACTTGAGTCCCAGTGTCAAATGAGGCGCTATTATAAATCATAAATCGTAAGATGAAAAAGAACAATCACATTGATACTAAATTTGTCAAACAGATCGATCAACTATAATTGATTTTTGAGTCAAAATTATTTTAAATGCTATATTTCCAGATCGGCTCGGAAAATTTGTATCACAGGATCCCAAAAAAAAAGGATCAGATTTACGTTTGCTTTATCATATGTTTAGGTTTAAACATCTTTAAAGACAATTGAATGAATTCTTTAATCTTTATCATATATCAGAAATTAGTAGGAAGGTGAATTTTGTGACGAAATCCTTAAAAATACTACTCCACATGATTAGAATCTAACAGGATGAAATTAGACAAGAGTTTTTTTTTTTTTTTGAAGGAAAGAGAATTCATTCATTTATAAAAAGCCATCCGACATCTACAACGGTGAATATCTCTAGACAAATCTAAATCAAATATAACCAAGTATAAATCTAATATAACAATATGAATATGATTTCCACTATCACTGCTTGAAATCAGTGTCTTGATCAGCTCCGTCGATAAGTGACTACCAATCCAAACATCACTGTTAGAAATCGGCGTCTTGATCAGCTTTGTCGATAATTGACAATGCCCTGATATAGCAAAAAATATGATATACAGTAAACGGGAGGCCACCGCATTTTCCCTACGATCGGAGGTAAGCACGAAACGTGTTGCAGCTATTTGGAAGAACAAATCCCCTTGCCATAGTAGATTGAACTTGTCTTCTTGATTCATCAAACCGAACCTAAAAATAGAAATTCGACAACCCTCCGACGAACGCGGAGAACTCCACAATCTCTCACCAAAGGAGAGTTTATTACTAACCATAAAGAAAAACAAACTAAAAAACTAGATCGAAAGTAAGAAATCAACAATGAAGGGGCTAACCACCGGCAATGAGTCAAAGAGAAAGAGGGTTAGGGTTTTTTCAAGAAAATTTCCTTAGCATAATTAACCACTAATGTAATAATTGAGTGGACGATTGAAATTAGACAAGAGTTATGATTTGATTCTGACTAATTGCAAAGAGTTGCTTAACAAACAGTGATAGATTTAATTGTGTACAGGTCAAGTGACATGCTTACAACAAATTGACATATTCCACATGATTAGAATCTAACAGGTCAATTTACATTCTTGAGCACAAAACCCCCTGTTTTGGAAGTTTGCAGGTTTCATGCATTATTTTTGTCTAGTAAAAGGTAATATATTAGTAGATAACTAATAAGTGTTGGGATCCAATATATGAATTTTGACCAACCTTTGACCGCCACGTCATCAGAGGGGGTCCGAAGGTCAACGGCCAATCGTAGGCCGACACGTGGCAGCCAACGGGCTGTAAAATAAAGCCCCCTACAATTCCGGGAATATTCCTTAGCGCGTCAGCATGATTTGAGCTGACAGGTCTGGCCCATAAATACTGTAAATGGCAGGCCCATTTATCGAGGCGCTGAGGTTTCCGCCTGACATCTGACAGGGTACGGAATCGCGTGCCCTAAAGCTGATGTCCTATAAATATGCGGTCACTGGTCATTTCAGGTAACTTTTGATTTTCTCTCTCTAGCACAACTTTCTAGATTCTCTCTAGACTTTCTTTCTCTTCCTGCAAAAATATCTGACTTGACCGTCGGAGGGGCTCCCTCCTGGAAAACCCCCTGGGGCAGTCACATGTTCTCTTTTGCAGGTCGCCTGCTTAGACCCTCAGCTTCGGAGCTCCTTCACCTCGACATATTTCTAGTCGACCCCTCAGAAAAGAACCCCGAAACATTGGCGCCATCTATGGGGAGCCCTTTGTTACATGGTCTACTCCACAAGATCCAGAGATTACATACTTTCTTCTCCCCTCAACTCTCAACCTCTATACCAAAACCAGATGGAGACTTTGGAAGAAGTTGGTTTCCGCGTGGAGGATGAGACCAGAAAGTCAGCACAGTCTAGTGAGACCCCCCAATCCTCAAGAGGCCACTTGGGTCGACGCTCAGCTCGTCAAGCCCAATACGTCACAGAAAAGCACCTCGAGAAGTCCATGCATAGCATGCAAAAATCCATGTTCAACATGAAGAAGTCTATGGTGGATCTCTTCCATAGAGAGATGAAGAAAGGGGCGAGAATGCTCGCTCAAGTGGCTGCGGCGACTCAACCCAGGCTTCACGCTGCGCCTCGCCCTAACCCGTCGCAGTCCACTCGCTATAATCCCAATCAAGGCGAGCGCCAGGTGGACAGTCGTCACATTCTCACAATTCCCGGTCGCCAAGACCCCTCTATGATGACTTGCCCAAACCCTGGAAGGCGGGTGCCAGCTCTCAAAGCGTGAGGGTAAGAGGTCTATCGACCCACAGGTCGCCCAAGAGACCCACTCACGATTCGCCCATTCGGGGAGCCATTCCCAAGTAGATGCTCGTGTGTACTTAAACAACAAGAAGATGCTCTACTCTCAACAGAAACACCTGGCGAGGTCGACCACCCCTGTCATGGCAAACAGCCAGCCTTCGCTTCATCTCACATCCGAGGCGTCGTCCATGCCCAAATCTCAAGGTAAACAGCCCTTCCCTATCTACTCAGATTTCGGGGCGGGGTGAATATGAGGAGGATGCGTATGGGGCGGACGAGTATGACCCAGGTTATGGGGGCGAGTATGACAACTATGAAAACAATAATGTTGAATATGATGATTATGAACCTCACCCGCCCAAGGGTGATGGGGCTGGCTGCAGTCGCCCTTTGAGCAATCGCCTAGGCCCCACGGGTAGGCTCCCACTAATGCCTCTACCATTCAGCAAAGCTATTATGAACGCCCTCATGCCCCCAAAACCCAGAGTGCCGTCGATGCCCTCCTACGCTGGGAAAACAGACCTAGACGACCAGTTGGCTATATTTGAATCCAAAATGATGTTACAAGCCGCTAGTGATGCGGTCTGGTGTCGATACTTCCAGTCGGCCCTAACGGGTGCAGCTTTGAGGTGGCTCAAAAACCTCACCCCGACAAGCATCCATAACTTTGACAAGTTGGCCAAAGAATTCTCAGACAGATTTATGGCGCACAAACAGAAAAAGAAAACAAGCGTCCACCTTCAAGGGATCGTTCAGAAAGAAAACGAAGATCTCAGAAGTTACCTTAAGAGGTTCAACGATGAGGCTAGTCAAATAGCTCACCTTTCAGATGAAGCCTCCTACATCGCCTTCATGAATGGCCTGCAAGATGAGGACCTCAAATTCTCACTCGCCAAGAAGGCGAATAATTCTTTTGCCTACTTAATGCAGAAAGCTGACGCCTACTTAACCGCTACAGACTTGGTAGGGTTAAAGAGGCCAAGGAAGAGGAAGGCCCATGAACGGGCGTTCACTATTGAAAACAAACCCAAGAACAAGAATCCTCCAAATGGGCGCGCGCCCGAGAGAAGGTTCCAGGAACAGGAGCCCTCGCCCTTCAAAACGGTTATACGGACCATATTCATGGAGATAAGGGACAAGATGACCTTGCCAACACCTCCACCCCTCACAACTCCCGAGCAGTACATGAACAAAGAAAAATTTTGCGAGTATCACAAAGAGTATGACCATTACACCAACACATGCAGGTTCCTTGATCGGGTGCTCAGAGCGTGGGCCAAAGAGGGCAAATTAAACAAGTACCTTAATGAGGCGAAGGTCAAGACCGTTCATTCGGTTAAGCCCATTGACGAAGCAGAAGGTAGCGTCAACACGAAATTCTGTGTAGTTATCTCAGGAGGCTTCGCCTCAGGAGGTCCAGCGGTTGCGGGAAGGAAAACCTATGTTCAAAGTCTCAGAAAAAACTTGATGGTGAAACCGCTCACAATGCCAGAAATGACTTTTAAGGCGCAAGATAGACAAGATTTACACCTACCCCACGACGACCCCTTGGTCGTCCAAATGAAGATAAGTGATTTGATTGTTCCTAAGATTCTAATAGACACCTGCAACTCAGTCGATGTCATCCACATTAACTGCCTACAGAAGCTTGCAGGGGGCGAGGAAAACATGTTCAGATACGCTTCACCAGTGGTGGGCTTTGACGGCCACAATGTCGAACCATTGGGAACAGTCAAGCTGAAAGTCAGAGTAGGGGACAAGAAACTCAACAAAGTACGGACTATCGATGTCAATTTCCTTGTCTTTGATGTTCCGTTGGCATACAAAGCCCTAATCGGGCGACCAACACTGAACAAGATCAAAGCGGTCATCGCCACTCATATGTTGATGTTGAAGTTCGAATGTGACAATGGGACAGTGGGTAAGCTGTGTGGAAGCCAGGCAGAGGCGAGAGAGTGTTACTACACTTCCTTAAAGCTCCAGCCCGCTGTAAGGGCGGATCCACTGGATGTCCCCGACATTCCGGAGAGCAGTAAGGCCTCCCTCAAAGACCCATCAGCTGGTAAGAAGCTGAAGTTAGAAGAGTCAGAGCCGCCCAAAGAACTGGGACCAAGCATTATGTCGATCGATGCAATAGAGATCAACGCCCGGGTTGAGTTTGAGCATCATCCAAAGCCAATGGAAGAGGTTACAGAGCTCGCCCTAGACTCCACTCGCCCAGAGCGCACGGTGAGGGTTGGGGGAATGCTTGGTCAAGAAACCCAAAGCCAGATCCACCAGCTCCTCATTAAGTATCAGGACATATTTGCGTTCTCTGTGGGAGAAATGCCCGGCATTGACCCAGAAGTCATCATCCACAAACTAAGTGTCGATCCCCAGATTAAACCGGTCAAACAAAAAAAGAGAAACTTTGGCCCTGAGAAAAACGCCGCAGTACAAGAAGAGGTCAAGAAGCTCCTAGAGGCGGAGTTCATTAGAGAGTGCCAATACCCAGAGTGGGTGGCTAATGTGGTAATGGTGAAGAAATCCGGCGGCTCCTGCCGTATGTGCGTCGACTTCACGGATTTGAACAAGGCGTGTCCTAAGGATAGCTTCCCTCTACCCAGGATCGAAGGACTGGTCGACTCCACGGCTGGTCACGCCGCCCTTAGCTTCCTGGACGCCTTTTCGGGCTACCATCAGTTAGCTCTCCACCCCGACGACCAGGAGCACACAACATTTGTTACGGAACGAGGTCTGTTCTGTTACACAGCAATGTCGTTCGGACTTAAAAACGCTGGTGCCACCTACCAGCGCTTAGTGAAAAAACTCTTTGCTGATCAGTTGGGAAGGAATATGGAAGCGTACGTCGATGATATGATAGTGAAGAGTGTGACAGCCGTCGACCACATCAGCGACCTCAAAGAGACATTCGAGACTTTGCGAAAGTTTAGGATGAAACTCAACCCAAAGAAGTGTACTTTTGGGGTAGAGGCTGGGAAATTCCTAGGCTATGTCATCAGCCAAAAGGGAATCCACGCAAACCCAGACAAGGTCCAAGCCGTGATCGACATGCAAGCTCCAAGGAATATTAAAGAGATAGAGAAACTCACAGGATGTGTCGCCGCCCTGAGACGGTTTATGTCTAAATTAGCGGAGCGATGTCTCCCTTTCTTTGATATACTGAAGAAAAAAGGAAAGTGTGAATGGACGCTAGAGGCAGAGTCAGCGTTCGACAATCTGAAACAATACTTGGCCCAACTACCGAGAATGGTGAGCCCTGCCCCAAAAGAAGTGCTTTACTTGTATCTGTCAGTTGCAGAAAAGGCAATCAGTGCAGCCCTGATTGTCGAACGAGAGGCAATCCAGGTCCCAATCTACTATGTTAGCCATGCCCTTGCAGGGGCTGAAACTAGATATCCTGAGATAGAGAAGTTCGGCCTCGCCCTCCTCATGGCCAGCAGAAAGTTAAAACCATACTTTGATTCACATCAAGTTGTGGTACTAACAAACCAACCTTTGAAGAAGGTACTGGAGAATCCAACATTTTCTGGTCGAATGCTAAAATTGTCGGTCGAGTTAGGACCCTAGGGGTTGCAATTTGAACCTCGTCGCGCCATCAAAGCATAGGCCCTTTCTGACTTCATAGTGGAGTGCACTATTGGACCTGATAAGAAAGAAGAGCCAGCTGAATTCTGGAGACTATACGTCGATGGCTCGGCCACATCACATGGCAGCGGGGCCGGAATCATCATGATCAGCCCCGAGGGTAACAAGTACGAATACGCCATGAGATTCATATTCCCAGCCTCCAACAATGAAGCTGAATATGAAGCATTGGTGGCAGGAATCGAAATGTGCTCAGCCCCTGGGGCAAAATGCATAAAAGCCTTCACTGATTCCCAACTGGTTGTGGGACACATAAATGGCGATTATGAGGCCAGAGAGGACACCATGCAAAAATACCTTGCCAAGGTCAAACTGGCGATTGAAAAGTATGATAATTTTGAAGTCAAGCACATCCCTAGGTCTGAGAACCAAGAGGCGGATACCCTGGCCAAGTTAGCCAGTTCGTCACCAAATGATCATCCGAGAACCGTGTTTTGGGAAGTGCTCCCTAACAAGACCATCGAAGATAAACAGGTCATATGGCTTGACAGATCTGAGGGTTGGATGGACCCAATAGTGCAATACCTGAGACATGACATGTTGCCAGAGGACAAAGAAGAGGCTGAGAGGAAAAAGTCAGAATGGTTTGTTTATCATGGGGGACTACTGTACAAGAAGGGTACCACTCAGCCCTTACTAAGGTGCCTCACCCCAGAAAGGGGAAAGGCCATACTAAAAGAAATCCATGAAGGCGGCTGCGCAGCCCACTTGGGCGCCCGTTCCTTAGCTGGGAAGGCGCTTCGGACAGGTTACTACTGGCCAACCATAAGTACAGATGCAGTAGAGCTTGTCAAAAAATGTGACAAGTGCCAGAGATTTTCCCCCGTCCATCGACAGCCTGCAAACAAGCTCACGCCAATCTCAACACCCCTACCATTCTCCAAATGGGGGATGGACATCCTAGATCCCTTCCCTACGGGACGATACCAAAGAAAATACCTTCTGGTAGCAGTGGATTATTTTACCAAGTGGGTCGAGGCAGAATCCACAAAACATATCACGGTCAAGGATGTAACTAAATTCATCTGGAAGAACATCATCACAAGGTTTGGCGTGCCCATGAACATGGTATTCGACAACGGCAAACAATTCGACACACCCAAGCTCACTGATTTTCTCACCAAGCATGGGGTCAAGCCACTTTTCACATCAGTAGCTCGCCCTCAGACAAATGGCCAGGCTGAATCCGCCAATAAGCAAATTTTGAATGGGTTGAAGAAGAAGCTAGACGAGGCCAAAGGTAAATGGGTTGATGAGTTACAATGCGTGTTATGGGCCATAAGAACAACAGAAAAGAGTGCAACTGGCGAAAGCCCATTCATGATGGTATATGGCTCAGAAGCCGTCATGCCAGTTGAGATCAAGGAGCCTACTTGGCGAATGATTGAGTTCGAAGAAGAAGAAAATGAACTAGCCATGGCAGAAGCTCTAGACCTCTTACCTGAAGTAAGGGGCAACGCGGTCTTGAAACAAGCAATCGCAAAAGTCCAAATGGCCAGACATTACAACAGGCGTGTTAAGGCTCGCCCACTCCAAGTAGGCGACATGGTCCTCCGAAAAACTGAAGCTGTCGGACAAGGGGCGATTCATGGTAAACTGACTGCCAATTGGGAAGGACCTTACCTAGTCGTTGAGGAGGTCATGAAAGGCACCTATCGCCTATCCACTTTGGAGGGTGAACAACTGCCAAGGTCCTGGAATGTTGACAATCTGAGGAAGTACTACATCTAGGTAACAATGTTAGAATAACAACTCCTTAGATTTATTGCTTCAAACTTGTAAGTTTCAGGGGCGGCTTGTATGTAACTGCTTACTTTGTATTGCAAATCTCAATGGAAACTTACAACCTTAAACCATCTTGTATTGCTATAATTGTAATAACTTTACCTAGGACTCGCCCAATGAAGGCATTCCTAAGGTCACCCAACTGTACTTCATGTACCTATGGGCCTAACTCATCATTCAGTCCCATTGGACCTATTAGTGGGCAATGTGACTACGCTCCTGCCTAGGACTCGCCCAATGAAGGCATTCTAAGGTCGCCCAACTGTACTTCATGTACCTATGGGCGTAACTCAGCATTCAGTCCCATTGGACCCATTTGTGGGCAATGTGACTATGCCCCTACCTAGGACTCGCCCAATGAAGGCATTCCTAAGGTCGCCCAACTGTACTTCATGTACCTATGGGCCTAACTCAGCATTCAGTCCCATTGGACCCATTACTGGGCAATATGACTATGCCCATACCTAGGACTCGCCCAATGAAGGCATTCCTAAGGTCGCCTAACTGTACTTCATGTACCTATGGGCCTAACTCAGCATTTAGTCCCATTAGACCCATTAGTGGGCAATGTGACTATGCTCCTACCTAGGATTCGCCCAATTGAGGCATTCCTAAGGTCGCCCTGTTGCAGTCAATGCCCATGTACAGCGATTCAAAAATAATACAAGTCCAGATGAAGAGACACGAGGTGAAAATGAGGAAAACTTCATTGACAAAGGGCCCAAAGCCCAGCATATTCAAGAGTTAAGATTTACAATAAACCAAAAATTGTTCAAAGATGCCCAAGGAGAACGAGTCAAGGTGTGTACAAAGTCACACACTCATTGACAGAAAGAAGGAATCTACTGCTCCCCAGTCTGATCATCCTCCAGCCCATCAGCATCAGAAGCTTCTAGTTGAGTGCCCTGGTCGCCCTCTCCACCGTGGCTAGGAGAAACGGGGGCTGAAGAATGATCCTTTGAAGTGCCCGCCTCAGAGGTACCAGCCGCCTCAGGATTTGAAGATCTTCGATGGCGATCCTCCTCACGATGATACTCCCTCAACTTCTTCCTAAGGTGACCAGCTATCTTGGGATACTCAACGTCCCAGTTGACCAAGGAGTTGTACTTTTCCAGAGCAGGCCTGAGGAGGCTCTTGGCCAAGTCATAACCTTCCTTAACAAGGAGCTGATCCCTGTCGCCGTCCTCAAGCTCCGCAAACCTCTTGGTCAGCTCATCTAGGCGAGAGTCCTTCTCCCCCAGCTCCTTCAAGGCTTTGGCATGAAGGGCTTGGGCTTCGCCCTTATCCTTCTCCGCTTTGGCCAGCGCCTCCTTGGTCAGCTTGAGGACTTTCTGGGCCTCTTCCATCTTAGCCCAACAGTTACGGGCACGCCTCTCTTCAGCAGAAGCCTCCTTCCTCGCCAAAGCCATCCTCTCGCTATGATGGATCAACCGGCGAGTGAACTGCAGAAGAAGAAAAGAGTTAGTACAAAAAGAGATCTAGCGCAAGGTCAAATTTTCTAAGGAAAATTCCACTCCCCTTACCTCAGCATAACTCTCCATCAGATGGAGGTCAATCCCGGTTCCTTCGCCGTTCAAATGGGCGCGGTCCTCATCCGTCAAAATCTCCTTCAGCTTGGTGATGACGACCTGGTTGTTCACAGAAGTCGCCCGGTAAGGGCCAGAAGGAGAGGCAGGGACTTGAATTGGGCTCCTCACCACCTCTTGACTACCCGCCCCTGTGCTCCTCTTGAGAGAAAGCTTTATTTTCTAACTCCTAGAGGAGAGGGTGTTGGTAGTTGAGGGGCTCGCCACCTTAGTCTTCTTGGGAGGGGGAGGAATGTCGTCGTCCTCACTCCCCTCCGAGTTGGAGGGAGAAAGCCCAGTCAGAAGACCCCCAGCAAGGTTCTTCTTTATCTCCTCAGTCTGCTGCTCCAGCTTCCTCTTGGCTGCCGCCCTGGACTTAGCCACAGTCTTCTTGGACTTGGACACCACTTTTGTGACCTGTAGGGATGGAGACTCCCCGTCATGGATAGAGAGGTCACCCATCTCTGAAGCAGGCAGTGGCCCTTGACCCTTGCCCCCCTTGGGAGACCTAGGGGGAAGGTTGGCCTTGGTCGCCCCAGCTGTTGCGGAGGATTCACCGCCTTTCTTGCCAAACTTCTGCAGGAGAAAACTGTTAGGACCAATAAAACACTAGGCATGCAAAATAAAAGGCAAAAGAACTCGCCTGAAGACGGTCTGCTGCTGGAGCTTCCTCTGCTCAGCCGCCTCTCTGGCCTTTTCCTCCGCCTTAGAAAGGACGCCAGTTTTGGTGGGATCAACCATGATTGCAGCTTGGCCTGCATAAGAGCAAGTATAAATTATTCAGTATTATATGAATACAAAGAAAACCAAGTCAAAGAAGGTCGAGTACCAGCGTCTACAACGGAAGAAATGCCACAGAGACTCAAGAAGATGTCGTCCTTGAAATAATCCTTCCAAGGTAACCAGTTGATAGGCCGCCTGACCGACTTTTTGGGGTCGTTAGGATACTTGGGATGTGGCCTCAATTTATACTCAAAATGCTGAACAGCCCTAGATTGCTCGGTAGAAAGATGGGTGATCATCTTATTCTTAGCCAGGATGTCGACATTGTCATTCCATTCCGTTGGAAGACCCAGCTTTCGCCAGCTCTTATGATTCTTTACAAAGAAAAACTTATGCTTCCAATCATGGTTGTTGTTGGCCTTCTCACGAGCAGTCAACACATGATTACGATTGGCGATCGTGTACCAACCCACGTCTTTCACTCTAGTAATATAGTGGGTCAACACGAATGTCTCTATTGAACACTCCAGACCCTTATAGAAGGTGGTGGCGATGAAACTCAAGATGTTCATCCAACTATTTGAGGCGAGCTGAGCAGGGACTATTTCATAGTATCTACATATTTCTATGATGAAAGGGTGAAGGGGAAGCCTAAGACCTAACTGAAAGGCGATCCTGTACAAAGCTATGAATCTCTTAGGCGGCTCCTTAACCGTTTGGAGCATCTCAGGCGGTTTCAACTCATAAGGGCAGTTTACAAAATAGTTAAAGGCGAAGCTTATGAGGAATTTATCATCGCCATACAACTTCTTGTGCCACTTCTGATCTATGAAGTAACTTGCAGGGGGGTTGTCTGGATCCATAGATGGGAGCTGCTGGTTAACAGACCCCCCTGACTGCCCAGAGGTCGTGGGCTTATCTACTTCCTCCTCCGCCATTATTCTAACAGCAGGATGTTTAACCACCTGCAGTAAGTCGTTCGCCTTCGTCACTTGCCAAGGATAATTCACAGGGGGATCAACCCAACTTGAAATACTAGACACAGACCACTCAAACCCATCGTCATCTGGGAATATCACAGTGCGTGCCCTACCATATAAAGGAACTGCCAAAGAAACTTCTACCCCAGTCTCCTTATTCAAATCACTCTCTACAGCTATATTGTACAACATGGGGAGAATGTTCTCATCCGCCACTTTATAGGCGTGGGGGTTATTAGTGGAGAAATTTTCAGAACAATATGAATTAACAGGCGAATGGAGGTTCACATTATTGATATAAGGCAAGTCAACAGAATCACTATGACTGAGGGGAGGAGAACTCATTATTTGCATAACAAGGAAGAAAAGAAAGATTAAAAGCATGTATGTTACAAAAACAGGAGCGTACCAGATGGAAATTAACTTGAGTCTGGTTGAAGATATGAAGAACTACGAAGAACAGGATGAAGATCAAGATGAAGTTTGGGAGGATTAAAGGATTCTCTCTCTCTAAAAATTCTTATCTAAAATTGGGAAGTGGACAAATGATTGAGAAAGTGACGTTTTCAAGGCATTAATACTAAATGCTCTTGACGTCAACCCCTCCGTATGATCAAATTGGGCCAGAAAATCACTAAAGGCCCAACCACAAGGCCTACTATTCAAGCAGTTATCCCCTCACGTGATAATCACGAGATTACTCTGGAGGAACAGTAAACACACCACGTGCCAGGCACGGGACTATCATGAAAGAATGATAAGCTCAATACTTAGGCCCTCTAAGGGGCTTGTGTTAGTCCCTTGGGGTCGCCTATTTCAACGAAAATACGACTCGCCATCATAGCGGCTTCATCCCCATACAGTTGGCTAATACTTAGGCCCTCCAAGGGGCTTGTTTAGTCCCTTGGGGTCGCCTATTTCAACGAAAATACGACTCGCCATCATAGCGGCTTCATCCCCATACAGTTGGCTAATACTTAGGCCCTCCAAGGGGCTTGTTTAGTCCTTTGGGGTCACCTATTTCAACGAAAATACGACTCGCCATCATAGGGGCTTCATCCCATACAGTTGGCCAATACTTAGGCCCTCGAAGGGGCTCGTTTAGTCCCTTGGGGTTGCCTATTTCAATGAAAATACGACTCGCCATCATAGGGGCTTCATCCCATATAGTTGGCCAATACTTAGGCCCTCCAAGGGGCTTGTTTAGTCCCTTGGGGTCGCCTATTTCAATGAAAATACAACTCGCCATCATAGGGGCTTCATCCCCATAAAGTTGGCTAATACTTAGGCCCTCCAAGGGGCTTGTTTAGTCCCTTGGGGTCGCCTATATCAACGAAAATACGAATCGCCCAACCATCAGCCTTCAAGTAGGGGCTGCCCTTGGTTGAGCACTCGCCCGTCCCAGGCCAAAGGAGGAGTCGCCAAACCATCAGCCTTCAAGTAGCGGTTGCTCTTGGCTGAGCACTCGCCCATCCCAGGCCAAAGGAGGACTCGCCCAACCATCAGCCTTCAAGTAGGGGGCTGCTCTTGGCTGAGCACTCGCCCATGCCAGGCCAAAGGAGGACTCACCCAACCATCAGCCTTCAAGTAGGGGCTGCTCTTGGCTGAGCACTCGCCCATCCCAGGCCAAAGGAGGACTCGCCCAACCATCAGCCTTCAAGTAAGGGCTGCTCTTGGCTGAGCACTCGCCCATCCCAGGCCAAAGGAGGACTCGCCCAACCATCAGCCTTGAAGTAGGGGCCGCTCTTGTGGAGCATTCGCCCGTCTCAGGCCAAATGAGCACTCGCTCATCTCAGGCCAAACGAGCGTTCGCCCGTCTCAGGCCAAATGAGCACTCGCCCGTCCCAGGCCAAATGAGCACTCGTCCGTCTCAGGCCAAACGAGCGTTCGCCCATCTCAGGCCAAATGAGCACTCGCCCATCTCAGGCTCAAAGAAGACTCACCTACGTTCACGCTCTTCTTTCGAATCATGCCAAACTCAAGGTCTTCCTTTAGCATAATTCGAGGGGCTAAATGTTGGTACCCAAAATATGAATTTTGACCAACCATTGACCGCCATGTCACCAGAGGGGGTCCGAAGGTCAACGACCAATCTTAGGCCGACACGTGGCAGCCAACGGGCTGTAAAAGAAAGCCCTCTACAATCTCGGAAATATTCTTTAGCGCATCAGCATGATTTGAGCTGACAGGTCTGGCCCATAAATACTGTAAATGGCAGGCCCATTTATCGAGGCGCTGAGGTTTCCGCCTGACATCTGACAGGGTACGGAATCGCGTGCCCTAAAGCTGATGTCCTATAAATATGCGGTCACTGGTCATTTCAGGTAACTTTTGATTTTCTCTCTCTAGCACAACTTTCTAGATTCTTTCCGGACTTTCTCTCTCTTCCTGCAAAAATATCTAACTTGACCGTCGGAGGGGCCCCTTCCCGGAAAACCTCCCGGGACAGTCACGTGTTCTCTTTTGCAGGTCGCCTGCTTAGACCCTCAGCTTCGGAGCTCCCTCACCTCGACATATTTCTAGTCGACCCCTTAGAAAAGAACCCCGAAACAATAAGCAACTAACATTTTGGGTGTGAAATGTATCTCAAAAATAAATAAAAATTTCATCCTTTAAAGTTTAAGCAACGGCTTCTTCAAAATAGCTAATCAAAATAAGCATTTGAAGGATACCCTTGGTCATGAACCAAAAAAAAAAAAAAGCATTTGAAATTTATTTATTTATTTATTATTATAATTTTTTTTGATAATTAGCATTTGAAAGTTAACATACCAAGATTTCTAATATGAAAATGTCTCCAATATGCTTAATGATCTCTTCAAGATTCAAAAGGTGTTTGATGTGTTATGTAGCAAGCAATGAGTAGTTCCTATTGAGCAAGATCGGCTCAGAGTGTTTTTTATAAGTTGAGTTGATGTATATTTTTTTCCCTTTGTACAATGGAATCACAAAAGAGTGATATTATGGTATAATTGATTTCAAACCCAAATCATTATTAAAGTAACAAGCTTAAAAGAGTTTACCAGTTAATTTCACAATTAGAAATTAATAGGTGGTAGACGTGGTACATGATCAATATGATCCCCCTCTCACAAATTAAAGTAATTACCACCTTATTTGAGTGAAGAGCTCTATTTGTTATACATAGTTATGTGACCGGACTCAGGGTAGTGATCAAAGATGGCTTTGTGTGATTGTGCCGTGCCTAGGTTGTTCTAGTGTCATACCTTCGTGCTCTGAAATAGTGTTGTGACATGTTATACTTATAGTTGGTGTGCTTCGTGTAGTGTCGTGCCGACTCATCCAAAAGGTAAGTCAAAATCGTGCTGCTGCCCGTGATCGTGTCGTGTCGTGTCGTGCCCAAACTTTTTTCCAAATACTTTTTAAATTTTAGTCGTGCCGTGTAAAAGATGTGTCGGCCTCGTGCCTTGCCTTATACTAACTGGGTCCAGTGACATCTCTAAGAGTGACCATTGATCTTGGTAAAAAATATTGCAATACTGCCAAGTGCCAACAAGTGAACCCCAAATTTTTGGGTGCTTAAAGTTGTACCCTTTTAAGTATAACCACGAGACTTAATGGATTACAACTTTACAAGTTTACAACTCCTTGTACCCATTATCCGTTCTAATTCGCAAATGAACAAACACACAAAAATTCATTTTTGAGACCTTCCTGGTAACTTCATGTCATGGACGGTAGTCCAACTGGGGTCAATTGCGGGTTGGGCATGATATCATATGGCGGTCAATTAGATGGGGATGTTGGCTACAGTTTTTCTGTTTGTCTTACACTCTTACCTTAAGCAGCCAGCCATGGCAGTCACTCTCAAGTCTCTATCGTCTCCCAACTTCATACACCAAACCCTTTGGGCCCCTTAATGAGATATTATCCCCTTTTTCGACATTTTTCAAATCAAAATTCTCAAGCAAAACCTCACTAAAAAGCATGTGCTGCCAACACTAGGCAACAAAACAAAAGCAGCCCTCCACCAAAACTCTTCAAAAACAAAAAAAAAATTCAAATAAACAAAAGGGAATGATTGCAGTTTGATGCTCCTGTTTTTAATCATATCTAACATTTATTTTGCTCTAAAAATTGTTGCTTTTCTTCTACCTTTCCAATTTGGAAATTTGTTTTGGGCAGACTATCAGATGGCTTTGCATTTTTATCTTGTTAAGAGCTTCTGGGTATGTTTGGATGATTGATTTTCAGCTCAATCTGCTCAAAATATTGATAAGTTTTAAGTTTTAATGGAGAAAGAGCTTATTGGGTTTATGTTTGAAGTTTGATTATTCAGCTTCATCAAGCAGATTGAACCTACCAAGTTGGGTTATCTTTTGACTAAGAGTTTGGGATGACTACTGCTGTATTTGACTGCTGAAGTGACTGTAGAAACAAAGGTGAGTTCTGAGTTAGCTTCTCATAAAGTTGTTGATTTTGAATGTTTTAGATTGAGAATTTTTATGTGGGTTTGTCAATAGGGGTTTTTGCAATAATGATAGCCAGTTTCTCAATATATAGGCTGTTGAGTTGTGGAGAATTGGGTAATTTTCAATTTGGATTAGGATAAGCATTTGAGTTTCAGATTGGGTTTTTCAGCATAAAAAGGGAGACTTTTCCAGATTGGAAATTTGGGGCTCAATCATGGAGAAGCAGGGCATTCTAGGGGGCAAAACAATGGAGAAACAATCAAGTTTTCGACGAAAAATAGAGAAGCAAGTTAGTTTTAGAAATGGGGTGGATAAACCAGAGAGTTCTGGGAAAATCATGGAAAAGCATAAACCAGAGAGTTCTGGCAAGGTCATGGAGAAGAATGTTAGTTTTGGAGGTGGGGTTATGGAAAAACAGAAGAGTTTTCGCGGTTTGCTAGAAAAACAGAAGAGTTTTCACTTGGTCATGGAGAGGCATCTCAGTTTTGGTGGCAGTGAGAAGAAGAAAAGCAAAGAGTCACCTGGAAAGCGGGGCGATACGCCTCTCCATTTATATGCTAGAGCTGGCAATCTGAACAAAATCAAAGAGATGCTTCAGAATTCTGATAGTGGTGATTGTAAAAAGTTGGTATGTAAGCAAAACCAGGAAGGGGAAACTCCTCTTTATGTTGCTGCTGAAAATGGGCATGCTTTGGTGGTAGGGGAGCTTTTGAAATATTTGGATTTGCATACTGCATCCATAGGGGCAAAGAGTGGTTATGATCCATTTCACATTGCTGCAAGGCAGGGTCATCTTGGTAAGATTTCTACTTTATTTAAAGCATTCCCTTTACTTTGAGTTTATAATCAATAGTACTGGTTTGTTGCACTCAGAAAGAAAAAAAAACAAACTAGTAGTGGTTTGTATTTGATCACTTCCTGCTGCTATGGCATTTCCATTGTATGAGCCACCATATTGCAGTGGAATATGGTTTTTGGTAGTACCATGCCTGTTCTTCCTAGTTACTTGCCTTGAATTATTGACATCTTGGATTCTTAGTTCATCTCCACTGTCACTATGATTCCATACAAAAGCACAAGGACTATTTGGCGGTTGTGGTGGGGTTAGGGATGAGGAGGTGGAGGGGAGGGCATAACATAAGCTATTGACAATAGTAGTGGATAAAGACATCTAGTAACGACGAGTTAGCAGGTCTCAACTTGTGTCAAATTGCATATTCCTCAGCCCTTTTGCTATAACCAATGGCCTTCATGCTGACTTTGCTTCCAATGTGGAGCATTGGTTTTCCTTGCTTGGGTACAAGAATGTGATTATTTCACTTTCATGAGAGAAGACAGGGCAAATAATGAATGGCTCATAAATTTTGAAGTATATTGACAACATTTCTTGAAGCTCTAGGACTTTGTTCTTGGCACAAATTGTGTTATTTCATGTTTATGGTTTTATTTACTTACTTCGAAGTTAAGAAAACTTCTTGAGAAAGCATATGTTTTGCTTTCTTTCCATGTTGAAGTCTATCTGTTTCTGTGTAATTAGTTTGAGGTTTACCTGGGCTGGAAATCACATACTTCATAGAATGCGAAAGTGAAATTTACGCTTCAGATGAAAAAAATAAAGAAGAAGGAGAAGAAGAATATTACGCTTCAGTCATCCGCTTTTGGTGATTTCTTACAACTCAGATTGCAGTCAATCTCAAATTCAACTGAAGATGTAGAAAGATGTAGTCTAGGATTGAAATAGAAAGATGTAGCTTTTGATTTTACCTAAAGAGTTGTAGTACTTGCTTCTTGCGCCACTGCTGAAGCCTGAAGCATAACACTTTGTGTTGATTTTGCAGAGGTGCTAAAGGAACTTCTTCATACTTTTCCTAACTTGGCCATGACAGCTGATTCATCTAACACAACAGCATTACATACTGCTGCCACTCAAGGCAACATTGACGTTGTTAATCTCCTGCTAGAAACTGACCCGAACCTTGCTAAGATAGCCAGAAACAATGGGAAGACAGTCCTCCATTCTGCAGCAAGAATGGGACATTTGGAAGTGGTGAAGGCCATATTACAAAAGGATCCAAGTATTGGCTTTAGGGCTGACAGAAAGGGTCAAGCTGCGGTGCACATGGCTGTGAAAGGGCAAAATCGAGACATTGTAATCGAATTGCTTAAACCTGATCCATCTGTCTTGGGTCTGGAAGATAACCAGGGAAATAGAGCATTGCATATTGCAACAAAGAAGGGTCGTATCCAGGTACTTTTCATTTTATGGCTTCCAGCTCTAAATCTAGCCTCTCCTAACCTGTCCTCTCATGCACGCGCACACATACACGCGCACTAAGCAGTGAAAGTTCCTTCATCCACTATGATGCTGTAATGAAGATTTGGTTATTGTAACACGTATAAATCGATAGGTGACAGCTTATGCATATTGCTCGGAGTTGCATCTTGTTAAGTGCCTGAATCCTGTGAGCTAATTTGGTTACTATGTACAGATTGTTAGCTGCCTACTATTGTTTGAGGGCATAAACATCAATGCAATCAACAAGGCAGGTGAAACTGCGCTTGATATTGCTGAAAAGTTTGGACCACCAGAGCTGACTTCCATCTTAAAAGAGGCCGGAGCCTCCAGTGCCAAAGAACTTGGTAAACCTCCAAGCACAGAGAAGCAACTTAAACAATCTGTGAGTGACATCAAACATAACGTGAAGTCCCAGCTACAACAAACCCATCAAACGGAAGTAAGAGTCCAGAAGATCGCAAAAAAACTCAAGAAACTTCACATTAATGGCCTTAACAATGCGATAAACTCTGCCACCGTGGTTGCTGTTCTTATAGCATCTGTTGCTTTCGCAGCTATTTTCCAAGTGCCTGGTCAGTATTATGATCACGTACAAAAGGGAGCTTCTCTTGGGCAAGCTCAAATAGCAGATAGAAAGGCATTCATTATATTTTTCGTGTTCGATAGTATAGCATTGTACATATCACTCGCTGTTGTTGTAGTTCAGACATCTGTGGTTGTGATTGAGGAGAAGGCAAAAAGGCAGCTTATGTTTGTCATAAACAAACTAATGTGGGTAGCTTGTCTGTGCATATCCATCGCCTTCATCGCTCTCTCTTATGTGGTGGTGGGCAAGCATTCGAGGTGGCTTGCGATATGGGCGACGGTCATTGGAGCTGCAATAATGCTCCCCACAATGGGCTCCATGTGCTACTGTGTGATTATGCACCGTTTAGGTGAGTCAAAGTCGAGAAGGTTAAAGAAAGCTGAGAGCAAATCCCATTCCTATTCAATGTCAGTAGCATCAGATCCAGAGTATTTGAGCAGTGAATATAAGAGAATGTATGTACTTTGAGGAATTCAGTTAGCCAAACCCAACTGAATCCAATTACCTACGAGTTACGTTTTGTAAATCTGCTGTAACTGCTCTGTTTTATGTTTAGCAATGATCCTTTTCATTAGCCTGAGAAGGACCAGCAGTGAACCTCAATTTCAGCTGTAATAGTCACTGAAGGCTAGTAAACTAGTAATTTGATATTGTCTACAGAAAGCAGCTTGTCTGTGCGCACATACATTTATAAGTCTTGTTTGTACGAGTGAAGCTGGTAAAGTTTCAGAACTCGGTCTGTTAAATTTGAAATTTACAGCAGCTGATTGATCTAAGCAAGAGACGGACACAAAATAAAATCAAAAGGATTTCAACAGAGCTCATAGTGAAGCAAAAAGATTCTATTTCAGGGTTAACAAAGTGCAGTGTTTAGCACTAACTATATCTGTAATCTGTTTGTTTATCTCTTCTTACAACAAAATCAACTAGATCTTTCTGAAGGTTGCACCATGTTTCCAAGGTAAAAGAAAAAGAAGAGACTAAAATTCCTGTCTCAAAAAGAATTAATAAATGTGTAAGAATTTGCATGCTACAGCTGATAGTCTGAAACGAGGATGGAAGCTGCTCTGAGCAAGGTACGTGGTGACCTGGCTCCTTCGCGTATTTACAGACATGCTCTGACATTTTACAAAGATGATGTCAATACACTTCCGATGCACCCTAGGTAACAAGACGTGCTTCTGTAAAAGTTTATCCTCAACATGGGAGATTTTCCAAGGACCCCCTTGGAGACACTCAACCACGATCAACCAAGTCAGAATTGTTGCCATGCCGTTGGCTCTCTGAGCGGTGCTGGGAACCGTTATTTCCCCTCTTGGAGCTGTTTGTTCTTGAATCAATCTGGAATGTCTTGGAAGAGTAGCAATGACGTACACGGATTTGCTGTGTTCTAGTCTCCAAGGAGCTAGTGCCTCTAACTTGCACTTCTAATACCGCTTCCTTATCTCTGGTGGCTTCAGACCACCATTGTTGAGGAATGCCTTCAACTAAGTCACCCAGTGTCTGAAATTCTGTATGGCGCACTGAAACTTCTACGCTTTGGTCAGGTTTAATTATGCTACATGCTGGCATAACCTGCATAAACCAAGTGCAGATGCACCATTTATTACCTAATTTTCATCTTCTGTAAAAATATGTAACTTTGAGATAAAAAAAAACATACTTCTGGTGTCCCAAATATAGAAAATCCATACCAATTAGAAGGAACACAACATTTAGAACAAAGCGAATGCAAAAAAACTGCATAGCTCACTGTAAAGGAAAAGAAAAGGATCCTTGGCAATGAGTGAGAAGCAATACCTCAAGCCAACTAGGAAAGCCAAAGGAGCCTCTGGGCCGAAGATCAGATAATTCACCAGTGTCAGGGACTTGACCATGACACAAAATATGAATCGCAGCCTTGTCTTTCCCGCTCGTGTTAGTGATCCAGAAAGAGCATGTCTCCTGGTTTTGAAGAACTAGGCTGTCTGTGCTTACTGTTGTTTCTGGTATATAAGAAAATTCCTGGAGCAAACTCTTCACTTCGCCACTAGTATTCATAACCTCACCAACCTCTTTCCTCCTAACTGATCTATCTACTCGAGCTAGACGAACATTAAATTTACACCGGACAGGTTTGTGATCACTGTCTGTAACATCCATGCAAGCTTCATACCTGTTAAAATGGAACAATAATTAGAAGAGCGTAAACTCCACTATCGAGAAACACACCATAGACCCAAGAAACGTACATGTGGATAGAGCTGATTATGGGGCAGTCTAGACTACACTCTGATACTGGTCCAGAGCGACAATCACGATATATTACTCTGTCACACCAAGCAGGAATCCGCTTCTTTTCTCCGGAATCATAGCCTGTAAAATAGGATGCAGTGATCAAAGAAGCTTAGCTGACTGTGACTAGCTCTCTCTTTATAAGCTATCAGTTTGATAGTAATATAGACATCTGTTAAGTAGATGTGTAGCAGAAAGTTGAAAGGCAAGCAACTGAAGGTGACAACAGATAGCATAATGTCAATCCCTTTCAAATATAAACCCATCTGTTTCAGGAAAGCATTTGGGTATTTCTGTGACATAGGGGGAATTAAAACACACTTACCTCCTAAACCTGGTTGATGCCTTTCAAATTTGTAAGTTGGAGGAAATTTAATCACTGCCTCACGCATTCCTTGGAAAACTTTCCCAGCTCTCATTTCAGCTCTAAGCTGATCCTTTTCTCTTAGCCAGTCAAAGCTTCTTTGAGAAACAAAATCTCTTGCTTCGTCATAAGATATTCCAAAGAGTCGATAATTAAAATCGCCACAAAACACAATCATGTCTGCTTCGGATAAATCAGGCCTTCCCTCGTCAGAGCTCCCACTGGCGCCCTGGAAGACCAGCATGGACAATAACTCATGAGGCTAATCAAAGATGCAACAGGTCAATGAAATTTAGAAAGATCACATTTTCACATACGTTTGCAGTACGAAGTACTTGGGCTGCAGAAGAGGTTCCAACTGCAAGAGACAGGACCAACGAGAAGCCAGAAGAATAAAGCAGCCAAAATAAATATATGCACAATGCAAGAGAGCAAAACAAAATCAAACATCGCATACCAGCAGCAACGTTCAGTAAGTTGGATTGCCTAGAAAAGACCATAGTTCGAAAGATATGATCGAAATCAGCATTGCGACGGTTGACTGCTTCCAAATGTGCAGCTAAGTGACAGTTAACAAAACAAATAATCCTATCATGGACCCTCAACCTCAATCCTACTCCTCCCTGCATATTCAGGAATATATGGTATCAGTACTGCAGCATAGTGTTACTGACAGCAATTATCAAAGCAAACATTGGATACATCATGACTAAAATGGCCAAAATACAATAGAAGACAGTGAAGGAAGGGCTTAAAATTAGGCTTTCTCCATTGAGTTTCACTACCACAAGAACGACAGGTAGTACAAAGAGGTAACTGTGGAAATGTAGAGGTCAAAGAGAAGGGGGGATTCAAAGTTAAAGTTTAGTAGTAATATATAGGAGAGGGCTTCCTTGATTATCTTAGTGTTCCTAGAAAACAAATGTTTCTGAGACAACGAATTATCCACTTTCCAAGCAACATATCACACAAGTCTACCCATGTATGAAGACAGAAAATAAGAAACTCCACAGCATGCTTGCATACACTACTTACAGAACATACATCTTGAATATTTGTACACTGCTCAGGAATTAGGAAGTTGCTTATACCTTGTTACCAATTGTTCGCCCGAAACCACAAGCAACAGCTGCAACATCAAGGTCACCAACGTGTGGTCTCAAATTCTTTCTTACCCTAAATAACAGACATTCAAGTCAGAATATCATTAGGTACAAAAAATTTGACCCTGTAACATGGCAACAATGAGACCACACTTTTAGATGGACTAAAGTTGTCAGCTAATGCTTAAGAAAGGTTAATATTAAACTAAAGTAATCATGTCAGGATATGTAGTTACCAGATAGCTATTAGCAAGCCTGCAAGCTGCCGTGAACCTACACGTTCAAATATTGAACCTTCATCTAAGATCCTCCCAACATTATCCTGCCAATGTTGCCCAATGGCACTCCCTTCAAGTCCTACCTACAGTACAATACAAAAAAAAAGTCAATAACTTTATATAGGAAGTATTTTGTGAAGGGAAATTCCACCAACCCTTTTTGATGTCAGAACTCATGATAAAAATCCTTTTTCTTTACAGAAGTATGTAAAAAACTTGTCACTCAGACTCTTCGTTTCACCTCAAGACTCAAGTACCAGTGTCAAACACTCAGACATGGGTGAAGACTGATTTAGGCCAAAACCAAGAATAATTTTCAGAAAATGACCTAGGCACCTCGACAAGTCGACACATAGGACAATCGTAGCCAACTCTGAGTAACATAGTAACCACCTTGACACATACTCGATTGGACAGTTGTATCCAAGTTCGAGAAACATTACTAAAGAACCACCCATGTGATTAATATGAACTTTTTCCATGTACTTTACAAATTGAAAATTCACAGTTGCTTAAATAAAGTTCCTCGAAATTACTAGTGGCTAGCCAGCACAGTGAGCATAGAAATGATTTGTTGTACAGTCAAATGAACTCGACACTTTCCAGCTACCGACTTCAAACTAAGTAAATGCTGCTGTTTTTGTATGTTGTAGCTGGGGTCTGGGGATAGGTGCCAAAAGCAAATATCTAATAGTCAAAGGAGCAAATAAGCATGAAGCTTTTAAACAAAGCTCCATGTTGTTGTGCCAATTCCCATCACAATTACCAGCTCAGTTGATAGAATCCATACAAATACCCTATTAGAATTTTCATCAGGCATTAAGTCCACTTGCCTACATTCATTTAAAATTGTCAACAGACATTGTTATCTTTTAGAGGTTTAGACAATCCAGATTCCTCTGGAAGAAGATTTGAAAGCCCTCCAAGTTCAGATTAAGGATCAAGGGAACTGATCTGTCTATGGTATATACTAGTATATAGTAAGGATCTATTCCTGAGGTGATTAATCAAGGAATTTGACGGGGTCTGGCAATATCGATTTAGCACTATCATGTGGATTGGCTTTCCTACTTAGAGAAACTTGAGGGAAGCTGACTAGCGAATCAGTTGAAAAGATTTTTGTAAGCTTCAAAATTCAGATACAGCTAAGTTAACTAGTCATTTGGTCACATTGTCAATTTCAGTAAAGGACAAAGAGCTGCTTACAGTTTCTTTTGCTGCAGACATGGCAAGGAAGCCAGCTCCCATTTCCACTTCTTGCAATCCGACCACAACAATACCGACATCTGATACCACAGAACCTAGCCATGACTTAAGTGCCTCAGGAGAGGCTTTTCCTTGACCAACATTCCATGTCCCCACTAAAATCTTAAAGCTCTCTCGTCTGGAATACAACAATTCTTTTGCAGCCAGCCCACCGCGTATTATGCTGTCAATTGGCCCTGGCGATGTGAGGTGCCAACCACGTATCCCACCATGAATAGCCAAGCTGAAAACATAACCTCCACCAATTGCCATCTTTATGACCGGACTACTATGAGCAACCCATCCTGCAATAAGATTTCCGTCAAGATCCAACAACTGCACCACACCACTGGCATACCCTACCCATAACCGTGAACCATGGGTACAGAAGCACAGAACAGCACAAGGATGATGGTTGAAATCCTGTACTCGATTCCCATTTCCATCCCACTGCATAATTAAGCCATTTGAGCAGCCGGTCCAAATAGTTCCATCTGCCGTTAAAACTAGGGCCTCGGTTTTCTTGTTGTCCTCATTAAATGCACCAGTTCCTCTTGTCGCTACTCGTCGGACAGCATCTGCTGCTCCCATTATAGCATTACGCGAACGCTGCAGAAAGCCAGTAGGTTTTTCCTTCTTTGATGTAGAAACAAATTTTACCTTCATCTCATCCTCTACTGGTGGTTGATCCTGTGCTACTGGCATCTCAACTCTATTTTCAATCTGACCATCAATATTAAACACTTTGATAAGTTCCTTGGTACGAGCATCCCTGCAAAACAACAAACAAAACCAAATATTAGACCAATATTCACCAAGACATATCAATTGACCTTATTGATTGTGTTACAGTAAGAAAAAGACAGCAACCAGAGAAGATCAAAAGGCGAGAGGAGTACCACAACGAGAAGGATAGAGAACTCGCACACCACACTCTGGCTCTGGCATGATCAGACAATATTACCTTCACATCTGAAGAAGAGATGTTACAGGCACCATTGATAGTAACCTGGCTCTTCAAGTCAATGCTTGCCCTCTCCACTAACAAGGCAGCCATATGTTTTTCCTCCGGTGATAGAGACAGCGACTTCTCTATCGCCTCCCACGGCCAAATCTTGATCACACCACCCTCTGATCCTGACCACAGGTCACCTGCAAAATCAGAAGAAATACCAAAGTTTAAGTTTCTTGAAATCCCAATCATTTTACATATGGTTTTTCCTGTCAGAAAAATATGCTGCCAATTTCTATTGTTCATTTCTGAGAAAACATACTAGTTTAACAACCACTCAATGATCTCACAGTCTAAATGCACCTTCAATTCCTTCACACATGACATGATAATTCATCCTATCCTATGATTCAAAACCCAAATTACAAGTACCAAAATCAAATTCCTGGAAAAATGAATGAAATCAAGATGACTTATATTTACCATAACAAGACATGATCATTGACAAAATAGGTCCCTTATGAGCTTGCCAAGACAACCCTTCCTTAAACGGTGTAGACTCATCTGACAAACTTTGATCCATCTTCCATGACCTGATCTTACCATCCTTATGACCTGTCCACACCAACCTATTCCCATGGTCAACCACTATACACAACGTCGGCGACGTGTTCCCGGACTCGTAAAACGGGGCGGCATCCTCGTCTCCCCGCCTGATCCGCCCTCCGAGGCCGCTCCCGGCCTCATACGCGTCCAGTAAGTCCCAGTACCGGACCCCGCTCTCCTGCCCGGCCCACAGCTGCTTATCGGTGCATCCGATTGTTCGCAGGAACCGCCCTACCTGCGTCTCTCGCAGCGGGTGCGGCCGCAGCTCCAGCGCTGGTGGCCGGCTTGGATGCACCGCAGCCCGGGTCGGTGCCCGGAATACCCCTGTCCCGCCCCCACTCGCCGTAAACTCCGGCATTGCCGCCGTATCGTCTGCAACACCACCACTAACGACGCCACCACCGCCGGATTCTCCACCGGCGCAGACGGTAGCGGGGAGGGAGATAGAGTGGTCGTAGCGAACGGCAGCGGTGCCGGCGACGGTGTTTGACGAGTACGGGTAGAAGTCGTCATCGGAGGAGGAGTCGTAGTAGGGCCCACCACCACCGGAGTCGGTGTGTTGGTGGAGGGTCGGGATTCGGTCCTCGTCGAGGCTGTGGTTGCGGTGCTGGTGGACGCGCTTCTGGTGGACATGGCCGATGACGGGCCCGGAAACAGTGGTGGGTCCGGCAGGGACGCCGTGGCGGTGCTGGGTGCTTAGAGAATGAGCTTTCCGATGAGGCGGAGCGTTGGTAATCGCCGCTAACGCCTCGCGTTCCTCTTCATCTAGCCGGTCCTCCATTATCACATTCGAGTTATAAAAGACAGACCGACTTTTTGGATTTCGGATTGGATTCAGACTTATTGATTTCCAACAATGTCAAAGTTTGGAAGAAATTATTTTTGCAAATGATTAGGAATTTTGGTGTTGATGGGGAAAAAGTCTTAGTTTGGGGTTGAATTGATGAGAGAGAAAATGAGGAGAAGAGAGAGGAAAATGAAGGGAAGTGGAGACGCGGGAAGGGAGGGGCGGTTAAAGGACAGGAATGTTTTTAGTTGAAGTTCGTTACTCGGGTAAAGTCTTTTCTTTTTCGTTCAAACAAAATTGGCTTCTAAAGTTCTTTTTTTCTTCTAATTTTCTTATTTTGGTGAGAACTTTATCCAATAACTACTAAATAATCAAAGGACATAAATGTGAGGAAGTTGCAAGATGTATAGTAATCGTTTTAAAAATTTGGATTTTCTAAATTCAGTTTTTTATTTTATTTATCATGAACCTTAGATATCTTCAGTAATCAATAAATTATTGTAAATAATTGTGTTACATACATTTTTAAGATTCTTTAATTTAAAATTTAATTTTTCTTCATACCGGTATAATACACAATGTTAAAATTTATAGTCTGTATTATATAAAGATAATAATGATAATTCATTTTTCATGTATGATTTCCATAAGTATTTCGTTGTACAATATTTTAATATACAATAATACAAAAGATGTTCTGAATTACTCATGTAGTATAAAACAGAATGTGAAAAATACTTGTTTGGCAAAGTTTTATACTATTACAATGGGAATCGATCCTCTCAATTACACTATTTTAACCGTTACACATTAGATACATTTATGAACGTTATCAAAATTTAAAATTTTGTTCTACCTTTAATTAATTCTTCTTTTTTTTTTTTTTTTTTTGAGGGTCTAGTTCTTTAGTTTATATTAGCGTGGAGAGACAAAAATCTATACACTTTCCATTTATTAATTATTGCATTAGGAGAGAAATTGTACTCGTACATAGGTTCTATGTAGAAACTTCTCAACTTAAATTGTCATTTGGCATTTTTTTTAATGCATTATGAAACTCAACTCTGAGAGTATTTTTGAAGAAATTTTGTGGATATATAAGAATAGAATTACGGTGGGTTTTAAGATTAGTGGAATCAAATCCAAAAAGATTTCAAACTCAATGATGAGAAGGTTGTCGAGGTCGTCAGTGATTACCCACCAACCGGGCATCATAAAACTGTGTAATATTAAATTGTTTGACTTATGTTTTGTTCTTGCATTTGTGGGAGGCCATGAACTTGATCTGCATGGACAATTTTGCATTTTCCACAATCTCTGGTAGTCTGGTGGCCCGACCATTGCCCATTTTTCCTAGATTCTTTCTAAAGGGTCCCTTCACTAATACGATCTAATATAAACTTGCACGAGTGACATATAGCCTCTTTAAGGGTAATAAACTCGATCCCACGTTATTGTTAGGGACGAGTGGGGAATGCGCTACTGCGCTATCTACCTGAAGCTCAAATTCATATCATTATTGATACAAGTTCACATCTCAGTATAAACATACATAGTACTGTAGTATTCAATTTATGCAGCAGGTGCTCATATATACGATGTGCAAGGACTTGTATATTATTCTCACAGCCGAGACACTGTCGGTATCCTTTGCCACCTCCCAAGCTTCTCCCGTCCCTGAAACGGAAATGGTATCTCTGAGTCAGAACGCCATGTCAAAAGAGGTTTAAACCAACCCCGGGAAGGGGGGGGGGCACCGTCAAGAACAAAACATGATAGTAACAATCGAAAGGTTGGGACGAAAGAGAAAAACTAACTTGGATACCTTATTCAAGATAAACAGAATTGGTTGCTCAATTAATTACATACAAGTTATATATTTGAAATGCACTATATAACACAAGCTCACATGCCCAATAACTCAATAAGGGTCCAAAGCCACTAACAAGCTAGCTAACCAAAGATTGGGAGAAAGATATTTTTTTTAAAAATTAAAAAAAATGGCAGACTCAGCACTTCAGCATGGCATAAAGTTATCAACTATGGAAAAACTAACTTGGATACCTTACGACGAGCGACAGCAAGCTCATTATCCATGATGGATGTTGCCTGGAAACCCACAGGATGCAACACCGTCTCATAACTGCATGGAAGAAAAGAATGGATCACAGAGCAACAACAGGACAAAGACGTAACCTTCGAAACAGAGAAGAGGGGGTTAACTTACTCAGAAACTGATGTCTTATAAGGCGGTCCACCATCATGATCATCAATCTGCAGAGACACAATTAAGTACTGAAATTAACTTCCAGAAACTTACAGACAATTATTCAGAACAAATAGCCAGTGGTGCCTTTAGTCTTGGGATCTTGGCTTCCTGGGGCCTTTCATACAAGGGTGCATGCAGCTCTGTTCAGTCAAGGGTCAGAGTCCTGAATGCCATTGTGAAAAAGGCTGGTTTGTATTAGAACACCCTGAACTACTGTAGAGCAGAGATCAGTGACTTGGTTAACAGTATGGTTCAGTTTACTAGTTCTTATGCATCTGTGAAGATATTACATCAATGAACGAAATGTACTGCTATGTCATTTCAAGTTGTTGAAACAAGAGAACCAAAAGTAGAAACAAAATGGATAGCAGATGTAGATAAGCACCGGAAACATCAAGGTTATGAGTTCTCCATCCGGCTTCAAGAGATCTCTCATGCGACACGCCCAAGCTGACCGCAGATTTGGCTCAATGGCACAAAAGAATCTGCAGATTCAAACCAAAATGCTAAATAATTCATTTATAGCAATTCTAGAGGATATAGTGGATTGCTCACGTGTAATCAAAGATGAGATCAAATAAATGACTTGGCTCCCAAGTGAAAAAATCTGCCAGCAGAAAGGAAAAATAGTTTGCATTTGGGGATGATGATGCAAGCTGTTTAGAGAAGGAAACAGAAAAACAAAGTTAGAAGCAGTCTACAGTCCATGCCTTTTCATGATAGTGCAATCTATCAACCAAAACACGTTAAGTGTCCATATTTCAGACTCGGAAGCCCAATAAATCTGTATTAAGTTTTTCCATGGCCTTCAAAACAATCTCTTTCTTTTTCTCTTTCTTTTTTTTTGGGGGGGGGGTGCCTTGGTGGGGTGTTGTGGCTTTTTTTTTGTTTTTTGTAATTAGTAGTCCATTTTATTAAATGGAAGAAAAAAAGGAGACAAACCTCACACACCCATAGGAGCCGAAGCAAAACACACACGATCAGCACCACGCGGCTAAAACCATGAACACCTAATTGAGCCAACCAAAACGACAAACTACCAAGACTAGCCTAGAAACCAAATGTGACACTCAAACCTACCCCCGTTAATAAGGCATCTCAAACCAACCTATGAAGAAGCAAAAAATACCACAAACCATCAAGAAGTAAGGGACGATCAAACCACCTAAAAGACCTACTCAAAGGAGAACCTCCTTGACCAATGAGAAATGCTTAGCCCTTTGTCAGAATCTGTAGAACGCCGTCTATTCATCTATTTCACATAAAGTAAACCCATGGAGCAATCCTTGAACTTCTTGGAAGTTGCTCAAGCTTTTTGGTGGGTCTGGGAGTTTGGGTATGTTCCTTTCAATTGGAAATGTCTAAATCCAACAAATTGGACCACTTAAAAATCCAACAATTTCCAACCAGTTCTAGAAACCTCGAGCATTTTCCAACAAATTATCAGACAAAATTAGCCAATTCCAGCAAGTTCCAATCCAGCAAACTTGGCAAAAAGTTCCAGCAACTTCTAACACTCAACAAGTTCCAACATCAAGTTCTAGTTCCAACACCTAACTCTAGCTGAAAAGAAAAGTGCCCTCTGTTGTAACTTTTTGGCATTTGCTAATTTTGTGTGATGAAAATTGAAATTGGTTGGAAAGTGTTGGAGTTTGCTTGAACTTGTTAGAACTTGTTAGACTCCAACAGTTACCAATTGAAGAAAACATGCCGGACTGTCTATAGTTGAGAGTAAATATACTCTTTTCTTCTTGCTAGGATTTTCATTTTAGGAGCAACAAAAAGAGTATATAGTACAAATTTGGCCCCTCTGCAGTCTTATCCACCCCCTTAACAAAGATGCTAAGCTGCAATCTACAGGAACATATTATGTACGGACTACGGACATAGGAATCAGGACTCAGGAGTACAAGCAGCAAGAGTAGAGAGGATATGAATCCTCTCATTCTGTTTTCTTTGCTGAATGGAAAAAAGGTTTTAAGAAATGACAAGACAAAATGCGAGAAAGTAACTAAGTAAGAGAAGAGAAACTACCTCTCCTGCTTCTTTTATGGCAACTTCTGACATATCTAGTCCAATAACATAACGTTCAGGGGATGCCAGTGCCACCACATCATAACCCTGTAATAGATCAATGTACAGCAGTTAACAAGGAAAAGAATAATACCATGGACAATATGATATTTTCAAATGAAGGTTTCAAACTCTTTGAATTGATGTGCCACAAGGAGTAAAGGAATCTAATGCGCTTAAATGTAAATCAACTAATAAGGGCATCAGTCCTCTTCAATGTAAGTTCCCATACATCTGTTCCCAGATAATAACCGTATCCCTTGTCAAACAAGAGATAGCTAGATTAACTAGGAGAGTGGTCAAGTGGAACCCAAAGATAAAACCAGCATGAACTAAAATACCTTACCTATAGCAAACACCCAGTAATTTGTAGAAGTAGCATCTTAGTGAAGATTCACACAAATCACAATGACATAAGAGTTCATCCAAAGGATGTAACTTATAAAATATCACGTAGATCCACACTACAAAATCAAGTTTTCTGAATGCTGCCAATATGGGCACTTCCCTATGCCAATATGAATTGAGGGCATTACCATCTTGTGTACTAATAAAACTAGTAGTCTAGTACCATAAGGGCTGAGACTCTAAGAGCAGACATGACTATCTAGAATCATAGTAGTAAGAACGTTACTTACACTACCGCATCCAGGGACAAGAGCCCTGCCATTAGGTAGGGACTCTGTTTGAAGAAGATGTTGAAGAATAGGTGTTGGTCGTCCCAAATCCCATGGTGTTAATCCTTCCTCCCAGCATCTTTCCCACCCAACTGAGCATAATTTACACCAACTCAGTGGTCTACATAGAAACTTGCAGATATATTTAGATGAGCCACTTTCCTTAAGAACTACACTAAAATGCAAAAGAGAAAGGCAAAAAGAAATCAGTTCACAACTTCCCACATTCCCGAGCTACACCAAAATTCAAAATGTAGTCTTAAGCAAGGCCTTACCGCTTCAACGGCGGACTAGTGTCAAACTAAAATCCCCTTCCCTTTCTCTAACCTTTAGAAGTTAGGACAACTAATTCTTCCCAATGTTAGCATAAACTCTCCATGGTCAAGCTCCGTAATTGTTGATTTCAGATCCTTTTCCCACAATGGAAGTATTTAGCGAGCTAATTCTCCTTGCTCCTTGCTTAAACCCCTTGGAGAATTAATTTTTTCTCCCGTATTCCTCAACAAAACTCCCAACTTTGATAAGCATGGTTTAAGGACCTTAAGGTTCCTTGTTGAGTTTTGTATATTTTCAACACTTCAATGGTCACCAACATATATGTCTTCGACTTTGGATCATAATGAGCTATATCAAACCTCTCATTCAATCATCTTTTACTTATTTGCAACCTCTCCTCTATGACAGGGTAAGGTTCCACACATTAAGAACACCCAAACCCCACCTTATCTTTGTTACAGGCACAAATGTTGAGATCACTTCTTCTCAAATTGCACACTATTGGCCAATATTTCAACTTTATATTACAATACAATGGGCTAAACCCCAATTCTCTTATTTAACTGTCCTCTCTTATCTGATGTTAAGCAACAGCAACACTCTTCCAATCAAAGATCCAAGACCAGATAAATCCCAAAACCCAACCTCGAGAAACAATCAAACAAAGTGGGTTGATGATATTTTTTATACCTAAGCAAAATTCCCAGTATTCCCACTTTCTAACTAAAAATTCCAAAACATATAAATATGGATTCATCAAAGTTCCACAAACATGTTCTGTAGTCCAACTCAAACAGCAAGAACCATAGAAAGCCAAAATTAAACCCAAAAAACAAAGAACCCAGAAAAGATTATAACAATTGATGAGTACCAGAAGGATCAGAATTGACAAATTCTTGCATTTTGTTGACGGCAGGGTTGAATCGAACAGTTGGTGGTGAATCCTCTTTAGGTTTTTTGTCCGCCATTAGTCTCACTTGAGTCCTGAAAATTTGCGTTGTTGTTGCCAGATTAGGAAGAGAGAGAAACCTACACGCCAACGGAGGAACTCTAGCTAGTAGTGATGATGTTGAGGAAAGAGAGAGAAGAGGAGAGAGCATTGGAACAAGCAAAAGAGAGTGATTCGCATTCATTCCTCAAATACAGACATGTTAATGTTTTTGTTCTTTTATTTTTTCTTATAGAAAATGATTTTTAGTAAGGGTATAATTAAAGGGGGAGCTAAATACCGTACCCCTTTTAAAACAATACCGCATTTTTAAATATAAATTACCCAAAATACCCTAAAATATAAAAAGAAAAAGAAAAATGAGAAACAAAAACATAAACAACAGAATAGAATTTCCCTACGCGACAAACACTCAGACACAACAATTGAAATTAATTATTCAATTTTACTTCATGCTCTCTGCAAAATGTTAATATTTGTTGAGCAATTTCGGTTAAATTCGTGCTCTCGGCTAAAAATTTCAGGATCTATACCTGCGCCAAGTTTGGGTCTAAGGTTAGAAAACCTGCGCCTGAATTGGGCGCAGGTACTGTAACTTTGCGCTCAAACTGGGCGAAGGTTATCTAATCATCAAGATGTGGGGCACTGATCATCTAATTGGTGCAATGACACTGGAACAATATAAAACGTGGCTACCCACCTGCCAGCTAGAGAAAAGGAAACAGTATAAAATATTGTCTGAGAGTTTATTGGAACAATTACATCTCTAGAGCTCCCTTATACTTTTGTCTGTGTGAACTTATAGTCATACTCATACACCTCACTTTGAAACCATTGAAAACAAAGGGGTTTGTTAGCATTTACTTGCTTTTTTCACATCCAAAGAAATTAATCACGCTATCAAAACATTTCATTTATAACAAGAGAAGGGTAATATTGACAATATTTTATTAGGGTGCGGTATTGTTTAAAATAGGGTGCGGTATTAATGCGAACTGTAATAAAACTAGAGTGGTGCTTATGAGAGCTACCAAATTACTAAACGTCACCAATTTTTATCTTAGGTTTTCCAAAATAACTCTATATATATTAAAAAAAAAAGGTAAAGAGTCTATTTTTTACTCTCTTCACCACTACTCTAATTGAAATTTCTCAATATACTCAAAAAATACCAAAAAGAATCAATCTTTTATTGTATTCAATATTTTGAATACCATTTAATGATGGAGGGTAGTGACAATATCTTTAGGGATATAATGGATGATGGCGACAACATTTATGGCGATGAATTTGAGGTATTTCAGTCTCATTCATGGTCTTATTTAGTACTAACTGCTGTAGAAAAGTTTTCGCCATTTCCGTAAATAAAATTCGCAGAGTGAAAGAGCTTTATGAAACACTCATGAAGTTCATTCATAAGATTCATCAGAGTCTCACGTAGCTCTTTCATAAGTTATATACCTTAGTCATGGAACATTTTAGTTACGTGCATTAGCTTCTCATGAAATAATTTATGGAGGACGAACAACGATTTGACGAGCTTCATGAACTGATCACAAAGCTCATGGACAAACTTCGTCAGCATTGCATGAAGCTTACTGATGAGCTTCATTAGGGTCTCATGAAACTCATTTGTTTAGATACATCAAGGTCTAATGAAACTTTCTGATAAACAAACAAAACTAGTAATAACTATCTCAACCTCTCACTTAGTCTCCATTTGATTCACCTGGATAAAACTGATCTGAACTGAGCTGAACTGAACTGAATTGATTTTTTAAACTTGATCGTGAACCATTTAAAATTCGTCCAAACATAGTCAATATTGGACTCATTTGAAAGTATGCTTTGAGATCTTTCCGATGACATAATTTTCATCATGAAATTATTTCGGAATAAAAAGTTATATGAGTAATAAAGTTACACATGAATTGAACTGAACTGAACTGGACTGAACTGAACTGAATTTAAGTAAATTAAGGTGAATCAAACAGAGCCTTAGTTGTATAGCGCACCCACATTAATATTTGGAGACTATTTTCTATTGAAAATAACTTTTTCAAGTACAAAATACTTAATAGTGCATTTGTATATTTTTTTTGGCCAGGATGACGAGTCAGTGGAGGATTTTCCTGATGAAGAGACAGATTATGGTCAGGGGAGAGAGGGGCGGTGGAGACGATGGCGAAGACGTTCGTTTTTAGTGGGTGCTTTTATGGGTTAGATGAGAGAGAACGTGCGTTAGATGAGAGAGAAGGAGGCTGGGAGAAAATATAATAAGGATATTCGTGTCCAATTTATACTAATTTGATGATGTTTAGTAATTTTTTTGGTGTTCTTTAGCAAATATGTTTTACTATGTCCACCAATTAGACACTTTCGTTAAAGATAAGAAGACAAAACAAAAATTATAAATTTGTAACACCCCGAATTTCCGTCTAATTTAAAACCATTTAAAATCACGAGTTGCAACGGAAAAACACTAAAAATTTGAAGCGTTACCGCCGTATTTAATGTTCAAATCAAATACAAGGCTAGAAAGAAAAATAAATGCTAGAGTCCCCAACCAAACGTAATAGATAATTAAACAATAACTATCTCCTTTAACTAACTTAAAATAAATCCAATTGAAATAAAAGTATTAAACTTATTAATTCTCATGCAAGAGAATTAATCTCATTACAATATAAAAATCTCAATACTAGAAGTTCCAAACTAAACAATAAAATAAATGTTTTTAGAAGATATACTATCTTCTTGGTACGCCTTCTCTAACTCTACTCCTCGAGCTACAATCCTGTCAATCTATCCCCCATATAGACAAATTCCATATAGGTTCATCATAGGCCCACCATTGAAGAGAAATGGACAACAAACACAAGTAAAAAGAAAAACAACTAATCAGCGATGCTGAGTAATTTCATAACCACATAATCCATTTCAATCTCCAAAATTAAGTCCACATGCTCAATCAAATAAAATAGTCATGCTTTAAGAAATAAAGACAACATGCTTTAAAGGTCAAGACACAACAATCACCAAATAATAAATCTCATTATTTATTATTATCCATTAGCCAAGTTCATTAGAGAGAAGAGAATCGCATGAATTGTCAAACCAACCGCAATCGATTCAATAGGATCTAAGTACCGTGCACAGTGACAAAAGAGGGATCAACCGTCCCGAAGTATAGATGACTCCCCAAGTACTTATAATGTTCCTTAGTATGCATACCCTCCTTCGACCTAAAGTCTACAGGAAAAACTGTTCCAGAGAACCACTCGCCCAATCATCATATATGGATACAAGATTTTCAAACATTGAGGCCATAACCAATGGAACCACTCAATGCTACAAGTGACAAATTCCCATTCGCATCCTTCGGTGGATCCATTACCAAAGAAGTCTTAACTCTCAATTCAATTTAACATGGTGATCACATAATCTTGGCACTCAAGTAACACAATATGGTTACCAATTTCCGATGGCATATTACATGAATGACATCTTGGCCTCAATTCAAGACCACCTAATCAATAGTCAAAGTTCATATCAACTTATTGAAGTAACATGCTTCTAACATGATTCACATGCTTACTAACCTCATACCAAAAATAGCAATTCCGATCTATATCCAATTGAACAATTATTAACATAATTTTCGTTCAAAAACCAATAATAAAACATGCATCTCCTCACATGAATATTAACCAAGTAGACATTGCTACACAACTGAATTTCCAACATTATACATGCATTCACTAACATATAATTCTATACGAATTATCACAAGGAAATAAACATCAATTATCCCTTCTCAAATATCCACAAGTCCATATATGAATTCACATTCCTAATTCAATACTAGACAAATGAATACAAATCCCAAACGATATGAATTATGACAAAGAGATTACATAATTCATAGAGACATGAATTACCTTTTAAAATAGGCAATCACGACAATCAAATAACGTGAGCTCCTTACGTTCAAGCGCGGTCAACGGGTCCTAACAAATCCACAATATAACAATAGTCAAAACCTTGACTTCTAAACCATTTTATTAAACTTTAAAGATGATTTAGTACCCTTAATTTAATTAATTAAGTTGCTGGTAATTTCAGTTACTCATGCCTGCTCAAAGTTTCCAAAAACGAATTTGCATAAACGAAAATAGGAAACTTTCAAAAACCCTAAACAAGTCAACTAGTCAAAGCAAGTCAACACCCAAACAACATCACCATCAACCACCACCAGCGGGCCCACCAGCAGACCCGCTGGTGCCTGGCCGCCGGTGGCAGCCACTGCAGGCGGCCGCGATAGCCACACAGCGGCTGCACACGGCACAGCCGTGCCCACGGTTTCTCCTTTTCTTTTCTTTTTTCTTTTTTTTTTTGTTAATCAAATTTAACAACCCTAATCTAATTAAATCCACAATTTAAATAAATTTTCAGATTTAATTAAATTACAAAGATCTAACCAATTTCATTCAATCTTGATTCTGTTCAATAAAAACCACAAACCAAACCCTAATCATGATCCTATCATGCAAAATTAATAGAATCTAACAAACCCTAGATAAAACTAAATTAGGGTTTATCATACAAAAGTTAGGGTTCATGAAATCATACTTGAATTGAATCAAAAAGCTTTTAATAATCAAAGAAAATCAATTTAGAACATTTACTTGAAAATTCAAGGGATTAAAACTGAGCAAGATGGATTGTGAAAAGTGATGAACTTTCTCCTTCTTTTTGCTCTAGGAATTTCATCCGTGAGGTGAAGAGAGAGAGAACGTGAGTTTTTTTTTTTTTTTTTTTGTTTCGTAAAGAATCAGTTTAGTTTGGAAGCTGAGTTTATTTAGGAACCCAAATACACTCCTTCCTTAACTAAACTTCTTCTTTCCTAAAAACTCTCCTTACTTCCCTCCACTTACCAAATATTTAGGAAACCAAATTTTTGAAAATAAAAACTGATTTATTTTCCCCATATTTTCGGCTCTTGGCCGAAAATAATGGCCCTAATTGGGTCCTAATTATTTTCAGCCAATCCGAGTGAATTAAGCCCAATTTCTTCCTTTTATTTTGGCCCCATTAATTTAATTAGGTCCAAAACTAAAACCCACTATTAATTAGGCACTCAAAACATTTATGAGCCCAATTAATTATTTTAAATACGAAATCGCATTTTCTTTTTAAGTAATTATTATTCTAAAATGAATAAAAATTATGGGGTATTACATCCTTACCTCCTTAAAAAAAGTTTCGTCCTCGAAACTTAGGATCACCACCAAAGTGAAGCTAGTTCTATAAGGCGAAGCTTTTCCACCACACTTTCAAAGTTAAATACACAACATGTAACTCGAAAGTTTAAAAGTTTCACAACTTTTCCAAATAACAAAATGAGCATGATACAAAGCAATGCAATGAGTTTTCCAGTCTTTGTTTCTTTTCTTTTTGTGGATTTTTACACCCTTCCCCCCTTAAAAAGGTTTCGACCTCGAAACCAAGGTTAAGTACCTTGTTCGAATAATTGAGGATAACACTTGCGCATGTCAGCCTCAGTTTCCCACGTCGCCTCTTCGACTTTGTGGTTAGCCCACAACACTTTCACAAGATTGATCGTAGACGCACGAGTTTTCTTCGTTTTCTCGTCTAACACCCCAAATTTCCGTCTAATTTAAAACCATTTAAAATCACGAGTTGCAGCGGAAAAACACTGAAAAAATTCGAGGCGTTACCGCCGTATTTAATGTTCAAATCAAATACAAGGCTAGAAAGAAAAATAAATGCTAGAGTCCCCAACCAAACGTAATAGATAATTAAACAATAACTATCTCCTTTAACTAACTTAAAATAAATCCAATTGAAATAAAAGTATTAAACTTATTAATTCTCATGCAAGAGAATTAATCTCATTACAATATAAAAATCCCAATAATAGAAGTTCCAAACTAAACAATAAAATAAATATTTTTAAAAGATATACTATCTTCTTGGTACGCCTTCTCTAACTCTACTCCTCGAGCTACAATCCTGTCAATCTACTCCCCCATATAGACAAATTCCATATAGGTTCATCATAGGCCCACCATTGAAGAGAAATGGACAACAAACACAAGTAAAAAGAAAAACAACTAAGTAGCGATGCTGAGTAATTCATAACCACATAATCCATTTCAATCTCCAAAATTAAGTCCACATGCTTAATCAAATAAAATAGTCATGCTTTAAGAAATAAAGACAACATGCTATAAAGGTCAAGACACAACAATCACCAAATAATAAATCTCATTATTTATTATTATCCATTAGCCAAGTTCATTAGAGAGAAGAGAATCGCATGAATTGTCAAACCAACCGCAATCGATTCAATAGGATCTTAGTCCCGTGCACAGTGGCAAAAGAGGGATGAACCGTCCCGAAATATAGATGACTCCCCAACTACTTATAATGTTCCTTAGTATGCATACCCTCCTTCGACCTAAAGTCTACAGGAAGAACTGTTCCGGAGAACCACTCGCCCAATCATCATATATGGATACAAGATTTCCAAACATTGAGGCCATAACCAATGGAACCACTCAACGCTACAAGTGACAAATTCTCATTCGCATCCTTCGGTGGATCCATTACCAAAGAAGTCTTAACTCTCAATTCAATTTAACATGGTGATCACATAATCTTGGCACTCAAGTAACACAATATGGTTACCAATTTCCGATGGCATATTACATGAATGGCATCTTGGCCTCAATTCAAGACCACCTAATCAATAGTCAAAGTTCATATCAACTTATTGAAGTAACATGCTTCTAACATGATTCACATGCTTACTAACCTCATACCAAAAATAGCAATTCCGATCTATATCCAATTGAACAATTATTAACATAATTTTCGTTCAAAAACCAATAATAAAACATGCATCTCCTCACATGATTATTAACCAAGTAGACATTGCTACACAACTGAATTTCCAACATTATACATGCATTCACTAACATATAATTCTATACGAATTATCACAAGGAAATAAACATCAATTATCCCTTCTCAAATATCCACAAGTCCATATATGAATTCACATTCCTAATTCAATACTAGACAAATGAATACAAATCCCAAACGATATGAATTATGACAAAGAGATTACATAATTCATAGAGACATGAATTACCTTTTAAAATAGGCAATCACGACAATCAAATAACGTGAGCTCCTTACGTTCAAGCGCGGTCAACGGGTCCTAACAAATCCACAATATAACAATAGTCAAAACCTTGACTTCTAAACCATTTTATTAAACTTTAAAGATGATTTAGTACCCTTAATTTAATTAATTAAGTTGCTGGTAATTTCAGTTACTCATGCCTGCTCAAAGTTTCCAAAAACGAATTTGCATAAACGAAAATAGGAAACTTTCCAAAACCCTAAACAAGTCAACTAGTCAAAGCAAGTCAACACCCAAACAACATCACCACCAACCACCACCAGCGGGCCCCACCACCAGCAGACCCGCTGGTGGCTGGCCGCCGGCGGCAGCCACGGCAGGCGGCCGCGGCCCACGGTTTCTCCTTTTCTGTTTTTTTCTTTTTTTTCTTTTTTTTTTGGTTAATCAAATTTAACAACCTATTCTAATTAAATCCACAGTTTAAATAAATTTTCAGATTTAATTAAATTACAAAGATCTAACCAATTTCATTCAAACTTGATTCAATTCAATAAAAACCACAAACCAAACCCTAATCATGATCCTATGATGCAAAAGTAATAGAATCTAACAAACCCTAGATAAAACTAAATTAGGGTTTATCATACAAAAACTAGGGTTCATGAAATCATACTTGAATTGAATGAAAAAGCTTTTAATAATCAAAGAAAATCAATTTAAAACACTTACTTGAAAATTCAAGCTAAGAGATTAAAACTGAGCAAGATGGATTGTGAAAAGTGATGAACTTTCTCCTTCTTTTTGCTCTAGGAATTTCGGCCGTGAGGTGAAGAGAGAGAGAACATGAGTTTGTTTTTTTTTTTTGTTTGGTAAAGAATCAGTTTAGTTTGGAAGCTGAGTGTATTTAGGAACCCAAATACACTCCTTCCTTATCTAAACTTCTTATTTCCTAAAAACTCTCCTTACTTCCATCCACTTACCAAATATTTAGGAAACCAAATTTTTGAAAATAAAAACTGATTTATTTCCCCCATATTTTCGGCTCTTAGCCGAAAATAATGGCCCTAATTGGGTCCTAATTATTTTCGGCCAATCCGAGTAAATTAAGCCCAATTTCTTCCTTTTATTTTGGCCCCATTAATTTAATTAGGTCCAAAACTGAAACCCACTATTAATTAGGCACTCAAAACATTCATGAGCCCAATTAATTATTTTAAATACGAAATCGCATTTTCTTTTTAAATAATTATTATTCTAAAATGAATAAAATTTACGGGGTATTACAAATTAAACCATACACCCATTAGAATTTGGCAAGTTGCAGCTTGATATTGGTGAGTAATGAATAGTACTCGATCACTACGCTATTTTTAGTAACTAGTGTTTAGCCTCGTGCTATCTACAAGTGTTTTTTTTTCTTTGAGGGGGAATCTACAACTACAAGTGGTTGTATTCTAATTATATCATTTTCTTTTTAAAATTCAAATTACTTTTAAAGCTTTTTAATTATTATTTATCAAGGATTCTATCAAAAGAAAATTATTTACTATGGAAAAGTTTCACCAATATATAATAAGGGTGAGCGCAACTTGGTATCATCGGTTATTGCACTACCTGGTATTGGAATTGGATCCACCGGTTTCTAATTCCTAGGAATTGGAATTGGAATTGGTTGCACCGATTTCTAAATCTTTAGGAATTAGAATTGGATCCACAGGGTACCCACCGGTTTCTGGGTACCCAAGTCCACAATATATCCAAATTTTATTTTTTCTAATTCAAATAAATGTATATTTTAATAATAATAAAATATCAAATATTATATTACACTAACAAATATTAGTTTCCAAAGATAACGCAAACATAAAATCAAATACTACAATCAAAATACTTAATATTGTAAATCAAAATTTAAATAACGTATACAAGTATTTAATTACTAATATTACAAATACAATTATTAAGACATTAGAATTACATATACAATCTTTTAAACCGCTAATCTTAATAGAAAATCACCATCTTTTTATTCTATCAAAGAAAAAAGTCTTATATTTTTTTTGCACTGGGTACCCAACCGGTTCCGGTTCCCAAAAGTCAGGAATGAAATTGGAATTGAAATTGGTTGATACCAGTTCCTATTTTTGAAAATTGAAATTGGAATTCCGGTTCCAGTTCCGGAACCACCGGTTCCAAACCAATTCCAGTTCCGGAACCACCGGTTCCAAACCAATTCCGGTTCCGGTAATGAGTACCCGAATTTTCTGCTCACCCCTAATATATACGACTTACACTGAAATTATACCATGGTATAGTGACATTTCAGGAATTACATTGAAATATACTCCGACGAACTAATTCTAATCCTCCGTAATTTTGTCATGCACACCAATTTAATACAATACTCCTTCTATCCCAGGTTTATCTTTACATTGGACTTTTTAAAGTCAAAGTTTGTGAATTTTGACCACTTATTTGTGAAAAGTTACAAAGTTTTATAATATGAAATTAGTATTGCTAGATTCATGTTAAATAGTATTTTCAAAATATCATCTTATTATAAGCTCTATAATTGTAAAATCATAAATATTCATGGTCAAACTAGTATCTTGAAGACCGTCAAAAGTCCAATGTAAAGATTAACTTGGCACGGAGGAAGCAATATTAAATTTAAAAGTCAAATGAATAAGATAGTGACATAGAAAATGGCACACAATGAGAGACAGAGGATCCTTACTGGCTTTTAAAGAAGCACATCAGAGTGCATGAGAAGAAACATTGATAAAATGGATTTGGTACCGTTGACAGTCGACACTACAAATGGAAATATCCGAAGAGCATACAAACTTTCTTGCATGAAGGTATCATTTTGTTTGCGAGCATTACAAGCTACAACTAACAATGGTGCACTTCAAGATTTCAATGTCAAAAAAATTGCCAATAATAGACTCAAAGTGAGCAACAAATCTTAGGCTGAACTGGTAGCAGCCATGATTAAGGTGCAAGCCTGCGAGGATCGCGAGGATAAAGAGATGTTTTCCGGATATTGTTGAGGTTACAGAAAAGCATGACCACACGCTCTAACCCAACTCCAAATCCACCATGAGGCCAAGCACCGTACCTGAATTAGTACAAGTTCCACATTAGAATTTCGTAGAAAAATAATATAGTACGATATTGGATGCTTCTGAAACAGCTGATGATTTACAGACTATGAAAATAAGCAAACAACTTCTCTGTGAATGACATCAAAAAAATGAGTATATGAAAAACAAGATACTAAGCAAAAAAAGAATAGTTACAGCCTTATAGGGGACCTCCATTTCCCTGGCGCTCTCGCAATTTGCTTTGCTATACTGATGTGTTACAGTCAGTTCTTTCTACTTCTATTAGTTTTAAGCCTTGATGCGATATGGATCTTGCGCAATCTTTTGCTAAGTAGGCACTAAGATCAGGATTTGAAGGTCATCCTCCAGATGTTCCAACTTAGACCATTGTAAGTGGCCTTTTGCCCAGTTGTTCATTTGTAAAGACAAATACCCTAGTTAGAGCCTTAATAATCTACCATCCTAACTTTAAAATTAAACATTTAGAGTTCAATCATTATTATGACAACCTATTCGCAAGCGAATGCGCTGAAAATCCACATCTCCATAACTCTTCCATCAAAGATATTAAACAGACGTCTATCTTCGCAGAATTCACAGCCAATACCATCTTCATTTCAAGCGAACTAAAAGCAATTCCAGAATCTTTCTTCGTAGGGTAAATCCATTAATGCTGTCACTGTTCTAACATTACAATTAGCGATAATAAATATCATTGGGCCATCATAAAGCTTAACCAGATCCAACTGCTGAACAGAAGTACTCAAGTGTGCCACGCACTCTCTCGATATCAGCCACATGACATAAGCAAGACTGAACCACCTTTAGATCAGCTATAGGCATCCAACCAGGGGACAAAGAGATATACCAAATCCTCAGCAAAAGCTAGAAGGCATGAAAGCTATCTAAGTATCTAACAACTAACTTGAATACTAATCTATAATTTTGAAGCCCCCTAATACACTAGCAGTTGAACTGTAGATGTTCATAATTAAAAGTGACTCCACTTAAATTTTATATATCAACTAAAATAGCTAGAACTTCTTCAAATAAAAACAACTGAATAAAGATTAACAAACACCATTTGAATCACAATAGACGAACATAGTAAAGATACACAAGCATACTGCAAAACAATTGTCATCAGATAACACTTTAGAAAATACCAACTATTATGGTTTTATATCTTGTTATAAACTATACGAAACCATGTAATTAATTACATAAAAGCGCAACAAAATTTAGTCAAATCAAATGAAAGGTACAGAAGAGGCAATCTAAGTCAGAACTCATTTTTGGTTTCAAAAAAGAAGTCACAAGACAACTAAATATTAACTATATGACAAAGATGAAAACTTACTTGAAGGAATCGAGATAAGTAGAGATAGTATCGACAACAATTCCACATGCTTCAGCACGCTGTGCCAAGAGAACTGGGTCATGGATACGCTGTGCTCCTGAGATTATTTCCTCGCCTGGAGCGTATCAAGAGATCAGTAAGTTGATACCCAAAGAGGGGGGGGGGACAGATTGAAAGAAAGCATTTATGAAGCAGGGAAAACAAATATGTTAGTTTCAAACATAAAGGAATAAAGGTACAACTGTACAAGGGAGAGGATCGTTCATCTTCTGGCTACTAGTACGAAGAGAAAACCATTAATTACTTTTTTAGATAAAGGATAAGCTGCAATTACTTAACAGCCCAAGGAAACCACATGAGCTGTATAACAATTTGTGAGGCCAGAAGTGGGAGAAAGAATGATTGGTTGCTTGAGGTAGTGGACAACTTTCAAAGAGTTCTTTAGGACCTCTCCTCTTCTTTCAGTCAGACAACGAAAAAAGTGGTGTATCTCCTCATAAATGGAAAAATATTTTTGGTAGAAACTAGAAAGAAAGCAAGGATTCCTAGTTGCTCTACACGATCAATCGGAGAAATGATCGGCCTCTAACGCATGGTCTTTTCCAGATTTGTTTTTGTGATTTTTAATCAAAAATGAAAGCTATGAAAAATAACAATCTACCACCAGAGTAATACAATCATAACCACCAAATACAAGGAATGATTTATTTATTGTAGTAAGAGTTGAATAAATAAAGTGTGTATAGTATGATTAGTATCATAACTCATAAGTATTTTATAACGCAAAGTAATAGATGTATATGGGTATCCATCGGGTGGGTACTCAAGACCGCAATATAACATGCAGAAAAAAAAAAATCTTACCCCGTATGAACACATCAAAAGAGTTGCTATAGAGTGGGTCATCATGGCAGGGCATGGTGTAGAATGGCCGTACAGCCATTGGGTAACGGTGAAGTATGTAAAACTCCGTGTCATATCTACAATTATAGATGATATCTGTCAATTATGTCAAAAACATTATAAAGTATGAAAGTGTAATAGCAAAAGTTGTTGAAAACTACCTTATAAAACCAACTTTAAGCAATAACAACCCTTTTAAAATTCTTCTTTTTCCAATAACTACCAACCTATCATGGGGTTTCAATTTTTAAAGCACCACCCGAGTCCCTTTTGCGGCCAAAGTTTTATAAAATGACCATTTTGCCCCTGGATAAAATAATTTCAAATAAAGGTCATCAAGGCACAGGGTCAAAACAGTCATTTTAAAAAATTTGGAGGGTAAGTGGCATGAGGTGGTGATTTAAAAGTTCAAACCCCATAAGAAGTAGTTATTTGAAGGAAAAAAATTAGAAGATTTCATAAGGTAGTTTTCGACAAATTTTCCATTTTGATATTAATAATAAAGCATCTTGCGTCTTCCTCGATAATTTTGAAAGGAATGCAAAATGATAGAAGAATATAGATTTACTAACTTTTCTCGGACAAGTTCGCCAAGTCTTCGCTCTGTTTCTGTGTTGAGGTCCCCAAGAGGATCAACTTCTACACCAGCCTCCTGCGTAAATGAGTCAATCACAAACAAAACATTAATATGTATAAGCAAATGGCATGCAAACATTAAAAAGATTCTCAAGGATGCCAATTAACAAGCAGATCATTTTCAGCATGCACTTGGATCAATCAAAATCTAGACCAAGGCACTTTTAAACGGCATGAAAATTATCAACGTCACAAGAGTTGGCTCCAGATTGTACATCATATGCATATAACACTGCAATTTTCCTTGATCCTTTGTGAAATCCAGAATCTAGATGTACGAACAAACTTTTTTTAGATAAAGAAAAAGGTTATTAAAATTGAAAGTGGAACAAATACAAGTAAGAGGACAAGTCCTGAAAAAAGGAACTAAGTTACAAATATCCCCAATGACGTCGAACGTGAGGGACACCCCGCACCCCCCAAAAAGCTCACGAGGGCTTGGCCCATAAGGAAGCCAAGTACACCACCCGATCCCAAACAAAACCAAGAGGTCTAGACACCCCAACAAAAATCTGGGAGTTCTGTTCCAACCAAATGCACCAAAAGATAGCAAAGAACACACAAGATGTACGAAGAATCTTAGAAACACAAAATAAAATAAGATACAAATTCAATACTCATATTTAGGGTTTCATTAGTTCTGATGCCACAACTGCTTTTTCCCAATAAGGTACAGAGCACACAGTACCGTATAATGGTTGTTCTCTACAATTAAAGAAAAAAGCTAAATATCCCCTTACCTTGAGCATTTGAACTCCTCCTTGAAATGTGAGTCGTAGAGTCTTCCGCAAATACTGTATGTACATAAATCCCCGTAATAATCAGATTCACCCAAGAAATGCTGTAATATTTAGATGCGCAAGTAGCACATGGTGTACAAAACTAAAATGCAGCTGAACAGAGAAATACCAATCAATTGGCAGTTTTACAGCTTGAGTTTCACCATAGAGTTCATACCTTCAAAGGAGTAAATGGGTACTGCCTTGAAATAGTTTCCAACTCTCCCTTGCAGTTCTCATTCAAACCATCGAAAATGGCTACAAACAAGCGGTCAATTAAATCCATAACCTGCAAAAAAAACAACCACCATTTCAGTTGGGTTTTGATCTTTGCTATAACCAAACACTTGGCCCAATGGTTTCAACAAACCAATCCTACCTCAGAGTAGTGTTCTTTGATCTCCATTTCTGCATCAAGACCCGTAAACTCACAGAGGTGCCGATGAGTAAAGGAGTCCTCCGCTCTAAAAACATGACCTACCTCAAACACGCGCCTAAAATCACCAGATATTGACATTTGCTTGTGAAGCTGAGGTGATTGGGCAAGACATGCAGGCCGGCCTTTATAGTCAAGTCTGAAAACCGCTGCACCCCCTTCACTAGTTCCTCCCATCAGTTTAGGTGTATGAATTCCTCGAAAACCTTCAGAACGCAAGAACACCCTGAATATCTACAAATCAAATGGGAGGCCAACAAAAATATATGGCATTAGAATTGAACTTAAATGAAGGACCCAACTAGACTTTGCAGCATAAATGTACAATTAAATCATGAAGTAACATCCAGGCATAAAACAGCAAAAATATAGTAAATGACTAACTAACATGGAGGGGAAGAAAGAAAGAAATGAAGTTGATATGACACCCCCCCCCCCATTATTAAGAGCACCACGCCACCAATTGTTAAAATAAACAGAAAATAACAAACTACAATAAAAAAAATTTGGTTGTAAATGCGCAACATATATAGAGATGCTGGGCTGTCTAAAGTACAAACATTAGTGCTCAACCCAAATAGCAATTACAGATAAACCATTCTTCTTCAGACTATCTAACAATGACATCCAGGTTACTCAATCCTTGCAAAAGCATTTCCATTATCCTCTAAATGTACAAAAGAATTACTTAGGTAGAAGCTTTTAATTCGTCCTCCTTCCATAAATCCATTCCTTTAATTCTTCTCATTAAAAAAATTCAAAAAATTCTAAACACAATAAATCTTAAGTTGTAGGGACACCAACGACGGATGTGCTTGCCACAGCTTGTCATAAACATCATAAACTGAAAAACAAATGGAATTACATTCAAAAGGTATCTTACATGTTCAATTTCACTTGATAAATGAAATATGGCTTGATTAGCTGGGGTCCTCAAGTCCAGGACTCTGTAATCCAAACGAGTATCTTGATTAACTCGAACTAATTGTTTGCCTTCCTGCAACCATGCAAATATTGAATTAATATACATTTTCCTACAATCAACCCCTCTCCCATAACTTTTAGGAGGGGGTGATTGTGCTTCATACTATTCGCTGAATATCTTTGATGAGGGGAAGGGGAAACAACGGCATCAAGTGTACTGGTTATGCTATGCCTTTATTATGACGGATATCAGAGTGTAAAAGTTACATTTTTATCCCCACTTTTTGTTGCCCCCTTTTTTTTGGTCTAATACAGCAACATCAGGACAACTTCTTATAACATATTTCAAAAAGAATTCATAAGCTATCGATGTTTTATTTTATACAAAGGCAAGCATGACACTCTTTATCACTTATCAAAAAACCACAATAAAAAAGAATGGGAAAAGCATACAGCACTCTAATGAAACCACTTAGAAGATGCAGTTTGTAGAGCAAATATTGTGCTGTCTGTAATCCATCATGTCCCCTGTCACTGGACTCCATAAGTTTCTGTCTAACTTCTTCCCTGACCCTATTAAAACCTCACAAAACCAGCACACTACTATATATGGTCTTTAAGATTGAACATGTTAGATCTAGCATTAACAAGCCAGATTAACAACACACCAATTGATTACGTAATATCCCTCCCCAGGGGTTGAAATTATGAACTCGTAACAACTTGTAGTAGATGTACTAATTCAATAAATAAGTGGCTGTTTACCTTCAAAGCTTCTTCAATTTCAGCCTCACTGCGAGCAGCATCCACGACATCTATGGGTAGGACTGGCACAGCTCTGTTAATACAATATATTTTGCGGACCTGAATTTCAACCTGCATAGATCATATTCATTCATGACTCCCAATAATTAGCAAGACCATCAAGTGACATTGGGTTTTGGAGACCAAGTACACTCGCAGTTATCATGTTTGAACTATCAAGTTCATCAAGCTGAAATCTCATTATGAAGTTTTGTTTTCTATCTTTTACGTTACGAACAGATTAGCTATCCAAGATCATTCCGATACCAAATAATAATTAATGACTAATAAGAGTACATTGAGAATTTTTTCCCCTACCTTGACTGTCTCCTAGTCTCTAATCCTCTTGGTATCCTACCTTCTGGTTCTTCCTCCATTGTTACTCCAATCCCCTCTTTTCACCCTTCTCTTTAAAAATTACACCCTAATCACAATAGTTCAATTTTAGCCTATGTAAAGACGATTACATCAGGTGATATGATCAATGACACTCTTCCCATGTCTCTTTTCCCCCCTCCTTCCTTTTCAACCGCGCCTTTACTTTATAAAAAAAAAAGGTGCATAAAATTGTAATCAACATGCTACCAATTAAGCACCACCTAAATTCTTTCTTATCACCTTACTTGCAACATTGCATCAGCAAGTTCAAACAAAAATTGAATATTCTTGCTCCAAGTACAACGTCTGTTTTTAGGTAAAGTCTCAAGATAACATAATCTCCAAATTCTCTCTCTCTTTTACATAATCTGATTGTTTGACATGTGACATTAATAATCTACAGGAACTGGAAATGCTTCAACACCAAATAAGGAAAAAGGAGCTTGGAATTTTGCGGTATGTTCTGTACTGGGAACCTTTCTACTCTGACATTTTGCTTTCATGATCAGTATCCAGCATTTTTGCAACATTAGGTTGATTGGTTGATGGTTCTGTCTTTCACTTTCATTGATTCAAGCATTTAATGTTGCCACAGAAGTGAATGTTACATCAATTCAGGAGCATCCCATTAGCTCATCCACTACGAGCGAGGCAAAGTCTAATATCCACATATCTGACGATCTTCTGGATGCCCTTGAAGAACTTGAATTTAGAAAGGCGTTTCTTGTTTTGAATTACATTGGGAGATGAGCTTGTCCTGCTTTTTAGAATTTGTTAGGCAGCCACTAGAGCTAAGGCCCATTGCTGTGCAGGAATAAGCTGGAGGCTGCTGCTATCTTTGATAAAATTCGAAACCTTAAAGATGAAAAACTGGATATTTTTGAGGCTGTTCAGTTACCTATTCTTTGATGGTTTGTGTTGATGCCTTAAAACTATCAAAAGTTGGTTCACATGGCTTGTTTGTTTCCTTTCTTGCAGTACCTTGATTGGGATTCAAGCATTCATCGCTTGTTTGTTAACATGATCAAGTTAAAACCCAACACTTTCTCCAAATTCGCAAATTCACCCAATCGAGACTCGAACATCTACTACTACTCCAAACAATAGCATTCAATTCTAGCACAATTTCACAAAACCATTTCAACATAACATTAAGTGGTAACATTTCACTAGTCTAAATACTCTCATCAAGTCCTTTAATAACCATTTCTAGGAAAACCCATGCCATTAAATTAAATATGATATGATCAAGTTAAAAGCCAAAACTTTCCGCAAATTTGCAAATTCACCGATACAAGACTCAAACAACTAGTACTACTCCAAACACTAGCATTCAATTCTAGCACAAGCTCACAAAACCTTGATGCAATAATCAATCAATTGACATATCAAAAACGCAAAATAAATTATATATACCTGTTGAGAAGTCCCTTTAATCGGGCCACTCGGAACCGAAACCAAACCTTCAACATCAATTATCGATTCTCTACTCAACCCAGTACAAAACTTAACCATCCCCTCACTAACTTTCTCAGGCGAAACCGTCAGCACACACTGAACAGTAAACCCACTTTCTCTCACCACAACAAACGCCATCTTCTTCGACACGGCCCGAATCGTCTGAGCCCGGCCTCGAACGAGGACAGACCGATCCTTGAGGTCCGGTGACAGGGATTTCACCTCGGTCCATTGACGCCCAGTGACGGATTTCGATTGGAGCTCGATAAGCGGCACGTCGCCATAGTTGTCAGCTAATGGGTCGGAAATTGAGGCTTCGGCGAGTGCGGCGGCGGCAGATAAGGCGGCTTGTTCTTGCTTTTTGCGGAGCTTTTCTTGTTTTAGGGCTTCTTTTTTGGCTGCTTTTTTGCTGAGTTCTGGTTGTTCTTGGGTTTCTGATGGTGGTTGCGATGAAGGGTTTGAGGGTTCGGTGGACATTGTTGGAGAGGAGAGAGAAAGTGGTAAACTGGGAAATTGGTAAGAGAGAGAAGAAGAACAACTTGGTGGGGGTTTGGACTTTGGAGTGTGGTTCTCTGATGAAGGGTTTTAACCGACTTCGGTTTTGGAAAAAAAAAAAAAATCGGGTCTAATTGTTCAGTACTATAATGTGGAGCTTGGATCATGCTTTTTCTTTTTCTTGTTTTATTTATTTTATTTTATGTTTATTTTATAGGGTGAAGGATCAGAATTAGACCTGGCAAATGGGTCGGGTCGGTCATTTCGGGTTCGGGTCACTATCAAGTCGGTTATTTTGGGTCTTTAGTAGGTCGGGTTTTCAGGTCAGACAACTCTTGTCTCTCAAACTCGAGTCTCGGGTCGGGTCGTTTCGGGTTCATGTTGTTAGCAGATCAAATCTTTTCGAGTTGGGTTTCGGTCGGGTCGTAAACAGGTCGGGTTCGGGCCGACTTTTGTCAGCTCTAAATTTATTCAGAATTGACAAATTCCTGCACTTTATTGACGGAAGGATTGAATTGAACCACAGTGGCTGGTGAATCCTTGTTGGGGTTTTTGTGCGCCATTAGTCTCACTCTCACCTTCAACCATCGTTTGTGCATGCCACTTCGGTTCATCTTTCACCATTTTCTAGATATGCACATTTTGAAATTCCTTCCCATGTACATTCCTCCATTTGTTACGTGCTTCTTGCATTATTTGATCATCGGACCAACCACTATGATGTTCAGAAATAGTTTGAGTATAATAACCATTAAATTCAGTTACATGTGGTGTCACAGAATACCAGTGTGTCTTGAGTTTTGATTGTGGCCTGTGTATTTTTGTTTTGCGATAGTGGTTAAAGTATGTTGCGATACGACCTCAAAAACCACCACCAGTTTGAGCGTTTCCCACAACAGAATCAGTACTAATTGTGAGCCAGGAGCTAGCAAGCAACCTGTCCTCTTTGATGCTCCATTTGTCACGCTTGTTGACATCGGTAACGTGGACATCTTCATTGAGGTTTATATATTCCAAACCCGGTGTGCCATGAGGTGGACCTTGAGACTCGGCAGATGATGGTATTGGCGATTCTTGTAATGAACTCACGGCCGATTGATTTGAAAATTGAAACATGTAAGGGCCAGGGGTGAATATTTGAGGTGGATTAAATTGTTGTGGTGCTTGGAATGGAGGGATAGAAGAATTTTGGAATTGGATGTTTTGAGGGGGTGGAGAATTTTGTAAAAATTGGTTGTTTGAATGTGTTTCAGAATTTTGTGGGTTTGGATTTTGAAAATTTCCAAATAGCGGAGCATTTAAAAAATTACTCCATCCACCTCTATTATCACTCATTTTGATAATTGAATGAGATATAATAATTAGAATTTAGAAAATAAACAAAGGTTCAGAATTATTATTTTTTTTGATAGGAGAGGTTCAGAAATATTGAAAGAACTAGGTAGTGTAAAAAATTAGAAAGTTTACCTCACTATTTATAGATACATTTTTACATAGTTTATTTTTTTTTCATGATAAATAGTAATTTTTAACGGTCAAAAATTAATTTCTCTCAGCTTTGTGGGATATTGTTACAGTTTAGAAATAAACTGGTGCAAAATATGGGTAACGGCTACGAAATTTGATTGATTAGATTAGTGCACTAAAAATAAACGGTAATATGGGAATGGGGGGACCAGACACATGTCACATTCACTCATTGAAATGGGAGGGGACCAGCCACATGTCACAAATTTAGGTGTTCTGGCCCATGTGGGAATTAAGCCAAAAGAAGGCCAGGCGCCTGTTCCACACGCACTTGCCGGGTTCCCGTGTTTCAGCTTCACGCGTGATTAGTTTGCTGGACAATGGGTTTTTGATTTTCCTTTTATTTTTTTTTTTTGCTAAGGAGCGCTCATTGCTGAATGAGCTGCTCTATGACAGAGACCCAAAAACCTCTCTCTCCATTGAAACATTGAGGTTTTTGGTTCTACCAAATCTGCAATAACCTCCCCAAAAAAGCTTCAATGGGGATGCTCTTAGGAAGAAGAGAGAATAACCTAGACGTCAGATGAGGAGCTGTGAGTAATAGTGATGATGAGGAGGAGGAGAGAGAGAAGGGCAAGAGCATTGCACAAGAGAGATTACTTTGTGTATGATTGCATCGGTTCATCAATTTTCACCTAAATCATTCAAATATATATAAATGTCAGATAAGTGCCCCCCATTCTGATGTTCTTTTCCACTTACAGAGTATTTATTACATTGCTCATATAACTATTCATTTTGGTCCAATCCAACGAAATTTAATCTAGTTGACTTCAGTTTAAAGGAAAGGAAAATTGCTGGTTAATAATTCAAAGTTTAGGCCATCAAACGCCAATAATCTCAAATTTGATTTCAACCCCAAATAATCCAAAGTTCAGACTCACCCGCCCAAAACGCTTTAAATGAAGACGGTGTTAGACTTCTGTTAACCCTAACTAACTGCCCTTACTAACTGCACTCAAAACACATTTTTTTCATCCTTTCTCTTTCCCCTTCATCTTCAACTTTTTTTTTTCATCTTTAACCTCTTCTCCATCTCACACACATACTTATACCTCCAACCACCATTACCACTCCCAATTTCATGTCAAATTGACCAAATTAAAAATATCACCCCACCCAAATTCAAATTCTCTCTCTCTCCAAAATCCCAAATCTCACCAAAGTCCCAAAGTCAATTTCACACCCAAATCCTTTGAGAAGAAAAAGGAATTTTTAGGAGAAGCCCATAAATTGTAATACCTATAAGTGTATTAAACTTCCATTGTTCTTTATAATATTGACCCTCTGCTGTCCTTGGGAGGTGGTGACTGGTGGATGAAGGTGGGTGGGAGAGATAGAGTGTGTTGTTTCCAGGAGATGAGTCTACGATGATGGACAAGATCACCCACCAAAAGTTTTAATTTTGAGGTTTAAGATTTATATATTGGGAAAGAGGGCAAGTGTTTGGCTTCATGAGTTTGGGGCAGAAATTAGCAAATAACCAAAAAAAACTTCACAAGAAAAACTAGTACAAAAAACGGTGTTTTTGTTTTCTTGAACATCAGATTTTCTCCTTTGGAATATATGGACCTTTTTAACGTGGAGATTTTTTTTTGGTGATTGTTGAAATGGAATGGGGTGAAATTGAATTGGGATTTTAGTGAGATTTAGGGTTTGGGAAGAGGAGAATTTAAGTTTTGGTGGGATGATGTTTTTAATTTGGTCAATCTGATATTAAATTGGAGGTTTAAGTGTGTGTAAAAGAGAAAGGATGGAAAAAAATGGGTTTTAGCCGGTCTTGTGTGGACCTAGTCCACTGTGGACCAAGTAATTTTGAGAGGTGGTTTTAGTTGAAGTAAGAGTTGACTCCAAGTAAAGTAAGGGGTAGCTTTAGGTGAAATAATTTTGAAAGGTGACTCTAGGTGAATTGAGTGGTGACTTCAAGTAAAGTAAGAAGTGACTCTAGATAAAGTAGGGATAATTCCAAGTAAAATAGTAATGGTGTCAAGTATACAGCCTCGTTTGGTTCAAGTGTTGGAAACGGATGGAGTTGAATCTAATAAAAGAGGGTAAATGTTAATAGAAAACATTACTTTTATTTAATGTTTGGTTTGGACATGGAATTGAATCATAAAGTTTCCACTTTACGAACACTGCATTCAATTTCCTTTTTTCTTTCCAAATTTGCCCCTCATCAATTTCCCTGGCACACTTGGGAGCCAGTAACCCACTACCCCCAACCTTTGAAACGCGATCTCTCTCTCCCCCTTTTTCTCTCTCTTCCATGAACACTGCTTTCAATTCTTGAGCGAAACATCTGGTATTTTCGACGCTTTCGAGCAACATTTTTTTGGCGAAAATCACCATTTGTGAAGCGTAAAGAAATAGTCAGTACATCCTAGAGAGAGAGAGAGATCAGATTGTGGTTAAGGTGGCGGCTATGGCAGTGCAATCGACCGAGGAGAGAGAGAGTAGGTGGCTTTGTTGTCGGAGAAGGAGAATGTCTGAATAGGAAAGTGGGGGAGTATGCATTGAGCTTTGTTCAACTTCATTAACTAAATTGGTGCTTGTAAATACGAGTACTTAATTACACAGCATTATAACAGGATTTACAATCACCATGCAAAGAGGTTCTAACGTCCAAGCTCGAAACATCATCACATGGCCCATGTCCCTCTGTATATCTTACAGTGATGCATCTAGTAATTTCATATCATCTTTACTTTTTGATACCAACATAAACTTATTTTGTGCAGTACATCAATGTATTTGTGCAGTACAGAAAAACTAGTTGTGCATTAGTCAACTGTACCAACATCAGTAGAAGTTGTCAAAGTTGAGGCATAGATATCTTTTGCTGTCAATGGGGGGCAATAATTATCAGTTACAGGAATAAATAACATACTTTATAGTATAATTATTCTGATTTTAGCCCGTCAAGCAAAACTATACTGCCAGAAATAGTAATTGTAGTTCCTCTCTTAGCTCAGAAATTATTTCTAATCCTCATGCTTACTTCTGCAATATTTTAGAGTGTGCTTGATTCCATTTAACCAAAATACAACCTAAAACCAAGGTGTCCCCATCGAGAGCAAGCTAGGTCTGGGAAGGTCCAGATGTACAAAACCTTACCTGCAGTTAGTCGCCTAGTAGAGAGACGGTTTCCAACACACCCACGAAAGCCTTTGGATATTTATGAAAAGAGTTGAATAATGATCCTTTTAACCAAAATAGAAGGCTTACTAATATATATAATCCCTTGGTCCAGAAATAGGTAATAGTGCGCAGGCATTATTTGGGGCAATCTGATCAAGGTCCTTCATTCAGCTAGGAGCTGGCTTCATTTGGGTTTACACAGTCGTTTGACTTTACACAACAAGGTATTATAAATCAAATTGTTGACATTGAACTTTCTTTTTGTTTTGTTTTATCCAATCTTTATAAATTCCTTTAGCTTGTGATCATAAGCTGCAAGAATCATGCCTTTTTCTGCAAGATACTTGGTGATGTATGGATGTATCCTACTCATCTGTTTACGAGTATATATATGCGCAGTGGGAAAGAAGGTTTTCCTACATCAGAAGTCTAAGGATCATTCTTCTAAGAGTAGCGACGATAAAAAGAGAAAATGAGCAGCCTTGCAATGCTGAAGCTGATATGCCTCTTGGTGTTCCTTGGGTGGATGATGATATGGATTGTTCTCCCCATGGAATTTTTCAAGTATAGTTGGACTCCTAATCTATCAAAGAGCTTCAATACGACATACATCGGAGGCCAAGGTTGCTTTCATCTTTACTCCCTCTGCACTTTAATTTGCATTATCACAATCCAATTATACTCTTAACTGTATTGGTCTTAAGTCTTAACATATATATTTCAAAGAAGAAAAAAAAAAAGAAAGAATTCTGTATCATTAAAATGATTTCAAAGGTTATATATCCTTGTTAAGTTGTTATTATATACTCATTTCCATGTATGCTAATTTGTTTTAAATCTATATTCATTTTTCTGTATAACCAACCCTTTCATTTGAGCAACTTCTTTCGGGAGCTTGAATGATTACTTCTGCAGAAAGCTAAATTAATCCTTGACTAGGAGTTATTATTGGTTGTCTCAAAAGTTTAATCAAGGATTATCAGGTTCTCTTAATAAACTTTCGTTTAGTGAGGAAGTCATCAGTGATTATCGATTTCTACTTCCTTCTACTTTCAGGAACAAATCTTGTCTTGCTCACAGTTCCCATGATGCTGATTGCTGTTCTTAGCTGCATCTATCTTCATATAAAGAAGGAAAGGGAGTCCTCCTTGAAAAGGTTTGTACTCTAATCCGCACGCACGCACACGCACGCAAGGATCTTGTGTTTGTCTGTGTGCTCTTCTTCCATTCTCTTATTGTTTCTCTTTTCTCCTAGAGAAACAGAAAAAAATGCCAATCTTGAACATTTTTTTTGTGGTGCAGTTCTGCATCCCAGCAACATCATCTAGCCTCAATGAGAAAGCCACTCCTTGTATTGGGACCTTTAGGGGTTGTTACAACAATGGAGCTCATCTTTTTTGTTATGTTTATCGCGCTCGTGACTTGGCATTTTGGCAACTACTACTATGTCAGCGTTAAGCATCCTTTCATGGCAATGCGTGACGAGAAAATGTAAGTAGCTAATACTCCTGCTGGTTCAAGTCTTACTTGAATGTATGAGGAACATATTTGATGAGTTGAGAAACCTTAGCTTTGTCATCCTCTCTGAGTGTTCCTTGTCATCATTTTGTTTACAGCAATTAGGTGTAAACCTCACAGTTCTTTACTAGCTTGAGTAATTAAAGATTGCTTAATTGGTGATGGATTTTCACAGGTGGCAAACGTCATTCCGGAGTGTGTCATTGCGACTTGGTTATGCAGGAAATATTGCCTGGGCCTTTCTCTTCTTCCCTGTAATTCGATTATCTTCGATTTTGCCCCTTGTTGGGCTCACGTCGGAATCAAGCATCAAGTATCATATCTGGGTCGGTCATGTAGTGATGGTACTTTCTGCATTACACAGCATTGGCTTCATTATCTACTGGGCTATGACCAACCAAATGTCTGAGGTAAGTAACTTGGCATGCATTCAAATTGTCAGAATCTATATATGTTGAATTTGGTTTGTCGGTGTATGCTGCTGTATGTGTACCATCTTGTAGCTCTTACACAAGTTATAAGCGTAGTGAAACTGAAGGTTGTCGAAAACTCTATTCTGTAGATTAAGAGATCAGACCTGCTGCACCTGCGTGTTATGGTCTTATTCTTACAAATTGCAGGCTTATTTAGAGTGCATGTTTCTAAGCTTATCTCATATTCCCCTGGCTCAGCTTATTTCTTTAGAATCTCATATGATTTGTCTCGTCACTCGTGTATACCATATGCAAAATCATGTAATGCCAAGGAAGAGACATGATGCAGAATAGGCTCGGAGGAGATAAAATAGCTTCTGATGAACTTTCTCCATTTCTTTGTTGCTTGCATCTTACTAAATAAATATAAAAGCTATATATGACTTGATGATGAAATTTTTTAGATATACATGGTGTCCCATTTTGCTGGTGATCTTTATAGTCTCACACACTTCTTATTCGCACGCTTAAAGGTTTAAAATAAAGAAACACTGATCCCAACTCCACAGAATCTGCATTAATGCGCGATTGGTTGAGTTCATGACTGACATCGTACATGCACTGAGTGCTTGTAGCAATTTTTCATTGGTCATACACTCAAAAGGTTTGGATTATAAAATCTGTATATACTAACTAAACATCATATGTATATAGAGCATCTACAATTTATTTTGTGTTTCATTCATGCATCATGCATAATATTGATCATAGGAGAGGCAATTTTATTATAGGGGATTAATTAATTGCTCATACAGCTGATAGCATGGTCCAGAGATTGGGTGCCAAATCTACCTGGATTGATATCATGGGTTGTTCTACTAGCAATGTGGGTAACAAGCTTTGCTTACACCAGAAGAAGGAAGTTTGAACTCTTCTTCTACACGCATCAACTTTACAGTCTTGCAACCTTCTTATACATTTTGCACATAGGGGTTGCCTGGCTATGTCAGATTCTCCCAGGCCTGTTCCTGTTCACCATCGATCGATACCTCAGGTTCTTGCAGTCACGATCTCGTGTTAGACTTATCTCAGCTCGGCTTCTTCCTGGCGGGGCTGTTGAAATGACCTTTTCCAAGAGCCCAGGTAATGAGACTAAACATTTCTCAACTATTGACTAGTAGTGTCAACTAATGATGTACACTTTTTTTCTAACAACACAAATAACAATGCCTTGTCTAAATTCAGGTGTGGCTTACAATGTCACTAGTAACTTGTTTGTAAATGTGCCCAAAATTTCCAAGTTACAGTGGCATCCTTTTACTGTAATTTCAAATGATAATATGGAGCCTGATAAGCTGAGTATCGCCTTCAAGAGTGGAGGGAGTTGGACTACGAAACTATGCAACGAACTTTCATCTTCGGTTGACAAGCTTGAAGTCTCTGTTGAAGGACCGTATGGACCTGCTTCAACCAGCTTCCTAAAGTAAGTATAGAAAGCCGATACCTTGGTCTTTCGTCATGACACTGATATTGTTTTCTTCTCGAAGAGCAAAGATCCACATATAACTGTTGTATTGATCAGCTTTCCAAAACATGCTAATTGATTTTTATTCCTCAACTACTCGTCTAGGCACGAATCTCTTGTATTGATCAGTGGAGGCAGTGGGATTACCCCGTTCATACCCATAATTCGGGAGGTCATCTATCGGTCTAACACCCAGGGAAGCCATGTTCCGAGTGTTCTGCTCGTATGTGCATTCAAGCATGCATCTGAGCTCAGCATGCTCGATCTCTTGCTTCCTACTGGGAGCAGCCCTTCAGATCTCTCGAAGATCCAGCTACAAATACAAGCGTATGTGACTAGGGAGAATGAACCTCCCACCACTGATGATCAGAAGCTGGTTCATACCAAATGGTTCAAGCCAAGCACATTGGACTCACCCATCACCCCTGTCTTAGGCCCCAACAGCTGGCTCTGCCTTTGCCTCATAATTTCCTCGTCGTTTGTCCTGTTCCTTATCCTCCTTACCGTGGTGACTCAATACCACATCTATCCTATTGATCATAATACCAACTCACTATACCATTTCACTATCTGGTGCCTATGGGAACTTTCTTTTATGTGCATTAGCATTATTCTCATCAGCAGCATAGTATTTCTCTTGCAAAAGAGGAAAAATGCAGCAAAAGAGAAGCAGATCAATAATGTGGAAATACCAACACCTGTGGCTTCTCCAGGGTCTTGGTTTTGTGGCGTGGACAGGGAGCTCGAAAGTCTTCCATATCAGTCCCTTGTTCAAGCTACTCAGGTGTATTATGGAGGGAGACCTAATATCCAAAGTAAGTAGCTAATACTTGTTTTTTGAGTAACGTTTTCTGGTTTATATTTCAGGAATTTGGGTGGAAATTATTATTGATTGGTTTAACTTTTCATGTGTGTGTGTGTGCGCGCCTTTTTTTTGTCAGAAATATTGTCAGAATCCAAAGGAAAGGACATTGGTGTCATGGCTTCAGGACCCAGGGGATTGCGACATGATGTTGCTAGGATTTGTTCAATTCATGGTGCAAAGAACCTCCATTTTGAGTACTTAAGCTTCAACTGGTGATCTTAACTTTTTTTGGTCTTTTTTTTTCTTTTTTTTTTTTTGAGTGAAACTAGTGATCTTAACATGGTGCATACTTTGCCACAGCCTGGTCTTACAGTTTTTATTGTTGGTTTGTACGTTAAGAAACTGCTCTTGCATATAGTATGCACCTTTTCCTGCCTCGTTCGGTTCAGTGAGCTCAAGTTCTCTCTGAAAGTTGTAAATGTGTGGGAAGTTGAAACTTGTTTATGAAATTTGTGAACTGTTAGAAGTAACTCTTTTTTCTTCTGTTTTTTTTTTTTTTTTTTTTTTCTGTGTATGAATACAGCCTTACCATAGTTTTCTGATATGATGATAGTGACCTCCGCCCTCGATTAGGATTAAGCAACTATCTTAAAATCAAGCAATGTCGAGAAAAGTAGTTTGTTTATTTGAATGAACAGGTTTCATCCTCAAATTCCGAAAAACAAGGGCTATTGTTGGTCTATTATAAATCTAAGGCGTCCAATATATAGTGCAGTAGACATACTTTCAGAAAGCAAACAGACTTCAAACTCGATAGCTATCTGCCTATCTGTGTACACCAACATATCAACATTATCTCGGTGTCTCCAAAGAAGGCTCCTGCCCAAGCGGGACAAGGGGGATCGATTATAGGCAACCTTATCCCTGTAAAACAGAGATTTTCATGTCCTACTAACAGGTGTGTTGATCATCATGATTGGGCCTTAAATAACCCCATTTAGATTTTAGAGAGAGGCAAAATGGTGCTTATGTGAGCCTTTTTGACAATGTTAAGGCATTAGTACGCTTAACTAGAAAAATGTAACTCTTTACTTTTTAATTTTCTCAGCTACCAAATGCTCGTATAGAGTAGTTTATGATAAACTTATATTACATGTGTACTTTTTTATGCCTACGGGCTACGAGTAGCACAGTCATAAAATATAGAACCAAAATTCTCACCAAAAAAAAAAAAAAAAAAAGAGTGTACTTTGCTCATGTCTATCTATCCCATGCGCTGCATACACATGGGCCAATTGCACTAGTATTATAATGAAGTGATAGATTTTTTTTTGTGTGGGATAGGTTTTTTTTTTTTCTCAAAAAGAGTGCATCAAATTAAATTAGCTTATAACCAAGCGAGAGCGCAAAACGCTACTACAATCCAAGTCATACGAATGTTTACAGCTTATAGACATAGAGTTAGTTCTAGTAAGCATATTACAGTCAACATTAGTTTGCATCGCAGATTTAACTAAATTGTTCGCTACTTCATTTTGTTCTCTAAAGCATTGGAGGATCTTCAGCTACCCCAAATCCTTCACCATTGTCCTACAATCCAAGATAAGATTAGATAGCATGTGTTTCTTAAGAGAATCAACTGTGACCAAGTTAACAGTTTCTTTGCAATCCGAAAGGATGTTAATGCAGCTCCACTTGTTCGCTCTAATGAGTTTTAGAGCTTCTCTAATTGCAATTAATTCAGTCGTGAGCACATCTGTGACTTTGATCTTCATGTATAAGCCTTCTTCCCACTTATAGTCATGAACCCTAAGGACCCCTGCAACATAACCAGTTTGATGCTGCTCAGAAAGCAGCATCAACATTGAGAATTTTCCATCCAAACACAGGAGGTTCCCAGGTGAGAAAAATCTGATCTTTGTTCTTCTGTTTTTTTTCCTGGTTTTGCTCAAGAGCAAAAAACTCCTAAGCCTTAAACTTGATATTTTTGAACCAATTCAGATGGAGGGGTTGTGTTACCAAAGATCCTATCATTCCTTTTGTTTCCAAATGTTCCAGATAAGAAAGGAAAATAAGGTAGGCCACGTAAGAGAGTCAAAAGTTTTTGTGAAGGTGAGGTTACTGTAGAGCCACTTTTAAATTATCACTATAAAAGGTATCAGATACATCAAATCCATGCCAAAGAAGAGATGTTCTGTGACAATCTCTCAGAATATGCAAAATATTTTCTATGCTATGCTGACATAATGAACATTCGGATCTAGGCATCATTCGCCTTTGTGCAAATGTACAGTTGTGAGCATTTTTGTCAAACCAAGAAACCTATTGCTAGTTGAATGCTTGTGTCCATAATTGCACAAGTAGTTTGATGTAAGTAGCAACTAGTTTGTAGTGAGAGGGTTAAGGTTTTACATATAGGTTAGAGTAGCCATAATCTAAGTTAAATTAGACCCGCTAAGGTGCTCTAGTTGCTTAGGGTTAATGATGTTTTACTAGTTCTTAATGCTATTGATAGATTAAATCACTTAGGTCGTACCAAGGGATTGTCTAATTGGTTAGACTCACTTTTAGGACGCTCCAAGATTGAGTAATTAAGGTAGAACGGGGAGTTACCTTCGTAAGGTGACTCTACAGTTAACCCATTCAGTTGAACAGTTATATGTGTCGATGATAGGCTGAATTTACATGATGAATACTATTTTCTATTGAGTATCTTTTATTTATTGTTTAAACTTATTTTATAGATGCTGGTCATTTCACAGTTAAGTAGTTTCGTTAGCTCTAGATACTATATTGATTAGTTCAGTAGTTAGATTAGTTTTGGTCATTTTTATCAACTAAACCCCCCCACTGGTTACTGTTTACTTATAGTTTAAGTTCTGTTAATTGTTTTAGTACTTGTTCTTTTTAGTTCTTTTATCTATTTAGGTTAGATTAATTTAGACTTGGATAACTGTTTTTAATTTACTTTTTCCGTGGGAATGAATTTGTACTTACCCTATACTAGATTTTAGGTTAAGTATTTGATTTATTTTTGTTGTGCTCAACGACCACATCAAATTTTGGCGCTGTTGGCGGGGATAGTATTATTTAAAAATTGTTATCTTTAAAAGTCTAATTATTTTATATTGTGTAGTTATTATTTTGTTTTATTTATTCTATTCTTTGTTATTATTATTATTTTTCTATAGTTTATTTCTTGCAGGTACATAAGTGAGTGAGTAGAGATGACAGGAGACAACAAAACTGTTAGAGAACTTGCGGTTCCTGGCTTGATTCTACGTCCCTCATCTATTGTTTATCCTGATTTAGATAAATCATTTAAATTAAATTCTGTTTTTTTAGTTTGCTTCCTAAATTTAATGGTTTGCCTGGTGAAGATCCTTATAGACATGTGAAAGAATTTTATTTTGTGTGTGAAACTATGAGACTTGAGGAAGTGAAAAAAGATCAAGTTTGTCTCAGAGCTTTTCCATTTTCACTCCTAGGGGTGGCTAAAGATTGGTTACATAATTTGATCCCTGGTTCTATCACTACATGCAATGATCTACATAGAGTATTCTTAGAAAAATTCTTTCCTGCATCTATGAAAGCATCGATTAGAAAAGAAATATGTGGAATAACACAACTTGATGATGAATCATTGCATGAATATTGGAAACGTTTGAATAAACTTGTTGCTAGTAGTCCAGATCATCGAATAAGTGAAGATTTGCTTATTCAATATTTTTATGATGGTTTAATGATTAAAGATAGAAATATGATAGATGCAACTAGTGGTGGTGCCTTAATAGATAAAAGCCCTTCTAAGGCTAGAGAATTAATTTCTAATATGGCACAAAACATCTACCAATATGGCTCTATGAATAGTGTTGCAATTTCTAAAGAAGTCAGTGAATTTAATTTTAATTCTATGAATGAAGACTTGATCAACTAACTTCTTTTGTTACTAAAATTGCAACAGGTGGAATTCCTAGTGCTCAAACTAGAGGTATATGCAGTGAAACTGAACAACCCCAAAGGCAGTCATCTAATTCTTCATTGGATGATTTGCGGAATTTAATGGGGAAGTTGACCACGAACACCCTTCAGTAACAACATGCTACAGACTCGCGTTTCCAAACTTTAGAGCTTCAGATAGGGCAGATTTCAAATCACATGAGTACTTTAAAGGACCAAACGTCAGGTATGGTGCCTTCCCAAACTTTAACTAATCCTAATGCTAGTGCTAATGCAGTTATGCTACGAAGTGGTAAACAAGCCAGAACACTTGAAGAGAAAGACAGCAAAAGACATGATGATGAGGAAGAATTGGAAGTGACACCACCTATAGAGAAAGAAAGTGAACCAAAATGCAAGGAAAAAGAGGAGTCTACAAAGGGAGTACCTTCTAACTCCAAATTACATTCTGATCATTCCCCTTCCCCTTCAAAGAACCAACCCTAATTTAAACTTTCTCCTCCTTTTTCTTCTAGGTTAGCTAAGTCTAAGAAAAATGAGCTTGATAATGAGATTCTTGAGACATTTAGAAAAGTAGAAGTGAATATCCCACTCTTAGATGCTATTAAACAAGTGCCTAGATATGCTAAATTTTTGAAAGAACTGTGCACATCTAAGAGAAAATTGCTAGGAAATGAGAAAGTAAGTGTGAGGGAGAATGTTTCTGCTATAATTCAAAAGAAACTTTCACCTAAATGTAAAGATCCTGGCACATTCACTATTCCTTGTAAAATAGGAGGGGCTCTATTTGAAAGAGCCATGTTAGATTTAGGAGCTTCTATTACTGTCATGCCTAAATCAATATATGCCTCTTTGAATCTAGGTCCATTGAAAGAAACTGGAATAATCATACAACTAGCTGATAGGAGTAATGCTTACCCAGATGGTGTGATAGAGGATATTCTAGTTAAAGTTAATGAGTTGGTATTTTCCGCTGATTTCTATATTCTTGATATGGGTGATGAATGTGATTTGAAAGGAAGTACTTTGTTGTTAGGAAGACCCTTCTTAAAGACTGCTAGAACAAAAATAGATGTGCATGAAGGAACTTTAACTATGGAATTTGATGGTAATGTGATTAAATTCAATATTTTTGATGCTATGAAATTTCCTACTGATGTGAATTATTTGTGCTCTATTCATGTTATTGATTATTATGCTCAAAGATGTTTGACTTGGAGAATGAGGATGAGTTAGAAATTGTGCTTAGTAGAAGTTTAGATTCAAAGATAACTGATTCTCTTTGTGTACCTTTGCATGATAATACATTTGAGATGATTAAGGCTATGGATTCACTGCATAGTGAAGGTCGTGTTTTACCCAAGCTTGAGTTACCTATTTCTCATACTAAGATGTTACCTTCTCTTTTGCAAGCTCCCGAGTTAGAACTAAAACCATTGCTTTCTCATCTTAAATATGTCTATTTAGGGGATAATAATTATTTGCCTGTTATTGTTTCGAGTGAACTTACCCCTTTGCAGGAAGAAAGGTTATTACGTGTTTTGAGAGACAGAAAATAAGCTTTTGGTTGGGCTTTGGCTGATATTAAAGGGATTAGTCCTATTACTTGTATGCACAGAATACATCTAGAAGATGATGCAAAGCCAATCAGGGAGGCACAACGCAGATTGAACCCTCCAATGATGGAAGTTGTCAAGAAAGAGATTCTCAAATGGCTCGATGCAGGAGTGATCTACCCTATCTCTGACTCGAAATGGGTAAGTCCGATCCATGTAGTGCCTAGAAAGACAGGTATGACTGTAGTTGAAAATAAATATGGAGAACTGATTCCTACTTAGAATTTCAAGTGGATGCCGAGTATGCATTGATTACAGAAAACTTAATACCTCAACTAGAAAAGATCATTTCCCCCTCCCATTTATTGATCAAATGTTAGAAAGATTGGCAGGTAGATCACATTTTTGCTTCCTACATGGTTATTCAGGTTATACACAGATAGCTATTGCACCTGAGGATTAGGAAAAAACTACATTTACATGTCCATTTGGAACATTTGCATTTTGTCGTATGCCTTTTGGATTATGCAATGCTCCCCCAACATTCCAACGATGCATGATGCATATATTCTCTGATTTTATTGAGCATATTATGGAAGTCTTTATGGATAATTTTACTGTTTATGGTGATTCTTTTGATAAATGCCTTCACAATTTGGCTTTTGTTTTGGATCGTTGCATTGAAACTAATCTTGTTTTAAATTTTCAAAAATGTCATTTAATGGTAAAACAAGGAGTAGTTTTAGGGCATATTGTATCATCTAAGGGACTTGAAGTTGATAAAGCTAAAGTAGAAGTCATTAGTTCTTTACCATACCCTAGTTGTGTGAAGGATATTCGTTCTTTTCTTGGACATGCTGGCTTTTATCGCAGGTTTATCAAAGATTTCTCTAAAATTTCTTCTCCTTTATGTGAATTTTTGTCTAAATATGTTAAGTTTGATTTTAGTGATTCTTGTAAAGAAACTTTTAATGCACTGAAAGAGAGCTTAACTTCAGCCCCTATGATAAAACCACCTAATTGGGAACTGCCATTTGAAATTATGTGTGATGCTAGTGACAAGGCAGTGGATGCAGTTTTAGGACAACGAGAAGAAAAGGTTCCATATGTTATTTACTATGCCTCTAGATCCCTTGATCCTGCACAATGTAATTATACAACCACTGAGAAAGAATTGTTTGACATAGTTTTTTCTTTGGAAAAGTTTAGATCATATTTGCTTGGCATAAAGGTAATTGTGTACTCTGACCATGCAGCCTTAAGGTATCTTTTCAAGAAGAAAGAATCTAAACCTAGGCTTATTAGATGGATTTTATTACTGCAAGAATTTGACTTAGAGATTAGAGATAAAAAGGGAAAAGAAAACCTTGTTGCAGACCATTTGAGTAGGATAGTTCCCAATGAGGTAGGTGTGCCATTGTCTGGTTTATTTCCCGATGAGCAGTTATATTCTCTATCTTTGGAGATTCCTTGGTATGCTGATATAGTAAATTACCTAGTTAGTAAGAATTTTCCTATGACTTGTCTAGAGCTCAGAAGGATAAGATAAAAGTTGAAGCTAAGATTACCTTTGGGATGAACCTTACTTGTGGAGATATTGTACTGATCAAATTGTAAGAAGATGTGTCCATCAATGTGAATTTCATTCTATCTTAAATTTCTGTCATACATATGAAAGTGGAGGACACTATGGACCTAAGAGAACTGCTCATAAAGTGCTTGAATGTGGTTTCTTTTGGCCAGCTCTATTTAAAGATGCTTATTTATTTTGTAAGAATTGTGATAAATGTCAGAGAACAGGGAACTTAACTGGTAAGAGTCAAATGCCCTTGCATAATATATATGTGTGTGAAATCTTTGATGTGTGGGGTATTGATTTCATGGGTCCATTTCCTTCTTCTTACGGTAACCTTTATATTCTTCTGGCTGTCAATTATGTATCTAAATGGGTTGAGGCTAAGGTCACTATAACTGATGATGCCAAAACTGTGGTTGATTTTGTTAAGAGTTCTATCTTAAACAGGTTTGGATTTCCAAGAGCTATCATTAGTGATAGAGGTACACACTTTTGTAACCGCACTTTAGGCGCTTTGTTGGCGAAATATCATGTTGTTCATAGAATAGGCACAGCTTACCACCCCCAAACAAGTGGACAAGCTGAAGTATCCAATAGGGAGATTAAGTCCATATTAGAGAAAATGGTTAATCCTAATAGGAAAGATTGGAGTTTACGTTTTGATGATGCATTGTGGGCTTATAGGACAGCTTATAAAACACCTATTGGTATGTCTCCTTATCGTTTAGTTTTTGGAAAAGCTTGTCACTTACCAGTTGAGATTGAACATAAATCTTTTTGGGCGATAAAACAATGTAACTTTAATCTTGATGAGGCAGGTGAACAGAGAACACTTGAGTTGCAGGAATTAGAGGAAATCAGGAGAGATGAATATGAGAATTTTGTACTTTACAAAGAGAAAACAAAAGCTTATCATGACAAACATCTTTCTAGGAAGAGTTTTAGTGTTGGCCAAAAAGTTTTGCTATTTAATTCTAGATTGAAATTTTTTGCAGGAAAACTACGTTCTAGATGGATAGGACCTTTTGTGGTTACTAACGTTTATGCTTATGGTGCAGTTGAAATACAAAGTTTAGAAACTGAGAAAATTTTCAAGGTAAATGGTCACAGGTTGAAGCCATATTACGACGGTTTTAAAGCACAAACAGTGGAAGAAATTAGTCTTGAAGAACCTTGAGCTTGGAGGACGTCTAGCCAAAGACATTAAAGAAAAGCGCTGCTTAGGGAGGCAACCCAGGGGAGTTTGTTCGCTTTACCTCTTTCTGTTATTTTATTTGGCGTGTTTTTACTTTCTTTGCATTTATATTCACATTGGGGACAATGCAAACTATAAGTGTGGGGGGAAGATCATTTGTGTCTTTTATTTGTTCTCATTTTTTTTTCCTTGTGTGTTGTTTAGAAAAAAAAATTGAAAAAAAATTGAGAAAAAAAAAGAAGAGTTTTTCAAACTTTACAGATTTATAACATGATTGAATTAGTTGACTTGCTACCTGTAATTAACTAGCATAGCAATAATCATTGGAATTGGAGTGACTTGTCTTGGTGGACACGATTAACATGTGAGATTTGAGCCATTTGACTGACACATTCATATCAGTCTCATTATGTTCCTTCATGTGTGATATTCTTCCATGGATTTGTTTCTCTAGAACTTGCATTGATTCTCTTTTGAGACCACATTGACACTTGCATGCATATGAAGATGATAAAGGCATTCTTTCTTGTATAATGTGAGCTATATGAGCCAAAATAGCCTACCTTATGATAATTTTTCCATTTGTTGAACCCCTTTGAGCTTTATTGGCATCTTCAATTGTTATGAACCATACTACAAGCCGATTTTATCCCAAATACATTTACTTACCTAGCCACAGGACTAGTGGAGTATTGTGAATCATAAGCTTGTATGGATGTTAATGGAATAAGTGTGGGGGTGTTTAATTATGTTGTTGGCTATGATTGAAAGGAGATGGAACACATTGTAATTCAGATTTTATGAGTTCCATTGATTGAATAAAAAAAAAAAAGAAGAAGAAAAAGAGGTGAAAGCTCGAGAAAAATATTCTGCATATTACAAAGCACTGAACTTATTGTGTAAGTTCCTAAAAAATGCTTGAATAAAAAATGTTGATTAGTTGCTGTTTTGAGGAACTGTTCCCTCAAGTTGTTCGTGGTGTAGCTAAGTTCTTGTTACTGTGTAAAAGGTTGATGTTGCAATGTTTGGAAGTAAGTTGTAAGTGGGAATGAAGTTGCTGAATTCATGTTACTTACATACCCCATATTTGGTTTATGATTCATATTGTTCCACTAGTTTTTATGGCCTTTGAACTACATTTTCAGATATTATCCCACCTTAACCGCTAGCCTCATTACAACCTTGGATAAGTCCTTTTGACTTTTATCATGCATTGTGATCCCAGTGGTGGAGAATGAGAAAATATGCAAGCTTATGGTAGGACACTGTCATTGGAATAAATTTTTGAGTGAAACACATACCTTATCAAACACATGAGTGCTAGAGTGTCATATTATTCCCTGTGAGAGTCCACCAAGTGAACTCGTTCAGATTTGCGCATGATAATTGCTTGCTAATTAATCATGGGTTTGTTTAAGAATTCTGGTTCATGATGTGTTATGAGTTTTGAAGAGTTTTGAATACTCCCTTTGATTTTTCAACTTGGATAGATGGTTTTGTGAGTCAAAAGTTTGATTTTCCCGAGGGCGGTCAAAGGCTAAGTGTGGGGGAATTTGATAAGTCATATTTTATATATATTTTCTCCCATGTATTTAGTCCTTCTAGTTTATATTTATACTTTTATTTACGTTTTTACTCATTTTTATTATTTATCACTTTATTTTCTAGTTTTACTCTTTTATAGATTTTAGGCTTATTTTTGTTTATCTTTATTTTTACAGAGTACAAGTGGACTAGAAGATGGGAAATATATAATTCGGGCCCAATTCGCATTTCTGAATAGTGTTGACAGCTGATCGTATTTTCAGTATAACTTCTTCATACGGGCTCCGAATTTAATGATTCAAAAGGCTACAGAAAGCCTCAAAAGAGACCTATAATTCTCCAGTTGTGAGTTTTTCCATATTCCGAAGTCTTCTTGGTCGAAAGTACAGTTGAAGTCAGCTACTGATATATAAACAGCCCAACTGCTGTTTATGAGCTGAAAAGGTTTAAGCTCTTGATGTCTGATGGTGATTTGGGAACAAAGGAAATAGAAAGACCTCATAAAAAGCAATACGAGGGTTTTAAAAACAGGAGACACAACAGAGACACAAAAGAGGGGAAGAGAAGAACACCAGCCAAAAAGACGGCAGACCAGAACCACGAAGGAGAAGACGGCAGACATGAAACAACCGTGATTCCATATCAATGAGTTTTTCCTATCTTTTCTCTTTGCCTTTAATTAATATGCTTAGTGAGTAGATTCTTTATACTTGATAGAATTTAGTTGAAACCATGTAAAGACTATATATTGAGACAAATTACTTGTTGGTTTGATTGAATAATTGTTCTTGTTGAATGTTTATGGCTATTTGGGTTTATTTATATATTGAAATCAGATTTAAATTGGTTGATTGCAAGTTTCTAATTTATGTTTGGGTTCTATTGCTAGTTGAATGCTTGTGTCCGTAATTGCACAAGTAGTTTGATGTAAGTAGCAACTAATTTGTAGTGAGACGGTTAATATTTTACATATAGGTTAGAGTAGCCATAATCTAAGTTAAATTAGACCCGCTAAGGTGCTCTAGTTGCTTAGGGTTAATGATTTTTTACTAGTTCTTGATGCTATTGATAGATTAAATCACTTAAGTCGTACCAAGGGATTGTCTAATTGGTTAGACTCACTTTTAGGACGCTCCAAGATTGAGTAATTAAGGTAGAACGGGAAGTTACCTTCGTAAGGTGACTCTACAGTTAACCCATTCAGTTGAATAGTTATATGTGTCGATGATAGGTTGAATTTACATGGTGGATACTATTTTCTATTGAGTACCTTTTATTTTTTGGTTAAACTTATTTTATAGACGCTGGTCATTTCACAGTTGAGTAGTTTCGTTAACTCTAGATACTATATTGATTAGTTCAGTAGTTAGATTAGTTTTGGTCATTTTTATCAACTAAATCCCCCCACTGGTTACTGTTTACTTATAGTTTAAGTTCTGTTAATTGTTTTAGTACTTGTTCTTTTTAGGTCTTTTATCTACTTAGGTTAGATTAATTAGACTTGGATAACTGTTTTTAATTTACTTTCTCCGTGGGAACGAACTTGTACTCAGCCTATACTAGATTTTAGGTTAAGTATTTGATTTTTTTTTTGTTGTGCTCAACGACCACATCAAAAAGGCACTTTCAATTTACCCACAAGAAAAGGTTTCCAAGTACCAGGTTCACATGCATCATAAAAAAGTCTTGAGAGCATTCCATGCACAAAATGAATAAATAAGGGGAGAGGGGATCACCCTGTCTAATGTCCCTAGAAGGTTTGAACCACTCAGTCAAGTTCCCATTAACAAGCACAGTGCATAATGAGTTTAATAGTATGCTCATCAAAATTAAAGAATTTGAGACAATTTCTAATAAAGCTCCATTCCAATCTATCATAAGCTTTTACAAGGTTGATTTTTAAAGCAAAAAAACCTTTTTTTTCCTTTAGCTTTTTTTATAGAATGTAAGATTTCATTTGTAACAATAACATTTACATCGAAGCCTCTTCCCAGAATAAAACTATTTTGGTTTGGTGAAATGAGATCATGCAGAAAAGGTCTCAGTCTAGCAACCAAAATTTTGGTGATGCATTTATATAAAGTGTTGCACAATCCAATGGGTCTAAATTGTTTCACAAAAGTGGGATTGTCCACCTTAGGGATAAGGCACAGTAAAAAAACAATTGAAGCACTCGGGAAAATAAGCAGTAAGGAAGGCATTTTGCACAAAAGGAATGACATCCAAGCACACATGCTCCCAATTTTTTTGAAAGAAAATTGCATGTAACCCGTCTGGACCTGGGGCTTTAAGAGGACCAAGACTGAACAAGGCATCCTTAATTTCTGAGGAAGAGGGGAGGGAGACCAATTTAATAGGAGCATTATCATTGACCAAACCATGAATATCAATAGACGAAGCAACACTCATATCTGTAGTAAACAGATTCACAAAGAACTTAACTATAAGCGTAGAAAGAGCAATAAGATCAGTAATGTCATTTCCTACATCATCAGTTAGACACATAAATTGCTCTTTTCCTTCTAATTTTAACTGTGTTAAGGAAAAATTGGTATTCCTATCTCCATCTACTATCCTATTGCAACGAAATTTCATCATCCAAAAAACTTTCTCTTGATCCAAAATGTTGTCCAGTTCATTAGTAAGTTTTTCTTCAAGTACATGCAAATGTGAGGACAAAAAGGGGAGTCACACAAGCTCTGTTGAATACCATTTAATCCATCATAGGTAGATTTTTTCCTTTTAAAAAATATTGCCAAACACCTCTTTATTCCAAGCATAGCCGCAACTTTAAAATGCTGATTTTTTTCATATAAAGGCAAATTTACAAGAGACCAATCATCATTTACCAAGTGTTCAAAAGAGGGCTCAAGTAACCAGCTCAAATCTAAAGGGTCTAGCTCTTTTAGAAGGTTTAGAAGCATCAAATTTGAGAAGTATGGGGCATTGATCCAAAGACAATCTAGGAAGGTGTGTAACAAGTCAATTGGGGAAGGAGTGTAACCATCTGACATTACCAACCGCTCTATCAAGCCTTTTCAAAATGGGAGTTCTCTTGCGTTTATTAGTCCATGTGAAGCGTTGGCCAATGAAACCAAGATCAAGTAAATTACAGTTCCTAAGGCAAGCAGTAAACAAATTTATATTCTGTTAAGGCTCACTGGGTTGCCCCCAGGCCTTTCATTCTGATGCGCCATATCATTAAAGTCGCAAATTGCGACCCAAGGCAGCGTCATAGTCCCAGCAGTAGTGCACAAATTATTCCAAAGACTCTTACAAATTGCTAAATTAGGATTAATTACGATATCAAGAAGAAAGGAAAAAAGGTTGGGAATTTGGACGAATTTACCTACACCACGCCGTGTATCCCCTGCTTATTGTTCAACACCACATCAAAATTCACCAAGGAATTCCAAACCACTAGAACACCCCCAGAGAATCCTTCAGGCTCCCTCAAAATCCAGTTCTCAAATGGTAGTGATTCAACAATAGTTTCAGTGTTTGTTCTACTGACTCAGGTTTCGGTAATGATAACCATATCAGGCTTATGATATGAACAAAGTTCCATAAAATACCTACGGAAAGAGGGTCGAGCTATATCCCTAGCATTCCATGCCAAGATCGACAAATTATGAAATAAGTTTGGCGGGTACTTTAGTCCTCCTGAGACTCTTTCGGGAATCGAGTTCCGACTGTCCACGAAGAGATTCGTGTTGGGGATATGTAGAAATCTTCTGTGTATTTTTATCTTGATCCAGTGACAGACCTTCTCCTCCTTGAAGTAAACTTTTTGTTGTTTTACTGTCAGTTCGAGTCCTATCGCTTTTCCTTCCAAATTGAGCAACAGAACTGCATTCGTGTGGCTGGCAATACACACCCTGACTTTCTTTCCCCTTAGTGGGCAAATTTCCACTAGGTCTGGGAATCTTGGTGGGGGATCCAGTAGGAATGTAATCAATAGAGGGAAGAATAGACCCGTCTTAATTCCCCGATTATGTTACCAATAGGGGCGGAACCAAGGGGGACTGGTGTAGGCCATGACCTCCCCCATAGTCTATAAATGTGATAAATATTAAAAATGCATTTGAAATTCAACAAACTGCATGTAGCGTGTTGGTTTTGCTTTTCTAGAGAATGTTATGATCCTTACACAGTTTCCGTGTTCGCAAGAAGCACTTTTCATCATTTTTCTTTCTTCCTTTTTTTTTGTTTTGATTTTATATTATTATATAGATATTTATATAACATGTTCTATCTAGTATACTGGGTATATGCTGCCAGTGGCAGAACCAGGATTTTACCTTTGGAGGGGCCGAAAATATACACTGTATACTACGTCTACTCAAAATAAAGTTCTTCGTTTTTGTAAGAAATTTTTTGATAATATCTCACTCAATAAAAAAAAATGTTAGTTATTCATGCTTTTTAGTACACCTATTTTAAAGAATGAAAGAAAATTACATATCCATGGGTTGAATTATAACTTTAAACCACACTAGTACTAATCATATGTGATTACAAACAAATTATTTGTACAAGGTATTATCAAAAAGGTATTAAAATTAAAAAGAAAGTGGAGATAAGTTAAAACATTATAACCTAAACACAAAAACTTGTTTAAGATAATCTTTACGAAATTTTTAGTGAGACAATAATGGTCCTTTTTTTAGTGAAATAAGTGCCACTAATTATAATGAGTGACCCCTATATTGCTATTTAGTGACTCCATTTTTGTGTGAGTTGGTCTCACACAATTGCTCAAACAGAAATATGCTAAATATATCAAGAAGGAAATCAATAAAGATTAGAAGAAATACACTATGAAAAACACAGATATAAAGCAAAAATAAACCTACCTACATGTTGCAGCATACTTGCCAACACAAGTGAAGTACATGCAACCGTAACAGAGCTGGTAGTCGTGGGAGATCCATCAGATATGGCACATGAGCTGGGATTAAATTTCCCTGAGGTCCCAACATCAGTAGGTCCTCCCAAGCATTTCCCTGAGCCGACTTCGGTAGCACATGCCACATACAAGTGACGAAAGCCCTCTGGCTTCAGAGCTAGTAACTGATTGTTCTTTCTGAAAAAGTATCGAGTTCGGTTGAGGTCCATCTCTGGTGGAAAAAGGTATGGTTTTGTTACAAAACAAATTTCAATGAACTGTTTGATTTTGCCAATCATTACATATGCAGGAGGATCCTTTGCAATATTCATATGCACACAAAGCTTTGCAAATCTAGCTGAGTTGCCTTGGAGAGTTCTCATGCCAATCTTAAAAAAATTTCCCAAACTGTTACCAATTTTCTCCAACATATCTTTTATGTAGAATTCTACAGGGAGATGTATCCATACAGGGGCCCTATATATTTTTGCATTCGACACCTGAAAACCCGGCTCCCAAATACGAGTATAAACAGGTTATCCATTGATGGACCATGGCTCTTGCACCACCACTTTATGTAAATCATTAACATTTGAGAATTTTGCAATTAAAAATCCTTTGCCAATACGAACAAACTCAAACTTGTGAGTTGTAGCCTAGGATTCTCTTAATTTCCTTTCCACAAAATCAAGGTCAAAAGATTTGCCAAGAACTTTGCAAACAACCGAATAGAGCCAAGGTTGGCTCAATTCCACACACTCTTCAAGAGTAAGAGGGATAAAAGGAGGTGGAGTGAAAAAGGGGAGGAGGAGGAGTCAATAGAGAGATTTGGTTCAGGAGGAGAGGTAGAAAAAGGAAGATAAATGGGGTCAAAGTCCATTATCCAAAAGGAACCGGATGATGAGCTGGGGAGGAAGCAATGAGTTTAGACCAAAATGAATTTGGATGCAGGGGTGAAGCAGGGGCTTTGGAAAGGGAAATGGGGGAGGAATGGGAGAGGAGGGGAGAGAACCACTTCCATCCGCAATCGGACCGATGGAGTCATTGGAATCACCGGGGGTAGGGGACACCAAGGGGGCACCAGGGGGAGGGGGTAGGGGATACCAAGGGGGCACCAGGGGGAGGGGGTTGGGTCTCTCATCTCACTTTCTCTTTCTACATCCTTTTTTTTTTTTTTTTTTTTTTTTGCGTGATAGGTTACTAGTGATGAATTGGACTGTATTTTGTAAAAAAAAATAAAAATAAGGGAAAATCCTATTGGTTCCCCTCTACTTATAAGTTGTCCAAGTAGTACCCAAAGCTTTTGAAAAATTCTAATTAGTACCCTCAAGTTCACAAATTCTTACCTAATATCAGTTGTATGTACTCCTCTTATTATTTTTTTTGGACTTTATGTTTACTTGATGTTTATATATTTGGGAGTACATACTCCTGAGATTAGGATAGAATTGTTATTCGAGTTATTTGCTCTGCATGAGCCGTTAACCATATACTGAACAACGTTAAGAATCCTTTTTAAAGAAAAATATACGCCGAAAAATGTACAAAGCAAATAGAAAAAAAGGAAAAAAAAAATATGTAAGGCAAAACCCCAAAACCACCCTGTTTCTCTCCGTCGTCTCTTTCCCTTCAATTCCCTTTCATTTCAATTTGCCTTCTTCCATAACTCTCTCACCATAGCCTACTTGTCTCTCTCTCAATTTCTTCTTTCTCTTTCTTTTTTCTCTTTTGAAGTGTCCTCAATTTCTCACAATTTGACATGAACAACACATAATCAACATCAAAAAATCACAAAAGGGCAGATTACTGGTAATACCAGGTTAAGTTTTTTTCCCCTCAATTGGTTTGAAATAGTTCAAAGTTGCGATTGTTTGCCTTTGAAAATGCATGGTTTTTCATTTGAGATTTAATGGGTATATGATGACAATTTTGCATGTGGGTGGGTTTGAAGCTCCATTTCAGAAAATTAGGATTTTTTGGATGGGTATATGATGACAATTTCTGGATTTATTAATACTAGATGATAGTTTTTGTTGGTTGACGTTGTTGTTTTGAAAGCAATCACAAATACAAAGAGGGCAAACATGATTATTTTGACCCCAATACTAAGATAAGAATACATGTCATCAGCTTTTCTTTTCTTTTTCTCACTTCTTCAAATTTTGTTTCACTCCAACAATGGCAGCCATTAGTAGTGCAGGGTCAAGCTTCAAATAGGCACAAATGTTGGAGGGAGAATTTTGGGTGTTTAGGAATGGAATGAATGGACTCCAGCGGATGAGGATGGTGAATCCAGCTCGACTTCTAGTGATACTAATCATGGTTCTGCTGATCATGGAGGACATTCTCATGGTGGTGACGAGGAGGTTGACAGGGATGATGACGTCAGCCCTAAGGATTGTATTAATGATGGGTCTAGTTCTTTGAAACTGACTGGGAACTCGTCCAAATTAATTGAGACACACTCCCAAGAAAAATCCTTAATGATTAGGCAACTGTGCACAGGGACCAACGAAGTGAATTGCGAAATAAGGTTGGGCCTCAAGATGATGCGAGTCATTTTGAAAGTGAATCAAGGCCGATGACTCCTGGGCCCCATGGATCAGTTTGATGAAGATGAAGACTTTCCATGGAAACTTTGATAGTCCACCAGAGGAAAAAACAAGACAAAAGAAGAAGAAGAGATGAGAAGCAGAGAGCCTTAGTGCTGGGTAAGGAGAATGAATTTCGTACTGGGCCTATTGTGAAGGGGCAGAAAATCATAGTGGATCCATATTTTACAAGAGATCAGAAATGCGACTTGATGGAGGCTAGTAAATAGTAATCCTTTTGGAATCCTAAGTTTCTCACGAAAGCTTGGAATGGTATTTCCTGGCAGTAATCACGTGATGGTATCAAGGATCAAGAAGATCTTGAGGGAGGAGGAAGAAGAATGGGAGAAGGCAGTAGAGTGATTCCAATTCTATGTCAGTCAAGTGGGGGGTGGGTAAAGTTTCATTAATGAAGATTTTAAGTTGGAATATTAGGGGTCTCCACAGTAGGGAGAAGAAGGTTGCTCTCAGACGCCATATTAAAAAACAGAACCTTGATATGGTCGCAATACAGGAAACAAAATTCGAGGAATTTGGGGATAGAGAACTGACAAAGTTTTGGAAGGAAGACAACCTGCAAATGCGATATGCCCGAGCTAGGGGTAACTATGGAGGAGTTTTATTGGCGTGGAAAGGATGTTTTTTTGTACCAAAATCTGAAGTTATTGCAACTAACTGGATTTTGTTGAGTGGTGTGTTAACGTCAAAAAACATTGAATGCACAATTGTCACTGTGTACGCCCCGACTGAGGTAAGTGCCCGAGAACAAGTATGGGAAGAATTGGCCGCTGAATGGAGTAGAAGTTCATTGCCGTGGTTGATATTTGGGGACTTCAATGAAGTTTTATTAGCGGAGGAGCGAGCAAGCAAACTAATAAACTCAAAAGGGGTAGATGATTTCAAAAATTTTGTGTCAAGGTTGCAATTGATGGAGATTGACTTAAAGGGAGGGAGATACACATGGTTTCGAGGCAATTCAATGAGCAAAATAGATAGTGTGTTTGCAAATTCAGAATGGTTGTCGATGTGGCAGTCACTCAGTGTTTCGTGTCTTCACAGGGGATTGTCAGATCATGTTCCGTTGTTGATCAAAGGGGAGGAGAAAGATTAGGGTCCTAAGCCTTTCAGAGTACTAGATTGTTGGCTCCATCACCCAGGTTTTATGAAAATGGTGGAAGAAGAATGGATGAATGAAACAATAGATGAATCTGGGAAACCTGTACATGTGAGTTTGAAACTTAAAAAGCTCAAAATAAGGATGAAGGAATGGAATAAATCTGACTCTGGTGATTTAAACATCAGAGTAGAGGAATTTGAGAAAAAAGGTGATGAATGGGATAAATTGGCGAGTCACAGACCGTTAACAATCGAAGAGTTACAGGCACGTAAGCAGGACCTAAACGAGCTATGGAAGTGTTCGAGAAGACGTGAAGCTTATTGGGCACAAATGTCTAGATCGAAGTGGCTAAAGGCCGGTGACAGAAACACGAGATATTTCCATGCCGTGGCATCGAGCAGGAGGCGGAGAAATGGTATTGCAGCTTTGAAAGTTGGAGAGACAGTGTTGTCAAACCGTCTGAAATACGTAAAGCTACTATTGACTACTTCAAGAATATATTCAAGGAGGAGTATCAGAGTAGGCCTGTATTCTCGGATTTGGGGTTAAAGTGTATTACTCCGGAGTAGAGTGCGCAGTTAGTCGAGAGGTTTAATGAAGAGGAAATAAGAGAGGCTGTTTGGCAGTGCGAAGGATCGAAGGCTCCTGGACCCGATGGCTTCAATTTTAATTTCATAAAAGGAGCGTGGAACTTGATAAAAACCGAGGTGATTGACTTTGTGAATTCTTTCTGTGAGAGGGGAGCTTTTCCTGCAAGTATTAATACAACTTTCATCAGCTTAATTCCAAAAATTGATAATCCCATGGAGTTAAAAGATTTCCGTCCAATTAGCATCATAGGAGCTTTGTACAAAATTCTCACCAAGATACTTGCTAATAGATTGAAGGGGGTCATGGATAACATTGTTGGGGAGACACAAGCTGCATTTATTAGTGGGAGGCAAATTCTTGATAGCGTTTTGATTGCTAACGAGATTATCGACTCAGCGACGAAGAGGAAGGAAAAAGTGTGTATCTGGAAACTTGATTTTCACAAAGCCTACGACTCAGTGTCTTGGTCTTTTATTAATTGGGTTCTACAGCAGATGGGATTCCCTGTACAGTGGAGGAAGTGGATTGGGACTTGTCTTAACACAGCCTCGGCATCAGTTCTAGTGAATGGCTCTCCCACGGCACCATTTAAACTGGAAAGAGGCTTGCGTTAGGGTGATCCCCTATCATCGTTTCTTTTCAATTTAGCTGCGGAGGTACTAAGCTGTTTATTCAAGAAAGCAATCGAAGAGGGGCACCTTGAAGGAGTACGAGTGACTGGTGGTGGCAGGGTACTCTCTCATTTGCAATTTGCAGATGATACCATAGTCTTTTGTCCGGGGGAGAAGAAATTTCTGGACGTAATCAAGATGGTGTTGATTTCTTTTCATCTTGCTTCGGGTTTGAAGATCAATTTCCATAAGTGTGCACTGATTGGGGTTAATTTAGAAAATGAACGGGTGGCTAGTATGGCGCCTGCACTGCATGCGTGATGAGCTTATGAAGTGTGAGGGAGGGATTACAAACGAGGCAATCGGTGGAGTATGGAAAGGATTAGCTCCTCCGAAGGCTGAAGTTTTTATGTGGCTTGCCTGTTTGGGGCGCCTGAAGACTAAGGATAGATTGAACAAGATGGGATTTGCGTGTATCTCAAATCTGTCCTGTGAATTGTGTGAGAGGGAAGAGGAAAACTACTATCATTTATTGATCCACTGTCCTTTTTGAAGAGAGCTATGGGGTAAATGGCTTAATATTTGGGGTTTTAGTTGGTGCGCACCAAGAACAATGCTTGAGTTTTTCCAGCAATGGTGTTCTCTCACATCAGGTTCTCATTTTTGTAAGGTAAATATCACGTTTCTCTTTGTCATGATGTGGTCAATTTGGCTGGAAAGGAATAGGAGACTGTTTGATAATTGCAAGTGTAGTACTGGGGAGTTGTTTGACTTGATTTTGATGAGATTAAGCTGGTGGATTAAAGGATGGGATAGCTCGTACCCCTACTCTCCTACTGAAGTTTGTCAGGCACCTAGTTGTCTGAAATTGTCTGTTGCAGCTCCTAAGAAAATGAATTCAGTTGAGTGGGAACCTCCTCCTAGGGGTTATCTCAAATGGAACGTCGATGCATAGCTCATGGGGAACAAAACTGCCATTGGAGGAGTTTTACGTGATTGGGATGGCAAGTTCAAATGCTTGTTCTCTTGCCCTGTACCTCTGCATGAGATAAATCACGCTGAGATTGCAGCTATCGCGAGCTATATTTGAGTCCATGGCGAAAGATTGGTTATCTCACTTTCCAATCATTATCGAGTCTGATTCTTCTAATGCTGTCCTATGGAGTAATGCAAGAGCAAAAGGCCCGTGGCAAGCTCGGTTTGAACTCAACTTCATCAGGCGTTCAAAGGAATGGTGGTCTGATTTTTCCATTGTCCATTGTCGTCGAGGTGCTCAGTTGCGGATGGCGTTGCCAAACAAGGGATTAATAGAGACGTCGACTTCGTGGCATGGCTCTGATGTGCAGTGATTGACTGGTGCCTGATCTATTGTGCTCTATTAGGAGTGTTTGTGTTCCAGTTTCTGTTTTTCATTCTCTGACAGTAGTGGTTTTGGTCTAGAGAAGTTTACTTGCTGTATTCTTCTAATTTGAAGAATGATTATGAATAAAAAAACCTCCTAATTATCAAAAAAAAAAAAAAAGACTTGACTCACAGAAAGTTTGGGTCACTTTTTAGAAATGTAGGGGTCACTTATGGTGAGCAGTTATCCCTATTTTATTGAATACAAAAACTTGTGTGGACTTAGTCCATGATTGACCAATAGTTGGAGCCACTCCCTACTTCACCTGGAGCCACCCCTTTCTAAAAGTGGAACCACACCCCTACTTCACCTAGAGTCACCCCTCAAATTTATACTAGACACCACCCCTACTTCACCTGGAGCCACCCCTTACTTCACCTGGAGCCACCCCCTAATTTATCTGAAGCCACCCCTCTACTTTATCTGGAGCCCCCTCTCAAAATTACTTGGTCCATGGTGGACTAAGTCCACACAAGACAAGCTGTTTATTGAAAAAAGTGACCCCCGTCTCACCAAAAATTACAAAAGACCGTCATATAAAAATTTTTTTTTGGTGCGAAAGTGTAGACAAGTTGAGTACACCTAGGGCATGTTCTTTTCAACTAGTTTCCAGTTTTGTCCAGTTTTGTCCAGTTTTCCAGTTTTCACCAGTTACCAATTACAAAATACAGTTTTGTCCAAATTTCTCCACTTTTTTCCAATTTGACCCAATTTTGCCCAGTTTCTCCCAGTTTAGTCCAGTTTTGATAATTTGACATATTAAACATAATACTTAAATATAAAAGATTTTAAATCAAAATATAAAATAAATATATGCATAAATTATTAAACATAATTATAGTAGTAGTAGTGGTAGTAGTAGAAGTAATAATAATAATAATAATAATAATAATAATAATAATAATAATAATAATAATAATAATAATAATAATAATAATAATAATAATAATAATAAAAATGTTATTATTATTGTTATTATTATTACTATTAATAATATATAATAATATTATTATTTAATATTAATATTATTACTATTATTATTTTGCTATTATTATACTCTTATTATTCTAATTGGTGTTATTATTATTATTATTTTTTTATTTATTATTTTTATTATTATGTATTAAAATTATTATTATTATTATTGTTATTATTATTATTATTATTATTATTATTATTATTATTATTATTATTATTATTATTAAGAAAACAATCAAAAATAAAAAATTTCCAGTTTGTCCCAGATTTATTTTTCTCAGTTTCTCCCAGTTTTTATCAGTTTGACCCAATTTTCATCAATTATTAATTAGATTTTTCAGTTTTGTTCAGTTTTGCCCAATTTTATTTAATTTCTCCCCGTTACCAATTTCACTTTTCTGTTGAAAAGAATTAGCCCCTAGGCGTAGGCTTGTAGCCAAGAACGAAAATCAAATCTTTAACACTAACCAGCCTAGAGCCCCAGACCGTTGCCGGCGAACCCAACCCAAAACGCCTTCTCTAGTTCTCTGTGTATCCCGGCTTTTGTTTTTGGTCACCCTCAACAGCAAATACCACCATTGCAGTTTTTTCTCACTCTAAAATCTCTCCCCTCTGTTTCTCTATCTAAAGTCTTAGACATCTGTTTACTTCTCTACACAATAGACACCTCATAGAACTCGAGACGCCAGTTGGGTGCCCTCTTTTTCACTCTCAAAATTGTCTTACAGGTACTATTTTGCTATGAAGATCCTTCGTTTTTCAGTTGGGTTTTGGCTTTGAATTGTCTTTATTTTGTTTTTCTGTCTAAATAAGTTGATCAAAATTATAGCTTGTATTTTGGGCGGTGATGAAATTATAATTTGGGTGCTTTTGGGTAAGTCTTCTGTTAATTTCTGAGTTAATTGAACTGTTATGTTAGGCTATGAATTGAATTTCATGGATAATACCATCATGAACTAAATGGTTTTTATAGTTTCTCTGTTGGGCTTTTGGCTTGTTGTTTTGTTTTTCGTTCTAAATTGATCAGAATTAAAGTTTGTATCTGGGTTTTGATTAATGACAATTTCAAATGCTTTTGTGTAAGTGTTCTGTTGAATTCTCAGTTAATTGAAGTGTTATTATTATGTTATGATTTGAGTTTTGAGTTGAATTTGTTGGATGATACTTGCCCATTGCCATCATGGATTATTTAGGTTCAAAGCAACCTCTTTAGAAGCCCGTCGTAAATACCTCATCGCTCCGGCAAGTGCCACTACCAACTGCAAAACCAGGAAGAAAACCCACAAGCTTCTTCGACTTCCCTCACATTCTCCCTTTTTATTTTTATTTTTATACTTCCATTAATTTCAGAGGAGAGTGAGAGAGAACGAAGAGAGAGAGAGAGCGCGAAGATGAACGAACAGCAAATGAAGTAATTTCCTGATTAATTCTCTCTCAATTAATTTCTTCTCTATTTCAGCTCAAATTCAGGTAATGCAATGATATTCTTGTGTGAATCTCTCTGTTTTTGTTCTAGGTTTTAGTTTAGGGTTAGGTTTTCAACCTCGCCTACTCTTGAATATTCAATTGATTGATGTTTTGGCTTAAATCTCTCAAATTAGGTTCAATTTCAGCGATGTCGGCCTTCAGATGAGGTTTTCTTATATATAATCAAAGGTATACTTCGAAATTTTTTTCTGGTTTTTACCACTGGTTTAATCCTTTGCCCTATTCATATCTCTCCCTTTCAGGTAAACAATGCCCTGACTAAAAAGCAAAACTAAAAAGAAGAAAGACCACACAGAAAGTAGAAATGAAATTGAATTCCTAAGGCATTTGATACTAGCATTTCTCTTTAAAATTGAATAGAAATTTCTAATGATATGTGATCTGTATTTTCATCATTTTATTACAGCTTGTGAGAAATGGGAATTATCAAAGATGGGACTGTGGCAGGGCATTTACCAAGCACGGAGGCGTTTGCAGTTCACTACCCTGCGTATCCTTCATCAATGTCCCGTGCTGTTGAAACCCTTGGCGGATCAGATGCAATTGCTAAGGTAATTCTTCACAAACACCCCTCTCCCTTAAGACAAAAAGAAAAGAAAAAGGAACTGCGTCTTTTGTGTCCTTAACACCCTTCTCTTTCCCCTTCCCCACCCCTGTATGTTGCAGAATGCAAGATTATTTACAAAATATTATTATGTCTAACACACACACACTTATACGAGTTTATGTTTAAACTTGAAATTTACATATATTAATTTAGACTTGTCATGCCCATGTGACTACAAATTTAGGATGCAATCCAGTGTCCACAGTTTAGAAGTAGGCAATTGGTCTTAACCTGGCCTGGCTCCAATGAAGTGGATGATAATCATCCACATTTTAAAATTGTGCAGATACTCAGCCACTTAGCATTTTCTGTAGGCTCACAGCTCAAATTTAAACAAGTTGGAGCTACGTTTTCGACCTGAAGACCCATTCTCCCATCCTGCATTTGGTCAACTTCATCTTAGTAGCTGTTTGTTATTGAGAATATCCAGAAGGAATAGTAGTGACAGTCAAAATAACAATTGTGCCAGCGGCCAATCCAATGATTCTAGTTCCAAAATTGATTCAGCTGAAACTGAAAAAGGATCTCTTGCTTCTACAAGCATGGTCTCCACACAGAAGTCTGAAAATTCAAATGTCCTCTGTGCTGACATTGTTGCTCGAGTCCAGGATGCTTATCATTTTACTGGTCAGTAACTGTTTTCCCTTTCTAAATCACTTGTGTGCTTAGACTCTTGCATAGATACTTGATACAGTTTGTATATTGTATATCTAGTTTACCTATCCTTCGCGAAACAGGGAAAGCCACTGTTCAGTTATCTTAATTTGATGTATGCAAGGGTTGTCAAGGTGTCCTTGCTTATGCTTCTAGTACCTTTACCTATCCTTCGCCAAAACAGGGAAATCCCCTGGCCCTGACCAGTTGCCTTACTTTGATGTATGCAAGGGTTGCCAAGGTGTCCTTTGCCCATGCTTCTAGTACCTTTACCTATCCTTCGCCAAACAGGGAAAGCCCCTGATAAGTTATCTTAGTTTGATGTACGTAAGGGTTGTCACTATGTTCTTGCCTATCGAAGAAAGCCGAAGAAGATGCCTTAAAGTGCAAGAAAGTCCTGTTGCTAGACTTTCATAAATTGATTTGCTTGTGAATTTTCAGAATTTTGCAGTCCATTGGATACTGTATTTTCTACAGTTTTGCTGATTCTTCTCCTTCCAGAACTGTCTAGAATTGATCTGATAAGAGTTTAGGCTTATTCGCTGTGGGTGGTGGTGGTGGTTGGCCTCCATGAGACTGAGAAGCTATCTAGTCTTCCCTCATTTAATGCAGTTTTCTTTCAAAACTTTATTTCTCACATAGGTATGGTAGATTATCAGCATGTTGTTGCGGTTCACACTGATGTTGCACGGAAAAAAGGGGGAAAGTCGGCTGAAGTGAAGGGACCTTTTGGTAAATCAGGTGCCTTATAAGATATTTGTAACTTCAATTTGTTCATTAAACGTATTGATATGTTTTCTGAATTTACTCGTTCATAGAAAAGGGAGATCTTGAGGACAGAGATGATGAAAATTTGATGATCCTGGCACCTCCACTATTTTCGCCAAAAGATGTTCCAGAGAATATAGTGTAAGATAAATGGATGATTCTTGTCTTTTCTTTTTGCATATTCTTTGTAATTGAATGATAATGCAGTTGGAGAAATTGATTGTGCTTCTTGATTATTACTTAGTGGTATTTGATGTTATAAAGTTAATTCAAAGACTTGTGCAAAGCTGACAGTTATGGCGGCCTATCACTTGAGTGCAAGTATTTAGACAAATTAGTGACTAATTAAGTAGCTAGAAAGTCTGAATATGGGATAATTTGGGAAAGGCACGGCAAAGGTTGAATATATCCACTTTCAAATTCTTGTATGAGGAGACTCAGGTTGGAACAGTGAATATTGCCCTTTTGATTATGGGAGTGTTGGTTCCAAATAGTGTGAAATAACAGGAAAAAGAACTATGTAGCTGATTCACAGTTTGGGATATCAGGGTTCTTGTTATTTTTTATGTAGTTTTCCTTGTCTTCTGTCTTAATGATAACATTTTATGTTTCCCATGTGGGCATGTTTGTCTTTCGTCTATAGCTCTCTCTTTTGTTTAGTTGTGCTTGTTTGTATTGAAAGGTTATACCTTCATCTTCTTCACTTTTACGAGTTTCATTCACTTGTGTTTGGAACCTATAAATGTCATAAGTTGCATTCCTGGCATGCCCTGGGTTCAAGGAGACCAGTGCAGTTTACGTCTTGCCCATTTTGTTTACGTCACTGTTATGTTGATAGAATTAGCATTGAGTCTAAACTAAAGACTAGCTTATGTCATTTCTAAAAATAGGTTAAGCTTGTTTAGTCTATCTAGTGATACCCTTCTATATTATACAGGTTGAGGCCATCAGTCACTTTGAGTTCGAAAAAGAGACAGGAGGGAGTTGTTGAACACCGTTGGGAGGTAAATATTTCTATATGCTAAAATTTGGTGATGAAAATGTGATCAACCTGTTATTGGATGAGAACAACAACAAACAACAACAACAACAACCCAGTAAGTATCCCGCCTAGGGCGGGGTCTGGGGAGGTCCAGATGTACGCAGTCTTACCCCTAACTAGTCGCCTAGAAGAGAGACTGTTTCCGAAAGACCCACAAAAACCTTTTTTTTTTTTTTTTTTTAAATACATTTGCAAAAAGGAATTTTTTTTTTTTTTTTTTGGGTAATAAAAAAGCACTAAAGGATGATCAAAAGGGCAAGAGAAGTAAAGCAGTAAATATACTAACACAAGATATTACTAAATGAACAACATAAAGTGAAGAAGACACTACAGGCTATAAACAAAATGAGTCAACCTCTAGCACTAGCCAATGCAAAAACCATAGTCTAACGAGGATCCTCTACACGAATCCTACTACGCCATAATTTCCTATCTAGGACCAAGTCCTCGGTAAGTTCTAGAAGGGTCAAATCCTGCCTGATTACCTCTCCCCAAGTCTTCCTCGGGCGTCCTCTTCTTCGTTTACAGTCTCTAAGTATAATTCTCTCACACCTTCTCACCGGTGCATCTCGATGTCTCCTCCTCACATGCCCAAGCCACCTAAGCCTTGTTTCTCGCATCTTGTTGTCAATATCGGTCACTCCCACCTTGCCTCTCAGCACTTCGTTCCTAATTTTATCTCTTCTTGTAGAGTTGTACATCCAGCGAAGCATCCTCATCTCGGTCACCCGCATCTTCTGCACATGCACCTGCCTCACCGGCCAACACTCCGCCCCATATAGCATAGCTGGCCTGATGGCTGTACAATAGAATTTGCCTTTAAGTTTTAGTGGAATTTTTCTGCCACATAGAACTCCTGTTGCACTCCTCCACTTTAGCCACCCTATTCTGATACGATGAGTCACGTCATCATCAATCTCGCCGTTGTCCTGTATGATTGAACCGAGATATTTGAAACAATCCCTCTTTGGTACCACTTCAGTACCAATCTTAATCTCCATATCCGAGGCAACCCCATCTCTTGTAAATTTGCATTCCAAGTACTCGGTCTTTGTCCGACTTAACTTAAATCCCTTTGACTCTAGTGTATCCCGCCAAAGTTCTAGTTTGGCATTAACACCTTCTCTAGTCTCGTCTATCAAAACAATGTCGTCGGCAAACAACATACACCAAGGCACATCCCCCTGAATAGTCTTAGTGAGCTCATCCATAACGGTTGCGCATAAAAAGGGACTCAACGATGACCCCTGATGTAACCCAATATCTATAGAAAATTGCTCAGTTTCCCCTCCTGTAGTCCTGACCCTAGTCCTCACTCCTTCATACATATCCTTAATAACTCGAATATAGGCGACTGGAACCCCCTTGGATTCCAAGCACCTCCACATAACTTCTCGGGGTACCCTGTCATAAGCCTTCTCCAAATCAATGAAAACCATGTGCAAGTCCCTTTGTCTATCTCTGTAGTACTCCATAGAACGTCTAATCAGATGAATCGCTTCTATTGTTGACCTCCCTAGCATGAAACCGAATTGGTTCTCCGAGATAAGAGTACTCTTCCTTAGTCTCCTCTCAATCACTCTCTCCCATAGCTTCATGGTGTGACTGAGTAGCTTAATACCTCTATAGTTGTTGCAGCTTTGAATATCTCCTTTGTTCTTGTATAGAGGAATCAATGTGCGGAGCCGCCACTCCTCCGGCATCCTTGCCGATTTGAGGATCATGTTGAAAAGCCTAACTAACCACAATAAACCTTCTTCCCCCAAACTCTTCCATACCTCTATGGGTATCTCATCTGGTCCTACTGCCTTTCCACTCTTCATCGTCCTCATGGCCCCTTTGATTTCTTCCTTCGTAACACGACGACAAAAGCTGTAGTTACAGTGTTGCTTGGATGTGCTAAGATCTCCCAACGAAATGTCTACGTCCCCAACATTGTTAAAAAGCTCATCGAAATACCCATGCCACCTCCTCTTGATGTTCGCTTCGTCCACAAGAACTCGTCCCGCCTCATCCTTAATACAACGAACTTGATCCAGGTCTCTATTCTTCCTCTCCCTAGCTCTCGCCAACCTGTAAACGTCCTGTTCTCCCTCCTTAGTGGCCAATTTTTGGTACAAGCTCTCATAGGCTTTACTTTTGGCTTCTGCTACTGATTTCTTTGCCTCCTTCTTTGCCGTTCTGTAGACTTCTCGCTTCTCCACCCTTTCCTCATCTATAGTGCTATCCATTAGAGCTTTATAGGCAACCTTCTTAGCCTTCACCCTGTTTTGAATGTCCTCACTCCACCACCAGGATTCCTTCTTGCTACTTCCTATCCCTCTTGCAACTCCTAAGGTCTCCTTTGCCGCATTTCTAATGAGATCCGCCACCCTTGTCCACATTTGACTCGCATTTCCTTCTCTTTTCCAGATGCTATCCGACTCAACCTTGGCCTTAAATTGACCCCCCAAAGTTCCTCTAAGATTCCACCACTTGATTTTGGTACAAATTATCTTGCGAGTAACTCAGCCACTAACAATGGGATATTAGAATTTGGATTGTAAATATTCCCACATCATGGCAAGGCTCAAAAAGTTGAACTAATGTGTTGTCTAATAACTGTTTGTTGCAATTCTCACAATCATACTTTTAAACTATTAATAGCTAATTTGTTAGTGAAATAGCTAATTCATATTTGAATGTTTCTATGTTAAAGCATCCTTTAGAGTGGCTTTCGATTCTTCTGTGAAAGTATTATTGATGTTTTTCTTAGATTGCCTTCATCTATAAAGGCTGTAAAGAAGCTTAATGCTGTTAGGGAATAAATTGCGACACAGTGCAAAGTTAGTGTTACAGGTGGCTAGGAGGCTTGAGAGGAGATTTTTTTGTGTGTAAGTTCGGGTGATAACCAGGTTCATTTGGTTGCATGGTATTGGGGTGTTTAAGCCTAAGACTTTGGGAGGGTTGGGCTTAGCAACTGGCTGTCCAAGAACATTGCTCCTGGTGGTGAGTGGTTATCGCAGTTCCATTTGGATCAGTCTCTCTTTGGCTCAGGGTTATTTGGAGCAAGTATGGTCTCCATCAAGGATGTTTATGCAAGTGATGTTACCTTTGCTAGTCCTTGGAAAGTTTATTTTCCAGATTTATGACACCTTCTCCTTTGGTCCAACTTCCAACTTAATGTTAGCCTTGAAGATAGGGTCCTAATTGGGACGATGGTTGGAGGGGTGATATTTCTTTTTCTTCATTTTTTACACGTCATTGGAGTCTGTCTTGGTACCATGATATGCCTCTCTCTTTTTTATTTTTTTTGTGGCATGTTGCTCTCGTGGAATCACTGGCATGTTGCTCTCGTGGAATCACCATTTCATGAGGAGCTTTGAAGGTAAGGAACTTGACAAGCTGTCTAGTTTGCTAATTTTGCTTGATGCTGTCAAACACATTATACATGGGGTCTCTTGTAGCTCTCTCGTTTGGGGTGCAAAGGTTCTCTTGAAGGTCCGTGCTTTCTTTTGTACTGTTGTGCTTTTTTTTTTTTTAAGGGTTTGTACTGTGGTGCTTGAAAGAGTTAACATAAACAAACTGCGGCGTAGAGGAAGCCACATACATGATTTCGTTGGTTTGTACAGTTTGTTTTTGAGGTTGGGAGACAAAATGAATGACTTGTTCTTGTATTGTCTATTTGTTTGGAATGTGGATACAGCTGTTTAGACTATTTTTGGATCGATGGATCCAACCCTTTTGTCGGTAGTGTTCCAGGTTGAATATTGGGGTTTTAGGCCTAAGGAGGGTAAGAGTTTTAGACGTCGTGGGGCTGTGGTTCATACAGAGAGGACCTATTGCATTTTTCGGAGTCATTGTCTCTAAAAGATTTGGTGTGGGATGAATTGGTGTCATTTTCCATCACTTTGGGTTTTTGCTCATAGGACTTCTTCTGGGGTGTTCGATATTCAGAGACAGGGGAGGGCTCTTTTGGCTAGGAATTTTTTTTTATTGAGATCTTTTCCTCCCTCTCTTAATTTTTAATTTTGTTTCTTCATTTATACGATCTTCCCATATTGGCTAAATACCACTCATATCGTCCGTTTTTCACTATGTATCGGCCATAATTTCTGCTCATCTGCTTTGTGTTTTACAGAGTGACTTTGACTGGGAAATCTTCACTTTTGCTTAATGCTACTGTGTTATTAAGTTTTTTCTTCCTTTGCTACAGATGGAGATTGAGCCATGTCTAGCTATTGATTTCAATATCAAAGATATCCTTATAAGTGGATAATTATGTGGATATGTGAACTGACGGTTATGTTACCCTATCAGTTTTCTGTCTCTGTGCAAGCTCATAGGTACTAGCCTACTACACAAGGAAAAAAGAAAAATAAAAGGTTCAGCTCTTTGACCACCCGTTTAGATGGTAGGAGAAAAATCTAATAATTCCTTTGTAGAATTTTCCTTTCTCTCTTTCCTTCCCTTTCTTTTGAGAGGAGGGGACAGATTGATGTCCTTAAGTTTACTTTGCTTCTGCCATATCCTTGTTGATGCTCTGGATTTTCTATGACTCTGAGCATGGGGTAGCCATGTGGGAGTTTCTGGTTAGGAGTTTGAATCTTGTTCATCTGGTGCTCAGAAACACTTCTCCAATGTAGATCATTTTTACATTTCAAGTTTGATTTCCTTGGCTGGAGTATTTCAAAGTAGGTCTGCCTTGGTAGCAAATGTTGGAATGCTCAGTTGTCGTCAATCTAATAAGAAATTTATTTATTGAAAAGAATATGTAATAATTTCAAACTAAGAGGGCAAGTAGTCCTCAAAAGCGTATGTAATTACACATCACTCCAATGACATTGGGCGTCAGCAAGGGGCACACCCTTAAAAGCGCCCACAGCTTTGGCCCATAAAGAAGCCAAGTACACCTCCCAATCTCAAAGAAACTCGAGAGGCTTGGAGATCCCTCTCATCCCTGGAAAGACTTGTGCGTTCCGTTCCCACCAAATACAATCGAAACTAGCTGAGAAGGCACACTGCCGCGACACCTACACCTTTCTCTCCTTGTCCCCTCATACACTAGACAGTCGAGTCTCCAATTGCTACATGACAGACTAATAGTGTGAGGGAAAACAAAACACAATCCCCCCCCCCCAACCAAGAAGCCTCCCCCACAAAGTCCGTGCAAAATCAAGATACAAGAACTGATGCAACACATATCACTAGCACGGTGACAAAGCACACACACATCCAGGGATATAGTTAAAAGGTCTTCTCCACTGCACCAGATCATGACTGTTCACCTTACCCATTGTCAGGGTCCAATAAAAGCATGCACCTTGAGGGAGCATTAGACCTTTATAATTAAATTGGTCAATGAAAAAGGAGGCATTATCCTATTCCTCTATACTCCATAGGACCATAACTAACAAACCGCCTAATTCCCTTAGAATAAGTAAGACCATAAGTACAAGAAGAAAGATATTATCAGTCTTTACCTTTTTCTTTGTAGCACTTAACAATCATACAGATTCCTAAAAAAGTAAATTGGGAGAAACACATACCAGAAGAAACAGTTCATTGGAAATGGCAGATGGCTGTGTCTAGGCTGTTTGATGAACGTCCCATATGGCCAAGAAGCTCCATATCTGAACGCTTGAGTAAAATAGGCCTCAAATGTGGAGACCATATGCTTAAGAGGTATCTTTCATGGCTTTTATCAAGCTACTATACGACTGTTTTTATCCTATAACTGTTTATTACCTACAATTTTGTCTTTTTTTTAGATAAAGAGATTTTATTAAATCCAAAAAGTATTACACCATAACAGGACAAGAAATCCTCACAAAGAGAAATTTAATTACAAGCCCCCTATAAGGGGCACCCCTTTAAAGGCCCCAGTTGCTTTGACCTGAAGGGATGCCTAAGATTTTGTCTGACGCATCTATTATTCTGTTCCAAGTACAGGCTTCTTTTTCGAACTGCATACTACTTCGGGAGTGGACCGTTTCATAGATTCTGGATCAGAAAGGGATATGATCCTCGTAAAGACCCTGAATCTCGCTTGTAAGAATTTATTGCATGCTTTCTGCTTGTTGCTACATTAGTTTCTCAACTCCTTTTGAAGCATTAAAAAGCAATTAAGGTTTATTTGGCCTAGCTTCGCAACCAGTTTCTGTTTCAGAACAGGAATTTCCCAATAACTGTTTGTAGAAATTTTCTTGATGTGTTTGCAGAAGTTGTGATGTGTTTGATGACTCCATTATAGAGTTTTTTCGAGTCATTGAGGTTGTTTGACATATGTTTGGTAGAATTTCTCATCACAAACAATTTCTAAACCCACAAATGCACGCGCACGCATGGAGGAGATCCTGGGGATGAAAGTGTCGAGTCGAGTTCTTTCCCGACCTTAGGCTGATCTGTCTCATCTTCCTCCGAATCTGAAGGATGACGATCACTTCCCTAAACCTTGCTGCATTGCTTCTGGCTCGAGCTGCATCCTTAGCTTCAGCCCTTGCCTCGTGCTCGATCATTCTCTTGTACATATCCTCCACTGACATCATCCCATTTGGCCAACCTGGTCCATCGTATAACGTCTTTTTGTCGATGTAGAAGGTTATGTAGGGGAATTGGAGGGATGGCATTGGTTTCGCTTGCTTTAGTTGACTCACCTCACGGTTCGCCATCACAGCCGCATATTGAGCATTCAGGCAAGCCTAAGGGATTGTTCAGAGCGGTTAGACTGAGCCCAAGGGGTTGTAGGCCACCTCCACTAGGTGTTCGGAATGGTAAGTAAGACTGAGCCCAAGGGTGTAGGTCAGCTCCACTAGGTGTTTGGAGCGGTAAGACTGAGTCCAAGGGGTTGTAGGCCACCTCCACTAGGTAGTCTAAGCGGGGGAGGGGATCTTTGGAGCAAATTAAAGGATCTTCTCACACAAGGCAGTTGCATACCCCTTCACGAGTTCCTTCAAGTCACATTGTCAGGCTCCGTTGGTTGTGGCTTGCACCCAACCGTTTCTGGGGTTTCCTTGCCATCAGAGGAGGAGGGCGCATCATGGCGTTGAGTCAAAGGCTCTTGATATCTAGCGTCCAACCCTCTGCCTGAGCCCCTTCTCTCTTCCTTGACCTTGTGAACTGTGCCGAATACTCAGCCTTGGACAACCTTCTCTGTTTGGGAGCTTCGGGTGAAGCGCTGCCCTTTTAATGCCTTGTTGGGGATCTGCCCATGTTGTTCTTCTCTCGTAGTTCCTGACATCTTCATAGGAGTATTGTGGATAGATGTCGTCTGTCCTTGAGCAGGTTGGAGTGTTGGATCCACTTGTCATCAGGCACTACATGTAGCACTAACACAAAGAAACTGCTTTGCTTTTCTGCAACAAATGTAGGTCGTCTGCTACATGCCTGTTGCTATCCGGCATGTTGGACCACCTGTCACATCCATTGAAGTCCATGCTTGGATGGGCTCCCTGCACTCTATGTTACATGGGCACTTATAATGCCCGTGTTGAATGGGAACTTTGGCTAGGTTGTATGGATTGTAGGGGACCAGGTTTCAGTTTTCCTGTTGCACCTTTTTCTTTTTGTTTTTTCTGGATGATCTGTCCTCTTTTAAGAACGTGTTGACCATGCTCCAGAGGTTTGAGTTGATTTCGACAGCCTTAAGATCCCTTGGTAACTTGGTGTCTATGAGCACTGTCTTGAGTAGGAAATGGTTGTCGTGTTATCCCTTGGATTTAGAATCTTGTTGGCTCAAGGTTAATAGGAGCAAGTGTAATCTTCACCAAAACCATTGGGATGCTTATGCTGGAAGATGTGTTACCTTTGCCAGCCCTTGGAAGTTTATCTCACCCGGTATATTGCTCTTTTCTTCTGTTGGTCGAGTTCAAAGTTGGGGCTTGAGGATGAGGATAGGATCTTATTGTGGAAAGATCTTTAGAAGGGAGATACTCCTTTTTTAGCACTTTCTCAAGGTTTTATACCATTTCTTCTAAACATAACATGTCTATCTCCAACTTCTCCCCACAATTGTAGCTTCTTTTTCATTAGTTACATAACTACTTCCCTATCAAAAAACCAAAAAAAATTCCCACTTCTGTTCTTTTTTTTGGAATCTATGTTTCTAGAATTTTAGATCATGAGACACATTGATTGGTGGGCTGGCCCTTACCTACTAGATATACTACTTACCTATTGTTGTGACTCAGATAGTAGGGTGGGATCTTTGAAAGAACCTTACCCCTTGGTAGCCTACTATGGGCTTGTTCGGGATTTACTCACCATAAAGAGTTTGACATCTGTTCTCCAATTCAAATAGAGCGAAAAAGATTCACTACTCTTTGGCTTTAGAATATAATAGATCTAAATCAAAAAGGCTCATCAAAGTTTTTTGCACTTCTTATTTATTGCGAAGTTGCAGATGATTGTCACGCATCGGATCAAGGGTCAAATGCAAACAGCCCATCTGTTTTCACAGGGAATGAGGCTGGGTAGAACTAACCTCTTACCGTGGAAACCTCTTTGGGGGCACTAGGCAATGGCTATGTTGATGTTTAGTGGTTTGCAGAGTTCTCCTTCATTCTTCAGAGAAAGCTACTCTCATTAAGATTCTCCTTCATTTCTGAGAGTAACTCTATCTGCAAGAGGATAAGACATTCTTGAACTTATCAGTGTCAGCCACCAAGAAAAACATTGTACCATCGGCGAACTAAAGGTGTGAGACATGCACCCATTCCTTGCCCACCATGAAGCTCTCAATCATCCCCACTTCCATGCCCCGCTTAAGCACAGTGACCAAAAGAGTGAATAAGAATGGAAGGAGGTCTCCTTGCGTCAGCCCACTAGACGAAGTAAATCAATCCCTAAGTGCCTCAAGGACCAGTAAAAAGAGGTATGCGTTTGAAAAGCACCCCATTATCCACCACGGCCACCGTTCCCCTGAAGATTTTTTTTTCCTACACCATGTCATCACCCTATCATATGCCTTCAGAATCCAACCTCAGTGCCATCCTCTCTATCCCCTTACGCCTCACTTTTGGCACCACCTTTATTCGCCACAAGACGACCCCCAAAACAAAAGCATTCTGTGAGTGGGAGATTTAAAATGGCTGATCCTTCCCCAGTCTTTTAGAAAAGACCTTGATGATGATCTTATAAGCATTAAGCACTAGTCACTAGGCTGATAGGTCAAGAAAAGGGTGTAGCATAAGAGATAACAGACGAGCATGAAGAGAAAGAAGGGAACAAAAAGATTTAGTGACTTTTTAAATGTTTGTTTGTATGCCAATCTGTGCCATTTTGTATGCCTTGACGTGGAGCAGGTCGGATTTTGACCCACTACTTTGTCTGTTTTTGGGTTGAGATTCTTTGTTCTAAACCCAAAAATTTCCTTTTTTTTATATTTTATTTTTAAAGTTGGGTAATTTTGTGGCTCAAATATGTATTTGCAGGTGCTGCTTTTCTCGCCATGTCTGTTTGCTTGCCTATATCCTGTGTTTGGGATTAACTGTGTCTTAATTTTTGTTGGCTGAAACTTATTTTTGTTGTTTTTCCAAATGCATATGGCCTTGACTCACGTAATTTAACTTTTAACAGATACCAAAGAATTGATTTTCGGGTGCCCCCACCACTGAGAGGTTATTGTGATGCAGGCAGTGGGTAAGTGATCCTTATACCTGCTCTGTTGATTACAAATGTTGGATTTTACTTTCATCATAATGTATAAGACGGTCTTTTCATAACTTTTGGTGAGACGGATGTTACATTTTAGTGAAACAAGGGTCACTATTTATTATAAGTGGCCCCTACGTGTCTAAATAGTGACCCCATTTTATTATGAGTTGGTCTTACACAAGACTTGCTAAACTTTCAATATGTTCTTTTATTGAAATGCTATTTTATATTTTAATGACCTAATTGGTGATAATAATAGTCTGCAACTCTGCATAGATAATCAGTTGTTTTTCTTTTGCGGTCTTTTGGGTGCATGGACATGTATCAATCCAACCAAGAGAGAATGATTCTACCTTGTATATAGCCCATTGAAGTACCTTCACCTGAAGATGTCAAACCACAATGGAACTGTTCATTTTATTCAGAAAGAATGGTCTTAATTAGAGTTGTGTCATAAGTTCATAACTAAACTCTCCTTGATGACTTTCCTGCGTGGATGCTTGTATGATCCATAATAATGTCAAAGCACAATGGAACTCTTCATCCTTTTCTGAAAGAGTGGTCGTATTAAAGATGCAAAACAAAAATATTCTCAATAAGCTCTCCTTGACGATTTTCCTGCCTGGCAATAAAAACAAATTGTTTTATAATTCTCATGGTCAAACATGAATACATAATATATCGGTTTTACACAGTGTGGGAATTTCCACTGCCATTGATGTTTTAGTAATAGTGTATTAAAAAAACCCCGAATGACCAGATTCGTATTTTAAAGAAGTGGTCCAAATCACCTTGGTATTTTAAACTTTTCCGGCAACAAATAGGCATATTAAAAAAACATTATGGACATGTAAATCCTTTAAGCTTGTTGGCGGGAGAATCTTTATTAAAATATTATTTTTGAATTTATTTTCCCCGTTTTGATCCTTTTTACGATTAATTGTTTTCCTCTAATTTCTTCATTATGTCCTATTTTTTCCCATTTAGTTTCGTGTCTGAATTCGCCTGTATGTATTAAGTCCCAATCTTTTTCTCCTTCGTTGCATCAAGTCCCTGCTGCTATGTTTCTGAAATCACAGCCACCGGCATCATTTGCCGGACACCTGATTACTAAAATCCTAATTTTGGTAGCTATTAGATAGTTGAAGTAAAGAGTTGAGCTAATTCATTCGATGGAGTAACTGAAGAGGCTTTAACTTCAAACCCATGTTATCAAGAATATCCTCCCAATCTCTTTGAAATTCTACACAAATTTCTTCTCCATGTGTGGCAGATTCTCATCCCAATGTCATTATAACAAACAAGACAAACTACTTATCAATGATTACTGGACAGCCCACTCCCCCCCCCCCCCATTTCCCCTCCTCTTGTCTTCTCCATCCCTGCAACACACCATCATCAATGAAGCTTCAACAATGGAAGGTCAAATTGTTTTATAGCTTCCAGCAATCAAAGTAAATCAAAATTATACTTTAGTCAGGCCCATCAAATTTGGGGTTCAACAAACCCCAAATTGTTCTCCTAGAGTTTCGGTGGTTTGTTTTTGCTTTCTTTTTCAATTTTTGGTTGTCACTTGAATTTTCGCTTTCCGACGACAATGGAGTGTGCAGTGCTGGTCTATGGGAGAGTGTTGTGTTGTTTGGGTGCGCCATAAAATTGTCTAGATTTGCTTTAATCACAGTTGACCGTTACCTATCCGATTTCAACGTTGCTTTTGTAACCGGGCAAATAGAGAAGAGAGAGAATGGGGACTAAAGAAAATAAAATGGGCAAAAATAAGGGAGAAATAAGACAGAAAATAAAATGGAAAAAAAATGAAGAAAATATTTTTTTATTAAATGTTCATAGTGTTTTTTTAATATGCCTATTTATCGTGGGAAAAGTTTAGAATACCAAATTGGTTTGGACCCCTTATTTAAAATACTAATCTGGTTATTCGGGGATTAACAATCATTATTGCATCCATTTCGTGATATGGTTTGTTCCGATTCCAGCCTTTCAGAAGATTACTGGTGATTTGAGAAATTGAAGGCTTATAACAATTAATTGTTATTTGGTTTTAGATAATTGTTAAATGTCTACAGAAGAAAGTCTTGGTTTGACACCCTTCTTCTCTTTTGCTGTCTTGTTGCATGTGCAATATAAAAATGATTCAGTCCTTTTCAAGACGAGGCCTCTAAAGCCATCCTCTGTAAACTCATGTTCCGGTATAGTATGAGGTCAAATCACCACGTTTTGTTTGTCTGTGCTGCTGCATGGAGTGGATAAGTATTGACAGGGATCTAATCCTTTGGAATTTTGTCTCTTGCTTCTGTGTCAATTGAAGCTTTGACAGAGCTTAGGAGAGGAGAACAGCCTACCTGTTCCTCCTGGCTTTGTCTGCAGCTCTTCTGTTCCTCCTCTTTCTCTGGCATACTATACTTTTGGTAACCAGTCAAAGATTACATTTTGTACTTTTGGGGCCTGAAAAGGCACTGTCAAAAGCAGGACTTGCTGTTTTTACCTTGAGCCTCTGAAAATCCCTTTACTAACTCCACAAAGTTGTATAGATGGATATGACGTGCTATAACCTAGGATAATACCTTAACTAAGATGGATATGAGGTTGCACAACATGGTTGACTTGTGCTTAAAATCTATTGGTATTGACCCCAGAATGTGCTCTTATTAGCTTTATAACTCAACCTCCTGGGCCCTAGCTGCTGAAAGAGGAGAAGAAATGCCGCTTTGTTTGGGTTTACTTTGTGTGGGGGGGGGGGGGGATGTCATTGTTAAGATTCTTGTAGTGAATATCAATGTGTCGACTTCAGGAGCAGCATGGGTGTTTCAGAGTTATATTTCTTGTACAGGATAACATATATATATATATATATATATATATATATATATATATATATATATATATATATATATGTATATTATACGGTCCCGTTAACGAGTTATCCGGGTAACTTGTTAAGAGGGATATTTTTGATATTTTATACTTAACTTTGTCATTAACTACATTAAAAACTTAACCGAAACAATAATTAGTGCCCCACTTACCACTAGATAATTAATGCCCCAATTCCCCCTACCAGTCAAAACAGAAACACCCCCCTCCCCCCACCATTTAACCTTCTGTAGTTCTATCTCCCTCCTCCCATGGCTTCCCATATCTTCCTCCCTCTTCAACTTAACATACTTTCATGGAATTCCATAGATTTGTTTTGCATCAAACGCACAAATTCAATCTGTTAACCATTGCCCCAAATTCAATTTGTTTCGAATTTGATTATGTGCCTGTCGATTCGATCTTTCAGTGACGAAATGTCTCCATGGCCATTAAGATCGCCATCATGGCATCATCCCCTCTGCGTCTATCTTGATGGGACCTCTGCTCGCCGGTGACCTCCAACACCACCGTCAACACATCGCCCCATGAAATTCGTCGTCTTGCTAGTAGGTTCGCCGGTGACCTCTTTTTCTCTCTCCTCGCATAGATCTGCTACTCCCACCACCCAGCCCATGGCCACGGTGGCCTCCACCGCCACACCCTCCCTTAGTCCCTCACACAAAGATCACCAATATGCAAACAATAAATCGAAAATGAAAGCACAAGATAATTGGTATCAATTTTGGGGCACTGGTTAACCATAGCACCCATGGAAGCATTTTAACTCATTTTGCTGATTATATATACTTACAATTGAAGAAAAAAATTTCTATCAAAATTCCATGTGAGAAACTAAGAAGGTTGCAGTAGGCAATGGAGGACAAAGACAAAAGTAAATGGTGGTGGGGGGGTTGGTTGACCGAAGGTGTATTGGGAAAATGCCCAATTAGTTAATACTGTAATTGTTGTTTGTTTGGTTTTTAGCATAGTGTTAATGAGAGATTAGATAAAATATCAAAAATATCCCTCTTAACAAGTTACCCGGGTAACTCGTTAACGGGACCGAATATATATATATATATATATATATATATATATATATATATATATATATATATATATATATATATATATATATATATATATATATATATATATATATATATATATATTGGATAAATTTTGATAATTGCAAAGCTGCCTTTTCTATGATAGTTTGCTTGCAGTTTGAGGCATAATTCCTTTTACTTCTTGTAACAAGTATTTGATTTGCGTTTCACTTGATGTATAGGTTTGCTCTCTGCTGGCTTTGTATGTTTTGTTTGATACCAACTTTCAATTGTTCTCTCACTTGTTGAATCTCTGATATAGTGAACACTTATCTTACAGAATGAAGCACAAGTGGGAGGATATATGCACATTTCGGGTTTTTCCTTACAAATGTCAGACATATTTGCAACTTTTTGAACTTGCTGATGATTACATTCAGCAAGAGATCCGAAACCCTCCTAACCTAAGTGCTTGCTCTGTAAGTTCCTTGTCATATTCTTTTGCCAATAGCTTTCTCAATGATGACATTAATTTCCAGTTCACCATTTCAACTGTCAGAAACTCAGAATTAGCTACATATGAATCGCTTTATTCCCGTAATCTTTTGCTTCACGAATGATGCCTTTTGTTCGGTAGTATCATAGTCTTTCAATGTTCGGTTGTTTATAATAGCTAGTTTAAAAGGTGAAGCATATGAAGGACAATAACGTACCTATAAATAAATTATTATTATTATAGGTTTATCTATTAGACTCCATCTCTGCTTTAAATTCATTCTAAATTTGTTATACTTCATACCTCTTGGGCTGTATTTGTATCTCGTATATTCATTCAGATTTTGTTCATTGTTTTTTTTAGTTCCCTCTTGTTCGCAAATTTTTTTGAATGTTTGATGAAACTTAGCTAGCAAAATATACAGTTACATAGAATTTCAGAGTGGCTTTTACACAACAAACTCAGCTGCGACTGCTCGCTACTAAGGCCTTGACTCCTGGATTTGTTACTCAATTTCATGTGTCAAAACTTGAAATTTTTTAGCTTTAGTAAGGCTTTAGAACCTGTTGTTTTTTTGGATGTCCTGGTTATGGAACTTAATGCTGTTCCTGTATGTTATTATTGCTCCACCACATGCTGTAAGACGTACTAAAATTTGACTGAATGACACATGCAACTTATAAGTCATAGCACATGAACTCTTTTTTTTTTTAATGGCTCATTCGACCGAGTCCGACTCCCTTTTGCAAACGTTGTAACAAGACATGATCATAGGTACAGTACTAGTATGATAAATCTCTAATAATCAGTATGCTTACAACAAACGTTTGTAAACACTCAATTTCTGCTTTATAATATTAAAGCTTTGACAGTGCCATGTATGTCCAATTTGTATTCTAACCCTGTCTCATTTACATTATGTGTGTTCTATCAGTTTTAAATTTCAATGATTTGTAGTGTTCCACAGGGTGGTTCACGTCATACGCCCTTGATAGTTTAAGATTACGTGTAGCAGTGAGGTTTCTGTCAATTTATCCTCAAGATGGAGCCGAAAGTGTGCTAAAGTCTGTTTCTGAAAGATTTGAAAAGTCGAAAAAGATGCGTTTTCAAGTACCAAACCTCAGGCCCGGGGATGAGGGTGAATCACAAGTTAATCAAGGTTTGAAATATTGTTTACGTTTCTTTCGTTAGCTCTATTGAATATTCTAGAAAGCTTTTTGAAGCATGTAGCTTGCTGTACAAGACAAAAAAGAAACTATATAGATAGCATGTACATAGACATATCCTGCCAAGGGTGGGGTCTGGGGAGGTCAAGAATCCGGATGTTCACAACCTTACCCTGATCTAGTCACCGAGTTGTTAGGTTTTAGTGCATCTCAACTGTTTTTTTTTTGTAGGCACTGCTATTTGTTCTTTTATCAGTTAGTGACAAATTTTTGCAATCCAGAGCTGACAATTGAGGAAGATAAAGCTGAGGAGGAGGAGGATGAAGAAAATGACATCGAGGATGAAGAAGTTGAAGAGGAATTGGACGTAGATGATCCTATTTACCTGGTGAGAATTGAGATCTGTTGTGCAACTTAAATTTCCCTTTATAGCTGGCCTGGCCGTTGTTGGCTAGATGGTGTTATTCAACTATCTCCTGTTTCCCCTCCACTTTCTGATATACTTATGTCACATGATTTTCTGATGGCGTGTAAATTTTGTGCATGTTTTTAGGGTGGAGAGGATGCTGACTTTACCCTGCAATCCGATTCCTGTATCCTCAATGGTCAATGCTGTGTGAACTTGCAACTTCCTTGTGTCTTCTACTGTCAAAACAAAGTGGGGGGGGGGGGGGCATCCATTCAAGAATAAAGTTATGCCAAATATTGATTCTCACTTGTCTTAAAAGCTATTTTCACACTGCTTATAAAGGAATCAGATTATAAGAAACAACCTCACTACCAGTTAGGGGTAAAGCTTCGTACATTTGGACCCCTCCCCCACCCCGGGCAATAACTGGGTTTTTTTTTTTTGCTACAAGGACGCATGCAATAGCCCGCAAACCACACGCGCCGGGCAAGCCAGCCCATCTTTGATGGACCGATGGGCTCAAGTAGAGGAGGCGTCCCTCCCTACAAAGAAAGGTAGAGGAGATGTTATTATTCTCCCTACATGAGGATTTGAACCCCTGACCACTGGGTTGTGAGGGTGGAGCACTTACCACTTGAGCTCCCACCTCATCCTCATAACTGGGTTAGAACTGTGCAACTGTACTGTTTATCTATTTTTGGGCAAGGAAAAACATGGGCATCAAGGCATCCACTAGCTCAGTAGGCAGATCACAGAAGCCCAAAGCCCATCTATGCTTGATGATGGTAGCGTAATGAAGACGCAAATCCTTCTTGTTTTGTTTCTTCCAGTCGTCATCTTTAATACTACTAGATGTTTTCCTATACATGCTTCAGATTTAGGCAAAGAGAACATCTCAAGAAACTACCTGCAAGAACTGTTTGAAAGTTTTCCATCAACAGAAGCCACTGGCAGACAGCTGCATGGTGCAGATAGCGATGGAGAATATCAGATCTATGAACAAGACAGTGATGGCAACTACTCAGACGACAATCACTACTGAAGGTCAGAAGATTTTGAAATTCTCTTGAAGGTTTGTCATGCTTCCCAATGTAATTTAAAGTGTTTCCGCCTATAATTCACCCTAATGGCCATAACAGGGTTTGCCTTTACACAACTCTCCTTTGTACAAGTCAGGACTCAGGAGAGAATAGGACAGCTGCTGCTTATGAATTCAATCATTCTTCACCATAAACCTAACATTGACATGACACCAGAGGGTTTGGAAATTCTGTTGCTCATTTATAGTCAGTCTCTGAGAAGTTTTGTTTCCTGTGTACAGATTTGTAGCTAGAGTAGTAGATTCTGACGACAAGAACTCCAAAGGCACACTGACAAGAAGTAGATCGGAACTGGAGAAAAAAATGGAGCACTAAACCTAGGATACTATAATGGTGCAAATGCTGTACTGTAGTGTTATTTCTGTTGCCGGCTGGCTCAAGACAGGGATCAGCTGTATTTTTTTTTACCCCCTAGCCTACCCCTCCACAGATGAACGTCAGCCTGGTTACTAATTCGCCTTGGAGATGGAGCAACTTTAGATGCTTTGGCCAGTCGTTCCACCCTTTGAGGTGCCTACAAGCCAGCACAGGGAAATAGTCATTTGTGGCCGATGATGGATATCCCTGATGTGAACCAAGGGAAAAAAAAGAAGAAAACTGATCCTCTTTTGTGTGTATTGGGGGTACTAATTTGTGGATGATTATTATACGGCTGTGTACGCAACTTAGAGCAAAATTGCCATTTTATTGGCATTTGGTGCAATTGTGCAAACTACTGATGGAGCTTACTTTTCACTATTTGGACTCCTAAAACAAATCCAAAAAGAAAATGAACACTATTTGAATTTGCACTTCTAGTTTGGATTTGAATTTGCACTTCTAGTTTGGATTTGAATTTGCCTATTTGTCCAAAACCCAAACGAAGAATGAGTTCCATATATTTGTGGAATGTCGATTAAATCCATGTATAAGTCAATAAGTGAGCAAGCTGCTAGTCTATAAACTTTAAACAAAATAAACTTGGATGATTGCTCGTATTCCAATCATGGTTTTCCTCCAATCCACATGTTTGAACACCATTGTTGTGGATATCACCTTTCAGATCTTAACAAACTGAAAAGAAAAAATATGCAACGATTACAACTAGCATTCAAATTTTATGTTTCCCTATAAATATTAAGTGGGTACATGAGTCTAAGAAATCGTTCGGAGTGGTTTTTAATTTTTAGTTTGTGTTCTTTTTTTTGAAAGAAATTAATTTGGAATTGATTTTTTTTCCCCAACATTTTTTGTAAACTGACAAAGCGACAACAAAGACTCAAAAATTGTGGTTTCTAATATTTTTTTTAGAAATCAAATAAAATTAAAAACTCATAATTAAAAATCACCCAAATGGTTGAAAAAGTGTAACCATTGGTTTTTAATTGTCTGTTGTCAATTTAAAAAAGAAAGTGGAAACTATAAGGAAAAAACAAAGAAATAATCTTAAATAAATTTCTATAAAGATTAAAATATTTCAAAATTAAACACTTCTAACTCGCAAAGATCCGAAGTTATTTTGGTTGGATTCAAACTAACATCCATATTGCATATTTGATTGAGATTATATCCTAAAAATTACTATTTTATCTGGCTCAAAGTACAATTTCTTGCCACTAATTTTACCCCTATACATATAGAAGTCAAGGACATGTGTGCCTCTACCTTTAGGTGTCAATGTTAGTATAGGAAGTTTAAAAGACAACTTTGTTATGACAACATCGGAGTTCAACACAAAATCAAGTTGCTCGAGCTTGAACTAAGTTTCATATATTAAGGTTGACGAGTAACTGTCATACTTGAAGTTAGAAGGATTTCTGATCCAAGAGGCCAAGGTGGTGTATGAAGGGGAATAATGCTTTAACTTGCCTGTTCTCTGAAAAAGCTTTCATTTGCACCCTAGCAGAAAGCCAAACTCCCGCCCACACACACACCAACCCCTCTCACTCTTGTGCGTGCGCGCACACACACATGCAAAGAAAACCTTGGGTTCTATACTTCTTCATGTTCAGATGCACATGAGGTACTATATTTTTGTGGAGACCTGGATAAATTCAAATATGGAGATTTTGGCAATATACAATTCCCAAAAATTAACAAATGATTTCTTTGCAAAAGAAACAACAATGGATAACAGCTTTCCTAATATATAGACAAGGAGCAAATGGGCTCCTCAATGTAACAACCTCCCAAACAAGATTTGACTAACCAGACTTTGTGGTTACCTACTCTACAAATCAATGTTAAGCAACCTCCCTGTTCCCATAATTCAACTTCCAATTGAGAGACGCGTGACCAAGCTTTTGCATTTGACAGATCTCTTCCCACCTCCAAAATAATGTATAGACAAACACAAGAATTATATGTTCCTTTTTGCTTTTTCAGTCAAGGTAGAAGAGAGTTACGATCTTCCGGAAGTTTTTTGCTTCTTGACATGTTTCCATGAGTAGTTTGCTGTCATGGAATGCAAAACAAATCACCTGCTGTACTTGTGAAATGATATCCATGTTGCATAGCCTGCATATGGAAGAAAGTAAATATGACAGGAAGTCATAATCATTAGCAGGGTCTATGTTACTCAGACAGCTGCGAATTTCTGACATGGGTATGTGCCCAGTGCCCAGGTTCACTTGGACATTTACTAAAATTTCTTTTGGCCTATAAAAGATGTACAAACCCATGTCTGAGAGTTAAATCCTCCAACATGGGTACTTGAGGTCTAGAAAGCGTAGCTAAATATCTTTCTGGATGCAGGGAACCAAACTATACATACGATATCATCAAAAGGAACTAAAACTGAAACTAATCAAGTTCAGTTAACTGGACATGATGGAGACTCTGGAGAGAATGTTAACTTAAAATCAAATGTCTCATCTTATTGTCCTCGACTTCCAATTGCTGAGTAGCAGGCCCGATGTTTTACCAATACAGGATCTAAAATGAACAGGCCCTCTGCTCACAAGGGTAAGCTTTTCTACGTCTGACTACCATACCCTAGCATAAGCGAAGTATATGGAAGGTGCTGCGTTGACCAAACAATATTTTATGCTGGAAAAGAATGAAGTACAAGGAAAACAATGGTTTCATTAGTCATGAAAATTTTGGTTGCTGTATTTTGTCACTGGATAAAGCAAGATATAAAGAAATTTGACCTAAGGATGCCGAATATGTGATAAGAGCAAGTTTTCCGTTAATAGGTAGGCTTGGTTTCTGGCAAATCTCAACAGTGGTAACAACAATTACACAAAAGCACACCAATGACACCTCTTCCCCGTGTACTTTTAGATAATTACCTATGAAAAGTAAAGATGTGTGAACCCGTACATACCTGCTTGCTTCTAACAAAGGTAGGTGATCATTATGAGGTTTCTCTATAACATTCTTCACCTGCAAATTCAAAATAGACAGATACTGAATGCACAAGAAGAATACCCTTCAAAATACGATATCTACTGCAAAACAAACAAATTTTTCAACAGATCAAGGGTCACTAAGATAATTTGTTTTGTCGCATTGCATGGTTAATCCCGGTAACTATTCCGCCATCATGGATGAGATGCAAGAGTCAAACCCTGGAAACAAGAGAAGGGCATCTTCTCCTACCCCTCCCCTGGTGCGGTTTCAATGCTCTATGCATCCCCATCATAATGCTCACAAGTACAGATGGAACTTGGAAGACGGCAAGGACCTCAAGAATATAATCTTTTACTCTAATTCCCATAAAATTTGCAGCATCACAGAAAGCTACTTGTGCATTCAAATAATTAAAGAGGCCTTATAACTGGTACATGCTCCTGTGTATTATTCAGAATGAGAAATAGTACTAAACCCAGGGTAGGAGTCAGTTAAAGGATAGTGAGTCACAAGAAGAATTCATATTGTATATATACAAATTACAAGGCAACATCCTTAGACAAAACTACATGAAAAGGGCACAGAGAACACATACAAAACCATTAAACGAATAACAATAAACTATTATGCAGCCATAATCACCCGGTGTATTAGACGGAATGCATGAAAGAAAACTCTTACCTTAGCTAGTAATTCCTGGCTTTCGGGAGACTGCTTTTTTAAACTTTGAGGCAAAATCACAGTAAGCAGTTCTGGTTGCTCAGCTCTTAAAGCACCTCTAATGACTGCAGAGTTAGTCCCTGAGGCTCCAGATGTATATATGTGGTTTTTCTGCAAAACAAAGGTTTTTCGTGAGTTTGAGATACAGTATAGCAAATCTAAACAGCAGAAATAAAATTCAGAGACTCAGTTATACATACAGTAATAACCATGGCGTAGCTGAGAATCTCAATTAGCTCTTGATGCATGAAGCCCATATTCCTGGTTCCAAAAAATCCAATTGATCTTGGCCCTTGTTGCTGAATTGCCAGCAACTCCTGCAGATATTTGAAGAAGACGGATGATGGAGGGAGAACAATGAATAATTGGCCTAGGATCACCACACAGGAAAATGCCACATAGAGAACATTTGAATCACAAGCTGAATGAAGTTCATTATGCCACTCTTTCATGACTTGGAATTTCAGTGAAACTTGGAAGAGAATTGATGTTAGTCATTACTTTCATCTTAACTTTTGAACTACATTATGAGCTGGTGACAGACAATTGTATAAGCAAAGTAGGAAATAGACAATTTAGGAATGAAGCTTATCACTACTACTACTTTCCGATCCATGAAGTTTTGTTGTGGGCTGATCATCAGATCAGGTTGTTTATAAAGTTCGTAACAATAAGATTCTTTCACCTTGTTTGACGAGTTACAAAACATTATGGACTGAGAACTGAAGAGGCTATGTGAGCCTAAATCTTCTAGTTGTGAGAACTGAAGAGGCTATGAGAGCTGAGACTAGTGATGCCGGGTATGTGAGAATTCTGGCAGAGTTATGGGGCGGAACCCGAGTGCAGAGTCACAATATTCAAGAAGACTGAAAAGGGACTGGATATGGTGCATTTTATTCTCCAGCTAGTGGTGGTTGGTTTGAAGTGATTCTGGCACAAGATGCTCAAGGTTGGCAGCATCCTGATGGTTTCTCGAGATCCTACCCATTAACAGGGTGAGATGAGGTGATACCCACCCTGATACCACTTCAGAGAGTCATCAAGACCTTGATCTGGACATGAAATGATCCTTATCAATCTCAAATGTATTCTCCCACACCCCCGCCCCCTGACAGCAAGAGTTTGGGATATTTTTGCTTGGCATGCAAGGTGGGGTTCATTATCTTGCACCTCTTCCCTAAGGCAAAATTTATAAATTACTGTTAAAATATTATAAAGCGGATTTTTTGTGTACGTTTTCACAACTCCCGATAGAAGCCTCAGAAAGTAATATGAACAACTTGCGTTGGAATAACAATGTAAATCTAGCATCAAAACTGCTTCGAATATTCAACAGATCCCAACGAAAAGAAATTGGAGATAAATAGGTTCAATATAAGAACCAGACCTGTATGTAATCAACATCACGGACAGGTTTGAACTCGGAAACCATGACAGAGCTTGACCCCTCTACAATAGATTGTGCTTGTGTTGGAATTTTAGTGCCCGACTCTTCGTCAGAACCAAACATGCCAATGACATCTTCATTACCTGTCTGTCCTTTGTCCATGTTCTGAGGATTCCTCATGTTTGCACCAATCCACTATACCAGTACATAAAAAACAGAGTCCCTGGTAGTAAATCATTAGTGAAACCAAATGCCCATAATGTAAAATGACAGACAAACTGAAGCACACATGACCTTGACAAGCAAGACATTGACATCCAAGTCAAAGAATAAGTTTCCTTAAATAAGTTGAAGGAGCACAAGACAGTATTGTTATTGTCAATAAGAATGAGTCAGACTGCCAGATACTCTATATGACCCTTAGTCCTTACTACCTCCCAATCTTCCAGCATTTCATAATCATCATTTGAAAGACGAAATATAAAACCCTATTTTATAATTAATAAATAAATAGCTTGAAGGGTAGGTAAATACACACAATGATGAACTGCAACATCCACCTAATGGAGTTTGCTAAGTTATGCAGCATAATATATATAATAATACAAAAATAATACTCCCTCCGTCCCTCTCTTATCTTCTCATTTGACTTTTTGAGTCAAACTTTATAAATATTGACCATTGATTTGTGAAAAATATATAAAGATTTATAAGATCAAAATACATTTCTTAGATTCGTTTTAGATTATATTTTCACAATATCAATTTTTTAATATAATTATATCTGTATAATTATAGTTATTAATGGTCAAAGTATCATCTTGGAGACTATGCAAAGTCAAATGAGAAGATAAGAGAGGGACAAAGGGAGTACATGAGAACTTATGTTTAGAAGCATAATACAAGTGTACATACCATTTACCCAAAGAGTCCTCACAGCAGAAATGCGTGATGATAATAAGATACAATAGCCATCAAGATGGACGAACTACAAACGCCCAAACCCCACAAAAGTCACTTAAAATTTAAAAGTACCCGACTCATCTCTAACTTCTTTGCCATCTACAACTAAAATCTCCCTGTATTACCATAAATAGTATTCTTTTATCTATGCGTCCACCTTTTCCAGTGGAGCCAAAAGCTTCACTAATTTTTGGCTATGGGAAATGGACTAAAGCAAAAATGACTCATAAAATTGTCGGCACTTCTTATTTATTGTGAAGTTGCCGACAGTTGTCGCAGTTCAGATCTCGGGTCAAGCGGAAACAGCCTCTTTGTGAGACTCTCACAGGGATGCGGCTGCGTACAATCGACCCCCCTTACCCTGCCTAGGCGGGAGCCTCTTCGGAGGCACTGGGGTAATGTTGATGTTGATGAGTATTCTTTTATCTACTTTAAGCTTCCAGATACTTTAAATAATTAGCCATCATCATTCTTACCTATAGAAAAATAATTAGCCATCATCGTTTTGACAGCCAACTTTGCCAAATAACTAGCATCTAAGCAAGTAACATGCTCCAAAAAAGAGCAATCGGTAGCAATCTGTCCCTTGCCTTCTTTATTTACTCATTCGTAATCTCCATAAGCAAAATACATTAGAGGTATGAAACACAAGCAATAAATTTGTTTACAATGTTTTATCCTCACAAAGGCTGAAACCTTTTAAGAACTTGATATATTAAAGAAGGCCAAAAACGAGCTCTGAGATGCATCTATATCCATATGTTGTCTTATGAACATAGTGATCTATAGATGTGAATAAAGTGTAAAATTAGCACGCATGTTTACCTCTGCCATTGAGTAGGAAGTAAAGTTAGATTCACCAGATAACACAATGAAGGGCATAAAGAAAAATTAAAGTTCATAAACAAAAAGTAAAAGATGTGTAGATGCTGCAAGCCTGCAAGATCAAATGCGTTCGTAGATAGTGAAATAGCTAACATACAGATTGTGATATGCACCTTTGTCACTGTCTCAACAAACAAGAGTGATTGTGCAACTCAACCAAACAAGCCTACTCTTATGCACGATTTTTATCTAATCAGTGACCTAAATTTTCAATCCAATTGACTTAAATAAAGATTTAACAAACACAACCTGAGCATCATGAAAAATCTAACATCTCATTAGAATACCTTTGTGCTGACGAATATTATCTCCAGGACATCCATCCTCCCATTATTGACTTAGACCCATAGGAACTCTACAAAGTTGACCCAACTCACTGAAGGGCCTGAAATTGTTTACTACTAACAAGCTCTATAGTCTATCCACCTGTTGTTGGCGGTGGGGATATTAGGTAACACTTTGAGCCATCCTCCAGTCCAGAGTCGCTAAGTGTCAAAATGTTATGAAAGACACACAAGCTATGAATCCATCAAACAAGCTTACTGATGCTACCATGAATCCAATAACTGCCTGGCTATTAGATTTCACATTGGTATTTCCCAATAATTTGATGTTAAGCACAAATAAGCTACTGATGCTACCATGAATCCAGCATACAGACACAATTTGAAGCTAAACCACACAATTTGGAGCAGAAAAAATTGAGATCTATTCAAAACATTACTCCCCAACTTACAGATTGGCTTGACATTTTTTTCCTAGTAAGCAAAACCAAAACTCTAAGACAGCACAAATTACTGCTTACTGCATATTGAGACAAGCAAATTTGCAAACACTACACTAGTAAATGTAGGAACACCACAAAAGATGAAAACTTTCAACTAAACTACACAAACCCAACTCACATCCAAGTAAACCCACTTAACTTATCCAGAAAACAAGAAAATTTTTAGTACCCAATTCATCCCACTACCCAGAAACCAAAAATAACAAATAAAAATCCAAAAAAATCCCTCTATAACAATCACTTCTAGGACAATAAAACAGAAGGAGCAAAGAGAAAAAGAGAATACCCTGGAGCTGAAAGAAGATCTCTTGGGCACGATCCATTTTTGTTGAAAAGATGATGATGATGAAGAAGAAGTCGAGCAGATGCTCCAATTAGGGCTTGAAGAACAAGATGAAGGAGGTTTAAGGGGTGGTGTAGAAGAGGAGAGAGATAACAGCCACAATGAAGTGGTGGTGGTGGTCGTTGACATCCTCAATTGTTTTGTTTTTTACTCAAAATTCTTTCCCAACTTCTCAAAAGAAGTGTGCTTTTTTGTTTGATGTTCTGAGATTTTTGGCTTTTGGAATGAATAATGATGAAGATGATGATACCCAGCACTTTATTTTATTTTTTAGCACTATCTTCAAGTTTTTTTTGATTTTTTCTGGGTGTGGGACTGTTGGAGGTTTGAATTTGGAATTGTATGATGAGGAAAGAGAGATGGCGAATCAAGGAATGGCATCAAATAAAATCAAGGAATGGAAAGACATCAAAAGTTGGCTAAAAGGGTAAACTGGAAAATAAAAGAAGAAAAGACCAATATTTATTTTAGGTCTCTTCTCCTCAACTTTACAATGTAATATTTGGTAAAATTCAGTTCAGTTTAATAAAATTCAGTTCAGTAAAAAGAAGTTCAATTCAGAAAAATTAAGTAGAGTTTGGTAAATCAAATAACAAATTTGCTTTTTGTAATTGTAGAATCAGTAAAAATAAGTTTAGTTCAGAAAAGTTCAGTTTAATAAATTCCGGTTCAGTTCAGTATTGTGCACTTAAGTTCAGTAAAAAGAAGGTGAGGTGAACAAACCGTTATTTAATTTTTATAATTATATATGTACTAAAGACTAGCCAAAGATAAAACTTATTTAAGGCGGTTTTTTTTTTTTGTTCACAATTAAGGGTATCCATCGTTAACCCTACAATGCCTATTTCCTCACGCCGGTTTGTAACTTGTTTAAGGCAATTTAATCATAACTTTTGATTTCTGAAGATATTTTGATTTACAATGTTAAGTATTTTAAAAAACATCTTGGGCCGTTGAGCTTGGTCATCCCTTTTAAAATATTATATTATATCATAATCAAATATTTGTTAGTGTAATATAATATTTGATATTTTTTTTTATTACACTAACAAATACTAGTTTTTAAAGATGTCGCAAACATAAAATCAAATACTACAATCAAAATACTTAACATTGTAAATCAAAATTTTATTAACGTATACAAATATTTAATTATTAATATTACAAATACAATCATTAAAATACTAATAAATACAATTTTTAAATCCACTAATTTTAGCATAAAATCATCTTTTTATTCTATCAAAGAAAAAAGTCTTATATTTTTTTTACACTGGATATCCAAGCTAATGGTTTGCTGTGCTTTTGTATTTTTGATTTTGATTTCAGTGTTTTTGTATAACCCCACAAATCGGACCCATAAAAAGCTACCCTTTTTGCTCAATTTCTCAGAATTACCTTTTCATTGCTCCTATTATGGTTTTGGTTATGATAATATCTCTAGAGACTATAAGTTTATGAGGATTCTTATATCTGATTATGATGAAAGTGCTTTTGGGAGAGTAATGGTTTATAGCTTGAAGGATGATTTGTGGACAAGGGCTCAAGATCCTCCATACTTGATCAATTCCTATAATAAAGATGGTGTCTTGGTTGATGGAACTTTACATTGGGTCAATCAATGTGATGATGATGTCGTTGTGCATTATTTGATTGTTAGCTTTGATCTCAGTGACCATAGCTTTAGTGAGGTATCACAGCCTGACTATGGAAATTGTCGAAAATTGGGTGTCGAGGTGCTCGATGGGTGTTTGTGTCTTCTGGTTAATAAATTTGATGGCGTAGACATTTGGGTCATGAAGGAGTATGGTGTGGTTGAATCTTGGACGAGGTTGTTTAAATTTCCTCAATCGCGAATTCAGAGGCCTATTGCTTTCTCAAGGAATAGAAAGGAGTTGTTTTTTCAGGCGAACACGTCGGGTGTTATGTGTTGAGGTAACGCCCCAAATATCAAATAATATTTAGTTGTGTTTTATTTTATTTTAGTTTTGTAAAGAAAAAAAAAAAAAAAAAAAAAAAAAAAAAAGGAAGTTGAAAGATGGGAAAACAAAAAGGCTTAAGCCTTTTGGTTTTCTTTAGTTGATGATTGGAAATAAAAGGGACAAGCCTTTTTTATTTGGGAAATGGGGCCGGTCATTGTTCTCAGCAAAACAAAAGGAAGTGCACGACATTTTGTTTTGTCAGAAGGGTGAGAGAACAAGGTACAGCCGAAACAAACAAAGAAAAGGCAGAGCCAAGTGAGTGAGAGACAAACAAAGAGTGAGAGAAATTGAGTATTTCTCCAAAGAGGTTTGTTCTAGTTCACGGTTGATTCGGTTCGTTCGGGTGAAGGTAATCGGAGTATTCGGATCGGTCATCGAGAGGTATTTGTGGGTGTATCTTTGGTTTTGTGGGAGTACCAAATTGAGTTAGAGTTTGTCAATTTGTACTAATACCAAAGATAGGTTGTTTACTTGTTGCTTGATCTTGTGATTGTTGCCTTTGTACTCTTGATTATCATAGTGGATCATATTTTAGTGCGTGGAGATCCGCACCGTGGTTTTTCCCCTAATTGAGAGGGGTTTTCCACGTAAAATTGTTTGTACTGTTTTTGGGTTCTTGCACTTTATTTTTCCGTTTATCTGTTGTTGTGATTGTGGGTAAATACCGTAGTTTTCCCCAACAGTGGTATCAGAGCTTTTGGTTGTAGGATCGGTGGTGGGAAAATTACTGTATTTGTTGAAGGAGGAATTATTTTGTGCAAGTAACATGTCTGGTAGTGTGCCCAAATTTGAAATCCCTTTGTTTGATGGTAAAATTAATTTTACTGTGTGGAAGAGTACGGTTGAGGATTTGTTGGTTCAACAAAATTTAGATGAGGCTTTAGATGAGACAAAGCCTAGTGGGGTGACCGATGCCCAATGGACATCGAAGAAGAAGAAAGCTGTCAGTACTATTAGATTAGCTATGGCTCCGGAGATCAAGTATAATTACTTGACTGAGACAGATCCAAAGAAGTTGTTGGATAAGCTCCAGAGTGTATGTGCATCAAAGTCACTGACTAACAAGCTTTGTTTGAGATATGAGTTGTACCAGCTAAAGATGGAGCAAGGTACAGCGTTGCAGGACCACATTAACAGTTTTAACCAGCTAGTATGTCAGTTGAGAAATGCCGATGAGAAGATCTCCGATCAAGAGGAGGCATTGTTATTGTTGGCTTCACTACCTAAGTCCTACAGACCAATTGTGCAGACATTACTTGTAGGGAGGACAGAGATTACACTAGATGAAGCAATGACAGTGTTGAGAGAGAATGATCGGATGATGTTGCAGGTTGATGGTGTATCTCCTAGTGATGGAGGAGATAGAGTACTGGCTACGGAGGTGTCCGAAAGAGGGAGGAATCATGAGAGAAGAGGAGGTGGCCCGAGAAGTAGGTCGAAGTCGCGCGCGAGAGACTTTAGTAACGTGGAGTGTTACTATTGTGGTGAGAAGGGTCATATTCAGAGTCGTTGCCCAAAGATGAGAGATGATTTGAAGAGTTTCAAGCAGCTGCAAGAGAAGATAGGTAAGACCAAAATTGATGATGATAGCGGTTCCTCTAATGTAATTATGTCTTGTGATGGTAATAAGGAGTTGTTCTTGGCTAGTAACAATGAGGGGAAGGAAAGCCAAGAGAGTTGGGTGTTGGACTCCGGCGCTTCGGTTCACATTTGTAGAGACCATGCTATGTTTGATACTTTGTGCCAAGATGGTGAGTATGGTGACATCAACATGGGGAGTGGTAAGTTGAAGGTGAAAGGGATGGGTAGCATCCGAATTGAGCTCCATGGTGGTGTGACCAGAACCTTCCACAATGTGAGGTATATACCCAATGCTCGTGTCAACGTGATTTCGTTGGGTGAGTTGACATCGCAAGGGTGTAGATACATTGGTACGGGAAGGTGGTGCAAAGTGTATCGTGGTGCTACTTTGATTGTGCAAGGAAAGAAGGCGGAGAACAACTTGTGCTATGTTGAGGGTCATTGCGTAGGGAGGAGCAAGGCCAAGAAGAAGATCCGTTTCTAGGACAAGGTGGAAGTATTTGGTGATTTGGGTCGAGGGAGGATTTGTTGAGGTAACGCCCCAAATACCAAATAATATTTAGTTGTGTTTTATTTTATTTTAGTTTTGTAAAGAAAATAAAATAGAACAAAAAGAGAAAAAAAAAAGGAAGTTGAAAGATGGGAAAACAAAAAGGCTTAAGCCTTTTGGTTTTCTTTAGTTGATGATTGGAAATAAAAGGGACAAGCCTTTTTTATTTGGGAAATGGGGCCGGTCATTGTTCTCAGCAAAACAAAAGGAAGTGCATGACATTTTGTTTTGTCAGAAGGGTGAGAGAACAAGGTACAGCCGAAACAAATAAAGAAAAGGCAGAGCCAAGTGAGTGAGAGACAAACAAAGAGTGAGAGAAATTGAGTATTTCTCCAAAGAGGTTTGTTCCAGTTCACGGTTGATTCGGTTCGTTCGGGTGAAGGTAATCGGAGTATTCGGATCGGTCATCGACAGGTATTTGTGGATGTATCTTTGATTTTGTGGGAGTACCAAATTGAGTTAGAGTTTGTCAATTTGTACTAATACCAAAGATAGGTTGTTTACTTGTTGCTTGATCTTGTGATTGTTGCCTTTGTACTCTTGATTATCATAGTGGATCATATTTTAGTGCGTGGAGATCCGCACCGTGGTTTTTCCCCTAATTGAGAGGGGTTTTCCACGTAAAATTGTTTGTGTTGTTTTTGGGTTCTTGCACTTTATTTTTCCGTTTATCTGTTGTTGTGATTGTGGGTAAATACCGTAGTTTTCCCCAACATTATGTCACTCAATGAGGAAACTATGAAACTCAAAGTCAAGAATATTAAGTCTTCTAAATGCTTCAACACTAATGTTGTATATTGAGAACCTCATGATGTTGAAGAATGCTGGTGGTGAAACTCTAAATTTAGGCCATCAGGGTGGAAACGAGAGAAGGGGTTCGACGAGGAGACTATGACAGCCAACAAAATTGAAAGAGGTAAATAGCCTGCGTTTACTTTCACACTTTCTGATTGGAGTTCAATCAACTAATCATCATATGGCTATATGTGTATCTTGTTTTATTTCTGTGCTCATCTTAATTAGTTCATACTTTTTTGAGAGATTTGATCCCTCACCTGTGGGCTATTAGCTATTCAGGCCTTAATCCAAACCCTGGTTGTGGCCATTGGCTGAGGTGCATTCACTAGCTTAGGTTCTATAAGTATTCAGATTTATCCTTCTGTTTCCATTGCTCGAGCTTGTACGTAGTTGTAACATATGTACCTCCCAAGTAGTATAGAACTTAAACCCAACGTCTCAATCAATACAATAAATTAATAAAAATTTAAATGTCAGTCAAACTCAGTAGTTCAATACATTCTGTAGATCTGAACAGGTTATGCCTGAAAAGGTTATATGTAAGTTGCAACGAATTCTTGTCAGTTTCATGTATCGAGTCGCGATTACTCTTAGATAGGTGATATAAGTAGCCCTGAGGCAAAGTTTCGAGTCGCGATTACTCTTGCATAGGTGATATAAGTAGCCCTGAGGCAAAGCTTAATACTCCGTATGTTGGTGTCATGTGTAGCTGTATGTTCCATTTCACTAATTGCAGCCTTTTTTCTCAGCATGTGCATGCCTGCATGGCTTATGAGTTATGACTCTCTTTCAACTAACATGTGCACAAACTAGACCCACATAGTAGCAAGCTTTTGCTGCAGTTCTTGCATTAGGGTTTTGATTGCCTCGTACACGGGAGCTTTTGCTGAAATCATAAGCTGCTAGCATGTGTACAGTCGTTTCAGAATGCTATTTTTAACTGTTTTGTGGTGTTCATCATGCCATGCTTCTTTCAATTATCGTTATGAAAAGTACAATTGGAAGCAAGTACCCCATTCTGCATTTCAAGACTTTCAAGGGGTTTGATTTAAAAGTACTCCGTATCTTGTGATATAATGATACACCTTTTTCAATTCTGCAGTTTGCCGGGCTTTTGAAGGTAGTAAAAGAGATTTGCTATCGGAACGTAGCAATATGTGACGCTAGAGGCACTTTATGAGCTTTTTTGTTCCTACAGCCTCCCCTGATATTTTAGTTAATTTTTTGTATTTTTCGGTTAAACCCCTTTGTGACTCTAGCTACGTGTACTAAATATCAGCTCCTTTGTGACTGTGTAGCAGGCTAGCAGGCGTAGCAGCAAGTCCATGTAAATAGAGTGTTGAGATCCTCTCTATTTCTCTTCTCTTAGAGGACTAGATTTCCTTCTCTTATTTTGCGTTTTTGGATTTTCTTGGTTTGGTTTGGTATGGTACAATATTAGACTATATGTCAGATGTCATCGTACATAAACTAATTTTATTGAAGACTTGTTTCGAAACAACTACTATTCGCAAACAGTTGGTTGTTGCTTAAACAGTTGGTTGTTGCTTACACAGTTGATTATTGACCAACATAATAAAGCTGATCACCACAAGATAAACAAAAAATAAAAAGAAAATTCCCCTGCTAAAGGAGAGCTCTAATCTGGGCTTAGGACGAATGAAATATAGTTGGCTTGTCAGTTGTCATTCTCACGAATCTCAAATGTTCGAGGAATATATTCCTGTCATTCTCACAAGTATCAACTGTTTCAGGAATATGATCCTCACATCCCTCATTTTGGCCCACGATCGAATATAGCATAAGAAAGCATCACAGTAGCATTTTCGTTTCGAAGTTCCACCTGCTTCAGATTCATATCCATTATCAAATGCTAAATAGGACCTCATTTACATACCTGTACTTCTCACAGAACAGTTTCGGATTCTTATCAATCAATTACACATAGGATTTGTATTTGCTGGGAAAAAGAAAACTGCCTATAGATGAACAAGTTGTCTATCCAAATTCACAGATGATGCAGGTTAAATTTCTAGAAAACATTCAAGCTGGAACTAGGTCATATATCCCATCTCTTCTTCACTCGAAACATCAAAACTGCAGATTTTACGTCATCTTGTGGCACTTGAAGCATGAACTGAACTTTCGTTTTCATAGGCGCAGTTTTTGCTTTTCCGCCTTCATCTCCAACCTGAAACCAGGAGAACATTGTATAGATGAGCATTTGTTCATGTTCCGAGTTCTGAACAAGATAATTTCTCTTTGGAGCTTAATATTTGAATTTCTCCCTGTGATGAATACTCTCAACCTTTTCTGGAAACATAAACAGACCTTAGGGGCAAAAGAATCAACTTCATCATGGCTGCGTGAACTTGCTCATTCAAAAAGAAAACTGACCTAGACACAGTATCCATACTTAAAACAAACCTAGATATCCCCTTCCTTGAGTATGCAACCCTAATAATGGCTTAATCATGACAGATGACATGACGCTGACAGATTGACTGGAAGTAAAAGCTTCAAGCAGGGGATCAAGAGCCCTTTAAACAATACAAATAATTATAGTAATCGAAGAATCTCAGAAAATGATTCACTTATTTTCATTTCTTCATATAGAAAGCATCCCCAGTGTGTCCTTACACCCCCCAACCCCCTTGATTGCAAACCAAATATGTAACATGGATAGGGGGTAATTGAAGAGCATGAGATCATGATACCAATATCAGAGATAAAAAAAGAAGGTAACTACAGATATAACAGCACTTACCCAAAGTGATGCCCAACCAAGTCGAACCTCTGAATCATACCCAGCTTTGAACTTGTAATCCTTTCCAACTGTGTGCTTGTACACAGTACTCCAATAGTTGGTATCACAGTTGTACCAGTAACTGGAAACAGAATTATTGGAGCAAAAGTAAGACTATATTGTTGAATTATGCTCCAAAAGTAATTAAATAAAATTAATATATGGTGGTAAATTATATTTCCTAAGAATTAGGAGTTGTGAGGTTAGTGGAGTGACAATTAGTCACATAATTAGTGGTAGTAGTGGACTAGTGGGCATGTATCCATGTTGGAAGTTGTTTAGAAGTTTGCCTATATAAGTAGATATTTGTAGTCATTTGTTAATTGGAATGGAGTTCAGTAAATTAAGTTTATAAAGTTGCATATATTATTTTTCTCCATTTCCCAACATCTTTATACAGTAAAACCAAATTAAAAAGAAGCTGTCAATGTCAAGTGCAAACTCTTTCTTATTTTCAATTCATCCCCCCTCGCCTCCTTTTTTTTTGTTTTGTTGGTCAGCTTCCCAATATAATTCAGATGAAAATAAATTTTGAACATGTACTGCAAGATGCAGTGGGAATAATATGCAGAATAAACCTTAATTTGTCTGAAGGACCAAAACGTCGCTTAAATGCAAATGAAACTGCATTTGAAGGCAAAGAAATGCTTGGTATAAACGACACTTCCTCATCCTGCACACGTTATGAAAAATTAAACTTACATGAGCAGGATATAGGCAACACATAACAAGCAATGACAAGGTCGAACTCTGAGTTCAGGCTTTAACATGATCATCTTGCCATTGGTAGCCAGCATGTCATCCTCAGAGAGGAAGGACTTTCCAATTAATTTCAAATAGTTAAACCAAAGGGCACAAAGTATTGCTACTGACCTTATAGGAATATCTTAGATTCAAGCTTTCTTCTTTGTAAATAGCGGTGCAAACACCATTAAGAAGTGAACCTTTCGCAATGCCACTAATTGACAAAATTCTCTTTTCTTCGTCATCCTCTTTTTCCTCCAAAGAAACTTCACCATAAGGAAATTTTAGAGTTGCCTTTGGCTGCAGGGGCACCACAAGTGCTAAATAATGTTAAGCACCAGAAATATTAAGACAGAAAAAAGAAAAAAAGGGAACAGTATGAAACTAAGTGCAGCAAAACCATGGCAATAGGTAACATAACAGCTGACTTAGTTAGTGGAATTTGGGATCAAAATTGTGAGAGTGGGACGATAATTTGGTCACTCCCACTTCGTTGCTTGGCATGTGGGAGCTAGAAATGGAAAAAAATTTACCATGACTTTTTCCTGTGTTCGGTATATGGATTTGGATGAGAATCAAGTAGCTAGTTTCCAAAACAATCCTTAAAACCAACCTATATATTTTCCAAGTTAATGCACAACAATTATTCAAAAAAATAATAAAATGATTTAACATGCATGAGGCGCTTGTTATTATTGCCGTCTTTCACCATTGACATAAAATTTTTGCAAATTTATTTTTTCATTTTTAAATTTTACATTTATTCATAAAGATAAAGTTAACTCTATCAATCTAATAAAGAATTCATGGGAATACGAATTTTGCATTTGCATTCAACTGGCGCATATCCTGCAGCAAATAGAACATTTTTCTTCAATGAAATGTAAAAAGTTAAAATCAAGAGCTCAAATAGGAAAATCTTTGGTAAAATAAAATGAGAAAAAGAAAAAATAACATTGTAATTTACAGAGCTCAGCCACGGAAACCTTCTCCATTAGCATCACTCATGTGAATTTGCAAGGCTCAAAAGACGAAAGCTGAAAGTAAAGGAAACATAATAATAGCTCTCCCTTAACATGGACTTTGCTTTCTTCCCCCCTCCCCCTCTTGTCTTCAGCTGGTTTTGTAGCTCTTATCTTCTAAATCCATGGGATTAGGATTACAACCTACCCAGCTGTCGCACAAACCCTGAACTTTCAATTCGAGCTCCATATCAAACCCAGAAACCAAACACGGTTATATTGATTCTAAAACTCTTTGAACAGAAATATAACAAACTTGCTTTCAAGAAATCCGATTTATAGAAAAGAAATTAAAAGCTGAAATCAGGAGCAGAGAGATGGTGAATGAACAATTGGAAGGTCTCTATTATTTATCTAGGTCTTGGCAAAGTTTTACTTTTGGCAGTCAGGGATTCCACATTCCACTAACAAAATGTCCCCTCAAGGTTTTATTCCTTATCTCCCCCCCCCCCTTTTTAAAAGAAGTTGCATTCCACTGACTCCATACAACAAAAAGCCCATGGATCCTATACAAAATTACAATTAATCATTCCACTTTAATTAAAAAAAAGAGAGAAAGGTCGAAAAGATCTTCTGAATATGGAGAAGGAAAATTCTAATAGCAGTCACATGAACAATACATGCCAGTTCATAGAGTTCAACTGAGTAGTCTGACTTAGTGATCTAAAAGTAGCTTATTAATATGGACAAACGAAAATTCTAATAACTAAATCAACTCACCAAACCAACAGATGGATAAGCAGATGCCAGCTCAAATTTGTAGCCTGGATCAGAAAGATTTGCAACCATTGTCACTTCTCCCTGTTGTGCCTGAAATTCAAGGAAGACATATCACTATATTTACAATTAATTACAACTGTCATCCTTAATCTTTTATCAGATGATAATATGAATCTGAACAACTCTTTCAAATCAAGTCATGACAAGAGTCATACAGAGTAACAGAGTGCGCAGTATTTTTCTTACTTAAGTTATCATCTGTATCTTTCCTCCGGTGATAGATAAATATGTGGTACTAGTATGTAATCGACAATAATTGACTTAAGGTGGTAACATAGTACCAAGGTAAAAAAGAAGCCATATTGTCTTGGTTTGCCAAATGTCCCAAAATATTTTATAAAACCTCTCAGCTTAAACAGGAGTTCACACAGCCATCACCATACTTAGACGAAGTACCCGTTCTAACCAAGGAATCCAATAGCGGTTGCAATTGCCAATTCCAATTGTGGTGAAGGTTGAGATATCAGGAAATTTCACTATTTTGGGGAATGTTTATGGATTCCGGTTGTTGCGGCATGATTCCGTAGTGGCCTCAAAAACCACTATAACACTGCCGTGCCAGAATAACAGTGTAAAATAATTAACTCCATGGTGCTAATAGGCTATAATAACTTCTCATCCAAGTTAAGCATTGCTAGACAAAATTCTAACCCATAATGATACTACTTACTACATTGTTGCTACAAGTCTACATAATGCGAGACAGAGTTTGCAAACAACGATAGTCACAGCTTTTTCTCACCCTCGTTTGCCCCTTGAGTTGCCATAAGATTCCAACTTTTATGTGATTTTGTTAAAAACAAAAGTTTACCGATAGTTTGGCCTTTAGTCCGCTAATTTCTTATTATGTATTATTATATACATGGCCAATAATACATATTACCAAGCCCCAAGTCCACTACAATTAAATTGAAATATTGGGAACAAAAGAGAATGGCTCCAAAAAAGGATCCTTAATCCTCTGATGTGCAGAACGTGATAAACCCTTAACTAAAGGATGATGTCAAGGATTATAGCACTTCTCTCAGATCTCCAGCAGGGTACTTTACTCGTACAGCAGATGAGGCATCCAAGTTAAAGTTCTAATATATGCAGAATGCAAAAGTTCTCTAGAAGAATTTTTATCTCACAAGCCCGACTAATTTTTATCAAGAGAAAGAGAAAGAGAGAGACCTTTACATCATAAGCAGCTCTAAGCTGCAATCTGGAACGAAGGTGGATTGAACCTTTAATCAGTGCATTCTGCTCTTTCAAATAATAGTCGACAGTGAAGTTCCTTGTCAATAACCCAAAATGCGGTCTGTAGGTTTCATTCTTCATTTTATTCTGGTTTAATTAGCAAAGTCACGTCAAAATCCCCTTTATGGATTTATTACTCTACTGTACTTAGAGTATGGGAACTATAATCTCTCACTCTCAGCTATGATCTTATATATTACTCATTTCTTCAAACAAGTAGGGTTTATTGCAAATTTCCTTCCTCAATGTCCATTTTCTCACATTTTGCCACATATTTCACCATTCTTCTCACAACATTTTGAACAAACAATCATCCAGTTTATCAAAACCCACAGCTAAAACAGAGATCAAACAAGTTAATTTTTTGACATCAACCTCCTTCACTGTCATTTCTCCTACAATTTGCCCTTTTTGCCAATCGTAGTTGATTAGCAACATCTAAACACCCACATCAACATAGAGCGAATTCAGATATATCATCATAATGAATGTCACTTCCAAAATCATCATAATGAATGCCACTCCTAAAATACAGTCAGGACTCAATTCTGAATCATTCCACTGACATATAGATCAAACAAGTAGGATTTTCACCAATTTCCTTCCTCACAATTTGCCACATAGTTCACCTTATTCGCCACGTTTCGAACAACAAATCACCTAACTTTTCCAATCAGAGATCAAACTAGTTTTATTTGCCTCCAATTTCCTTCCTCACTGTCATTTCTTTGGCATTTTGCCAAATAATTCACCACCTTGTTGCTACATTTTTAACAAACTTCATCTGATTTATCCAACTAGAGCTAAAACTTTACCAATTTCATTCCTCAATGTCAAAATGTCATAAATTAGTTGACATTTTGAACAAAATTTCGAACTCATTTATCCAACCAACCACAAATTCCAACAATGATCCACAAACCACAATCAAACAGCAAAAAAACCCTAATTCAATAGAACAAAATACAAAAATCAAGAGAGAGAGAGAAAGCTGACCTTGACATCATGAGCAGCTTTGAGTCTAAAATTAGGACCAACATCAAGAAACCCCTTAACCAAAGCATTTTGTTCTTCAACATCATACTGAATAGCAAGGTATTTAGTAACAAGACTGAGCTGAGGATCAGCGATTTGACCTTTAGAAGTGTTTTGGAAAGTGAATTTGAGTTTAGCAAGATTATTGAAGAATTTGGAGGATAGTTTTTGGAAGAATATTCCAGTATCACTATCGTATTCTGATGTCAATCTTATTGGTGGTCGTTTTTGAAATGAGAAGAGACCAAATGAAGGTGGTGGTGATGATTCCGGACATGGCGAAGAAGGTGGTGGAGGAGAGAGGGTGGGAGGTTGGGGTTGGAAAGAGGAAGGGCGGTCTAAGATGATTATTGATTGAGTTTGAGTTTTGGTTTGGGGTTGGGAATTAGGGTTTTGAGGTGAAGGTTCCGCCATTAATGGTGGTGATGGTTAGCTGAAGAGGAGAGAGAAAGGGGTGGGGTGGGGGAGTAGATGAGGGGAGTGAGGAGAGAGAGAGAGTTAGATTGAGGTGGAAAATGCCAAAATGTGGAAAAAGGGAAAGAAGATTTAAAATTGAGGGAGAATAAATATTAAAAAAATTTGGCCCACGCAGGTCTCGAACCTGCGACCATCGCATTATTAGCACGACGTTCTAACCAGCTGAGCTAATAGGCCAAATGGCATAACTCTCTGTATTTATTTAGTAAATGTAGGAACTGCAGTTGTCACCATGAGATAATCTCATATGACTTTCTCATCAAATATATATAATCGGGGTTCTCAACCATACTTTCATCGTGAACAGTCCTTCCATTGACAAATGATTTCAGCTTAACTGAAGGTGAGAAGAATCACCATTAAGCATTTTCAACTTTGAATTATAATGCACTATTTAAAGGCTAAAGCGTTTTTCGTTTGACTAGATTCTGTTATTTCATCTCGTTGGATAAACAAACCGTCGAACTACAATCAAGGATTTGACAAAAATAGTTCCGTACTTGGCGCACACACAGCCAATCACTCTTACTCCGCACAAGGTGGGGATCATCGTGAGGACTTGGGAGGCATTTTATAATTGATCATTATGACAACCATAACATTGAGACAGAGCGAACAAGCGAGAAGCGCTACATACAAAGACTTGCATTTCATTCGAAGTTCTTCATTCACATTTCTCTACAAGTATAAAATCCAAGGTTCAGGTTTCTGCTTTCTACACTTTTTCTTTTCTTTTTTTTACTCTCAAGAGGGTGGAGGAGAGAGGTTCACGACAACAAACTAGCACGACACATTTCGACATCACCCTGGAAACAAACACACGCCGCTGCTCATAAGCACATGGATTGCACAGCCAGACTATGACGGGAATGACAGCTTGTAAAAACCGTGGCTATCAAACAACTATGTAGAAGGGAAAACAATTCCCCTCCCGCCACCCAGTACACACGGACTTCATAGGCATACCACAATGAAATAACTCAGCATCCATGTCAAGACAGGTAATTTTTATTTAAGTTGCTGCAGTAACAGTTATGGGCTTCCCTCTACCCATGGAAAATCCTCTTGTGCCATCTGGCATACGAGGACCTGGTGGCTGCTGCTTGGCAACGCTTGGTTGCTCGTTATTGACTGCATTGTTCATAGGTTGGCCCCCCATGTGATTTCCCCTATTCTGATGGTGATGGTTATGGTGATGCTGATGTTGATGTTGATGTTGATGCTGATTCTGATGTTGATGTTGATGATGACCCCGGCCACGTCCCTTTCCCCGGCCACGATTACGGCCTTTTCTTTGCCCACCTTCTTTCTCCAAGTTTTGTTCCTCCCCCTGTGGAATGAGAGCAAAGTTAGTATGAGCAATAAGTCAACACAACAATTAGGGGAAAAAAAAAGGATACAGGAACTCCAGACAGACACTTTCAGAGAAAAATCATGCATACAGGAAGTCTCATGGAGATGGAAAAAAGATAAGAATCAGGAGGAAATTATGCACACGTAAGTAGTAGAATTCATTTCTGATTTTTATGCTAATGGTATGGTTTATCAATTGTGAGGCCCTACACAATTATGTTGTCAATACCACACAACAGTTTCACTAATTTAACACCAATAGTTCGTTTAGCTGTAATGTAGCAATAAAGTAGGAAGTTCCTGAGATGTAGGCATTTGTTGGCTTGTTTGGTTGGTGTTAATGGGTCAAATGAAGTACATAGAACAACTTCCCACAAACGATAGATGTCCAAGTTCTAGTGCAACTTCCGTAGTCTCCCTATGCAAGTTCTACTTGATTTTCTTGGGAAGAACTCCATTTTAATAATTTTGAGCAAATTCATAGAAATTGATTCATTGAAAGATCACATAATTCCTTTCATGTCAACCAAACATACTAGATGTATTTCCCATGAAGTCCTATAGCAATTTCCTATAAAAGACACAACTTCCTATAGGAAGTTAGTTGACCTGCATGAACCAAACAGCTCCCAACTATTTCAGTATACTATCAGACTATCAGTAGTCTTTCAAAACCACCCACCCATGACCCAAGAGAGAGACATACCCAAAGTATTTCAACCTAAACTGGAGCTTTCTTTTCTTTCTTCCTCTTTTTCTTTTTTAATATTTTTTTCCCATAATTTTAAATAAGGTTTCCAGCAGACATGCCACACCCTTCTCGGATTTGGTTGTTTAGATTTGGCAGATTGTGACAAGTCGCCTGCAACAACAGGCCACCATAATAACAAGACTAAAGCACTTACATGTTCATGAGACTGGACATCAGCCTGTACTGAAGGTTCTTCTGTTTGTTTCTCATTCAGGTTCTGCTCAGAAGTAGTAGCATCTTCTTCTTCACATGTCACCTCACCCTCATTCCCAGCTTTCTTTGCACGAGCTTGGGCAGGTTTAGACTGAAAAAGATCAATAAAAATAAAAATAAAGGTAAGAAACAAACAATAGAAAAGCATGGATCAACATATTATGTCAAGTTTAGCCATCTATTTACAACCATTATTTTAATCTATTCCATGAATTAACAGAATGAACACAAGGAAACAAATTTGAGAATGCCTACATATTTGCTAAATACCAATCATTACTCATTCCATTCATTGACTTATGACTTTATGAGCACTATCCTTTTTCGCATCAATGGTTTCGAACTATGATGCTCGGACTCGTTTGTTTGCCCTGTCGTACCCGTGTCGACACGACACGACACGACACGACACGACACGACACGACACGACACGACACGGGTGCCGACACGGGATATGGGTCGGATACGGCAAAGATATGTTGGACGCGGCTGAGAGAAGATTAGAACTGACGAGAAAAAGATTTTTCAGCCTTCAGGCCACCGGAAGCCATTGCCGAGTGAAAGAAAAAGAAGGAGAACAGAGAGAAGAATGAGGGGATCTGACGAGACGGAGAGGTTTTAGAAGAGAGAGAAGATATATTGGGGACCGGAAAAGCAAGTCAGAACTGAGAGTTGCGAGAAAAAGACTTTGAAGTTTTTAATTGTGAGAGTGACAGCTGTAATGCACTCATGCGAAATAATACATATCACTCCTTCAATTTTCAAGAGGACTTTTTAAAAGCAACTCAAGAGTCATGACAGCTGTCCAGCAATTCACCTTTGCTTTCCTAATTCCCAAGTGACGATAGTTAAGAGACTGTTTCTTCTTCTTCTTTTTTTTCCTTTTCATTTTCTAAATAGTCTGATTTTCTTATATACTTATTTATTTATTTAATTTATTTCCGGAGTCCCCGTGTCCATATTCAGATTATGGACACTTGCAAAACGTGTCCCCGTATCTTTAATTTAAGATTTTTCCATGTCTGACTCTTGGATCCATACCCGAGTCCGAGCATCATAGGTTTCGAGTAATATACAATGCTAAGCAATGGAATGGATCAACCAAATATTAACTGTTTAAAAGAAAATACTCCATCCAGTCACCGTTCAAGTATCATTGAGAACTATATAAGCTTGTCATCGATGTAACTAGAAGATCTAAAAGGCCACTAAAAGTTCACCTTTCTCCAATGGCATTATTCCCCTTCTGCAATGCAAGTACTACCCCCCCACCCCCAAAAAAAAAAAAAAAGAGGGCCAAAGTTGTCTAAAAGAATAGCGATCTGTTACGAGAAAACGAGAGTACAGCAATAGAGATAAATCTTGTCGGAATTTATAGAAGAAAAAAAATGTATACCCCGCGTTTATGCAGTAGACGAAGTCTGAGCCCATTCCTCCAGTCATCCTCATCACACAACTCTGCAACCTGCAAACCGAAGCCGTAGCTTAATATTTTTATCCCTTTTTCCTTCAAATATCCAGGTAAGTCAAAGAACAAATTGAAATTGATACATGAAGATGAGGGAAGAAATTTCATACCGCTTTTTCAGCCAGTTCAACTGATTCATATTCCACAAATGCATGCAACTACAAAGAAAGAAAACACAATTTTTGTTAGTACAGCAGCTAGATTCAAGAACACAAGATCCTTTCATAAGTTCTAGGGGGTCAGTCAAGTCGTTGACTTGTTTCAGCAATTCATACATGCTTAACAACTGTTGTTCAACAGAGGGTTTTTATTATTTTATTCTTTAGGATAACATGGGTATCCGGCTTTGTCCAACTAATCTCATGAAGATTTCTTAGTTTTTAGGATACCAAGGGTATCCGGGCTTTGTCCGACTAATCCCATGGTCCCTTAAATCTAGCTCTCATCATAGTACTGAAAAAAGTCAAATTATCATACACTTAAACCTAGGTCTTATTGCCTAAGGGTCCAAAGAGAAAAAGCAAAGACGTGCAACACTGAAACTATAATTCCCCTCTTTTGTCATGATGAATCAAGAACATACATAACCATCTACTACCTGTGGAGCTAGCCATCCATTTAATATACATAATCAAGAATTGTTTTCAATTTAATTTCTTCAGGAAAGAAGACTAGCCATCCATTTCCTATGTCCTCTCAGTCACTATGCCAGTAAGTACAGAGGGAACATCTGGAATCAATCCCTTTTGGTCATGTGACAGCTTGAGCTGGAGGAAGATAAAGTAAATGATACCACCCCCAGACCTCAGAAAAGGAAAAAGAGACAAGAATTCTCACCAACTCAGTAATAAGCAATTTTAATTTAATTTGTGAAGGAGCATAAAACCAGCTATGCAGCACAGCCAAGTGATGGAAGCAGTTATTGTCATCCAATATATAGGTTAGGAAGCAACTAATCAAAGCATGGAAGATGTCACAAAGGAACTAGTTCGACATCCATGTCAACATAATGCCTCCATTTACCTTGTTAATATGGAGAATGTTATCAGTTTTTGATGGCCTCGATGCTGATGAAGCTCCATTGTTGAAAGTTTGGGGCAGACAGGTACGAATAGATTTCACACTGGAAAAAGGAACACTTAACTATAATGGGCATCCAACAGATTGTTTAATACAAAAGAGCGAACGGAACGGATGCATTTTCTATCAATTAAAACAATACCTTCCAACTGCAGAGAAAATCTTCATGAGGTTCTGGTGACAATGATCATCTGGTAAATTCTCAGCAACAATTATGCGAGCCTAAATTTAAACAAAATAGATCAGTCAGTGCAGTTGCTAAACATTACTAACAAAGTAAATGTGGGACTGATTAGTTTATATAAGATGTGTCAGGAGCAAAGACATCCAGATTTATATACATACTTGTAGCTCCTCCATATCGGAGCTAGTGAGAGGGTGCAAGCGCTTCACCTTCTTCCCATCTTCACTAACTACCTGTTAATGAAGCCATAAGAAGATCAGTAAGATGGGGCTAAGAAATACGGTAGAGAGCAAATATTTAATTAAAAATTGAAGAAAACAAAAGTCAAGGTAAGATAAGATGTTGAGCAATCACAATAAAAATTCAAACTATCTGTTGATTTGGAGTATATACAGAAGACTTACCAGCTTTGTTGAGTTTCTTAGTACAGCTGCAAGCTGCGAATTACTGTTTATAAGGGCCTTAATCTTCTTAAAAGATGCAATCACTGATATCGGAACTACATGTGAATCATAACCAAGCAAATGTCACAAACAAGAACTATTCATCTGTGGACAGAATAAACAGCATAATGCTTCTATATATTGGTCAACATTATTGTGAGTAAAGGACGACTTTCACATTAAAGATATGGGGGATACTGAGGTTAAATAGTCCAATGGAGGTATAACCATGCGAAAAAATATCAAATTAATATCAGATTAATGGAATCAAGGTTTTAATTGGACATAAGAAAGAAACTCAAGAAAAGATTTATGACGTTATACAAACTCATTTATAGTGGTTTGAGTGTTTGACATTGCACAATGAAGACCACCATGTGCCCTAGTTAGAAGAATTTGAGTGATTAAGTAAATATTGATGAAATAGATAAGAAGTGGGCGAAGGTAGTAGATTAAGAGAACTAATAGAGCAGATGGTAAACTGATATACATGCAGAGAGATAGTAACAAATATAACAGTCGCAATAGATTGTTGTAGTTGATGGAAGTACGCATAAATAAAATTATAGCGTATCTGACGAACAGTAATATAAGTGCCACAAGCAAGAAAACTTGAAGTGGTTAACATAAAAACCATCGAAGGCAAAAGGCAGTGAAAGCCAAAACCGACATTACTATGTTTTTTAGATAACATGGGTATCCAAGCTTTGCTTTGACTAATCTCATGAGCCCTGAAGTTAACGACCGGTAAAACCTCCAGTGACCCTGAGGGGACTTGAACCTGGGACCTCTGGAATATTTCTCAGAGGTCTTACTAGCTGAGCTACCCCCTCAGGGTTAAAACCGACATTACTATTAAAGATTAGAAAAAGAACAGGATCAAAAAATCTGAAGGTAGGTGATGAAAAAATAAATAGATGATCAAGAGATAACATAAACATACCAAATCCTTCAGAATCCTTGTTGATGAATCTTATCAAATGATCTGTAGTAGCCAAGTTTACATCACTGAAGTAATACTCCACCTAAAATACTCTTTGTTAGATTTTGAGAAGAAAAAATGTGGCAGAAAGCAGAACATACATCAAGGCTCCTAGCCTCCTAGGTTGCTTGTCGACAATTATCAATATTTTTTTGAAAATCCATTTATCCTCTAAGCGAGAAGATACTCAACACACAATATCTCAAAATGATTTAAAAAGGGTATTGTAAGTTGGTGACAGTGAACATATTGTTCAACATTGTGCCTCCAGCATCCCTATAGAGCAGAATTTCAAACAGCAGAAGGCCCTTCATGGCTTCATCACTGTCTACACTTGTTACAGTGCATACAAATGACACACATATACTGATTTACTGTACTCTACAGATGAAAACTTTATTATAACTTATTCCCCATATGATGCATGTAAATTACATGGGGTACTCATCAGTGGCTAACAACAACATTACAACATTAACATTACCCCAGTGCCTCCAAAGAGGCTCCCGACTAGGCAGAATAAAAGGGGGGGGTCGGTTGTACGCAGCCTTACCCTGTGAGAGTCTCACAGAGAGGCTGTTTCCGTTTGACCCGAGATCTGAAGTGCGACAACCATGGCAACTTCACAATAAATAAGAAAAACCGACTGTTTTATGAGTCATTTTGCTTCAGTCTATTATATTCCGAAGCCAAAAGTTAGTGAAGCTTTTGGCTCCATTGGAAATGGTGGACACCCTGTCTAGATAACAAACAATGTAAAATTAAGTTATTTTGAGAAGTCCATGAGAAAACTTTTACTGGGAAGTTAGCATCTTATCCAGATAAAAGCAAGAGAAATTCACTCATCCAACTTGCAACCTACAAGGGAAGAGACCTGGGGATCTTTTTTAACACCCTTTTCCAACCAACAATGGGGATAACAGAAGCTATGTAGGTCCAGCATACAGATTCCTCACTGTCACTCAGATACTTCTATTGGTTTACATGGGCAGCTGGACAATATTTGCCTAAGAATTTGATCCATGTAAATTCCTGCTAACTGAATTAATAAGCTCAACCACAGAGAGGCAAGAAGCCAAGATTCATCATCAATCTCCAATAAACAATCAAAGGTTTCTTAGCGGAAAGGGGGTTATTGCCTATAGCTTAGGGTACGGGTCCACTGCTGACCATCTAAACAGCGATCATTATCTTTACTGGAGCCGCAGACAGTACATAGATAACATTCAAAAAGTAGAAGATTGAGATAGCATTAACATTAAGAGGAGTCTGAATTTGAACAGTTCTACCCGAGGAGAACACTCAAATAATATCCCCTCGCATTCCTCTCTCTTACCAGCAATTAAACCCTCTCCCCTAATAAAACTTCCAAAGTCACCACTCACAGGCCACAGCATGTTAAATCCATCATTCAAACAACTTGCAGAGCTTACTTTGTATGGGTTATATACACTTCTGCAGAGTCAGAGATGCTTTCAGAAATCCACTGTCATTGTTCCTTCTCTTAATCAAAGTAATTAATGTATGCCAGACAATATGCAACACTCACTTCCTAGAAAAGCAAAGAGAGAAACACAGGATTTGCCCCACCCCCTGCCCGAATGAGAGAAATACATGAGTAAGCATCCCTCTCACAAAAGAGTAAATGGACCTTTACTCTTTTGTGCAAGGGGTTGAGTAAGCATCCCTCTCACAAAACTCACTTCCATTCAATGAAGAGGTCCTTTAACCCTTTTGTGCAAGGGGTTGAGAGGGAATTGGACCTCATGAGTAAGCATCCCTCTCACAAAAGAGTAAATGGACCTCTCCATTAGATGGAGAGAATCCCCTCTGCCCGAACGTCCTGTTCTCCTTCTCCTTAGTACATTCCAAAAACCCAACTCATCAACTATACTAATCCCTGATGTTGGCTAACCTTCAGTTGCCATGCATGGTAACAACCATGCATTGCTGCACCTACAGAGAGATGGATGAGAGAGGGACAAGAGGAGAGAGGGAGAAAGAGTCAAGATGCTTTCGTCAGAGTCTCACAGATAACTAAAGCACAACGCCAACAGGCAAGCAACAAGAGACAATTGGTTGACTGGGGTGAGGGTCAAGGCTAAATGGCTAGTTCAGGACTAAATGCCTTATCTGGCTCAAAGAAAATAGTGGAAGAAGGAAAAATAATATGGCATGAAATTGAAGAAAAACACACATTTAGTCCTCATAGTTGCTTTCTTTCATACCTTTACAGGAAGAATTTCCTATAGGCCCTGCAACTATTGTTCAGCATCTTTTGACCAGGAACATTGGAGTTCATATGAAAAAGGAGAATTAGTTGCCTAGGCATTGTGCAGTTATGGCCATCTTTTGGTGGTTGTCGCTGGAGTATAATGCTCTCGTGTCTTTTCAGTTGACTCATTCAGTGAATTTAGTTGGGGATCAAGTACTGTGTTCACCATTGTTATGGGCCAAAGAAGCTGGTGCTTTTAAAGGGGTAATTGGGAATCTTTGTAATCAGACATTTCTCTGAGGACTTCTTCCATCCTACTTAGTAAGCCTGATTTCACTTTACTAATACAATTTTTTCTAATCTCAAAAAACGAAATTTTCTATTTTCTATTTCACTTTATTTGAATTAAATCAAAACAACGAAAGCAAGGTTCATTTCCCCCACTCTTATCCTGCCATACAACGTCTCTTATTTTCCTTCTGTCTCCTTAGCCTCAAGAGCACAAGAAGTGATACTGTAATGGAATTTTCAAGGTTAACATCGAGGTTTCTTTCCAAAAGGTGTACTTTACTAAAAGAAGCATGTAAACTTCATGCTTCCTACAACAGATGTCCTATATAAGGACCACATGACCTCTTCAGCAAACAACCACATACATAGAAGAGATCATATAGTTGTTCTTTCTTAGATCCGAAAGATCTGAAAAAATATATTTCTCACCCATATTCTCAGAGGCAACAGAGTGAACAGACTCATCAGCTTTGGGCAATTTCCCCTTCAGTTACAAAATGTATTATCTTGCCAAGTCAACATGCATGTCAAGAACCATCCTACACTCAATAAACTTCTCCTAAAATTTGATGATGTGACATTCTCATACACAGAACCTCAGCGCTTCTCTTTTATTGACGGTATTTAGTGAATATCTCCATATTCACAAGTACACATTAGTACGACTGTGAGGTGCAACCATCTCATATCAATGTTTGCCAAATCAAGGCATATTTTTAAAAAATCAGGCAAATTTCAACATCATGTTTTTCCAGAACGTCTACATCCAAACATTCGATATGGTTAACAATCTCATATCAAAGTTACCAAATTTAGATTCATTGATGAAGCGGAAATCATCATGTCCTTATTTTAACTCACCACAATAATTGAGCAACTTTCTGCTACCAAGATCATCCCAGATTGCAAATCAAATGAACAAATGGGATTTCAACCTTCTCCTCCCATATATCCCCAATCACTAAACTCTAAAAAGACATTCAGCCAGATACTTGGGCCTTGTTTGGTTGGATTCGAGATAGCATGGGAAGAGCAATTTCCATAAATTTTGATCAAATCTCATTGTTTGGTTGATCAACTTTCTTGGAATTTGACCTTCCCTATGTAACTTACTTCCCATGAGACATGGAAAGTTGCTTACCTAGGAGAGGCTAGGTATGTGAAACTTCCCATGCTTCTCCCACCCAAATTTACCCATAAGAAGGTAATATCAATGTAAATGAATGGGCTAATTTTGTCATTTTCCAATCCTTCCAAGGAAGGAAGTCAATTCTACTAACCAAACAAAACGACTCCCATGGATTTTCAATTTACACATGTAACTTCATTTCCATAATTGCTCCAACGAACAAACGAGGCTTAATAATCTGACTGAGACATGTGTATAACAATCAGTAATCAATGTGACAAATTGATAAATAATCAGCTGTGCTTAAATAGGGCACAATAAGAATGACAAATAGTGCAAACCCAAAACTAACCTTCTACAAGGATCTGCATAAAGTCATCATTGACTACTAACAATAACAGTTTGTATGAGCATAACATTGTTTATAGCAATCAATCCTACGCCATCCCATATTGAAACAATCACATTTTACCAATTTGTAATAACAACAATCAAAATCACAAACTACTCATCACTTAATTTGGCATCAAATTCATACTTGCAAATCAAAACACAAAGAGATATGTAATTCATACCTGATTTATGAGCTTCTGAGTAGCTTCTTCAGATAACCCATTCCTTGATACACCATTACCCTGCCCTTGCTCCTCCTTTAGACCTTGACCTTGACTTTGACCTTGCACAGCCCCCTCTTGCTCTCCATGAAACTGATTATTATTATTATTATGCTTCTGATTATTATTATTATTATGCTTCTGATTATTATTATTATGCTGATGATGATGCTGATTATGCTGATGATTCTGATGATGATGAAACTGTTGATGATGTTGGACCTGTTGGTGATGCATATGAGCAAGATGAGGAGGTGGTCCTTGAACCGGAATCGAAACCGGATACGGCGTCCCGGGATAAACATGAACAAGAGCTGGTGGTGGTGGCGGGGGCGGAGGCGCGATCACGAGCTGCGGCTTAGCCTTGACCGACACTGACGACGACGAATTTGGAACGAATTCAGGAGCTTTAGCGTTGAGCTTGCTGTTCGATAAGTTGCGTGTCAATGGCGGATCGGATTCCAACGCTGGCGATTGAGATGGAGCTGATTGTGGTGGTGGTTGATCGAGTGGCGGAGAATCTAGGGTTTTGTCGGAGGTTTGATCCGCCATTTTTAGGGGTTTTCTACTTTTTTGGAGGACAATTTAGGGTTTTAGAGAGAGAGAGAGTAAGCCCAGAAAAGGGCGGAGAGGAGAGAGAAAGAGAAGTGGAGAGAGAATGTCGGTGGCGCAAGGGGCGTGGTGATGGGGGTTATATAAGAAGAAGAAGAAGAAAGAGAAGGATGATGGTGGTGAAGATGAAAGTGTGGTGCAGTGGGGGCCCACACGGAGAACTAGTAAAGGAAGCACAATGGTGGTTTGTGGGGATTTTATTTTTTATTTATTTTTTTTGAAATGCGGTGGTGTTTGGGGGCGTGAGTTTGATGTTTTTTGGTTCGCGATCAAGAATATTCACTGTGGATCATATTGATTAATCCCTGCACTGGCTTGTAAGTTTGATGCTTTGATTGGATTATTGGAGTGTTTTGATTGGGACAAATTGGGACCTTCAAGGCCTCATGATATATATGCATTTGGTGGTTTGGGGGAAGTATCAATCAAGTGTAGTAAGAACATGTAGGACTTGTTTTGTTTGTGTGTGTGGACTTGCATTTTCATTCGGCTAGTCTACACAATTTATTGAATGTATTTTTATTAATATATATCCATATCCACATCTATTCTTCACTTTAGATAAGGAATTGTGGATGAAATTATAAGAAATCACAAATGGATATGAAATAATAATATGTTATTTGATAATATTTTAGATTTTATTATAGAGGTGGATTATCTTTAGGGTCCGTTTGATTCACCTGGATAAAACTGATCTAAACTGAACTGAACTTATTGATTTTTTGAGCTTGACCGTTGATCATTTAAAATTCGTCCAAACATAGTCAATATTAGACTCATTTGAAAGTATACGTTGGGATCTTTCCGATGACATAATTTTCATCATGAAATTATTTCGGAATAAAAAGTTATTTGAGTAATAAAGTTACACATGAACTGAACTGGACTGAACTGAACTGAATTTAAGTAAAATTAAGGTGGATCAAACAGAGCCTTAGAGCGGATTAAGATTTGGTCCCTTCAGTTTTTAGCCAAAAATCTATAACAGCAAGCGTTACTGGACCCTTTGATAGATAAGTTAGTAAGATAAGCCCAATGTGAAACTATAATACATATTGGGAATTGAAAAATCAATTTGTACAATCATTTTTAAAGCAAATCATCATTGAGTGATTCATAGCGCGCGCTCTCTCTCTCATTTTTCAAGGTCCACAAGCTAGCCCTATTCTTTTCATCGTCTTCATCAAATTTTGTTTCGTTTCATTTTGTACCTCATCAAATTTTGTTTCATTATGCAACTTGTTCCATTAATTTCGTTCCATTTCGCATTGTTTCGTTCTATTCCGTTTCGTGTCGTTTAGTACCAATCATTGAAAAAGAATGAAGGTCATTGTTGATGCTAACATTCTTCGTGTATTTGTGCAGTACATCGACTTTGTTCAAAAATCTCATTGATATACCTTCAAAGTACCTCTAAGATTTGCCAGTGGCTTACTACTGTTGTCAAAACTGTAGCAAATCAACACTATACACTAATAAAACCTAATATTAAAGAGGTTATGACGAGTTATAAAGAGCTAAAAGAATTTTAAAAAGAAAAAGAAAATCAAAATTAGGTTGGTCTAAATCAATTGAGATCCTTCCATCTAAAGTTAGTTCATGTTGGAAACTTATTAACTTATTTAACTTTCTAATTGAATATATGCTCGTAGTAATACACGCCTATGTGAAAATGATTTCAACGCATAATCTCAAATTAGTTAAATATTGAAAGGTTTGACGAGTTATAAATTTTATTATTATATTTTTTTTAGAGTGTTAAGAAAAAGAATTAAGTTAGGAGCTCCTCCTCTCGAGGAAAAGTAGAGCTAGATTGATGGCCTTTATTGATCCAATCTGCTACCCTATTACCTTCACGAAAAACATGCTTGATAATAACCGAGTTACATAAATTTAGCATTTTGCGATAAATAGCTCAATGTCAAGAAAGAAAAATCTCCTTGCCTCCTGAAAAGAAATTACAAAAAGGAGATTTTTTTCAAAGTTCTCCATTTCACAAGTGTTGAAACGCTACAATTGCAGAATCGCCTGTCTTTCAAAAATTCGGGAAGTACCATTCTCTAGATTCTACTCCACCCGAGAACCAGAACAATATTCATCAGTCATCACACTGGCCCCAAGTCATCTAACTATCAAAGATCCTTAAGTCTTACACCATGCTAGACGAACAGAGAGTCGCGAATAATCGAAATTGGACCACTTGAAACATAATGTTGTGAACTCAGACGAAAACTTTACTAAGACAAAGCACCAGAAAACAGTTTGTTTAACCATCAAAGGACAAAGATCCCCAGCAAAGACCAAGTGCACCAAGTTTGGTTTTTTCTTCAAGTGACGAAAGGTAGTCAGGTAGATCTGTTAAATTCCACACAAATGTCCTCGGCAGGCAACAGTAGCTAAAGGGAGCTACTTGTGTCCATTCATCTCGCAAAATTTGTTCTTGATAGCTTTCCAAAATGCAGGTACGGCTATATGATCTGGTACTTCTTTGAACGAAGGCAGGTAGTTCACATCTACAATCACATGATCACCAGTACCTTCTTGAATCTGAAAAATCACCCAAAAAAAAAAAAAAAAAAAAAGAGCTATGCTGTAAGTGCATGGAGGACCGAATCAACGATGTGCATAAATGTCTTTGCGGGTACTCACAACAACATCAAAGCCGAAAATAGTTAGACCAAGCTTTCTTCTAAGCCAATTTGCAGCATGTTTCACTAGCTCCAGATCAAGAGCTTCGTCTCCAAACTGACTCTTGTCAGCAGTTGGCAAGGACTTTAAGCTGCAACGAAATCAGCCAGTCAAGGATGGGGATCAGCTTGCGAGTTAAAGGACAGAAAGCATGAAGTGTTTCTTTCTACCTAAAAAAAAAACCAGAAGAAACCTGTCAAACACAAGAGGCTTTAGTTCATTTGCTTGAGATAATTTCATCAACACATCTGCATTAGGGGTGGACTTCTTGACTGCATGAAAGATTTCCTCTCCCAGCATATAAAATTTGAAAAGAGTGGATGAATGATCTATATATTCCTGCAAGTATGTAGTTCAGACTTTAATTGTCAGAGAAAAAATGCTAAACATATACCATAAAAAGTAGCAAAGTTTGCCTAGAACCACCTATTATAATATCCAGATTTGTTGTCACATACACTTCCTTCTGTCCAGAATTGGTTGCCAAGTATAAAATAATGTGGTGTTTGAAAAGGTCACGTTTCTAATATGATAGTTTTCAAGAGAAGTGAAGTACACAGCTAAATCATGAAGGTAAGATGCAATGTGACATTAGATCTAGAGAGAGAAAAGTAGATTGTCTAATCATCTTTTCCCAATCTCTTAACCTCTTCATACAGATGAAGAATCATCGTGCACATGGGTACATGACACCTCCTACACCCGAGAAGAAATCTTTCTAATCTGATCTTGCCTAACACCTGCTAGGCTACTATTGGCACATATCTACCAAAAGTTATCGTCTCTGCTACCTTCATTTTCAGATGATACAGGCAAGTAACTGCCAAAAGTAAAAAAGCATAATCAAAGCAAGAGCTCGATAGTACTGTAAAGTACATACAAAATTGCTCCCTAGAAGGCAACCAGTCATTCCACAACCACCAGCAAAGAGAGAACTATTAAAACAATGGAAATTCGGGAAGTTAAGCCAGCTGAATCATTTTTCTGCATTGTTTGGATTATGATACCAACCAGATGAGTGCCTCACCTGAATAATAGCTGGAAGAGGCACTGAAAGATCCTTACAATCTTCAAAACGGAAAACAATTGCCTGCAAAATGTTAGAATTTTTAATCACATAAGATCAAGAAACTCAACAGAAATCCTTTTACTTAGGAAAAATTGTAAGACGTCATCGAACTGACAGCAGGCATAACAAAGCTAGTGGAACATCTGCATGTTTTCTTACATTGATACACAGTTAATCACCATAATATCAATACAATTAGGGTCAAATCAAAATTTAGAGAGGAAACAAATACAACGCATAAGTTATGTACTTATATTTAGCCATTTGTTTAGATGATGTGCCACTCATTTTTGTAGTTAACAGCCCTAAGATCGACAACACCCCCATATCTTGTGATCTCATCCAATAATAAGTTTTTGGTAAGAACATAACATGGTTATTTAGACCATTAAAGCATAGCCGTAAGGGCCCAGATTCCATCTCGACCCTAACTTTTCACCTGTCTCCCACAGACCACCTCTCTCCAACCAAACTCAATCCCCTTCTCTCCTTCCTTGAATCATTGCCAAAAAGCATGCGTCCAGCACTTCCTCTCTCTCGATCTTCTCTCTCCTTGGACTCATCATTAACAATATAGATCGAAAGCAAAGTAAGAAAGATAATTGTAAATATCAGTAAATCACCAATAATTTTGATAGAAAGTAAACTTTCGTAATAACCACTGCTACATACTGAGGAAGGATGTAAGAGGGACTGGCAACACTCACTGACACCAGTGGGTCTTACTCATTGATATTATGCACGAGGCAAAGGGGAATTCAAAGAACTTAATCTGATCATACTGATGATCAGATTCTTACAAATTGACAGAAAGAAGTTGCCCCCCCCCTCCCCGACACCCTCCAAAAAAAATTAAAAGAAAGAAAACAATTACCGTGTTCTGTAATATATGTAGCCTACATTTCTTTTGTTCTTGTGCCCTCAATTAAAACACATCTGTTAAGTAAGCACAATGAAGTCATATTGCATGCTTCAAAATGGTTTCAGTACTCTGTTTGCTGTCAGGTAATGTTTGATTGTAGCTAGAAGTTCAAGGTTACCCATGGAATTTTGTGAAGTTCATGCATAGATAGCTGTTCAAATAAAGAAACAAGATTTAGTTCGTTACCATACTATGAGCATTGGATACACCACATGCAACTTGAGGTTTCACTATGCTTGGAGGGGATAGCTTAGCTTCAAACAATCCTTCTACCAAATTAGGATCATTAAAATTGTCAACCTGCAAATCGGGTCTCTAAATGTCAGCATCCAAAATAAACCATACCACACAAGTGACTATTTAATTATTGAAAACTGGGCACAAAGGATAGTAAGAAATGTCAAAAAGTAAAGGGAAATTTACTACCATAACCGTGAAGTCAAATTTTGTTTTATAGTAAAAGATGAAATGTACTAATGAGCAATACATATACAGAACTTGTTTGAACTGCATCAACTCTTTGTTATAGCATCATCTACAGTTGCAAGTTACAATGCAGAAAATATATAGGACAACAAATTCCAGCTCAATTAAAGAAGATAGAAAACCAGGAGAATTGAAGATTTGATAGATGCTAAAATGATGCTCATTGGAGCAGAAGACCTAAATAGTAAAATTAAACAGCAGAGAGAGCTCTGAATGCAGCACCAGCTGACATGCACAGTAAGACTGAAAAAGTTGGTATCCACTTTCATTTGTTTAAGTACCAGCTGAAATGCTTAGTTACTTTGATGCTACAGATTCATTACTTTCATTCTCCACTTGTTAGCAGATTAAAACTCAAAATGCCTTATATATCTATATTTGATCGTTAATGCTAGAGGTACATCTTATACAGTTTTAGCACAAACCTTGAGAAAATGAGGGCCTCTAATCTTAGAGCAACCTTCCTTGTTAAGATCTTCCAAGCCAAGTAGAATGTGCTGGGTCTCTAGTCGATCCAAAACAGGATATATGCTGTTGAATGGATCAATAACACAACAATGTGGATGGTCTGCCAAAGTCCTGTTAATAAACATACTTGTTAGAGAGTATACTCAGTATAGTGACCTGAAGCATTTTAAGAAAATGAACCAAAAATGTACATCCTCATACATGAACATTCAGCTTGCAAGAAAAAGCGTAAAAACTCAAAATTTAACATCACCAGATTTTCCTAGGTTTGGCATTTTGGCCCTGGAATAAAGGGTAACTGGTGTCTAACATGCCCATTCAACAAGAAACATCACACAAGGTCATGAAACAACTCTTAATCACCCAAACCAAACCGTCCACCCGGCGGGAAAGAGAAAAGAAAAAAGAAAAACAGAAGAAAGATTTGGTCAAAAAACTAAGGACCAGATAAAAGGAAAAAAGAAACAAGCTCAAAGAGCATCACATACATATTCATAATGGAAAGGTCACTTCAGTTTGTTGCAAAGTGAGTTTTGACATTAAGCTGAATCCTGACTCTGGTACTTTTGAATGTCTATTTTCCTATAAGATTGTATAATCATTCAAAAACTTCTGCTTAAATTCATTACTTACAGAATCCAATTCCCTTGGAAACAGAGCTGGCATTGAAATTTTCAGTTAAGAAGCCTGAGAAGGGAGCTTCTATATTTTCACGAGATTTCGACTGAGTAGCTGGTCAAACTGGAAAACCTAGTCTTCAGTTTGATCCTGATTCTCTAATAAGACAATATCTAGGTAGTAGGTTTATTGGTATATTTGACTGAAAGCTCAAAGGTAAGACTTCTGTTAATAACAAAGTAGTAAAAAGAGTTGGTGCTCATCCCTTGAAGAGCCAACACAGTTCTGAAAGGAGGTTCAACAAATCCCTCACTCCTGGCTTCCAAGAACAGGAGGAATGGGACAGCTCAAGAGATTTCTACGGAGAGGTATCAGACCTCCAGGTTTGAAGTGAGCTTCTACAGATATAGGGTGAGCGGTGAGCATTCTCTAATCTCTCTGATTTTCTCTCCATCTTTCCTATATCTTGTTATTATTGTTTTTTCATATGAACGTCCAATTTGACAGCCTCACCTCGCCTCTCAACTCCCTTTGACCTTTTGATCTCTGGCTTACACATTCTACAAAAGGAAGTATGAGAAGAGAGGAATATAATGGAGTCATTAAAAAGGAATATTATGGAATCAAAGAACTGAACCATTCAGCTTGTGTGGGATAACTTAGATATTTCACATGATATGGAAACATAAAATAAGGGGAAATTGATGTATTACATAACTAAATGCTGACTTTAAAATTTCCATGTCAAATTCTCTTTCTGTGGCATTTCCCAAAATTATTTCTGGGGAAGTTGGCAGTCAGACCACATTAAATTAAAGGAGAAAAAAATGGACTATTAGGAAGAATTAAAACACAATTGACTCAATTCGATATCCCCCAAGCAGATGGAATTGAAAGGCAATTTTAATTTTACACTAAAGCTCTGAGATACACAAGTACCTCCTCAAGTCCTCCATGCCACTTGTGTAAGTAATACAAGGGGCAAGACCTGCCGAGTTTAATTCAATGGAAACAATCTCATCTGTTGATTTATGAAGGACAACATCAACTTCTTGCAGTTGCAGTGGTATGGGCAGCTCATATGTGAGGGGCAGAAACATCAAATCATGCTCGGAGCAGTACAATGGCAATGCACCTCTCTGCCAAATGCAACATATATGCTTCTCTTAGTATGGCAGGAGATAATAATCTGCGGAAAACGTAAAACCAAAAATAAAACATGTCAATGCTTGTAGTCACCACAACGTCACGGACCCTTAAGTACTTCCAGAATCTCAATGTCATCTGAAACAAGTATATGACTACCAGATTTCTAGAGAGAACCTACACAAATTGATTATATGTTACATTAACCTCCGCGAGATTTAATTTTCACGAAAGGAGAGCAGATGCAAATATAGTTATGGCATCAGATGCTCAATAATTCTTGTGAAAGTATTGGAAGCACCTGCTGCACATTAAATTACTGTGCAACTTTGTCACAAAAAAAAAAATACTGTGCAACGAGACAAAAGTGATATCAAAAGCCTAATAGCATTGTAAAATGTCTTTAACTGACATCCAATAATTGACATCAAAAGACTAATATCACTTTTGATGTCAGTTATTAGCCTTTTGACATCAGTTATCAATCATCAAAACAATTTCCGATCTTTCAATTGGGAGGGATCATTATTTTTTGATTGGCTGGATGGATCATTGTTGGTTTCGGAAGGAAGTGGGTAAGGACAGGAAGGAATTCGGAAAAACTGGAAAACCCTACATGAGAGGCAATAGTCCATGAAACCCTTGCTGACCTGGAAAAAACCTATGCAACATCATCCAAATTGGATTTGAACCAAAGATATCATCGCAATTCAGAGGAGTTTATACTGAAATGGCCTCAACTTTAGGGACCTGAAATGCTTCAAAATTGAAATCATAATGGTCTCTAGCATATTGACGCCAAAGGTATAAACTAAATTTTGATTATCAGATATCACTCTCCCAAAATCAGTGTATCAGGTGGTATAAGCAAATGCACATATGATCATCAGCCTTCTTCCTTCTTCTTTCCTTTATTCCTTTTGGAACGAATTTACAGCAGACAAGGACCAAGACTCCTCCTTCTAAGAAAAATAGGCGAATAAGAGCGTGTCAATTGTGCTGTGCAACTGCCAAACACCCTCCTGGAAAAGCCCCAGCAGTGGCCGGCAGCACGTGGCCAAAGAGAATAGAAGAAGATCCCTGTATGCATTTACGATTCTTAAAAATCTCTTATCCCTCTCCAGCCACAACATCCAAACACTAGGCAAATAAGCAAACTGCTTTCTGCTCCCTAATCGAAACATATAACTGAAGATGACCCAAATCAGAGAAAGGACAACCCAATTACACCATACAAACTCAAACAACCTTCGACATAAGTAGGCCCTACCCACTAGGCAGTTTGATTACAAGGCAAGAACAGATGGGCCTGCACACAAAGTTTCCCACCCACTTGGTGTCAGCCTGCATGAACCTCCTAGTCCTAGCCTATTGAAGATGTTATGTTACTGTAGCAAAAACTAATAGAACACTTAACTGATATAAGGTTGTGTGTTGTTGGTTAGTACCAGAAAGGATGGAGATTAATAATTATTACTTATCTCACAGAGAAAGAGGAGCGGCCTGCAGACAATTTGATGCAACACAAGTTGCTCATACTAAAGGCAGCAGCCCCCACACCACCCCCTGGTGCGCCAAAGAAAAAAAAACATATATCTATGCAAGAAATTGACATCAAAAAAGGGATTACACTGATCGTGGAGTTGCTACGGTCCCACAAAAGTTATCATCTACAGCTTTCACTTCCTTTAATTTGTTCAAACGGGAGGTACATACTTGTATCGCCATACAATACACTCATACAGCCTTGCATATCCATAAATATGCAAAGTGATGCTCAGTCATAAATCATAATGAAGTTATTTGCAAATAAATACAGTAGTTCTAGTTGTAGTGTTGAACAGCACATTAACTGAATTAGATACACTTGCAAGAAAATTCCAGCACTGAAAATTCAAATGATTACACTTTACAGTACTATAATTCAGAGTTTCAAACCACAAGAAAGAAAGAAAGGAAATGAATAGAAAAACCTATCCAGAATTATCCAAGAAACAGAAGCAACATTCCCACCAAATTACTTCATATTTCAAAAATGTATTTTTTGCAGGGATAACATTGTCTATTGCAAATGTTCTCTCTTTCATTCAAACAGCCCTGTTAACACCTTTTAGTACTGCTACTTCTACAGTATGATTGTGAGCTTCCTCTTTCTCATTCTCAGCACATTACAAAACTTAAACTCTAAATGACAGACATACGTATTTCTGCGGCCCGGGGGGGGGCAGAACCAGATGGGGGCTGACTAATTAGATATTGCAAAATTCAGTAAGAAGGGCATGTTTTGGACAATCGTTTTGGTTTTCAGGAAGTGGGCTACTTCCAAGATTGGCAATAATTCTAGGAAAACATTTCACTTTTTTCTACCCTGAAACAAATTATAAATATCCTTTTTGGATGAACATAGTGATTCTTAGAGCTAACATAGTAACACTGAGCGCTCAAATTCTGTAAATCTGCAAAGAGCTCACCTTAGCAAAATCTGCTTGCCGAGAATGCTTCATACAGTAGCCAACTGTCAGGACCTCATTCGGACCTATCTGTTCCCAGTTTATTCACATAAAGCAATCAATATATGTGTCATGCATTCCTGATTTGCAATCAAAGAAAATAGCATTATAGTAAAGGCATCTGCTTCAAATCATTTGCATGTATGGAAATCTAGTTTAACCAGGTGAAAAGAGAAGAACACAGCACACAAAATGCAGAATGAAAACCGAAAGAAGATTGATAAAGCCTCAGTCATCTTTAATTATAGTCCTAGCACTTAGAATATCACCATTAAAGGTCTTTGGAAAGAGAGAGGAAGAAAGAAACGAATCTCAGTCCGTGATGCTGTTGTCATTCTACATGTTAGGATAATCAGGGGGCAAAACAGAATTGATCTAATATGCATTTGCTCCATTCAGCAGTCAGTGGCTCAGTGCTAATTGAGTTTCCAACTCTTACTTTAAATTACCTAGAGATATTGGATTCTGCTTTGGTCAATGCATACAATAACATCCCATAGGTTTCTTGCAACCAGCTAAATTAATTTTACACACTCTTATGGTCTGTGTGCTATGCTGTACAGCTAGTCTCTTCTCCTGAACTCCTTGTTTCCCCTATTCAAATTTCCCAGATCACATCCCCTTCTATCTGGTGTTTTCCATCACAACCCTAGATCTGCAATTGCAATTGCATTCATCCACTACCAGATTACTGCAGACCATTCATATTACCACTATATATTAGCCATCAGTTTCTGATTGGACATCGGGAAAAATCCATCTGTGACCCCTAGTACTACTAATCAATATGAGCCCGATGTGACTCCAATACACCATCCATTAACACTATCAAAAAGCAAAAACATCCTAACTCACCAACTTACCAGCAAAGCAGGAGAAAAGACAAACAGGGGAGGGGGGGGGGGGACAGCCTAGTGCCAGTAACCCCAAAGTCTCAGAAACGCTACTGAATGAAAATGAAAAAGATAAAGAAACCAAAAGCTAAAACTATTAGAGTCAGATAAAATGAATACCAGCCTCCATCTATTCCATATCCTTTACATCTCTGCAGCACCAAGATTGAGAGGGTAAAACACACAATCCAAATTGAACGAGTACATGACTCCATTGCTCACTTCTTTATAGATAAGGACTCCAACTCACACGTTTCACATATCCTACAGAGTCAAATACTTGTCCTAACTTTTGAATTAAAAGACTTAGGAAAATTTTATTTTAGAGAAACCAAATGATTGCAGGACATGAAGCCTATATCATCATAGAACCGATACAAGATTTATCATCACAAAGAGTGAACATTAAACAGACCCTGTCCAAGCAAGTAGATAACAAAACCTTTCTAATCAAGCGGCAAATACTCAAAGGCAGCTCTTCCAATTTCGTGATGCGATGCAAATTCGGATGCTTATTTGTATCTCCATCGCTATCAACATCTACTAGGAAAAACAAAGTTTTATGAGCACCTTAAGAAAAGTTCAACCCCAGTACTCTGTATGCACACTCTGATTGATCAAAAAGGTTCACCAATTTACAAACTAATTTCATGAATAAGGGCATTACAGATTGACAGCAGGGAAAAAGGGTTACATATTTGCCACAGGCACATGTCACATACATTTGTGCATCAGCAGATTATTGCACAACAAGATGTGAAAATCAAATACATTATGAGAACAGCTACTTATATTTTTCTATAAAACAAACTAATAATACACTGCTCTTCCATCACAAAACACCTTCTGACAAAAAGAAAAACTGGAATCAATGGGATTCATGTTATTTTTTTAGATAGGCTGTGATGAGAGGTACCAGCATTGTCTATAACTCCACATAACTTTCAGACTAGCTGCCATCATTGTTCATAAACCATCAAACTAGCTGCTATCATAGTTCACAAACCTTGGAACTGCAAAGTAGAGACTACTCACCAAGAACTGCTAACAATAAACCACTGTCGCATAGCATCTGACAGATATCCTTCTTGTGCTTAGAAATTACAAAGAAAGTTCTCATTTTAACATCACCCCAAGCTGATGCAATCTCACTCAAAACACCTACCACTGGAGACAAACTGAAGCTAAAGCAATCAAGGTCGTACTCTTTTGAAACCAATTTTAGGAGATTCACCTGCACAATTCAGATATATTTGATATTGATAATGAGATGAACGGCATAAGTTTGTGTTAAGGGCCTGCATCTACTGAGTAAGTATCGTATGAAAGTTTCAATTCAAAACTGCTCAGATTAAGCAAACCTACAGACAAAAAATATGGCTTAATGAATAATAAAATGAGTCATCATATTTTAAAACTTCCTCTTGTCACACAAGCAAAGAATTAAATCACATTTTCAACGAAAACTGATGTAAGAGCACCTAATACAACAAGGACTTTAAAAAATCATGCTCCCCGTCCAGAATCAGTTGTCACTTATGATATTTTGGGATGTCCAGAAAAACAGTCACATTTCTAAATATAGTAATAATGTGTACTTGTGTTTTCAAATAGTAATAAAGCTAGCACAGAATTTACATAGTTATATACTAATAACTTCAGTCTTGATGCTTAAAATATGAAAGCTAGGTTAAAATGGATGAAATCCCAGGATGACATGCGATTCTGTTCATTTTCTTTATGTTTAAGTCATCTCTAACATGACTTTATAGCTTACCTATCTAAAGATTGATGTGTAGAAAGATGACTTTAGCGTGTAAACATTAAAAAGGTTTGAGCTCTGGAAACATACATGACGGATGCACAGAACATGGGCATAGTCTGGCACTAAAAAAATTTAATTCTATTTTCTCCTAAGATATGATATTTTCTTAGTTTTGGGAGACTAATTATAATTATCCCATCCTTTCTTCCTTTATAGTATTTGTTAAGAATTTATGAACTTTATGAGAGCTGACTCCAGACTTGAACGCATTGCGTTATACGTAGATTTTCCAAACAACACGAATGCTCGGTAAGAAGTTTTTCAGAACGAGCCTGAATTAGAGGAGAAAGAGCCACTTCAACAGTTGGAGGAGAAACCAATCATGGGAGGAGTACCATGGAGAACTTGAAAGAGTTGTCAGCACCTAGTCTGGAGGATCAACCACTGAGTATAGCCTTCTCTAACCTTGCATGCCCCATTGAAACTCAATTCAGGTTTTATCAATATTATACCTAAATATCACGGGCGTACTAGTGATGGTACTCAAAGGCATTTGAAAGATTTTGTCGTTGCTTGCTCTACAATGAAACTTAAAGGAATTGATCATGATCAGATTGAACGTTGTGCTTTTCTGTTTTCTTTAGACTGGTTGTTTCATTTACCTACTGGATCAATTACTACTTGGATAAGGAGAGCTGTTTGTAAATTATTTCAAGTGGTAATTGATCTAGTAGGTGAATAAAGAAGGATAGAAAAAATTCTGCTGAAGAGCCTAACCCAGACTAAGTGTATACTCAATGCAAGGTAATCACAGTGCTTAAAATAATGTGGACTTGCCAAGACAGCATATAAGAGTCTTCTAAATCTCGTGACTTCAAAAGCTGGAACAAAAATCCAGTAGACAAAGTACTTCAAAGGTTCAAACTTCCAGAAGACTTTTCTAAATTCTAACTCAGAAATAGGACGTTGTTTCTCTTTCTCTTTGAGGACAACAACGTGAAGAATAAAAAGGCAGGAGGCCAGTTACCTGCTCTTCAAACTTCCAGACTTGTATCCTTTTTTTCCCTCACAACTCTCAAGTCTATCAGAGAGTATAAAAATGTGACTTCCATTCTGGATATAGAAGATCACCTAAGGTTACAAATCGGCATCTTTTGCACATATGATATGTAGAAAATAGTATACGTTTTTTACAATATTGTGTCCGCAGGTCATCTCTATGGTGGTTTGATGTTTACCATATGGGATTTAGCAGGCAGTGCACATAATGAATATCCACATAAAGTGACCAGCCAAAATAGTTTAGATAGTCGTCTACTATCTTTCCCTAAATCAAATTTATGATCAACAATAGAGCACCAAAAAAAAATTGGACCCTGAAAAGCACTCACAAAACTATTTTGTCAGAAATAATTAGCTCAAAATCAATACAAACCTTGTCGCTTGAAAGATCATCTCCCAAGGAAATTCCCTGCAAAAGTAGGTAGATCTTAAGGTTATGGCAAACTGGAAATAGACCAAAGAAGAATACCAACCAATCAACCATGAACTAGATGCACACAAGAACACAAAGTTGTCTCTCTTCACTATATGAAATCAAAAAAAATATACTTGAGACAAGGAAACTGGTCTTCAAAAACCAAGTTCTGTCATGTACACATCCCACGCATGAAGACAAAAACAATAGAAGTTGATAAATAAATAAAAAACAGATATGATTTCCATTCTAAAATCCTCCTCTTCTGCATCTAAACTCCCAGAGTAGCTCCATTAAGGTTCTCCATGCCAGAGTAAGTATATGGATGGTGGAGCTTTTCTTTGTACTTAATATCTCAACTCTCTCTGATGTATACACTCATATATCTCCTGCTCATTTTGTCTAATCTCTCAAAATTGAAACTTTTGGTCAAGCCTATGATTTGGTGTGCCACCATAGATATATAATATATTGATAAAGATTTCCCAACATCTGGAGGTCTGTAGAGCAATTCCTCTTGGACATGAAAGCGAAGGACTCTGACGAGTGACGCATACAGAATGGTTGTTCTGTTAACCCAAGTTCAAAAAACATCTAATATAATCAACCAAGCTATGATCACCTTCTACAATTTTCTGAAACTTACAAAAGAAGAAAGACATGTTTGAAGTAAAAAGGTCCTTGTGAACAATATAAACAAAATATATGCAGCCTTGGCACTCACATACAGCAATCATGCATTTGCATGTGAATGTGATCAAGGCAAAATCAATTTAAATTTTTCTAATTTCCTAATGCCATTGCATTCTATTCTATCTCACCTTACTCCCTACAAAAAACAAAAAACTCATAAATGGAAAAAATGAAGGGCAACTCAGAAATTAACAATACCCAATACCCAGAACCCAGAATTTCCAAAAGGCATGTCCAATCAGTTTAAAAAATAAAAAGGGGCAAAACCAACCCAATTTCAATGTGAATTTGTTTATGGCAATTTTGCATGTTAGTCAAAAACAGCACAAAAGGCAACAGGAACTGGCCAGCCAAGAAAATGGTGAGAGAGAGTACCTTGCGAAGTTGGGAAAATTGGAGGGTCCGAAAGATGAAATCAGCACCTGGAGAGAGAGCAGGAGCTCCATTGCCGTCTTCAACCAGTAAGACTGAATGGTCCAGTATCACTCCCCCTATTGCACCCATTTTCCCTCTCTCTCTCTCTCTCTCTCTCTCTCTCTCTCTCTCAGATATATTCAAAAGCTTTGCTAAAATGCTAGTGATATTTCTCTGCCTTTGATCAAACAGGCATGAATTGAAGAGGCCTGATAGCCGAATCCCATGACTCTAACACGTGGGGTCCACGTGCCTTCCGTATTTTCTGTGTAATGGTATTAATTAATTTCTTTTCCTTTTAATCTAAAGGAGCCACGAAAGTCGATATAGATAGGTTTGATTTTTGAACACAAATCTTGTCGCGATTTAAGAATCCCGAGCGAAATAATATCAAGCATAATAAAGGCATGGGGAGCACGATGGTGAAGTTTTGGAAGGGCAACATTCGTTTCTGGTGATGGTGATCGAAACTGTTATTAGGTCACTGAAAGTTAATTTGGTTGACCAAAATTCAAAAAATGGAGTAAAATACTGTGTTTCGCTAAAAAGTAGCCCTCATTATGTCATCTCACCAAAAATTATGATACGACTGTTTTATACTAATTTTTGTGTAAAATAAAACTCGTTAAACAAAAAGTATATCACAATTCACAACCATCTCTAAAGAAAAAGGCAGAGAATAAAGCTTATTGCTTTAGCAGAAACGAACTTTGCAGAAAAAGGACCAATTTTGCTTAATTCAATTTCAGACATGCTTAAGCATATATACATCTTCCAGGCAGATTCAGCCCAACTCCGTCATACACTAAAAAGTTGATAGTATCAATGCAATGGCTTTCAAAAGGTCGGCGCCAATGGCTGGATGAATGGTATACTTTGTGTTTGTGGTACAGAAAATGTGAAGATAAATAACAATATGTTTCCTCACATTCGAACGAAGAACCTCATCAGCCGGTTGATAGCAAATAAGTTACATTTCGCTCGAGAGTTAAAATACAGAGGGGAAACAGCTGCATGCTTGCTAATGAGCTGATCCATGAACAAGAAGACAAGCTTTCAGCAGCAGATTCGGGGCCAATATTGGGATGCAGGGCAGAACCAATTGAAAAACTGTTGCGCTAGCACGATCATGAGTTGATAAGTCGATCCATGACCACCTTGACAACTTTTGGAGCATCAACTGTTACTGCCACCTTAACTGTAGGTTTGTCAGTCCAGTCAGTTACCTCTTCATACCTGTTGATTCCAGAAAGATATGCAGTATGAGTGAATTTGAAGGTAAAATTGAGGAAAGAAAACTGAAAAGCTGTCATTAAATCAAAAACAGTGTGCAGGTTATGATCAGTATAATTGCCCAACTGGTTTGAGACTTTGAGAAGCTTAGGAAATAGGGAAACATAGATTTGGTTTGTACCTCGCTAAATTTCAAGTGCAAGTAGAACTAAATTCTGGTTTGCTGGTTTATACATATATCTTTGTTCCAGACTGGCAGCTCTTATGAACTCAGATATGTGTTATGTCCTGGAATTACATTACATACCTTTTCTGTTTGTGATAAAGTACTGTGACACCCCTTGTGATACCATTTGTTTGGACTCTAACAACGCCTTCTATACAAGTAACCAATGAAGGGTCTATAGCAGCAAGTAAAGTGGTTGGATCATGAAGATAAACACCTGCATAAAATTTTATCTATCATCAGTTAATCAAACAAAAATCTTTTCAGGCAGCAACAACCTACTAAACTTTATTCGACAAACCTTTTGTACTGTATGCATCGTAATGGTAATTGTAATACACATCCAAAATCTTGCAAAGGTACTGAGCAAATTTTCCATTTGATGCTGCCAGCTTTTCTCGATCAGCATCTGTAATTTGTAGAAATGGAATGAACAGACGATACTAGCAGTAATTGTGCAAGTCTAGACAAAATCTAAATATAGCTTATACCAAGCACTGTGATTTAGTGAGTGGAATCACTAATTTATAACTTCGATATAGAAAATAGGAGGGAAATGACAGGAGGGATTAGAGGGGTCTTCTCTTTTATGTTAAGAGCTTAAGATACTAAAGTAAGAGCGGGACAGAATAAACTATAAAGGGAAGAGAACAATAGATGAACCTCAATTCTTGTTATACTCCATTTGAATACCATTAGGAATTGGAGGCATTTTTTTAAAACCAAAAAAAGAAGTAATAACGAGTCAAATAGAAAATTTTCCCTTAGTAAATTGCAGCTCCAACATGACCATGTCATAATCTACATAACATCAGGCAACTTAGGCACCACCTCGACTTAAGAACTGAAAGTCATAGTCATGAAAAATGTGATTATGTGAACTTTTATCATGCAATAGCAGACTAGCAGTCATGATTAGTGACTCACCAGTAATTGCACTACGACTGCCAGAAATCAAATAAAGATGATACAGAAAGATCAAGTTTAGAGAAGTTAAATACAAGAAAGCAACTGTTTTCACAATAGTTGCGCACAAAGCCTGAGGGAGTGAACAAGTGACATTAAACTACTAAAAAGTTTACTTGTAACCTTCAGAATATCAATTTTAGCCATTTTTGGACACACGACGAGAAAAGCATGCCTACAAGATGTACAGAGTTTTTTTTATTTATTATTACCTGGGCCATGTTTCCTTATGTTCAAGAAGCAAAGCAAGGTGGCTTCAAAAAAAAAAAAAAAAAGAAGCAAAGCAAGGTAACATTCTGTGTTCTATCTTCTATGTAGACCAATCAAATTACAGCAACGGGTACAAGGAGAGTGTCACATTCCAGGACTTCCCAGTTTTAAGACAAAAACAAAAGGTACTGATAGCATATTCTATTAGCTGGTTTCAGACCACTATCCTGGTGCGACTTGCCGACTTGAACTCAGCAACTGCTGAAGTACACATCAGAATCTAAATTTGAACTACAAGCACATCTCTTTGGAGACAATGATATCAACAAAGCATAAATGTGTTAAATTTCGCTCGTTGAAGTGGATTTAAGTGGTTGCAAGATCGATTATGATGACAATAAGCAAAAGTAACTAAAGCTAGTCAGGAAACAATTTATACACAGCACAATCATAAGTTGACTCAGAAATTAATGCTGAATCAAGTCTGAAATTACAGATGTTTATGGTACTAATAACAAAGACTCCATGAAGAACAACGTAACCCCACCAACATTGGGGATAACAATAGATGGCCAAATTACCAGTCAAAACAACTTGGTGGGTCACATTTATCCCAACAGCCAGAATATCAGCTCCACATGTGAAGACAATATCCGCAGCATCTGGATCACCAAAAATCTGGCCAACCAGTTCAAGGAACAGAAGGAAATGAGAACTGAAAGAACTTCAAAGGGCATAGCAGTCAAGATTTCCCCAGAAATACAGCACAAATCATCATTGTCAGAGATAGTTTCTGATAAAATAACTTAAAACCTTGTTTTGTTAGAAACCATAGTCTTGACACCATGAAAACCATACCAGTTGCCACATGCGCATACTCACACAGGAAAGGGGGGGGGAAGGGAACATTAAAAACAAATCATACAACTATTATTTTTTCTTTTGTGGTAAGACGTGCATCAGAAATTAAAACTGCGCGGATCCTCAGCTGCAGTATATTTTATCTTTTAATGTTGGAAAGTCTTTCAGCTTTTCGGAAGAGTTGGAGAGTCGGATCAATAGATTCTCAGTCTACAAACACTTGGAAACTGATGACTTACATTAGCTTCAGCTGCAGGATTGACATTGCCATTCACCGCAAAAGCACCGCCTAGAAGAACAATTTGCCCAATGTTCTTTGTAAATGTAGTATCTAGTTGGACAGCCTGTTGATATTTATTCCAGTGAATCAATGCTTGACTAAGAAGTGCAATACTATACTTCTACATAACAGAGATAAAGCATAAAGTATTGATGACACCAACCATAGCTACATTTGTTAGAGGTCCCAAAGCCACCAAGGTAACTTCTCCAGGATACCTCTTGGCCTGCTCAACAATGAAAGCTGCTGCTGATTGTTCAATGGGCTTTCCGCTTGGAACAGGAAAGTTCTGGTTCCCCAGCCCATCTACCCCATGGACAAAGTCAGCTATCCGGAGTTTTGTACCTTTCTTAACAAGCAACAAACAATATGATGGATATGTTTGCCATAAGCACCAAATGAAGCAACAATTTGCAATAAGAACTACTATATGTTAACCTAAACGGAGGTAAATTGAAATAGTGACATAGCTGAAACCATACAGTGATTGTGACATGGGAACCTTCAGCTACTGGAATATCTGTTCTCCCTGCAATTTCTAGCTACACCATAAAGAATAAAGAAGGTTAACTTCATTATTAAATTGATAACGATTTTATTGCTTTATTATGCGAAATTAATAACAGCACAGAAGCCTATATTGTTGGGGATAACTATGCTTTGCTCCTTTTGGACAACAAAATTTATACGTGCCTTAACTTTTCTTCATATAGTAATCTCTAGAAACCAAATTAAGAAATATACTAAAACAATGAGACACATCTACACTACATGGCATATATATCATAAGGACAACGTTAAGGTGGTTCATTATGAAAACATTTACATATAATTACTACTGGTTGGTGAAAAGATTGTGGATAAGTTAGGATCAGCGAGTACTACAATGTTTTGAACCTAAGCTAGTTGATTGATTGGTAAATCACTACTTTTCATTCTAGTAAGCTCAGTCTAGATCTCTTGAATATTTTGGTGATCAATTCCTGCAGCTTTAATGCAGTAATACAAACATATTTAAAAACAGATTTCTTCTTAACGAAATGTTAGCCACCAAGCCATTATCCTCGGTCCTAGCCTATGTTACTTGAGCTCTTCATTCGAGCCCAAAACACTCATGCCAACCCTCAGAAACCCGGATACTATAGGACACTTGAACACTTCAAATTAGATCATAACATAGAAAACGCCCTTGAAAACAGCAGGCCGTGCCCTGTAGGCTATATCCATATCCATACGGCCGTAGCCCATCTTTGATCCCCAGTCAAGTAACATAGAATTCTACCTATCGTCGCATTAGTTACAGTCATAGACATACTGATATTGCAATTGCCTTAAACAAACAACCTGAAGTTCATTCACACTTCACTGTGACCAAAACCAAATGCAGTTGAAAAAGATTAATAGGGATATTGGCCAAGTAAAAAAATTACCAAGTGTAAAGCATTTCTTGTTGCCAGACTGGTGTAAACATTGCCATAAATAGTAGTGAGACCAATCACATCCACCTCAGGTGATTGCAATGCCAGAAATATAGCCATGGCATCATCTGCATTTGTTCCACACCATTAAGTTCCCATTACATAATAATCACAGAACAACCAAACTGATCAAAATCACCAATCATGAAAATAATCAAAAATCACCAATCATGAAAATAATCAAAAATCACCAATCATGAAAAATAGTCACATTTGGCAAACTCTATCAAATCACCAAAGTTACAAAAACTGACCATGTGGGTTTATTTAAATTCATAGTCCCACAATAGTCAACTAACAAAGATTTCCAAGATTCAAAATTTAATGAACTTAGAATTATTATTAGGAAAGAGACATACCAATACCAGGGTCAGTGTCAATTATGAGTTTTTTCCTTCTGGGTTCAGTTTCCGCCATATCTTTGCTGCTGATGGGCGATTGCAAAACTGGGTCCAGTGGGAGTGATTTGATTGTGAATATCCCCATTGATGATATATTTGATCATAAACATTTACCAACCAGGATGGGTTTTGTGGGTCCCACTCCCACCGAACCCATATGTTGCGGTTCTAACCAAACCATTCAATTCATATTTCTGCAGTTTGCTCTGTTCTAATTTCATTTTTGGACCATCAGCAAAAAAAAAAAAAAAAAAAAAAAAAGGGCAGTCACGAATTCATTTTTTATTGGGTTATTTTTACAAAACAAAATCACCACTAATTAACTTATCTCTTCCAAGTGTCGACTCTCCATTAGTTAATATTGCATTATTATGTCCAGCCTCACCTTCACACATCAACATTTGTAATAGAAAAAAGCAAAAAAAATACTATCATTTTTCCTCATTAGTGTATATATGTCTTATTTTAATGGGGGTGCAAATGGCAGTTATAGCATCTCTTTAATTATTTTGAATGAGTCGACTTGTAAGTGACTTAAACATGGATCAAACTCAAACCCGACATGACCGACCTATATCACACTTTACTTGTAAGTTGTAGATAACTCTAAATATATTATCCATAGTTACAAATATCATTTTTTTCCCAATTATCAATTTGGACAGTGGCTTAAATGAAGAAAAATGACTCAATCAAATTTATATTCTTATTGAGTGAAAAATGACTTATTCATTAGTTGTTTGATTTTGGTAACCTATAGTTTATGAAGTACATTAAAATGACAAAAGAGAAAAAATGAAAAGACTAATCATGGACTACGTTGGTGGTAGCATCGTGGTTAAAACTTATAGTCTAAAATCACGAGTTCAAATCTTGACATAATTTGGAAGTGCTTGAATTAGTAATGTCTAACTATGTACAAGTGGAATAGTGAATGTGTTAAGAGCTAGATTTCGGTGAGGTTATCAGTAAAGTTCGTTCAACTCATTAGCATTGGTGTGTGTTGTGGTGACGAGCTCTCTCTATCTAAGGAAGTAGCTCTGGCTAAGATCGATCATTTCACATTAAAGATGCTAGAGTAATATAATATGGTAATGCTACATTGCTACTCGTTCAAAGGATAAGTTATAGGTAGTTGTCCCTTCCCTTGTTGAGAAAGAAAAATAAAAGAACGGAAGAAAAGGCTAATCATGGACCTACGCAGGCCCATTCGGATTGCAAAAGGTTCACGCAACTCATCTCAGCGGTGTGACGTTAAATGCCCATTCACAAAAGACAGCACCAATGGCAAATACAGAAAATAAGGCCTAATTACAGGGGTAACCATAAACAATTCTAACCCCTAAATCTTCAAATTCAAATCAAAGCAGACCAAAAGAAAATCATTCCTTTCCTAAACACAGTTCAACTTCAAAGTACACACATTTCTATTTCTAGCAGATCTCACCCCTCACAAACATTTCTATCAAATCACTCAAAAATTCCACTAAATTAACCCAACCAAATGTGATCTTATGAAAAAGCTGATTTAATATCAATGATGATGATGAAGAAGAGCAGCAAACCCTCAGCATCAAAGCTTAATAATGGTGGAAGAGAGAGAAAAATACAGCAAAAGAGCAGCAGCCCAAGGAGCCCATTAAAGGTGAAGGATTTCAATGTGTCATTTTCTTCTTCTTGTTCTTCTTCTTCAACTGCAACTATTGCTACTTCAGTATCCAGTGAAGCTCCAAGGGGTTGTCTCAGGTTCTTTCTCTCTCATCATAACTCAACTTCTACTGCTTCCAAAAATGCTTGCAATAAGAACAAAACTGTTGTGGGTAAGACCCCCAAATCAGCCCCAAATGTTAAAAATTTGAGGAGCAAATTGGGTAATGGGAATAGTGTGTTGAAAAAAGGGAAAATTTTGCAAAACCCAGAAAAACCCACCTCCAGAAAAGTTAATAAATTCAGGAGAAACCCTCCTGTCAGTTCAAGAACTGATTTTTCTGAGAAATTGTCATCTGGGTTTGAGCATAGATTGTGTAATAATGCTGCAGAGTTTACACCTGTGACCAAATTGGGAAATGGGTCTAGTTTAGATGGTTTTATTAGGCATGATAAAGGATTCAAATTGGGAGATAAAGACACAAATGGTTTAGATACCAATAGTCCTACGCCGCCTGTTCAGGCTTCAGTGTCGCCGGAGATTCAAAGCGGGTCGATGTCGACAGTTCCGGCTACACCCACCACTTGTTATGCTGCTGGTCATGTTCTTTCTGGGGTTACTGACAGGAGGAAATGTAAGCCTAGAGGTATACTCACTATAGGGGAAAATGACTTGTTTGGGTCTAGTAAAGCTAAGATCTTTTACAATGGAGATGAGAATGTGAATAGGGATGTAAACAATCGAAGGGATTCTTTTGTTCCATCTCCAATTGAGGCATCAGTGCACTGGCAGTTATCTCCTTCTGATGAGAAAAGGATCGAGGGCCACAAAAATGGTGATGCCAGCAAGTTAAGATTGAAAGGATGTGAGCTTGCAGTGCCTTTCAAATCATTTGGTGGCGCGTCTTCTCCTTCATCTAGTCTCGGGTTTTCCTCTGATATGTTCAACAAGAGTAATAGTACAATCTCAACTAGTGATGCCACCACTGCTACTCACAGTAGTAGGAAAAGTAGGAGGTTGATCCTCGATAGAGATTTGAGCCCTGATTTTCAGGCTCTCATTGGGCCTTCATTAGATCATTTTGTGTGTAGTCCCTCACCGTGTTCTCCAGTTTCAACCCCTAGTTATAAGGTGGATGTCTCTCCTGAACTTGGCAAGTATCGGTATGATCATGCAGGGGAAGCTACCTCATGCTTGGAAGATTCTATGGGAAGTGGGAATGTTATTCAAACACCACAATCAGATTCAAGCTCACCTTACTTTGGCCTGTCCAATTTGAGTAGAGATGAGATTTCTAGACTTTGGTTTGAATGTGAACTTGATTCAGTGACTGAAGTTCTTAGAAGAGTAAGTTTGTCTCCTAACTGTCAGACACCAATGTTAGATTCCCCTAAGACGAGTTTTGAGTTTGATCCCCTGATTGAACCTGCTAGTTCAGTTGACTTCAGCTTTTTCCGAAATGCCATAGAGAGTCAGAGTCCTGGGATTCCTGACTCACTCCTGCACAATTTACCTGACTCCGAGGTGAGGATATCATGGAGGGAAGGACTAGCGAGCCGTATATTTGAAATGGATGAGTTAGATTGCTGCAGATGCTTCTCAGACGAAGAAGAAGATGACAATAACTGTAATGATCCCTTTGAATCCTGTTCATTTCCAGAGCTTGGAGCTGTTGATTCTAATAAAGTTGTTGCCAGCACATGTGATGCTACCATTGAAGCTCAGCATGAAGACAGTATCAACACAAAACGCGAAGAAAGCTCCGCTTCAGAGGGACCCAATCCATGTACGGAGTCCCCCAGCAAAGATGGGCAAAGTCTTCCTGCACCGGAGGAATCTGAATGGACGGCGTGTTATAGAAATCATTTGTTTCAAGTATGACAATCAAAATTTGTGTATTTGAGTTCTTTGATTCATTTTCTCCCCTTGTAATCATAGAACATATCCGTTTGAAGTCATAAATGTTAGCTACACGAGTCAATCACCACTTTGTAGAGAGTTCATGGTTTTTTCCGCCTTGTTTTCTCCCCCTAGAATTGTCTTACACATCCATTTCTCAACTTTGAAATCTTTCAACCCTTTGTTTGAATTATTATGTCCTTTAATTTCTGATATGAAAACTTCACCCCATCTATCTTGTGCAGTTGAAACTATGATTATCGCCTGATTCAATACCATTTCTTGTCTGGTTAATAACTTAGAAGGAAGAAATCTTTGCATTGAAGCATGCTATGTGAAGCATGTTCGCAGAATTAAGATAACAATGAGGAGCAAGTGATACGATTGATGTTAGAACAATCTTTTTGTAGAAGCACGGAGAATTTTCAGCAGTAGCTATTGAAAGTTCCAAAATTTTCTGAAATTATGTTGTCTCAGGCCAATTCGCATGGAACTAGGGGGGGGGGGGGGGGATAGAATTGTGAATTGTGGGGAATGGTGAATGATGAATAGATAGAATTGTTAATGGATCTCCTCATATCTAGCTGTGGAAGCAGAATTCCTTCCTCCTCTCATCTCTGATCACTCCCCATGTGTTGTCCATTTTCGGACAGACATTGAGCAGGGTATAAAACCATTTAATTTTTTAATGGTTGGATCAAACACCCCTCCTTTCTTGATATTGTTTCTCAGGGGTGGAATTTTGAAGGTGATGATTCCTTGATGTGTAAGGGTCTGCAGAAACAGAAGACTTTGAAGCTTGGCAACTGAAAAAAGTTTGTTTCTATTGCAATAACATTGAAAAAAAAGCTTAGTACAGCTAGATATAAGTGATGAAAATTCAGAATGCCTTGAACTCTGACCTGTTTAATGACAATCTGATTGAATAGGAAAAGCTTGCTTCTGAACAGTTTCAGCATTTGTTGCATTTGAGGAAGAGCAATACTTGAGACAAAAATCCAGGGTGAGCTGGATCTCTACCGGGGATAGCAATTCCAAATAATTTCATGCTTGTGTAAAGTCAAGGAGAGCATCAAATAGAATCATGTCTATCCACAGTAATGCTAACGTTAGATTAACACAATCTGCTGAGATGCAACAAGAATTTCAGGGTTTCTTCCACTGCTGTTGTGGAGGAATTACCTACCATCAATCCCTGTATTATTCAGAATGGTCCTCTTCTCTCAGTCTCTCAACAGATAGCCCTTTGCGAGGATTTCACTCCACAGAAAATAAAGTCAGCTCTTTGGTGTTTGGATTATGATAAAGCATCCGGACCGGATGGTTTTTCTGCTGCATTCTATAAAGCCTCTTGGGAAATATAGGCATCCGCACCGGATGGTTTTTCTGCTGCATTCTATAAAGCCTCTTGGGAAATATAGTGGGGCCTGAAATCATTAAGGCTATTTTGAGCTCTTTTCACTCAGGTAAAATCCTCAAGGCCCTTAATTGTGCTTCTGTTACTTTGGTTCCAAAGAAGGCAAATCTTGTGTATGTGAGTGACTACAGGCCAATTGCATGTTGCAACACTTTATATAAAATCCTTTCTAAGGCTCTACCAAATAGACTGTGTGCGGTGCTTGATGATATCGTTAGCCAAGAACAATCAGCTCTTATTAAGAATAGGTTTATGGGTGATAATATTGTCCTTGCTCATGAGCTTATTAAATTCTATGGGACGAAAAGCCTATGATTCTCTTGAATGAAGCTTCTTAGAGCAAGTTATGATAGGGCTGGAATTCCCTGTTAAGTTTATCCAATGGGTAAAGATGTGTGTTTGTACTGCTAGTTATTCTCTTCTGCTTAATGGCTCTCAGGCTCTCCTATGGCCCCTTTCTCTGCGAAGAGAGGACTTCGTCAAGGGGACCCCATCTCCCCGTATCTTTTTGTTCTAGCTATGGATTACCTTTCTAGATGTCTCCAGGAGCTGTGAACTATACCAGAGTTTAATCATCACCCACGTGGCCACGTTGCAAGAATTTGGTTTGGTTCATAGCGTGTTTGCAGATGGCCTGCTATTATTCTCAAGAGGTGATGTCCAATTTGTGAAACTGGTCTTTGAGCAATTCAAGCTGTTTTCTGCCTGCTCTGGTCTTGATGCTAATACTAGTAAATCTGAGATTTATTTTGGTGGTGTCATGTATCATGTATGATACAAGTTCTGTGCTTTGTTTTGTTTCTAATGCAAGCTACACTTTGTTATGTAGATGGCAAGTTTATGTATATGATTATTTTTCCCCTTATTAACAGAGAAAATATGGTGTTTACATTGAAGAAAACCTTTTAATTTTAAATCTCAGAAAATTTCTAAAATAGTTTACTTGAAACAAATAATTAACTCTTCTCATACCAGTTAACTCTTCTCATACTAATTGGAGGAGATAGAAGATTACGAGAACTCATCACTCATGTATGTGTTTGATTTGGATTTGAAGTACATTATGATTACTTAATAAGAATATTTTCCATTTTTTTTGTAAAACAAATTAGAGAAAATTTTGAACATTTCATACCCTAATATTGCTCTAATGTAATGTAGATGTGTCAGTGTCACTCACAATGCTACTTACTTTCATGATGGCGCTACAAATAGAATTGAAAGACATCAAAAGAGAATTCACAAAATGAGAGAATAGCTAGTAGGAACAAGAGCATGAGCAATGATGACAAGTCCAAAAACAAACCTATTTGCTCATGCCAAGTGCTAAAAACAAGTAGTTTGACAAAGTATGTACACTCTCACAATATTGGTCAAGCGCCAATTGCTTATTTTTCTCATCAAAAAGAGGGTACAAGTGAATGGCAATCGAGTCACCCCCACTACGTCATGTTCAGACTATCATGTTCAATAGCGAACATATCAGATAAGTTGAACAACCAGTGCAATCACTAAGCCCTAATTGCTTATAGTGGCATAATAAGAGCCTTGCATTTCCCTTTCGGAATAACAGTAATTCAAATGTACGTACTCTAATCAACCAAAATTTCTTAACCTTTAGTTTGCTAATATTCATTGTAATTTTCAGTCTATTTCAAAGGTCAACAGACTGACCATACAATTTTTATTAGGCTGTTTTCTTTTCATTTTCATGAATAATCTGATAGACGAAAGTGTTTGTGCATACTATAATATCATGTCTCTCAATTATGTTTTTTAGCATTGGAAACGGGACTAAATAGCTGCATATACTACAATAGTCATTCTTAACCTATGAAAGATCTAAAATAACAGTACTCTCTCAGGTCCACGGAAATCTTTACGCTTTCCACTTATGTTTGGACCATGGAAATCTTTACGTTTCCTTATATAGTAATGTATTTGAGCACCCTTTACTATTTTATCCCTCCCACATTCTCATCCCCATGTGCCTATTTTCACCACACGCTCTCCTCCATTTTCCACCAAAATCCTACCCCTACTAGCTAGTTACAAAAAAAAAAAAAAAAAAAAAAACTCACGCCACTAGCTACAAAAGTAAGAAAAGTAATACAAAAGCAAGGAAAACAATAAATATCCACTAAAATAATATTTTCTCTCTCTTAATACCTCATGTGCTCTTTTAAGGGTAAATTTGGAATTTTTGTGCTAAAATGTGCTTTCCTTAATATTAGTCATAATCTCCAAATGTCAAGATTTCCATGGACCGGAGGGAGTACAAAATTTCTGCAAGTGGCAGGAATCCAACCATATATAATAATCGATGAAATAACATATTCTCTGTCGGAAATCTCTAATGCTGATATAAATTCGTTGAAGTGAAAATCTGTGCGGCCTTCTGAATCTTCATTCCCGCAAAACCATAAAAAGAAATAGAACTATTCCAACAAAAGAAGACACAAAATTAGTAAAACAAAACAAAAACATTAAAAACTAAATTAAATGACAAAGAAAACAAAAAACAAGACCATTCTTGATGCATAAACTAGCTCGTTAAAATCTCTCACTTATATTGAGTCTCTCACGAACAAAACTTGCGAAATTAAAAGGGATAAATTGGACCTCACCACAAATGAATCCTAAAGGTAAAACCACTAGATTCAATTGATAAAGGGGTCACTCAAACTCACCACTCAAGTTATAAAGGCAAAGCCACCAAACAAGAGATAAAGGGTTTAAGATTTCAGAAATAGAGGCAGCACTCTATCTGTTTTTCTCATTCACATAATCTGAGTATTACATTCGATTTCATTACATATTTATAGGCTCAAACATGCAATAAACCCTAATGGAGTACCCTAGAAAGAATCCTTGATGTCCTCATGAGAGAAGGCCTCAAAATGTGGTCCCAAAACTATTTGGTACTCAGTTGTAATTCTAGCGACTAAATGGTCCCCAATAGTACAAATTGGAGCGTGTCCTTTGTACTGCTGGTCATTAATGCGCCTTAGCTTCTCTTGAGCTGGTAGATGTCCTTATCACTTGATCCCCAAGGCATAAAACAAACCCGAAAGGAGCAGGTTACTAGGATCAATGATATGGCACTTAATTCCCAGTTGCTTGTTGCTCTAAGTTTAATTAAACGCAACATTGTACGGAATTAAAACTAATTAACATTGAACTATCTTATTGAAAGCAATTTAAATGTTAACCTGGATGCTTAAGTGTCCCTAATGAGTAGAGAACAATCACCATTGTGTGCCTTGGTGCAAAACAAGCTTGCAATTCGAGATAGAGATCAAGATTTGATTTTTCGTCCATAGCATAGTTAAACTTGTTCTTGGAGCAGCAGCTTGCTCAATTAATTTCGTATCATACTCCCTTTCTTTTTTAGGACTTGTCCTCAAGTCCTCGAAGTAAGAAAACTTCCATTGACGTTCAATGTAGTTGCAAAACATTCCACCTTCAATTCGACCTCGAATCTAAGCACCAATTGAGTTTTTCACGTTGTTCTTTACATGCTGTTTGTGCTCATTGAAGAACATAATTCTGGTGTGTTGAACTCTAGTTTAGGGGTGCCCTTGAATTCTCCCCAACCAGATTTGCATCTCCATGTTCCATTCCCAAACAAAATCAGTTTCAATCTCTTTAAAACTTCAGTTCGTGTGGAAGAGAGTCCACATAAAATTCTGTCACCAATGAGGTCTTCAAATGTACCTCTTAAGTCATAAATGTTGCTGCCTTTATATTGGGAATGTTCTTGCCTAGGAGAATAATGGTATGAGCTACTCAAACTCTTCTCCAAGGGATGTGCGATAAGGCCCTTGACCATCAAGTTGCCTTCACTCTTTTGCTGGTTTTTGGCTAACAAAAAGTTGTCATGTGCTAATAAGTGATCAAAACGTGGGTGCATGTCACACCTTAGTTTTGGGTCTTCAAGAGTTACCTCAATAGGTGCAGCAACACCGTTTTCTTCTTTTTCCAGCAAGTATGTTGTTTGAGAGCTTGTAGTGAGGGGCAACAAATTAGTTTCATTAGCAAAAGAGCTCTCTTTTGGCATGTCCTCATCTATCACACCATGTTGCGTGGAAATACATAGGTGAGAAGGTGCCTTTTGGACACCCTTTTCGGCCTCCCAAAATTCCTTGCAAGTAGGTTGTACCTCATGTCTAAAGGCTGTTGAGTACTCTTCAGCAGGTTCTATGTGGATACCCTCCATGACAGGTTGCACAATGTATTCATTAGGCCCAAGTAAGCCCTTATCAAGCCCCATTTCGTCCCCTTGTTCAATCTCAGTAACCAATTGCCATTCTTCTAAGCTAACAACCCTCTCATTGCCACATTCTGCATACACATGTCCCCAAAGGTAACATTTTTTACACCTATTCAACGTCCTCTTTACTGAAATCCCGTCTCCATGGAACGGACTTAAATGAAGATCGTTAAAGGCACTTTCAATGGTTTTAGTTTCAGCAGGTTTTTGTTCAATACTAAATGGAGAGAAACGCATATGTGAAGTAAAATCGGGTAAGAATTCCCTTTTGAGCTCTCTTCGCAACTTACTCGAACATCTGATTTTGTCTTTCCTCATTCGTTTTCTTTGAGCCTTCAACTTCTCCCACCAATCTAAAGCACAACCTCTAAAGGTAGAGGCCACTAGCGTGATCTTTTCACGGTCTGAATAGTCAAAGTGATCAAACCGTTGCTCTATGGTCTCAAACCACTCAATCAACTTTATGGATGTGAGTAATCCATCAAACTTTGGGATAGGATCAGGCTTGTAAAAATAGGATCTCATTTTGTGGTGCTTGGTTTACTTTGTAGCTAGGAAGTGGGTTTGGGCAAAAAGGTTCTTTTCTGGACTTTGTTTGTGGAGTTATGGAAACTAAAAACCAAATGAGTACTCAAATGATTTCCAAACAAAACTGTCCAATAGTCCAACAAATTCCAGGTTCAACAAAGATCCATAGGAGAACAACGCAAACCACTCACGACAGCTAACTTCAAACACAACAATTCTAGTTTTTGTTCGTACATAAACAACCCAACAAATCTCAATATTTGTCACACAAATGGTTGATTAAATCCGAAATCCGCCAAGATATTTTTTAGTATAGGTTTTGGGAATACATAGGAGCAAGAAAGACATAAACTAGATCTCTAAATCGTGAGATATAAGCAAAATGCCACCATGACTCCTCGTCGCAATCCAACAGGACCAACAAAATGTTTGAGCATAAAAGAAGGCCAAAGACTCAACCTTTAGACTTCAAACCACTTGGAGAACAAAGATATAACCCAAATACTATACCAAGCAGAAGTCCAACAATATTCACCACAAATATCAACCAAAATCAACCAGAACCAAACCAACAGCAACACTATCGCCCAGTTCTTGTCCGTACACAACGTATGCATTCAACACAAATTATGACAGCCAAAACCACGATAAAATCAAAAGTCTACAACTACAAAATTGTAGATCTATACCTTATGAAGCCAACGAAGTAGAAAAGTCACAATATTGATAACAAGAATACCAGATATGAGCGTTTTCCCATAACTGCTCCAGACGATGTCCAGCGAGAGCGATAAAAAGTTTAAGCTTGAATGGAGGATCAAAACTCAACCTTTTTTCTTCAAACCACTTGGATAAGAAAGATAACTTCCAAAAATTTCAGAATACCAAATCAAATGAGCTAAAAAAACCAGAGCTCTGATACCACTTTGATGCGTAAACTAGCTCGTTAAAATCTCTCACTTATATTAAGTCTCTCAAGAACAAAACTTGCAAAATTAAAAGGGGTAAATTGGACCTCACCACAAATGAATCCTAAAGGTAAAACCACCAGATTCAATTGATAAAGGGGCCACTCAAACTCACCACTCAAGTTATAAAGCAAAGCCACCAAACAAGAGATAAAGGGTTTAAGATTTCAGAAATAGAGGCAGCACTCTATCTGTTTTTCTCATTCACATAATCTGAGTATTACATTCGATTTCATTACATATCTATAGGCTCAAACATGCAATAAACCCTAATGGAATACCAGAAATTAGGGTTTATTGCATGTTTGAGCCTATAAATATGTAATGAAATCGAATGTAATACTCAGATTATGTGAATGAGAAAAACTGATAGAGTGCTGCCTCTATTTCTGAAATCTTAAACCCTTTATCTCTTGTTTGGTGGCTTTGCCTTTATAACTTGAGTGGTGAGTTTGAGTGTCCCCTTTATCAATTGAATCTGGTGGTTTTACCTTTAGGATTCATTTGTGGTGAGGTCCAATTTATCCCTTTTAATTTCGCAAGTTTTGTTCTTGAGAGACTCAATATAAGTGAGAGATTTTAACGAGGTAGTTTATGCATCAATTCTCGGCATGAAAAACACTCTTTGAGGTTAGAGTTTAGAGAGAAAAAAGAGGTTAGGGCTTAGAGAGGGAAGAAAAGTAATAAAAATAGAGGTTCCACACAATTTAGATAATCTCAGACGCTCTATTTTTTTTTTTAATACAGATTAAATTTGCATAAGAAGGTTTTATCGTAACTTTTGGTAAAATAATAGTCACTTTTTAAAATAATGGTCACTTTTCCTTATTATTAATCATATTTTGCTTCAATTAGTGACTTTGGTAGTGTGTCTTGGCCTTTTGTTAGAACTTAGAAGGAATGGTAATAGAGTCGCCCATAAGTTAGCGCATGTGCAACTTTGATAAGTAGGTACTCGTTTTGGACACTTTATTCCCTCCGAGAGTGTTGATGCAGCTCTTTTAAACGATTTTGAAGTATTAATGGAATATCGGTGATTGCTAGTCGATCTTTCACCCAAAAAAAAAAAAAAAACCCCAAAAGAAGAAGATAAAAAATGATTTAAAAACCCAGAAACTAACCCTACACTGGTACACATAACTTTGATGTCTCAAATTCTCCAACTTTCAAGTTCCAACTCTCACGCGGCTGAGCATTTCAGCAGTCACTCACTGTCTCACCCAACGCTCCTCTCATCAGTCATCACCGACTTCATTCATTCCAGGTTCGCTACTCTCTCTCTCTCTCGGTCTCTCTTGCTCTGCTTATTGTATACCTAATCATTATCAATTTATTCGGTTTTAAGGTTTATCTACCTAGTTGAATAAACATGAAACAGATTATTTTTGGTTTTGTACTGTTTATCAATAATTTGGTTTTAGCTATCTCTCTGATATGAACAATCTCAACATCTTTAAAGTTAGATGTTTATAGGTTCTACAGTTTAGGTTATGTTAAATAGTTTTGGTTGTTCACTAATTGTTGAAATGTTGCTGCTGTTCAAGTAGGTAATCAGTAAGGTGGAGTTATGAACTTTAAATATTTGGAGTATATAAATGATGAGATGAATTGCATAAATCCCATATACAAACCCAGTTTTGTATTGCATCATCTAACATTTGTGTTTGGGTATTACTATAATGGGGTGTAAATGGGGAGAAATGGGGAGATACACACTGTTTCTCTCAAGGCTTCAAACTCATAGTTTTTTTTTTTTTTTTTTTTTTTTTTTTTTTTTTTTTTGTAGTTGTCTCTGAGGTATTCTTCTCTAATATCCTTTGTTTATTACCAGGAAAACTGCAACATCATGATACCATCTGACCCTTCCGAGAGACTGTCCCTACAACGCCAAATAAGAGAGGGAGACCTAGTGATAGTCTACGAACGCCATGACCACATGAAAGCCGTCAAGGTAACTGATGGCTCCGTACTCCAAAATCGATTTGGAGTATTTAAACACTCAGATTGGATTGGTAAGCCATTTGGGTCTAAAGTGTTGAGCAACAAAAAGGGATTTGTGTACTTATTGGCCCCAACCCCAGAGCTGTGGACCTTGGTTCTAAGTCACAGGACTCAGATTCTATACATAGCTGATATTAGCTTTCTCATAATGTACTTGGAGATAGTTCCGGGATGTTTGGTCTTGGAATCTGGTACGGGTAGTGGATCACTCAGCACTTCGCTTGCTCGGGCTGTGGCTCCCACCGGGCATGTGTATACTTTTGATTTTCATGAGCAGAGGGCTGCTCTAGCTAGGTAAGCTTGCCTTCACATGATTATACTTGTATGTTTTGATTAATTTTCTTTGGCTATTATGTCTGTGATATTTGTTCGTGACATATTAAGCTCTTGCTGATAATGCGGATCAATGAATAGGCTAATTCAAGTTTGCGAAAGATAGTGCTTATAGATTTATGAATTCTTCATCAAGTAAACAGGAATACTGAAACATATTAACTCGAAAAATTATGTAGAGCCTAGATAACTGGAGGGAGATATTTGTGTGGCTGTCAAGGAATTTTTGATACTGGTAATCTGCTCAAATTTGCCAATACCTCTTTAGTCGCTTTGATCCCAAAAGGTGAAAATCCCACTACAGTTGCGGAGTTCAGACCCATTTCATGTTGCTCTATCTTGTACAAAATTATCACCAAAGTCATAGCTAGTAGAATGGGTCATGGAGGAGGTAATTAACCCTCTGCAATATTGTCCCTAATAGGAACATTTTTCACAATATTGTGCTGGCCCATGAGTTGATCAGGTTGTATGGCAGGAAACAGGTGTCGCCACAAGCTATGATAAAGATAGATATCAGGAAGGCGTACTATGCTCTGTGAGTTGGTCTTTCTAACAGAACATGCTCATTGAACTTCTGTTAGAGAGATCTGTGCTGAGAGCCAGAGAGTGTTGCATGTGTGACAACTGCAAGCTTCTCTTTAATGTGAATGGCTGAAATGAAGGTTTTTTTGCGGGTAAAAGGGGGCTGAGGCAAGGGGACCCAATGTCCCTTTACCTATTTTCTCGTTTCATGGAGGGCCTCACTATACTTCTGCAACAAGCCCCATGTACAAGGAGTTTCCTATCACTCAAAATGTAAGAAGATTGATCTCACACACCTCGTCTTTGCAGATGACTTGCTAGTTGCTACTCGTCATCAGAGGTGATGAGGAGTGAGTGATTATGAAGCTTTCTAACCAGTTTGCTGGCTGGTCAGGGATTAAGGCCAATGAACACAAGAGCTGTGCCTTTTTTTTTGGGGGGGGGGGGGGAGTGGGACATGATTATAGACAGACTGTTCTGGATCAGTTTGGTTTTCAGGAAGAGGCTCTTGCTTTTAGGTACATTGGGGTCCCTTTGAGTTCCTCGAGAGTTATTAAAACCCTTTGCAAACCCTTGTTGGAAGCTATTGAATATACGATTTGTCACTGATAGGTGAACTCTTGAGCTATGCTGGCAGATTAAAGCTGCTTAACCGAGTTATTTTCTCCTCCCTAGCTTATTGGATATCTGTGTACTTGCAACCAAAGGAGGTGATCAATAGTATGAGGGTATGTGTAGAAAAATCTTATAGGCAAAGTTGGTAAACTCACTATTAAGCTCTTGTTGCTTGGAAAACAGTCACAAAGCCTCGTAGAGATTTGGGGGGGGGGGGAGGCTGAAATTCAATGAGGTACTTTGTCACTGGAGGTGAACTCTTGAGCTATGCTGGCAGATTAAAGCTTCTGACTGAGCTATTATCTCCTTCCTTTATTTTATTTTTTATTATTATTTTTTATTTTAGATAACACAGGTGTCCAAGCTTTGCTTGACTAATCCCATGGGCTCTGAAGTTAACGACCAGGAAAAACTCCAGTGGCCCTGAGGAGACTCTAACCTGGGACCTCTGGAATACTTCTCAGAAGCCTTACCGGCTGAGGTACCCCCTCAGGTTTACTGGATATCTGTGTTCTTGCTACCAAAGGAGGTGATCAATAGTATGAGACTATGGGGGTTAGTGTAGAAACATCTTATAGGGAAACTTGGGTAAACTCACTATTATGCTCCTGTTGCTTTGAAAACTATCACAACAGCCTCGTAGGGATTTTGGGGGGGCGGGGGGGGGGGGAGGTGAATTCTTCAGCTATGCTGACAGATTAAAGCTGCTCACTGAGCTATTTTCTCCTTCCTAGCTTACTGGAAATCTGTGTTCTTGCTACCAAATGAGGTGATCAATTGTATGAGACTATGAGGGTTTGTGTAGAAACATCTTATAGGGAAAGTTGGGGAAACTCACTATTATGCTCCTGTTGCTTTGAAAACTATCACAACAGCCTTGTAGGAATTTGGGGGAGGGGGGAGGGGGGGGGGGGGGGGGGGCGCTGAATTTCAATGAGGGCATGTTTTTGTAGACTGGTTTCCAGTAAGTTCCAGTTTTCTCCATTTTTTTCCAGTTTGTGGATATAGGTGGGTCACGAAGGTCAGCAAATTATATGGACTTCATGTGTTTATGCGTGCTATTGCTCCGTGATATCTTGGATGCCCCCAAGAAACCAAATGCTCATGGATCTGGAGGTCTTTACTGAGGCTGAGATGATTTGCTTGAGGTGACTCGAGGATAAACCTAAGCTGTTCTCAATCAGTGTCGTAGAGCTGGTAAATTTTGTATGAAACTTGCCTAAAGGATGGAGGAAGGTTATTTAGGAGAGAACTGCTCAGCCTAGACAGAACTTCATTGCTTGGTTGGCAGTCTAGGGGAAATTACACACAAAGGACTTGTTGTTCGATCAGGGGGTTTCGCAGAGTTGCTGTTGATCACTCTGAGATGCTGCAGGTGCGGATTGCAAGCACTTGTTTTTGAGGGCCACTCAAGAGGTTTGACAGAGTACTGGGTTGGGTTGGCACCCAAAGAGGCCCTTGTCTTTAATGCTGACTGCTGAGGGTGATGGATGAGCAAGCTTGCAAAAGGTAGATGTGTGCTTGATAGGCTGAGAAGAGCTGCTATAACTGCCACAATCTATGAAATATGGGTAGAAATAAACCAAAGGATTTTCAGGGTTTATGTAGGTCTGTGCTTGTCACTATGAGACATATCCAATATATTCTTAGTGTGACGCATTGTTTGGGCACAAAGCAGAGCAGGTCGTACTCAGGTTGTAATTCTTGTGTGTTGCTGTTTGATTGCTTTGTAGTAGTAGTCTGATTTTTATTTTGTGCGCCAGTATGTGGGTGCCATCCTGATACTGTATAGGCCAGGGTATTTGGTGGATACTTGTACTGTTGTACATGACCATTCTTGGAAAGTTGCAATGCAATTTACCTTCTTTCCAAGAAAATAAAAATAAAAGAAGAGAACAAAAGGTAGAAATAAAAATCTTGAAATTTATAATAAAACAATAAATACAGAATACTTCGACTTTTCGAGTCGTACATCACTACATTGTACAACTACCATATATTTATGCTCGTATGAAGTGGGAGAAGGAAGCTGTTTTGTGCTTTGGACCCATGCTTCAAGGAAGGTTTAAGGTGTCTGTTGGATGTCATGAACAGAGAGAGTTGGACTTCTTTCAATTGAAGTCTAGTATTTGAATATCAAGTGCTCTTGTATGGTTGCTGAAGTAATACATTAGTGTCCTTTCATAGTTCAGACAATATAGCATGCTCATCTACTAGTCGCTGATTTCAGACAATATAGCATGCTCATCTACTAGTCGCTGATTTCATTGACAGGGAAGATTTTGAGAAGACAGGTTTGAGCAGCTTAGTTACAGTAGGAGTTCGAGATATTCAGGGTGAGGGATTTCCTGATGAATTTTTAGGGCGGGCAGATGCTGCTTTCTTGGACTTGCCCCAACCGTGGCTTGCCATCCCTTCAGTCGGAAAAATGTTGAAACCAGATGGGGTTTTGTGCTCTTTCTCCCCCTGCATTGAGCAAGTACAACGTTCATGTGAAACTCTTAGTTTGAAGTTTACAGGCAAGCTTCCTTTTTCTTATCCCCCCCCCCCCCCCCCCCCTTTCAGAAACTGCTAATGTTACAGCAATTCAGCTTTGCTGACATAGTTACATTCCTTAGCTTTTCCCATATGTGAAGTGTTGTTTTTGTATGTAGATATAAGGACATTTGAGGTGCTTCTTCGGACATATGAAGTTAAAGAAGTCAGAACTGACTTTGGCCAAGGAGATGAGAGTGGCTCCTTTAAATCCCCACCTCGCAAAAAACGACAACATTTCACAGATAAAGGAAATGCAGTAGAGGCTTCTGGTCCTGCCACAGTCATGGCAAAGCCATGTGGTGAAGCAAGAGGTCACACTGGTTATTTGACATTTGCAAGACTAAAATGTGCTTCATGAGTGGAGCATAGTCAAGTCTACATCTCGAGAAGCACATTTCAAATTTATGTGGCGGATTTCTTTACTAGACATGATTCGTTCCGAATTAGTTCCACACATGGTGAATTGAAATCTAGGGGCAATCCATGAGGGAATTCTAGTTCCACCACCATAACAACATCTTGTATGAGGAGTCGAGGACTCAAGATACAAGCCACTGGCGCCTCTGGCGGGGTTTTGCTGACTCAAGATACAAGCTGCAAGCAAGGGTTTTATAGAGGATAGCATGACACAAAGGGACAAACAGTGATACAACAGACATTTGGGTCACCTTAATGTACATCACTGAGTTGCCTTAATGTGCACACTGAAGTTGTACTATTTCCTTTTCCTCCTCTAATTCTCTCATTTCATTTTTTATTTTCTTATGACTTTATGAGATGTTAATACTTTCTCCCTATGGCTTGAAGGATTTTGTACCATCTTATTCCCATTTTCCGAAAAGAATGGGTCGCTTTTTAGCTGTATATTTAGTTCCAGTGATGAGTGATGATCACATGGTTCAGGATGAATGCCTCCAACTCTCACAACACAAGTAGAGCTCACTTAAATTCACCCCAAAAGAAGCGGTAATTGTGAGATGAATGATCGATTCGGGATCATCTAATAATTTGTTAGTTTGTGTTTTGTACTCCATAAGTCCAGATCAAGAGATACAAATTCAAACCTTTTTCCCTCTCCACTTTGGGAATTTATTTTTTCAATTGCAAGTCGAGATGCCTATGAAAGCAGCGTGCATTTTCCACGTTGTTGTGGGTTTGGTCACTCACTCTAAAGCTTGGGCTGTTATGCTTTGAACATGAAAATAATAGAAGATCAATTTATTCTACTTCTTGGGTAGTTATCAACTTACCATGACGACTTTAAATGAGCCAAATAAAAGTCTTATGTACTATCATGATTGAATTATATTTGTAGTCAACTTTGGCTTGGTTATTACTCAACTGCTATGTAATCAAGCTTATCTCAAGTACTAAAACTCCAAATAATGGAGTATTTATATTAGTGTACTTCATATCAGATAGACTAGTGCCATTGATTTGGAACCTTTGATTGACTAAATTAACAAAAAAAAAGTCGTTTTAGCTTCTTGATTATGTAACGTATAGGTTATCCTTAGCTAGAACTAAATTCTCCCCCGAATATTTACTAACATACACAATACATTCCTTTTCGCATGACTTTTTTAATCTTTTAATTAATTATCGTGAGATATCAAGACATTATCGTAAGTTCGTAACAGGTGTCAAGTTGAATTATTAGAGATAGACTTCAAAGGGAGAAAAAAATAATCCAATTTCAAGTAGGAGATTTGCTGCATAATCATATGATGTGACACAATCCAAGCCCATAACGCAAGGGATGCTCAAGGATTTTCCGTTTTGTTGGAAGGAATTTGAACTCATTAGACGTGATAAAACTTTCCTTCACTTGCCTATAATTGACTATTTTCTAGTTTGGGTGAAAAGGGGCAATGCCTATTATTGTAACTTTATCTAAAGAAATGATTCACAAAATTCACAGCGTAAATTGTACTCTTTGTCTCATAGTAAGACTCTGTCTCAATCCAAGGCCTTGCTTAGCAAACGAACCAGCTACCGTTTGCTTCTCCCCAACAATGCCTAATTATGAGATTGTTGAATGATTTTAATGTTAATGCATATAGCACTACTTCCAATCTATTATCCGTTGTTCTTAATGCTATTTAACTTTTCACGCTCTCTAAGATGATACTTTGAAAACGGATAATTATAATTTTATAACTATAAAAATTAGAAAAATAAATATTTTGAAAATATTATTAAAAAAAATAAATTTAATTTATTATTTTTATTTTGCAAATCTTTATAATTTTTCTTTAGATTAATTGTCAATTTTGTAAATTTTGACTTCAAAAAGTCAAATGGAAAGAAGAAATTGGAACAAAGGAGTAGTCGCATATTGCATAATACGAAGGGTGGTACATGGACGGCACGAGAAATATAATACGGTGGGCGTGAGCCGTGGGCCGTGCCTGGACCGCCCCTGAAGGCGAGGCAACATGGCAAGAAGCCCACTAGATGAGTTGTGTACTGGGACTCTTGAAAATTGAAACTCCAAGCACTAAGACACGACACGGCACAATACGGTCATGTCCATTAGTACTACTACTAATTTGCTACTGACCTACTTATAGTACGTGTGTCTGTAAAGAGATCAATTTCTTTGATAGTAAGATCTAAAAATGGCCAGCAGTGCCTATTGTAATACTATTTTTAGATCTGAAACCATACCATATTCTAAGCCTATTTTTAAAATCTGAAACTATACCCTTTTTTTTCTTTTTGAGGGGAAATCTGAAACCATCTGTGTTAGATCTTACAGTAATTATTGTACAATATTTGCATTATGCACCAATAAAGATCTTACAAGTGGATGTGTAACCATTTTATGTTACTCTATTATTCCTTAATTTTTGTTCATATACATGCGGTGCACCGTGCACAACATGTTATATGCCTGTTTGATTCCTTTTAAAAAGTAAAAACCAGCCAGTTGTTTTGATTTATGGCAAAATAATTGAACAGCTAAGCGATACGAATTTTCGAAGACAGTCAACCAAAAAGCAAAGATATTCTCGAATGTCTTTATTTTATCATAACTGTCCAAAATGGACCAAATTGCCAAGCAAGCCTTCAAGATTGTGAAGAAACGTTGTCTTTGTTACGTTTTAGTTGCCATATCATTGTCATTATCCCTACACCTTTGCCATATAAATCTCAAAATACAGATAATCAAATACTGGGTAATAACAAACCAAGGTGTGTGATTGATCGTTGTAGAGACACATCGTCTATCCTTAATTAAGGTTGAGAACTTAAGTCTCGTTTTGGATATAAAGCAGTCTTACATTTCTCTTGATCAATTGCCTATAAGGCTCCGTTTGATTCACCTGGATAAAACTGATCTGAACTGAACTGAACTGAACTTAAGTGATTTTTTGAACTTGATCGTTAACCACTTAAAATTCGTCCAAACATAGTCAATATTGGACTCATTTGAAAGTATGCTTTGAGATCTTTCCGATGACATAAATTTCATCATGAAATTATTTCGGATTAAAAAGTTATATAAGTAAGAAAGTTACATATAAACTGAATTGAACTGAACTGGACTGAACTGGACTGAATTTAAGTAAAATTAAGGTGAATCAAACAGAGCCTAAACCAGCGTGAAAAAATAATCATTGTTATCGATGGTGGATAGTTGGATATATACCCTGGTGTGAAAAGAATAATAATAAATACTCCTATAACAATAATAATAATATAAACGTTTTCTAAGCCATGACATGTCCCATTTGATTTTATTTTTTTGATGAGTAAGAAATGACATGTTCCAATCAAATTTTGAAATTTGTTGGGAAGCATAGACTTTTCCAAATTAAATAATGAATACACTCTATCTACTTTGGCCCCTTTGCATTAGGTTCCAAGTCAAAAGTATTATTGTCCTTATAATGGAAGACTTACCAAACCCAAAGAAGAAGATGAACAAAAGAGAAGCCAAAGAAACCTCAAACTCTTAACCTCAAAGCTCATTTTTGTTATTACAATATCTATTAGAGAAATTGGTCATTTGATCAAAATCCAAAAAAAACAAAACATGGAAGGTTTACTTCCTGCTGTTTACAAAGCCATTAAGAAAAACAGGATTAGAAGCCAATATAGGTGTCTTTCCAATGGAGCTTCCCAAGCATACAACATAGCTGATTTCTACAGGTTAGATGATGATCATGATCACGATCGCGATCGCGAGTTCTACGCCCCTCCAAAAGAGACACGTGGCGGGGTCGAGGAAAGGCGAAACGGGCATCAAAGGTTTGCTTCTACAGGAGGGTATGCACTCAATGGTGAGCTTGAATTGAAGGATCGTTATGATCATGGAAATGGTGGTATTATTGGTAATAATAATAATGGTAGGTATTATTCTAGTCCTCAAAATCCACAATTGAAGCGATTTAGTAGTCATAGGATGTTTTCATGTATTACAGGTGCTACTTAATTTATCAGAAAATTAAGTTTGTGGTTTTTATGAATTAATTGTTCATGTTATTTAATAGTACATGGATTATTATTGGTGTGGTTCATACAATTGTACATATTCGTTATACTGCAAAATATGCATACGTACGGCCAAAAAGGCTTGTTGTTTGTATGATCAAAGTCAGGAATAAAGTTGATTAGTTGTATAGCAGAAAATGATTCTGTAATATACATTAATAGTAGTATATTGTTGTTTGACTATTATTAGTTGCTTCAATTCCTTGCTTGCATGATTCCTTGTTTTTAGAAGGTAAGAACGGCTCTCTATCCAATTAGCCAGTTCTATCTCTGATATAGATACCAAATTTCTCTCAAGTTGGGTTAGAATTCGGTGTACAAATGTCTTTCCACTCCAACCCCATTCTATATGTTGTCACCTTTCAATATAAATCAATCACACGGAAATATGAGAGTCCCAAGTCTTGAATTTGGGATCTCCAAATTGAAAAGTAACAAGAAAATCATTGAGGCAAATGGCTCTTGATTAGTTATTCCTTACATGATTCATGATTCATTTAAAATATTCTTGGAAAAGAATCTGTATGATATAATAGTAGTGTCTTGGAGACAAGATAAAGATTTTGATCGACTAAGAGAGTAAAATGTTTAGATCTCCACTATTCCTCATTAAATAATGTTTAAAAACCTAATTAATTTTATACTCTCCGTTAAGGCCGTCCTGGTGAACTTTTTACGATCTTCGATAACCAATTTTGACGTTGTTGGGAAAGGGGAGCTAGTGAAAAAGACTTTTCTTTCGCTATACTTGATCTGCTTATTATTTTTTTTTTAATTGGTAAGGAGCCCACTAGGGGGGAAGAGGGGATAAATCCTCACTAGTTTGGTGATGGGGAGACTCGAACCCAGGTCTCCAGAAAATTCGAGTAAGGAGCTTGCCATCTCAGCTAACTCCTCAACCCCGGCCCATTTAATCTGCTTACTTAGCTAAGGTTACCTTTATCTACTTCTGCCGGTTTGGTTGCTTGCTTCCAACAAAGCCCTGACCATAAATTTTTCCCAAATTACATCATCTTACAAATTATATCATTCTATAATTAAGTTGTTACAATCTTTTGATAACCAAATTTCATGAAGTATAAGACAAAATAAATGCAATGATGATTTATATGGTTAAAGTGTTGTTTATTTAGGAGACCGTGCAAAGTTAAATGAATACATTAATTTGTGACCGACGGAAAAAGTTGTATAAATTTATGGACAAAGTTTTTCATTTTGATCCAAAAAGTCCATTAAAACTCTGTAAACCTGAAACAGATGAATATCGGTATTGTTATTGAATTATTGATTGATGATTGGGGTCCTTGGGGATGATGAATTTTGCATTACAACCGCTCATGAATCTGGTACAGGAAAAGAACAAGATATGCCAAACAATATATGGCCGTAAATCCATCAATGCTACTCATTTCACCCTTTAAACGACAAGGACTCTGTACGTAATTTTTTTTTTTGCCTCTTTCACACCCACCTCACAATCCAATTTTCCTCCATACAAGTTACATTCTCCGTGATGCACGAAATATTTTATTAAATTATATTTAAAAATCACCATGTATTCACTATACACGCTTAAAATTAAGGTTGAAAATTTTAGACAAAAAACTTCGAATAGAAGAGTACAGGTTAAAATCGAATGCTCAACATACATCCTAAAAGTACACTTCTAATCGCATCATTTGACTTGGCCGAATTTGATCAACTGCAATGCTTCATATTCTCCAAAGTTATTGGGAGAGACACACAATAATTAAGCAATGGTCAAACTAATTAAAGTTAGCAACATACATTGAACTAAGTAGGCATGCATTAATCATTACGGTGTCATGAATGACACTTGACAAATGATGGTGAAATGAAAGATTACATGGATGCCTACGTGTCCATCTAGCAATTATGCAAATTCACTTATATATATATAATAGATTCTCAATAGACTTAACTAGTTGGACCACTGAGCACTTGCATGTGATCATAACGACTATATACCTCATCATTAACTTTTCAATTGAGGGCAGAATCTGTGGAAGTCCAAAGATAGGCAGTTTTATCCGTGCTAACTAGCTAGTTGTATAGCATATATAAAAATAAGGATTACGTTTTGTTTGGGTGATCCATAAACCATATGTCCTCCGGCCTCAGGGGCGGACCCACATTCATAGGTATGGGGTCAGTTGACCCCATAATTTTTTAAATAATATTGTGAGAAGTTTTTATGATTTTTCATTTACACCCATATTATTTCAGTATATTTCTAAATAAACCCATACAAAAGCAAACAACAATTAATAAAGGAAAGAGTAAAGTTGAAATAAGCAAAAAGTAACAACCCCACATAATAACTGATAACCAGCAGAGTAGGCTAAACTGACATAGTGACAGTAGACTAATATAATATAAAACTCTCTCTCTCCTCTATATCTTTAACAAAAAGAAAAAGAAAAATCAGAGCACACTCTGTCATTCTCTCTCCTCTCAATCTCTCATCCAATAGAAAGCCAACAAAAAACCAAAAACCCCACCCCACCCAACGCTCTCCTCTCCTCACTTCTCTCAAATCTCACTAGTCATCAGACTCATTACCTCATTTAAGGAATTGGAGCAAGCAGGATTAGGGGGGGAAGAATGATGGTAAATTATTGGCTTCTTAGATTAGGTGGCTTGTTCTTTCAAAATTGACATGGTTTGGGACTTGGGAGTGATTTGGCCCCAAAGCCAGCGCAACCTCCAGACAATTTTATTTTTCTATTTTTTAAAACTATCAAAAAAAATTGGTGCTGACTTGCTGAATGTAGATAATCGTTGCTGAATTTTGTTTTTGGTCGTATAATTAAGGATTTAAGGTAATTGTTGGCATTGCTGGAATTTTAGGTAGATTTTGATTTAAGTATTTAAGTAGATATATACTCTATATGTTTCATGCTAATTAGGAACCATTGGAGTAATTTTATTGTTTGTCCTTTCATAGCATTTGATTGTTACCGTATACGGCGATTTAATTATGTTGGGTTTATTTAATGTATTATCACTTTGGAGTTAAAAAAAAAAATCGGGGTGTTCGCGAATGCGGGTGAAATTGACAACCTTTTGGGAGAAAAAAATTTCCCTCCTCTTTTTTCTTTGCACCCATACTCTTATTTTCCTGGGTCCGCCACTATCGGGCCTCATGTAGGAGGTCAATTACGAGATGTGTGACATAGCAGCCAGGAATAAGAAATCGAACCAGGTTCCTTTATTTAGCAACTCTCGATATTATCCTTTTCTTATAGATCCCTCTTTACCACTACGCCATATTCGTTGAAGGCTAGTCGCTAAATATAGATCATCTCAATTCACACCGCACATTCATCAAAATAGACATTAACTGAGAGATAAGGCCTAAACAATGAGTTCCATGTCAAAGACAACAAAACCCCATGCAGTATGCATCCCATACCCAGCCCAAGGCCACTTAAACCCCATGCTTAAACTCGCCAAAATCCTCCATTCCAAAGGCTTCCACATCACCTTCGTCAACACTGAGTTCAACCACAACCGTCTATTACGTTCCCGGGGGCCCAACGCTCTCGTCGGGCTCCCGTCGTTCCGTTTCGAGACCATAACCGATGGCCTTCCACCATCCGACCCCGATGCCACCCAAGATATCGTGGGCCTCTTCATGTCCACCGAGCGCCACTCACCCGGCCCCTTCCGTGACCTCCTTACCCGTCTCAACGACAACGAGACGTCGAATGTGCCCCCCGTGAGCTTCATTGTGTCTGATGCAGCGATGTTTTTCACCTTGGATGTTGCTCAAGAGCTTGGTATACCAGAAGTTATTTTTTGGACTGCTAGTGCTTGTGGTTTGTTGGGTTATGCTCAGTATGAAAAGCTCATGGACTTGGGGCTTGTTCCCTTCCAAGGTATAATTTTAGTAGCTCTTAATTTCAATTTCAATTTTAATTTCAATCTTGTCGTCAAAAAAAAAATAAAAAAATCAACTTCAATAGTAACACAGATTCTTTGTGATGTTAACATTGTGAATTTATGCCAGTGATGCTTTTAATTGGGGAATTTAAAAAAAATGTGGCCAATATTCAATTGGATTGAGTAACCTTATCCTGAATAAGATCGAATTGGAAACCAATGATGTCTTGATCTGATGGTTAATATTGAGGTGTTGAGTAAATTAGGTTTCAAGTTCGAATCCGCCATAATCCAAACCCAAAAAACAAAAAATCATCAATTTGGATTCCAAAGGTTGTTGGGGTCCAAGACAAATACCCACAAGATCGACAACAAGACAATCGGCCAAAATTACACAACCCAATCACAATAAAACAAACAGAACAGATATGTGACAGTAAAGAAAAATGGACACCAGATTTTAACGTGGAAAACCCTCCAGTGTGGAGAGTAAAAATGGTGAAAAGTAGATGATACACAGACTAGAGTAGAAGATAATCTTTAGTAATAAGCTCTAATCGGAAAGCAGTCTTCTGAGCCAGTGAGCCAGAGGAGGATCTAACTTTGGAGTACTCCACGGAGGCCAACCGGTGTGGACAAGTTGTCCAATTTATAGCACTTTCTTCTTTAATATTTGTTGGCACCCCTCAACTCAAGTATCTACATAATTAGATTTGTCAAATGGGTCGACCCAACGAGTTATGGGTCGAGTTATTTTTAGGTTCGGTTTTTGGGTCAAATTCACTTTTTAGTTCGTTTAATTGGGTTGTAAAAATGTTCTGATCGAGAAAGTTTTATCAGGACTCTAAAAACGGATCAAATCGGATCGGGTTTTCAGATCGGATCAGCTTTTAATAACTCTATACATAACCAACTAGTAATACTGTAGTAGCAGGGTACAACTCCCTCTTTAACCAGAAAAGAAAAATGTTTAATTAGGTGAGCAACGATTTTTATTTTTTTTTTAAAAGGCAAAAAAAGTTGTCTATTCATGGCCAAGAGTCATCCTCTGACTTGATACAATACAACAATATAGGTAAGCAACGATGGTTAATAAGCTTTTTGAAGTTGACTTGATTTCCCAAGAAGTTAATCTAAAAAGCTATTTACCAAACACCAATACAATGGGTAGTTGCTTGGATGCTTGGATTCAGTTTGATCAAATCAAACAAGCTGAACACCCTAAAAATTGGCTACTGAAAAAAGTTAATTGGATAGGCAGCCCTCTTTTCACCCAAAAAAAAAAGAGGCCATAATACACTATTGTCAAATCATTTTATACCATATTTTTAGTGCAATTTATACCATATATTAAAATATTAAAAAGTTAGTCATTTTGATATTGAATCTGACTATAGTGTTTATTATAGACCTGACAATAACATCACCCAGAAAAATACAAAATTAATTTTATTTGTTCTCTTGCATATATAAAGGGCTCCTTTTTTTGTTATTTCTTTTTTTCCAATCTTAAGAAATACATACGCACTTTTCGTATAATTGGCCAGAGTCATATTTTTTTTGGTTGGAAACTAATCATAAATTTAAATTTTACATGATAGTCCTAGCAAATATATATGTTCGTGGCACTTAATGTATCCTTTATTAGTGCGGAAATGAAATTGGCATATGAGGTAGATAGAGACCAAGAAAATACAAATACTCATTGAAATATAAATTTTATCTAATTAGCAACAAAAAAATGTAAAATTGAACGCAGTCGATCAGAACTTTAATTTTAGAATGTATCTTACCAATTGTATATCTTTAACAAATATAACATAAAATTTAATTTGTATCTATAATAGTTTCAAAAATTCTCCTATGAGGCTGCCTCATACAAAGTTTTGTGTAATATTTTTATTGGTTAACTAATAGTGCTAATGTTGATATAACATTTTCATTCATACAGATTCAAACTTCTTGACAAATGGTGATTTAGATAAAGTCTTGGATTGGATCCCAGGCATGTCAGGCATTCGCTTGAAGGAGATTCCAAGTTTCATACGAACCACTGACCCTCATGACCCTATGCTTGGTTATGTCCTACGATATTTTCACAGCTTAAAGCGAGCCAACGCCATCCTTTTCAACTCATTCGATGCCTTAGAGCACGATGTCCTTCAATCTCTCTCTACCAATCTCCCTCCTCTCTATACCCTTGGTCCATTACAACTCTTGCTTGATCCTATTGAGGCCGAAAACAAAGAGATTGAATCAATTGGGTCATCAAATCTGTGGAAGGAGGACTTGCATTGTCTTGATTGGCTTGACAACTACGAACCTAATTCTGTTGTGTACATCAATTTCGGTAGCATTACTATGATGACTAATGATCAACTAGTGGAGTTCGCTTGGGGTCTTGTCAATAGCGAACAACCATTCTTGTGGATCACACGACCAAATATGATCATTGGCGATTCAACGGTTTTATCAAGAGAGTTCATGGAGGAGACAAGGAGCAGGGGATTTATCGCGAGTTGGTGTAACCAAGAGCGGGTGTTGGCACACCCGGCTATAGGAGGGTTCTTGACTCATAGTGGGTGGAATTCGACTTTGGAGAGTATATATAATGGGGTGCCTATGATTTGTTGGCCTTTCATCGCGGAGCAACAACTCAACTGTTGGTATTGTTGCACTAAGTGGGGGATTGGGATGGAGATTGATTCCAATGTGAAAAGAGATGAGGTGGAGAGACAGGTGCGAGAACTTATGATGGGAGACAAAGGGAAGGAGATGAAGAAAAGGGCAATGGAATGGAAGACTTTAGCTCAAGAAGCCACCATTTTTGGTGGTTCTTCTTACTTAAACTTGGATAATCTCATCACTAAAGTCATGCTATCTCGGAATTAGGATGCCAATTATTTCTTTTGTAATGATGTCATCGAAGATGTTATGTAAACCATAGGTTGTATTGTATCCAATACAGCTACTGATATTAACTTGGTCCAATTCTCGAGCCATATGACGCAGTGACAAGGGTAAATGTATAAGAAAAGCATCGAGGGACGCCAAAAAACAATCCCAGATTTGATTCATGTCTGATTTGTCACACATCTTATAACTCACTTTTTCATAAGGGTTTTAGGATAGGAATTATGAGGATGCCGAGAGGTAGCGTAGTAATCCTTGTTTTTTTTAAAAAAAAATGAAATCTTTTGTATCAGGTTCATGGTGTCAATCACAATTTCCCTAATATAATGTATTATGTTGGAGAATTTTACGATGGTCCCTCTATTCAAGAGATAAATAACAAAAGCAATAAGCAAAAGAGAACAACACACCAAATTAACGTGGTTTAGCCCCAATTCAATGACCTACGTCCACGATCCCCATATATTTATATTATTAATCAATCAACCACGCACTTAACTAACAATACAACCCCAGGAATTGAAAACTCTAATTCGAACCTTGACACTTTGATTCGTCGAGTCTGCATCCAATATCTACCTTTCAAAGTAGGAATTCGAAGGTGATTAAGGTATATGACATTGCTCATAACTCTCTTGTTTCTCTCAACCTTCAAACTTAATTCAACCTTGATTCTTGTAATAGTCTTCGAAGATTCTTGCAATGTCCCAAATGGGTCTCGAAGAAATTGACTTGTACAACTGGTGGCGTATATTCAATAATTGCACATCCATTGTTTGATTGGGTCTGCAATCTGCATCGAATATATCTCTTGCAATTGATATTGATTCTTGCAATGCATCAATTAGCGAGAGGGCTAAATCAAGGTGTAGATTATATTTCAGAGCAGTGAAGCTGATACATCCAGTACTAAGCCCGGGTCTAAAGAGCCTTTTTATGATAACTTTGTGGCAATTAGTTGTTGTTCACAAAATTTGTGGCCACAACATTAGATAATAACAGAGTGACCCAATATAACTAAAGCTTGACCCTAATGAAAAACTACTCGAAAGTAATACCTGTGGGACACTCAACATTACAAGTAACCCTATTATACAATAGAAGTGACCCTTTAAACCCGCATTACAGATCTCTTAGCACGAAAGAAGTGAGCCCATTTCTCAATTTTTGTACCCAAGGTTTCTTTTTGTAGCCCGGAAGGAAGTGTAATAATTCGATCGGTGAAATGTTCACTTTTTAGTAGCCACATAGATAAAATAAGACTTGATCCTTCAACAATTATAAAGTGACGCTTATACCTCTAGAAGTCACCCATCAGATATATGATGATTGTGACCGACCCAATGTTATGAACTTTACTATGACAATATGGTTTAGTGACCCTAGACGATAATAATAAATGTACCTTCGATGAATAAAAAGTGACTTTAAAAAATTAAAAAGTGACACTAGAAAATAATAAAATGACATTAGATAATAATAAAATGACCTTGAATGACTAAAATGTGACCCTAATTCAAATCGAAGGAAAGTGTCATGTGAACTCTTATAAGTGATCCTATGAGTGGAAGTGACCCTTTAAACCTACATTTCAGATCAAGGGGAGTGAATTTCAAACATTACAATTTGAAAATAGTTTATAACTTGAAAAGACCGCTAGAGAGCATGAAATGTAATCAATTGTAGAAAGTGACGCTTCACACGTTAGAAGTGATCGAAATGACTCTTTTGTATTCACGAAGGGAATGTAGCTTAATACGATAAATATGACCCTGTTGGTATGTGTGTACGTCCGCAGTCATTTGTATTGACGCTTAGCACGCACAAATATCAACAGAGTTATACTATTATCACTTTTACAACTATAGAAGTCACCGTATGACTTAATATAACATGCTTCAGTGACCCTTAAAACAGCACGGTAGAACCATGTGAAAGCGGGGTCACTTCCTGATGCCAGTACATACTTCTAGTACTGATCGATCGAGCATTTGTTACTGTTAGTCTCCTGCAATTAGTATTCAGCTTCCTTTTGGCATAACATGCTTCAGTGACGCCTAACACAATAGAACTGACCCTTGAAACATACATTACATATCGAGAGAGTGTTCCAGATCAAAGATCCTCAAAACGTTGTAGATCTACTGAAATACACAAAGTTATTTGTAAACAGAATGACTATATGACCAAGAGGTCGTGTATCCTCTCAACCTAGCTTTCTCATGCTTTTCCTTAACCCAAGAAGAATATATTAGGGACCAAGAGACTTGTATTATTCTAGTAATCTACTGAAGTAGACAAAAATATCTGTAAGCAGAATGCTATTATATGACCAAGAGTTTGTATTACATGAACAAGAGAATTGTATTATTCTGGTAATCTACTGAAATAAACGAAATATCTGTAAGCAGAATGCTATTATATGACCAAGAATTTGTATACATGAGCAAGAGACTTGTATTATTCTGGTAATTTACTGAAATCGAAGTTCAGGAATCCGGATGACCCTCGTGGAGCAGCAAGGGTCCTCTAGGGTCATGATAGACCCCCCGGAGAAGTTTGGGGAAAAACCCACGTTTTTTGAGCTTCCGGGAAGCCCCGGAATGAAGGTGGATATTTTCGCACCACATTGCACGGGACAACCTTAGGGGAGATGGGAGGCCCCCGGGGTAGGTTAACTGGTCCTTGGTAAGGCTTGGAAGAGCCTCTTTGTGGACATCGGAGGCTAATCCACGATTTTTGGGTGCCGAGCATGGCTCCCACCACCTCGTACCACTAAGCCTACCCCCAAGCCCTCTCTACTATTACAGTGAGCTCTCATAAAATTTCTCATATTGTTTGAAGTGATTTCTTTTTCTTTTTTTTTCAGCGTGTTTTTTCAATTAAATTAAATAGCTACAATCTGTGAATTTTTTTTCCAGTAACTTAATAAGATACCTGGAAATTTTGAGCTAGAACGTTTGGAAAATAATTCTCTAAACTCGCAAAACCCAATTATGAAAGTTATGGACTGGGCATGTCTACTCCTGTTAGAATCACTAAACCTTATAAGACTCTTTAGTGGGTAGTTGTTTGAGAGAGGGCTTGTGGGAGAAAGAAGGCAAGTGACGCAAATATCCACCTTCGTGTCTACTCCATAGTTTTGGGTACCAAGCATGGCTCCCCACCATCGCGTGCCACCAAACCTACCCCTAAGCCCTGTCTACTATTATAGTGAGGTCTCATAATTTTTCCAATTTTTCTAAATCGATTTCTATTTTTTTTTCTTCTCTTTTTAGCATAACTTTTTGATTAAAAATTAAATTAAACATTCAAGTTGGTATAACTGTTCAGAGAAAACAATGTAACTCAAAATATGGTACTACACTTAATCAAGTTGGAGGGGTTATTTTGCAAAGAAAGTAAGTGTAGTACCAAACGCCTATTCACAATCGCAAAGAGAAATACGAAGAACCTTATCAAAATGGGGATTGGTTGTACACGATGCCGGAGATGACGGACAAAAGCAATGAGATCCAGGTACGAACGTTGAACATATGGAAAGGTAGGAGATGAATTGATGGTGTGTGGTTGCATTATCTATTCATTAGAGAGAAATTTGCTTTTTTATTTTTTTATTTTTGGCTCATCAATACGAGAGAAAAAAAAAACTACTACTCAATTTCTTGGATTTGTAACATCTGACGACTTGTGAGAATTAAGAGAAGGGGATGAATGAGTCACTAAACTCCATTATGTTTTTGTAACGTGTGATTGTTGCTACTTTTTCTTCTTTTTTTTTATTTTTCTTTCTATTGGCCGTGAGTCACGTGACACGTCATAAGTAAATTGACACATCATTCAGCAATTTAACTGTTGATATGGCGAGCTCTGTTTTAATAATTGGATTTTAATCTAATTAAATAGATTTGACAGCTCTCTTCTTCTCTTTGGTGCACCTTATTTTGTTTTTTTATCTTATTAGCATTGAATTTGACAGCTCTGTTCTTATCTTTGGTGCACCTTATTTTGTTTTTCTTATATATTATTAGTATTGAATTTGACAACTCTCTTCCTGTCTTTGGTGCACCTTATTTTATTTTTTTTATATACACGAACTGTATGAACTTAGAAAATATGTCGTCGGATTATCAACTTTATGGCCCAGATCTTACCCTAAACTACCCAATCCATTTCCTCGTTATTGCTTTTTTACTCCCAATTTATACTTCTGTTTTTATTTTCTTCTTACCAAATTTCCTTTGTTATTATGCAATTATCTTCATTAGTTTTTTAGCTTTAATTGCTTTGCTTTTCTCTTTTCTTTTGAGTAGCTTTTTTGCATATTTTATCACTTATCTTGAACTGGTAATACACAATATCTTATCAACTTAGAGGAAAAAATTGCAAAAATTATAAAGAGCTAATTAGTTTCAGTTTTAAGGTGTACTATTTAAAATTTTCTTATTCAAATTTGAGTGATTAAATACTTTTGATTTTCGGCCTTCCAAATAAAAAATCATGACTCCACCACTAACTATAATAGATACCCCCGTCTCGATTCTCGTGTTAACCAAAAAAATGTTCGTACTTTTAGTTTTAAGAAAGAGAAATCACATTTTTAGAATGGTAACCGGCCGTAATAAAATTCTCTCGTATCGTAGACTAGTAAGGTAGCATCAACTAGAATCACATTATCCTTGATATAGTATTAAAAAAAAATTGGTCACAAAATCTTCAACATGACATAAAACAGTACAGTTGGTATAAATCTCTAGATCGTGGCGAAGGTAACATCAGTTTGATTGACATAGTCACAAGTACAACGCTATAACTGACCTGGAAGTTGGTAGGCTAGAAACCAGAAAATTGTAGGAAACTTAAATAAAGGATCATGGAAACCAAAGAAAACTCACATATTGAGAAAATGTTTACTATAACAGAAGAGGGAACTAGAGATGAAAAAACTGATCAAGAGAGTAGTGGCGGTTCATTAAGCTTAAGGTTTGATTTTCGAGGTCGAAAACCGGAGATTTGTGAGGAAGTAAAGAAGCAAGTGTGGTTAGCAGGGCCGCTAATTGTAGTGAGCTTATTGCAATTTTGTATACAAATAATGTCAATCATGTTTGTTGGTCATCTTGGTGAGCTACCTCTCTCCAGTGCTTCCATTGCTACTTCCTTTGCTTCTGTCACAGGAGCTAGTGTCCTGGTAAGTAACTCCATAACTATTAAGCTTTAACTATATAAATACCACGCACTTGATTCTTCCAATCATCATATAAGTGCTTGTTTGGTTGACATACAATAAACATATGGGAAGTGCAGCACAACTTTCTAAAAAGTGTAAATTCACTTGTTGTTTGGTTGACAAAAAAAATACTGAAATTAACTTCATGCGGAAATTGACTTCTCTCATAAGGGGGGAAGTTACTTACCAATTACCATGTCCCCCTAGATAAGTACTACTTGATTTTCTTCCAATAATCAGAGTCATCAATGTATCTGAATAATTAGAGAGATATAAGTGCTTGTTTTTTGACGTATACAACTAGCAGAGATGGCACTGGGCAATGTTAGCACGATACACGGCATGACCGAGCACGCCTTTACACGATACGAAACAGGACAACTATAAGCACGAAACGACACAACACTGTTACAAAGCACGAAGACGCGACACGAGCACGACCCAAACACGACATGAAGCCATCTTTACATACAACTAACATAGGAAGTGGTGAAACTTCCTCGGAAGTGTAAATTTCACTTGTTTGGTTGACAAAAAAATACAGGAATTAACTTCCTACAGGAAGTGACTCCCTTGATAATATATGGGGGAAGTTACTTACCAATTACCATGTCCCTCCTAGCTAAGTACTACTTCTCACATAACTTTCCATGAAATTAAATTAAAGTACTATTGTATAACCAAATAAATTTGGACACTTCCCATAATTTTCTAATTTCCATGAATTAATACTTTCGGTATTGTGATCATCAACCAAACAAGTACTAAGTATACATGTGTAATTCAATTCAGAGTGTACGAATGGGACCACCACATGCATTGTCTCTCATCTCCGGCTTTGGTGAGAGTTGGGTTATTATCTTTCTACACAAACTTTGTTCATTTTGTCTCAAAATATGTTGTTTGCAACAAAGTCTTCCTGCACTTATTGATTGATGTTATGGACATTTACGAAGTGCATGATTTGGCAGAATATAAGAGGGAGGAGTAGAAGTTGGTAGAAGATAGGCTAAACAGTTTAAACTATAAATTTGGCAAAACTAGATATTGTTGTAGCTACAATTGTGAAATAATGTTAAAAAATAAAAGAAATTAAAAAAAAAAGGATGAAAGTTGCTAAGAAAAAGGTAATAATAAACTAGTTGTAGCGACAACTGCGGGTGAAAGCTAGTAGGAAATCAGAGATAGTTTCACAAAATTACTTGTAGGCCTGTAACTGTAGTTGAAAATTGAAAATAATTTATCAAACTGTTTGGTACCTGAGAATTAAAAACACTAATTGTAAGGTGCAAGTAGTTGTAACTTTTATTCAAAGTTAGCTGTTTGTGATACTAAACATAGCCTTAATATCATCCCCTTTAATTAGCGAAAATCTCAAATACATAATAAAATTAAGCAACTGATCACCCTCTTAATGTTTTTACAGTCAGGCTTGGGGAGTGCATTGGAGACACTATGTGGGCAATCCTACGGAGCTCAACAATACGAAATCCTCGGTATCTATACACAGAGAGCCATGATATGTCTTTTAACCGTGAGCGTTCCCCTAGCAGTTGTTTGGTATTACACAGGTGACATCCTCATTCTGTGTGGCCAAGACTATGAGATATCAATGGGAGCAGGAATTTTCAACCGTTGGATGATTCCTACCCTTTTCGCTTATTCCCTCCTTGTATGCCTAAACAGATTTCTTCAGACACAAAACATTGTCTTCCCTATGCTTATTAGTTCCGGTATGACAACGCTTCTGCATGTTCTCATTTGTTGGATTCTCGTCTTCAAAGTTGAGCTCGGGATCAAGGGAGCTGCTATAGCTAACAATGTGTCATATTGCCTTAATGTCCTTTTGTTGGGGATTTATGTGAAGCTTTCCCCTGCTTGCAACAAGACTTGGAGTGGATTTTCGAGGGAAGCACTGCATGGTTTATGGAGTTTCCTTAAACTTGCTATTCCTTCAGCTTGCATGATGTGGTACTTACTACTCCCTCAGTTCCTAATTATTCTTTCTATTGCAAATTGCAATATGGCACAGTGTTTAAGAGTAATTATTGGGGTGGTATAGTATTTTACTAGCCCACATTTTCTCAAATGAATTATTGGAAAGATACAGAAGAAGAATTAGGAACGGAGAGAGTATATACATTATTATGCTTTAAAACCTTACAAATTTTCTTCCTAATCAATGCTATAATCTTGAGGTTAATATTGAGGATCCTCTATTTCTCTAGCAACCAAATCATGATTATTGCATTTTTATGTAGATTTCTGACTTCGAACTCATTCATACTCACTCATCAAATGTAAGAGGTAATACTACAATTATGCATCTAACCAGTTTACTGTGTGTTGCAGCCTAGAGTATTGGGCTTTTGAATTTATCGTGCTTTTATCAGGTCTTCTTCCAAACCCAAAACTAGAGACATCTGTGTTATCTATAAGGTACATCACTTTGTTCATTAATATGATAATATATATGTAGAATGTTTTGTGTGGACTTAGTCTATCGTGGACCAAGAATACTAGTGCAAATATTTAGGGACATGGACGGTATGTTAAAAAAAAATTAGCTTATTGGTCCATAATGGACTAAGTCCATACAAGTTTTTGTAAAATATATGTGGTGTGTGGAAGTTTTAGCAAGAAATTAATCATCCGATCATGTTTTGTTTTTGCAGCCTTAACACAAGTTGGATGATTTACATGATATCATTTGGTCTTGGTGGTGCAATAAGGTCCTACATCCTTTTTCTTTTCCTATAACACTTTTTCCTTTTTTCGGTCCTTTTTCTTTTGGGTGCATAGAAGCCACACAGATGAGTCTCGAACCTAAGTCATCATCAATCTTCTAACAACTAATAATTGTTAGTTTGTCACAGCACAAGAGTATCAAATGAGTTGGGAGCAGGACGACCTGAATGTGCAAAACTAGCTGTCAAAATCATGGCTATGTTTTCGATTTCAGAGGGCTTAGTGGTGGCCGCGATTACCATTGTTGTACGTCGTGTTTGGGGAAGGTTGTACAGCAACGAGGATCGAGTGGTCAGTTATGTTGCCAGGATGATGCTTCTGCTAGCACTCTCCAACTTCTTGAATGGATTTCAGTGTGTGCTTTCAGGTTCAGACTTATTCTCATACTATGAACCAATTTTAATGAACTTCCCTTTACCTTCGTCGTTTCACACCCCCCCTTCCTCCCAAATTGTGCTTCCTATTTGACTTTGAACAGTCTGCGAAACAACACTTTAATTATCAATAACTGCAATTATACAGAAATAAAAATTATAAAAATGTTGATATTGTGAATTACTATCTAAATGAATCTAACAACAGTATTTCGATATTGTAAATCTTTATATTTTTCTGACAGATCAATGGTCAAAATTTATGAAATTTGTCCTCAAAAATCAAATAGAAAGCTCAATTAGAATGGATCGAGTCAGTACTAATTATCTATTTTCATGTTTTTAGGAGTTGCAAGAGGTTGTGGATGGCAGAAAATGTGTGCTTTCATAAATCTTGGAGCTTATTACTTTGTGGCAATTCCTTCAGCTGTAGTCTTTGCATTTCTTTTGCATTTCGGGGGCATGGTAATCTATTTATCTTTAGGCTTTCTGTCTGTCGTTACATTCTACTACTCGTAAACAATATCTACGTGTTATAAGCTTGACGTTTCTTAAAATCTTTCGAGCAGGGGCTTTGGACAGGAATTATATGTGGATTGTCCATGCAAGTTATAGCACTTGTCATTGTTAATTTTTGGACAGATTGGGAGAAGGAGGTGAGAGCGATTTACATATAACTCGCCATTTACTAATTTAATACTCGTGTGATGCACGCTTACAACTAATTAAACATTTGGTAAAAAGTAAATGTTATTTCTTTTTACTGATATAACAATGATTGTGAAAAACTAAAATGGGAACTTCCTTACTGGCTACTGCAACCTTAGTTTGATGTGCTATGTCTACCTAACAACAAAATTTAGCTTGCAACTTTATACATTGGAGAATATTGTCTGCAAAAGAAATTGGGCAACGAAAAGAAGTTTTCTTCTTAACTTTCAGATTATGTCTTTTTATACCTTATTTTTTCACCATCGTATAGATCTATAATTTCAAACATAATTAACATATTTCTCTTAATTTTATTGATTTTTTGTCATTTTTCTTGCAGGCTAGGAGAGCCAAAGCAAGAACTGAGTCCTAGCACAATTGCTGGACCAAAAGCATCTTGGTCATGGATAATAATGCTCAACTTGGGGGGTGGTATATTTAGTGATGTAAAAGTTTTTGTAAGGAAAATGAACACACAATATTAGGGAGTATAATGTTGGAAAATTAGTTTCAAAGTTAAAGTTGGAAATAAACTTGTGAAAAATACTTTGTTCGACCCACATTGATAGAATGTATATAGTTTTTATGATTTATACATGTAGGTTTTCCTTAAAAATTTTAAAAAGAAATAAGAGCTAAGTACAGAGCACTACTTGCACATGCCATCGCCTTTTGGAAAAGGATTATTATTTTCGTAAATTGCTTTGCATTCTTCTGTTTTAAGACACATAAAATTCCCCTCTCTTATCTTCTCTCTCTACTGATACATAAATATAATTTTTTCCTGAGCAAGTAAATAGATGTGCTATAAGGAAGTAACCATGTAATGAAGTAACATACAATAGCAAGTCCTATTGTCCATAACCACTACAATCTCAACATATTAACCCTTGATACTAATTATGTGAATCTCAATATTTAGTTAGTTTAGTTTACAGAAAACACACAAGTTATTTGTACATATCAATCATGACTAAATAACCCGTCATTCACCATTAATAATAACAACTTACAATTAGTATCAACTAACTACAACAATATATAAATCCAAACACTATGATAAATCGTGGTGACTAACCCTAAACTCCACAGCCCAAAAATTTGGGATTATTTAGAGGAAAATTTTCATTCTTTTCAATTTTCATTGCCCCCTTGATTTTTTGGAGTATATTTTTACTTTTTTTTTTTTTTACCCCAAGAAGCCGCCCCGGGCACCAGACCAGTGCATAACCTCAAGTAGTGAGTTCTTAACTTCTGAAAGAGAGATGAGGAGAAAATCCAATTACCAGTAAATGCAAATGCAATCCATATCAAGCAAATAAAAACTCCATCTTCAAATTAATAAACCTTCAAGGCTGAACTCAAAAAAATGGGAGGAACAGGAAGAACTTTCCTCAGTTTCTCTCTCTCCTCAAACCTCATTTCTCGTTCCCTTTTCTCATCATCCAAACGCTGCCCACTTCCTAAACTCTCTTATCATCCCAGGGTTTTACTAGGGTTTAGGCCACTTTGTTCTATCACAACAATATCACCATCAAATCCCACCATTGTTGAAACAGAACAATTCTCAAACCCCACCAAGCAAACAGTCCTCCTTGAAAAGCTTAGGCTTAGGCATCTCAAAAATGGTGCTAAAACCCAAGAAACAAGAACCCATCTTTCTGATTTTGAAGGTGAGGGTTCTAATAACAGATTGAAGAAAAAGGGTGTTGCCCATAAAATGGTTTCTAGTTTTGGTGAGTTGGGTTTGAGTGAGCAGGTTATTGCTGCTTTAGAAGAAATGGGTATTTCAGCTCCTACTGAAATTCAGTGTATTGGGATACCAGCTGTTATTGAAGGGAAAAGTGTGGTCTTAGGGTCTCATACTGGGTCTGGCAAGACTCTGGCTTATATGCTACCCATTGTTCAGGTGATTTTTGAAAGGTTTTTTTTTTTTTTTTTTTGGGTATTTCAAATTTCATTAATTTGAATATGGGTTATGCTTGTTTTCATTGTGGAATGACTGAAGATTAATATTCTTCTGATATTGGAGTTATTTTCTTGTGAGCTAAGGCTACTTGTAAGGGACTTTTGGTTGCAATGGATGAAGGTGGTTTTGATTGTGTAATTTTTGTTTTCTTCTCCCTCAGGGCAGTTCAGGGTGTGTATTTGGAAGTGGTGTGTGTATCACTGAGTTTTTTTTTACAATGTTCCGAATTAGAATAATGTGGTTTGGTACTAGGATTTTGCTACTTGTTATCCCTGATTTTTGACAACATTGAGAAAGTACGGTCTTTCTCCTAATTTGGAGTCTTTGAATTGTGTTTGGTGCTGGAATTATGTGCATAATATCTTCCGAGTTCATCCTTTCCGAGTGCAATGTTCGGCTAATACAAACTAGGGATTTTAATTTTACTTTTTGTTGACATAATAGCTTCTGAAGCGGGACGAAGAACTATTAGGCATTCAAATGAAACCTAGGCGTCCACGAGCTGTTGTCCTCTGCCCAACTAGGGAGCTTTCTGAACAGGTAACTTAATCATACTTCCGAAATTCTGGACTTTCTTTGATCATAATCAAGACTGATCTCTCTGTGCTTACATATATTAACTTTTCTTCGGAGCATTTGGTTATAGGTGTTCCGTGTGGCAAAGTCCATCAGTCATCATGCACGGTTCAGGTCTACTATGGTAAGTGGTGGTGGCCGGTTGCGACCCCAAGAAGATTCACTTAATGTTCCAATAGATATGATAGTTGGTACCCCTGGGAGAATTCTACAGCATATTGAGGATGGAAATATAGTCTTTGGTGATATCAAATATTTGGTGAGGATCCTTTGTGTTGGTGGATTGTATCCTGAATTACTAATTTGATCAGCTTCTTACAATGATCCTAACTATACTTTTAGGTTTTGGATGAGGCTGACACCATGTTTGATCATGGTTTTGGTCCTGAGATACGCAAATTTCTTGCCCCACTCAAGAATCGTGCTGCAAAATCAAACGACTCTGGGTTCCAAACTGTCTTGGTTGCTGCAACAATGTCGAAGGTATGCATATGCATAATCATTCGAAATTTCAAATAATATATGCTTATAAGTTGTGGGATCTCAATAGAAAAGTTTTTTTGTCCACTTGTGGCTATTGGTGAGCCTGCCCGCATTGCATTGAAATCCATGTTACCACATAACCCTATGGTGAGTCAAATAAGAATCAGTTGAAAGCTCAACGGTTTACCAGGGATGACTTCTGTACTGGTTGCTCCCTTGGAATGGCAATGCACTGAGCTGTTTCTGTGTCATATTCTGAAAACGCTTACTGAAGATTTGCTGAAATGTCAACTGAGATGCCCATGGTTTTTTTTATGTCCATTAAGTAATATTGTGATTTCATTGCATGTTTATACTTCAACTTTGCCTTAAATGTAAAACTAGACCTTCATCTTCCTAAAAGAACCTTTACTGAAACATGATTCAATATATTTTTTGTTTAATTTACCTTTAGATTATGTTATGTGAAAGGTCTATGTTACCCATTTTTTAGACCTTGGCATGCTGCATTTGTTTCAACATGACAAGAGATGGGTATGGCGTACTTTGATACCCGATACATAACAGGTTGGGGTTGGAAAGTTTAAAGGTGGTAATCGTATCGGCGGATATGTCCTATCACCTATTATAGCGAAAACAGTCTGATCAATTAAAAAGCAGAGAAGTCTGACAAACAACCGCTAACTTGACTATCAAAAATTAAGCCCTGTAGACGTGACCCATTACGGACACCTGCAACACTGTGTTCCCGCAATGTCTTCAAATTGCAATTTTCCCCCATACCTGAGCCCTGGTTGCATAGGTGGAAACCTTGTAACGAAATTTGGGTGTGAGAGTTGATCTGGGATAGAGTTTCATTGTGGAAACTAGCTGATTCTGTTATTTATGCGCTTTAGTATTTCTTTAGGAATACAACAGCTCTAGACAAGTTTTACTACCTTTTTGCTCATATTTGTTCATTATCTCACTAGAGTCCCAGCAGCAGGACTCATAATGGATATTGTTTGTTGTTGTGTTCATTTCAGCTGATTGTTTTTCACATACCTCTGATTTATGTAGCCAGTACAAAATCTGATTGATGAGGAGTTCGAAGGCATTGAACATTTGCGCACTTCAACGTTGCACAAAAAGATTGCATCTGCTCGTCATGATTTTATTAAAATTTCCGGCTCTGAAAACAAGCTGGAGGCACTACTACAGGTTTGCTTCTGCAAAACTTACTTTCATCTTGAAATAACCATTGATTCTGCATCTTTTATAGGCTAATGCTCTTCAATGCATTACTTCTTTTCGTTTGTTGTGATGAAAGGATACTACTATCTTTATTCTGATGTACTAAGTTATCGCTTTATATTCAATCACGACGATTGTTTTTTTATTCAATTTGATCCATCCGCCTAACTGATGGATGGATTGTCGCTTTATCTCAACTCTGTAAGTTTAGGAAATTATATATTTCTCTCTTTTTGTTTTGAAGGATGTTTAGCATGTTATTCTTTCTCTGAACAATATTAATTATAGTATTCAGTCTTTCCAAAGAATAAGCCGATACCTATTTTTATTCCCTTTATTCCCCATAGGCAGAAGATGGAGGATCAATTAGCGGAAAGAAGACCACTATTTAAAAACCTAGAGAATATTCTGTTAATATGCTCTTTAACTTTCTAAGTTTCACTCTTGTTACTCCCCTCTGATTCTCCATTGGATATAATACTCCTCTAATCCTTGCTAAGCCTAAGCTCACAAATGACACTCCTCAAGTCAAATCCAGAGTTTCAGAAACATCAGATTATTTCAGCTGAAGGAATTCTTTGGTTGTACTACTAAGATGAAAATGACATCCCTAGAAACCTCGTATAGGTAGTTTGAAGTTGAAACATGGAGATCTACTCACATTTGTACATGTTGCATGGTACCTTGAATCTTTGCCTGGCAAGTTGCACAGGATGTGTAAAACTGTAAATAGTCGATACGACACTTGTGGGATGTGATCCTGGTGTAGGGCTTTGGCTTTTGGATACTTATAACTAATAAGATACCCACCGTGTTATTGAGGAGCGGGAAAAGGGGTAGATGGTATGAATTAAAAAACAAAGACCTTTACCCAGTTGGTAACCCCATACCCCATTATGATGATTACATGTCTGAGCATAGAACTCCGATTTCTTTTCAAGATTACGTGAACAGCATACCACCCTTATCTTCTGTAAATATGTTGAGCATGCCACCATATCCATACAATTCTCAGTCAAAACTTTAGATGATTCAGAGGGGCAATACTGATATACACACCCCTGCTAGAAGTCTAGAACCTCTTATACTAGTCTGAGTAAAATGGACATAACTCTGTGGTCTGTGCTTTCTACCTCTTTACCATTTGTTTTTGAATTTTTTTTGTTCCGTATTGGTTGATTGGTTCATGATCTAGTATTTCATGTATTAGTTTCTTGAAAATGCATTTTCAAAACTCCCATCCTGCTGCACAATAATAGTCTTTTATTTTTACTTTCATTAGTTGTAATAGTTTGCATTTTTCTTTTGTTCTAATGTAGGTTCTTGAACCTAGCTTGACAAAAGGAAACAAGGTGATGGTTTTCTGTAACACTCTGGGTTCGAGTCGTGCGGTGGATCACTTCCTTGGTGAAAACCAAATCTACACAGTTAACTACCATGGAGAAGTTCCCGCAGAACAAAGGTAAGTTGATACAAAGTGTTTTTTTTGTGAGTTTCTGTCTGTAAATGATTAATGAAAGAGCATCTTTTTTTTAGATAAGAGAAATTTTTTATTAATCAAATATTAAAGAATACAAAAAATGGAGGATAAGGCATCCTCGATAACAAGAAAAACATATCTACACATCACGCCAATGTAGCTGAACTAAGGTCAACGGTACACCCTTAAAGGCCCCCGCTTCCTTAGCCCAGAGGGATGCCAAATAAACTATGTGATCCCAAACTAAATCCGGAGACTTCCGAGTCTCAGATCGAGTTCCTCTCCAGCCAGATACACCAAAGAATAGCCATACATGCACACCTCCACAACAACCTCCCCTCTTTACTCCTCCTCATCGCAGCAAATCGTACCTGCAGGAACTCGCCCACCGTAGCTGGGCACACAAAACTCTCCCCACACAGCAGTCTATTCCAAAGGTTCCTAGCAAAATCACACAGTACAAACAGATGCAAACAATCCTCCCCACTGTGGCGACACATCAAACAAATCCCCGGTAAGAGAGTCCAACTAGGTCTGCGTCGTTGCAACATGTCATAAGTGTTTACCCTACCTAACACCAAAGTCCAAACAAAAGCGCGAACCTTCAATGGAACCTTAGACTTCCAAATAAATGTGCATAAAGGGAATTGTGGAAACTGAGAAGGGAGACTAATCTGGGAAAGGAAGGACTTGGATGAAAAGACCCCAGAAGGATCCCCCGTCCAAACCCTAGAATCGTCCCTAGGGACGAGGATAGTGGGAGTAAGAACACTCAGGAGGGAACCAAGTTCCTCCATCTCCCTATCGTGTGGTGGCCGGCGCAAATGTAAGTCCCAAGACCCACCAGTGGGCTGAGAAAAACGCAGCCACCGGGGCCCCGTGAAGAGTGGACAGCCGGAAAACCCGAGAATATGTGGAGGAGAAAGGAAGATCCCCCTTCCACACATCCTCCCAGAACCGAAAGACTTTAAGCTTGCACCCTTTTAGGGACTGTTGAATATTAAATTTTAACAGAAAAAGGAAAATTTGCTGGAATACACCTAATAATTTTTTTTTTTTTTTTCTTTGATACACCTAATGTTGGACACACCATCAATAATATTCAGTCCAACTTATTAGACGAGTAGGCTGAAATACCCTCACGCTTTTAGCACATGACTCACTTAAGTCACACACACCCCTCAAGGTTGTCCCCCTTACACTTGTCCAGTTACAGTGGCAAGACTTGTAGATATATTTTTGTTTCCATTTGAAGACTTCTTGTGCCCCCCCCCCCCTTTTTCTATTTTTTCATTGATTCATTAATAAAAAATTTACATATCTAAAAAGATGAAGGTAAAGCAAAAGATCTCTGGTCTTCAAAATTAAATTTAATCTTTCTTCTTCTCTTTAATTTCCAAATTTCATATATCTAATCTTAACTTCAATGTCTTCCATTCTTTTCTCTCTAGGATTTCGTCTTCAAATGCTCTTTAGATTTTCTGTCTCGTTTTATGTTTTCAGTTTGCTTAAATTGTTAAATGTGTTTGACTGAAGAAATGAAAGCTTGCCATGGTGATTGATACATGCTTTCAGTATATATTGGTTTTCTTCGGATTAGTGCATGCTTAAAATGAAGGAATCAAACTGAAACCATATGGTTTCAGATTTGCTACCTCAAAATTAATGGAAATAACCCGAAACCACATGGTTTCACATTTAACTCAAAACATAAAAGACTCCTACAACAAAACCGGATGGTTTCAGAAAGTTGGATCATAAATTCACGGGAAACTAAGACCCTAAATTCATGGGAGGCCAGTGAACGGGAGGTGGTGTCGGATGTAGACAAGATTAATCAAGAAATCACCAATTTCTAGACAGGAAGATGTGGATAGGCCTATGACTGAGGCCTGAGGGTGTGTACTGTGTAGTGGTCACCTATATGTCCCTTAGGTTTCGGTTGGGGAGATCTTTTGATTTGGGTGAGATTATGAACACTGTTTGTAGGATAAATATAGGGAAAGTTCTAGCCAAGATGATTATACCATGGCATTCTTTTAAGATTGTTCGGATGTGATTAAGGAGAATTTGCTAAGGGTGTTCAAGGAGTTTCATGCCACTGGGGTGCTTGGTAACACTATGAATTCTTACTTCATTTCTCTTCCCTCCAAGAACGATCAATCAATTAAGGTGAGGGACTTCATGCCGATTAGTTTGATCATGAGTGTGTATAAGATCGTGCCTAAGGTCCTCTCCATCGTATTTTGAGCGATCTTGCTTGAGACTATCTCGTAAGCCCAAAGTGTTTGCCGAGGGTCATTAGATTCTGAATGCAGCATTAGTGGCTAATGAGGTGGTTGATGATGCTCAAAGGGTCAAATAGAGACGATGATTTTCGAGTTTGATTTTGATTAGACTTATGATAGGGTGAGCTAGAGGTTTCTAGATAGCCTATTTATCATAAGGGGTTTGGGGAGAGGTGGCAGAAGTGGGTTAGGTGTTGTTCCTTAATGTTAGTTTGTGGGTTTCCGTTAATGGTGTCCCTAGAAGTGATTCACTTGTTTCCGAGGCCTTAGGCAAGGGGATCTTCTATTCTTCTCGCTTATTTTCTTTTCACCTTGGTAGGTGGCTGTAGAATGTTGGATAAGAGTGTGGAGCGTGGGCCGGTGGAAAGCCTTATAGTTGGATTGGAGAGAGTGCATGTTTCCCATCTTGAGCAAAAATGACACCATTCTCTTCCTTTGGTTGATGTTCGAGGGTTTTAAGAGGGTGCTTACCAGGAGTCATGGTGTCTTAGTGTAGTTTAGCACAGTACTGTTTTGGAGGAGCCTTTTGCCCATTTCATGGTGTCAGGTTCAACATTGGCCTCTCATGTATCTTGGCGTGTTGTCTAAGCATATCTTGGTGTCCTCGTTCTTCGTCTTTTGGGAGCTTGTTGTAGCAAGGATTGCTAGACGTTTAAATGAGTGAAAGGGGGTTACTTTCTTTGGGTGGGAGTGTTACAATCCATTCCTGCTTGGCTAGTATCCCTCTATTAACTTTCTCTGTGGATAATAGGATGAGAGACTGATGAGGGACTTCTCGTGCTCTGGGGCTAATGGAGGTAAGACAGAACACCTTCTTTAACCAGCAACTGTTGCTCAGCTTCTACGGGGTGTTATATTGGGTCGGGGTCTTGGGGAGGGGGATTAGGAGTATAAGTATTGGGATGATGTGCTCTTCTGGCCGCCTTGTGGTGTATCTGATTGGAGAGGCATGATTTCATTTCTCTTTATTTATGAAACAAAAAGAAAAATACTATGTTCTCTGTTTCATGTTTTTGGTTTCTTCTTTCTTATCTCGGCTTTCTTGTTCTTGGTGGGTTAAGTTTGTCTTAGATGAGCCAAGGGTAGTGAGATTAAACCTATCATTGAAGGTATACATTTTAACTGTACAGAATACAGACCAGAAAGACAAATAAATGCATATTCACTGTGATATACCGTTAGGTGTTCTTAATAAGTTAATTGAGTGCAGATACCCCTTCCCTGAATGCGTGTTATAACGAGATTGTTGATTAATGTACAAGTATGACTTGCCTTCTGCATTATTGCCTGATCAAGAAGTATCTCAATTATCTTTAGGCGAAGAAAAAAGGATTTATTACACGCAGAAGGTGTTTGCATCTTGAAATTGTCCTGACTGAAATTTTCTGTATCTTTTGTTTCCAAGAATATAAAACAGAACTTGTTATTATTTGGATTTTCACTCATTGTTGATACTAAACTCAGGGTTGAGAATCTCAAAAAGTTTAAGAATGAAGATGGGGATTGCCCAACACTGGTCTGCACAGATCTGGCTGCTAGGGGACTGGACTTGGATGTGGACCATGTGATCATGTTTGACTTTCCCAAGAATTCTGTGAGTTTGATCATCTAGTGTTTTTCTATACGCTGGATTCTTTCCCACCTTTGCCAGCTATAAGTCTTACTTAACTATGCAGGTCGATTATCTTCATCGCACAGGAAGGACTGCACGTATGGGCGCAAAAGGTATTCAAGCTGATAATCTATTTAACTAATTCTTTTTAGATAGAGAGCTATCAGGAATTTTTAATCTATGTTTAGATAGCTTTCTTAAGATGCCTGACAAGACATGGCTTATGTGGTTGACAAGAAAATAATGGCCCTCCACATTATGGAGTATTTGCGGTTAATAGAAGGGCATAGACAAAAGCAGGATTCCTTCAGCTTTACCTTAACGGAACGTATAAATGTCTTGTAAGTGATAATTAAAGATGGTGTGAAACTTAGTAGTTAGTAGATCACTAATACTTACTGCCACCTTTGGACTTGTTTCCAGGGCAATGGTTAAAAAAGATTTTGAAAGTCACTCTTACACGCAACTAGGTTATAGAATTTTGTACTGAAATGATGAATGAGTGGTGATTTTGTTACGGATTCTGGAAAGTCTCTATAGCTCATAAAAAGTGTGATTTTGGTGAACGCCCTTGTTCTGTGTAAAATGATGTTCTGCCTGTGATATGAACGATAACCTTTTCTCTCGGTCTTTCCAAGTAGAGGAAGGAGTGGATGTCAAAAGAGGTAGGATAGTAAATGGTTAGGGATCAAGATTTCTTTTTATCTAGAAGGAGAGCATAAAGACTCAAGTTCAGTTATCGTTACTGAAGGGGTATCCAGCAGTATGTTGTTAACGGTCCAATTACTGTTGTTCCTCCTCGAGAGGTTTCACCTGGAAATGGAGCGACTCTCAACAGGTTTTGGGGAATATTCCTGGTATTGTAATGTGGGGTGATAAGAATGGGGAACAACTGACGCTACAGGGTGATACGTGTCCTCCAGTTGACAAGGGGATTGATCGGAGTTGTTATGAAAGCTGCTGCGCCCAATACTGGCAGTAATGAAGCTTGTTGAGTGCTGCCTTTGAATCGGGATTTTAACCTGGATTCTCTAAGGCAGACGATCGTGTTGTGGGTGTCAATTTCGAGGGGGACATTAACTAGGAAGGGGATGACAGCTTTTTTTATGATGATGACCCTAGCATAGGGGGAGTGGTCTGCTGTTGGATGACCTTAGGCGGGAGAATTTGAGGGAGGATTGGGCCTCATTTGTGTCCGATACTCCCACTATGGATTTGCCAGACGTGACTCTTTTCAAGGAGGCGGCGGCGGGTAAGGTGGTTAGTTTGCAGATTGAGGGTGTGCCTACACAGGAGTCTATAAAGCAGCCTATGCAGGAGCCTGGGTGTGTCCAACAAGATGGAGCCGAGGGTTTTGTGTGGAGATGGTCTGCTTCCAACTCCGTCATTGACAGGTCATACTCTCGGTATTTAGGAGGCGGATGCACGTGGTAATGCTCTTGTTGAGGCTTTGGGAATTAGAATGGTTGATTCCATGGCAAAGGATATTAACTTTGGTGCACAGATTGGTTCTAGGAAGAAGAAGGGTTACCGAGAGCTTGAGCGCTTGAAATCTAGTATAAACTATTACGGGAGCGGGTTAAGGACATGTTTTTTGAATAAGCATTGACTTTGTTTAGGCTTTAGGTTTTGATTTTTAGTTTGATTTGGTTAAGGTCCTTTGAGAACGGCTTTATTCTTGTAAATAAAATTCTTTCCCTTATCTAAAAGAAAGAGACTCAAGAAAGAGGTTTTAATCTTCTAGTAAGAGAACTTCAGAGTTCATGACCATGAACTTTATTCTAACTTTGTTGGATGGATTTAGTAGTAGTCTTGCTATGCTCACATCAAAGCAATTACTTGAATATGCTTTATATGGTTTCTAATCTATTTAACATTTCCAAAATAGGGAAAGTGACCAGCTTGGTTGCAAAGAGGGATTTGCCATTGGCTACTCGGATCGAAGAGGCTGTCAAGAAAAATGAGAGCTTGGAATCTCTTAGTGTTGATAGCGTGAGGAGAGATAAAGCAAGGACACAGATTACTCAACAGAAAGTATTTAATGCCAAAGTACAACAAGCTTCTACCACAAAAAGTAGTGGCCGAGCTGCTTCAACGAAATCATCAGGTTTAAGAAGCAGTGGCAGAGCTGCTTTAACAAAATCATCAGGTGTAAGAACCAGTGGCAGAGCTGCTTCAACGAAATCGTCAGGTGTGCCTGTCAAAATGGTTTCTGCTCAGGCATCTGCAAAGAAAAGTTTTGGAGGAAAACCAGTAAAGATTAACAGCCAGTTCAAAGGAAAGTCTGGAAAACCAATGGGTCAGTCCAAACCTGCAAAGAAATTCGTCAAGGGCTCAAAGTCATCAAGCACAAGTACCACAAAGAAACCTGGAAAAATTAGCGTCGTTGGATTCCGAGGGCGAAGTTCTTCCTCAACGACCGAAAGCTAACTTAACTTTGCCTAATGAATTACTTTTTTCCCTTTTTTTTCAGTGTAAATTGGAAGAACTACTGTCAGATATTTATATATGTTTTACATGTAGCAATTTTGTATTGCCTTTGGCAATATGATATCCTTTTGGGTAATATATATAGATTTTTTGCAGTCTTCTTATGTTGGAGTGAATAAATACAGGACAAGTTTCAGGGCAAATTGCAATAACGCTCAGTGTCAAATGAAATTGATCAGCATACAAAACTGGATTATAAACCAGTTGATAAACAAAATTTAAAATCACTTCCAAGGAAGAGCAAGCTGGGAACGTTTAGTCTGTTGGACAAGATTTCCTGCAGAATCATAATTTATGACCCCGGAAAAATCAGGTAACTGGCATTTCCCTCCCATGATAATGTTCTTCTGCCAAATAGGTCCTGAGACTTGCTGGTTTTCTGCTCCCTGAGCTGGACTAAACATCACACCTTCATTCTGAAGTTGTTGTATGGCCAGAGTATTGTCCCCAGACCTGTAGCAACTCGTCCACCTTCGCCATTTTCTAGAGTGAGACGCACACATGAACAGCGCAAAGGCGCAGAAAAGGACGGCCAGACCAGCCAAGCTGGCTTGAGGTGCACTCATAGAAGATTTCACTGTTGAGAGTAAGCGAGCCATGGCCAAATTTGAGTAGAATGGTGTATGCTAGTGTGTGAACTGTTAAAGAACTTAAGATCTTCGTTATATATTTGGTTTTGTGCTAATAGTGGAGTAGTTGTCTTTATTTTAAAAAGTCCAACCAAATAGAAGTTTGGATAAAACAGTTTGTTTTTATAAGTTTGGTAGGACAATTACACTTTTTGTGAGCCTGCAGTTTGAGTTTGGATTAGGTAGGTTCAGCCTCAATACTTTGGGGGAATGGTTTTGGTGCAAGTCAATTTTTATTTTCTAGATTACTTTTAGCTTTTGGTTTGTTGCTGATTACCAAAACCACGTATAATCAGCACAAAAGAGCTCAGGCCGGACCCTGCTAAGAATAAATCTTGTGTAAGAACAACTCACAAAAAAAAATGGAGTTATTATTTAGAATTGCAGGGGTCATTTTATTGTGAACCTTGTTTTACTTAAATGTGACCATCGTCTCACCGAAAATGTACGAAAACATGTCTTTTAGAAGTTTTTGGAATCATATCATATATATATATATATACACTATATATATACATATAACTGAGTCCTTTTTCGTGTGGTGCCGACATGTGGGATGTCATGTAGGCGCGCCACGTTGTGTGGGCATGACACGTAAGCCGACACGTCAGCATAAGCTGCCACATAGCATGACACATCATCCATCATTAATGTCTTATCATTAGTTGACTTAATTACATATTTATTAGCATATTTCTAAATTATAAAATAAAATAACTTTAGTTACGTAAGTAAAAAAATTATAAATCTGACTCCGTTAGATTGGATTTGAAAAACACTTCAAAATGAGATATATATGTATATGTGTCCGATAAAAGTTGGGTCATTTACATGCGGACGTAAATGTCACATCGGAGGGAATGTTCGTGTGAAGATGATACATAAACGCCACATGTGCACAACTTTCTCACGTAGTTTTAGTTGTGCGATATAAAAGGAGCATGGTATCAAACTCTTAGTACAAACATACTGTTGTTGCAGAATGAGTTTATTCTTTTTTTATCATTAATTGAATTACTTATTAAAATTAGTCTACAAGTATTGTTTTTACTCTCTATCTATATTTAGTCCAATCTCATTACAAATGAAGGTGGAATGAAAATATCATTTATTTAAGAATTATTATGATGCATAATATGGATATAATCTTTGCAAAAATAAAAATAAAAATAAAATATTTTTATCAATAATATTAATAATTTCACTTCCAAATTTTTGAGCATTATATTATTCAGTATGTTCATAGAATTATTTTATGAGCCCGTGCAAAGCACGGGGATAAAACCTAGTATATATATAAAAGTGAGTCCATTTCGTGTGGCCACGACACGTAGGATACCACGCAAGCGACTAAAATCATGTGGGCATGACACCCCTAAGATGTCACGTAAGCGCCAAGTTCGTATGGTGATGACACATATGCCGCTACCTAAGCCACCATTCAAGTGTGTCAATTTGACTTCATAAATACAACCTATTATATTTATTATCATATTGTTATGATTATAAAATAAAATAAGTTTTGTTACGCAACTTTAAAAATTATAATTCTTCCTCCATTGGATCAGGTTCGAAAAATACTTCAAAATGAGATGCATATGTACTATGTCTTATAAAGTTTGGTTCTTTTCGTGGGAGGATTACATGTGAGACGCCACATGGGAGCGAGGGATATATTCGTGTGAATATGACACATAGACGCCACATCGGTATACGTATAAAGTGAGTCCAATTCGTGTGGGCACAACACGTAGAACGCCACGTAGGGGGTGTAAATTCGTGTGATGATGACCCCTAAACGCCACGTAAGCAAAGCTTGCCATATAGCCTAACAACTCACCATCAAAGTGTCACTCATTAATGTCTTATTATTAGTTGGCTTTATTACATATTTATAGGTTCTTTTTTTATATTACAAAATTAAAGAAACTATAGTTACGTAAGTCAAAAAATTATAAATCTTGCTTCAGTGGATTGGATTTGAAAAAATCTCCAAAATGAGATATATGTCTTCCAAAAGTTGAGTCATTTCCTGGCGGTGATGACATGTAGGATGACACTTAAGAGGAAATGTTCGTGTGAAGATTACATGTAGATGCCACATGTGCACAACTCTATTAAATAACAATAAATGACACTTCTAACAATACCGACCTTAACTATATGATGTCATATGTATTTAACTTGCATAAATGAAATTTATTTAAGTGGTACGTTCCTACATGATCTACTTAACTAATCTGAATTGGATTAAACTAGATTTGACTAATAATAAATTGAGAAAATAAAGTGTTAGTATACTCGAAAAAGGGTTTATTAATCTTTATCTTTTTCTTTTCTTTTTACAATTTTGATGTAGGCTAAAATTATGTTTATAAATCAGTCTTTTTTACATTCATTCTAATTTTGATGTAGATCGATTTAAAGGGACATTTCATTCCAATAATATTAAAATAATCAAATATAAAATTAGTTGTGCAATATAAAAACATGCATGAGTTATCACTTAGAAGTTATTTCCATTTTCGAGAGATAATCACGAGTCCGTGCGGAGTACGGAGTTAAAACTAGTGACAAGTGTGACAAGTTTTAATTGGTCATTTTTTGTTTTTTGTTTTTTCTTTCTTTTTGTTTAATTATTGTCACTAATGATTTGTCATAAATAAACATCATATATTAATAGCTGAAAACTGTTCATATTTCTTATTTTTCTTAAAAGAAATTAAATAAAATTAATACAATCTAAAATGACATAAATGTAATGCTTTAATGACATTGATTTGACAATTGGTTAATTTCTGTTTTTTATTCAAGAAAATATTAAAAATTTGGATTAAATATATTTATAAAGGAAGGGTTATATATATATATATATATATATATATATATATATATATATATATATATATATATATATATATAGTTGTGGTTATAAGCACAGGTAACTACAAGTGTCACATTTTGATATATAAATTATAATTTTTCTTTTCTTTAGATGATGAGTCGTCACAATTTTTTTCATCATCAAAAGAAGGTTAATCTTTCAACTTCTTATTAGCAAAACACACATTAAGGGACAAGTAAAAGGATAGATCATACGTGGTTGTGAATGTAAGTACAAGTAACTACAAGTATCACATCTTCATAAGTTATTTCAATATTCTTTCTTTTTGAAATGGTGAGTCCTCACACCTTCTTTTTTTTTTCTTTTTCATTTGGAAGACTTTCAAATTCTCTTTTTTTGGATACAAGGAACCCGCAATGGTAAACCTCATTAAGGGACAATCAGATCAAATCAAACCGGTTGAGGGTTCAATAACCCGTTTCACATGTGACTAAAATTTTCAATAATATGATCAATCAAATAAGATGACAACCAAGGTTACATTTAGAGTAAATAGATATTATTATTTAATTATTTTGACAGGTTAGTGATAGATATTTTTGGAGATAAGCCAATTATTTAGATATTTATAATATTTTCATCCATCACCATTTTCATTCAAAAATTTATTTGTATTTTTTTTAAAAAGAAAATAAAAAATAGCTCATCATATTTAAAGTATAGGGATACGGATAGTCCGTGCGTAGTACGGGTAATTTCCTATTATATATATATAACTGGGTCCTTCTTCGTGTGGTGTCGACACGTGGGATGCCACATAGGCGAGTCACGTCGTGCAAGCATGACACGCAATCGACACGTAAGCACAAACTTGCCATGCAGCATGAGACATCATCCATCATTAATGTCTCATCATTATTTGACTTAATTACATATTTATTATCATATTTCTAAATTACAAAATAAAATAACTTTAGTTACGTAAGTCAAAAAATTATAAATCTGATTCCGTTGGATTGGATTTGAAAAATGCTTCAAAACGAGATATATATGTATATGTCCTATAAAAGTTGGGTTCATTCCGTGTGGTCATGACACGTACGACGTCACATAAGAGGAAATGTTCGTGTGAAGATGACACGCACACGCCACATGTGCTCAACTTTGTCACATAGTTTTAGTTGTGCAGAATAAAACGAGCATGTGCTATCAACTTTTAGTGCACATATACTGATAATGCAGAAATAGTTTATTCATTTTTTTCATTAATTGAATTACTTATTAAAATTAGTGTACATATACTGTTTTTATTATCTATCTAAACTTAGTCCAATCTCATTACAAATGAAGGTCTCATGAAAATATCATTTTCAAAAATTAGCATGCTGCTTCCTATTGATAGAAATCTTTGCAAAAATAAAATAAAATATATTTTACTAATAAAATTAATAATTTCACATCAAATATAACATTATATTATTATATATATTCATAAATAATTATTTTACGAGCCCGTGCGAAGCAAGGGGATAAAACCTAGTTGATAATGAAAATCAGGTAAAAATCACATAACAATGGTTTATTTTTCTTGAAATTCTTTTCCAACAGAGAATGACAAGATTGTCAAAGTATTAACAATTCCTGGGGTTCAAGTTTCGGAAGTCTTATAATTTCGAGAAGGGATAGCGGATATGTGTCCAGCCACTCAAGTGATTAAGAATTTATTGAATTTCGAAGGTATGTGTTTCGCTATCAGCATAACAAAGATCTTAATGACTTGTTCCCAAATATGGATTTCCTACAATTTTCATGGGCACGAGCCTCATGACACTCGGAAACATCCACCCAAATTTCGTAAAGGATTGGACATAGTAGTGATTATGATCTACGACGATATGACGGTTCAAATTCACTGGGGGCTAGCAAAAGAGAGCAAACTATATTAAAAAAATTCAAGATCCATTCATCATCTATATGAAATTCATTTATTCATTATTAATGTTCCTAATTTTATTATTTTAGTTATTAAATGGTGTAATATTTGTAAATTGGTAGTCCGTCTAAAATGCTTTTATTTGCAGGTAAATAAAGTGGATAATTTTAACGGAATGATATATATCATATAAGTTATTTTAAATAAAAATAACATAAGTTTATGAAAACACAACTCTTCAACTTATTTTTTCTAAATTTATATGTCTACGATTTGGTGGGAAAAAGAAAATTGAAAATATTATAACTAATTTGAGGAAATAAATTAGGAGGACCACCAGGCTAATTTTGATAGTTTTAAATGGTTGGGAGCTTTAAATGTCCTATTTACCCATTGAGGTGGCAAAAAAGATAATAAGCACTCAAAACTCAGACTTCAAGAAAGCTGCTGGTAGACTCTCGTGTAACAAAAAGTGAGTAATGCTGATGCGACACAATAAAAGTCATATTGAGAATTTAGGGTGACAACTCTGATTAGTTTAATAAGAGTCTTAACAACAAAAAAGATAGTCATAAAAAGTTGATAAGTAAATTTGAGTCACGAGGCATATATGATGCACTGATAAAAAGTGATAAAGGTGACACCGAGGTTGGCCAACAAAAGATTCCCGATTTAATTTCAGATTTTTGCGTCACACATCTTGTGAGTCTTCAGTGACCACCTTGATGAGTATGCCCAAGGGATAATAGTCCTTTTTTTTTTTTTTTTTTATGAATGGTAAAGTAACTTTTAACTTTATTTTTTTTATGGCAAACTTTTAACATTATTAGAAATGAGACTTGAACCCAAGTCATTGTTGTTATTTGTTGTTAACATCTTGTGTAGTAGTAATTTTTATAATTTGACATTTTTGTTTTCAAATGGAGTACAAACGAAAGAATTAAACAGAAAACCCCCCAAAATGGGTTTGACTTAGGCTTTATTCTGTTTTCAATTTTTTTAAGGGATTATTACATGAATAAAAATTTCAATGAAAATGGCGACCGTCCAATAATCAATCAGTTTTGTAGTTTGAAAAAGTTTTCAACTTTGAAGCAGGGTTCTCTTCCCTTCCAAATTCCAATTCCATGGCCGTGAAAGTAGTGATGGTGGTGCCTTTCTTTTGATTTCCACTGCTTCAACGCCATGACTGCCACTGGTGAGTTGCTTTCTTGCCACCCATCTCCCAATTTAACTCTCTCTCTGAAAGTTTTCTAATTTTGACCCTTATCTTGAAGAAACAGGCAATGGGTTCTTGCCACTTTCTGAGGCCTTAAATTTGCAGCTCTCTGAAATGCTTGAAACCACTATTCCCCCAACTCATACCCAGGTGTGCTTTTTAATTTTTAATTTTTAATTTTTTTGTTTTTTGTTTTTTGTTTCTTGTGTTAAAGGTTGAATCTTTGCATTACCATTTCTAGTTTTTCATAGTTGAGGGTGTTCTAAACTGCTGCTGGTTGATGAATGCTACCATGATTGCATAGTTGACTAATTTGGATTTGGGTTTGACTGTTCTTTCAGACATAGAAATTACAATTTGGGTTTTATTTTTCAATGATTTCTGTCACCATTTGCTGAACTAAGCTATCCATATCCATTTTCTAGTTGGTGCGTCTAGGTACATTCTGTTTTTTGTTTAGTCACCAATCACCATTGGGGTCTATTTAAGACTACCATATCATATGGTATACCCAATACTGCTAGCCTGTGGTGTGGTGTTGGAAGTCAAACAGATTTATGCAAGCTTAGCAATGAGTACAAACCAGACCCTTTATGGGAAAAGCATAGATTAGATTAAAGTAGAAGAGAGAAATTACTATGGATGATCCGAAGCTGAAAACTTGCCGAATAGTGTTTCTGTACCACATCCAATTCAAATTTATTCTTTTGGTGAGTGAATAGTTTCCATGGTTGACCTCTGGAAGAACTTGATACCAACTTATAGCAAGAATTTAAGCAACATCCTTCCGTCTTGAGCTTGTGGTCATTGTCATTCAGCAACAAACTAGCCACGCCTAAGACATGAATGACATGTCTCAATGGAACTAATTTGTATTGCTGCAGACAACTAAAATGGTCAGCAGGCTCACCCGAGTTTCATATTTGCACCAAATTTAAAGTCCTACTTATCTACTATCATAGTTCCTAAGAGGCATAAACTACTTGAAATGTCATTTGAGTTGCTAGGATGAACATGGTCTTGGGCAAGTTTTGGCAACTGCCCTGGCAGCAAGAAATGATCGAAGCGCTGCCGAGCTGCACTAGCTTAGGTCTGAACCTGATGATAATCATGTCAACTTGACCATGGTCAGCACCTGCAGTGGACAGTCAACACATTGATTACAAATGTAAATCTGCATCGATTATGTCTGCATATGCAGATCATATACCATCATCTTATGGCCAGAGATCTGTTTTATTCTATTAAAATGTTCGAATGGCGATCCATACATCAAGTTAGGAGACTATTCCAGGACATTCTTATTTCTGTCTAACTGTGTAATATTATGCATTGTTTCTTTCCATTATAATCCCCATCAGGACGTCTTGACTGCGTACCTGTTTGCATTTATTTGTTCATGCTACTCATTATAATTTATAATCTGGATGGTCTTCTGATTTTGTGTCTTGCATTTCTCAATCAGGAGCATGACCCATCATCTGTAGAAGAAGATTATCAAGCTATTTGTTGGGGATGTGGATTACGACTTATTTTGCCTTCAAATGCGCCAGTATTTAAGTGTGGGTGGTGCGGGGCAATAACGAAGCAAAATTCATGTAGTCGTGAACGTAAAAACTTACGGTGGAGACGTTTGCGTGATCGATGCTTTGTTGCCGTCCTTCTCATTTTTATGGTCTTTGTTATATGTACTCCTCTTATACCTAATCTTTTACTGGCTCCTTTTGTGAATAGGATCATCTGTTTTCATCCTTCCCTAAATATTTTGGTCCAGTTGTAATCCAAGAATGAAAAGAATACTTGATACTACTTCTGAGTGATTCCTTTCAATGTGTATGCAGGTGGTGGTGTGTGGGCAGTGTACCCAGTTGTGTTTTCAGTCGGCAATGCTTTTGGTGTGTTCCACTGTGTAGTCACTTTCATATTGTCCGTGACTACTATTTCTTTGTTCAGTCTGGCAGCATTCTGTGATGCTGGAACGCCACCACCAATAGTGTGGGGTAGCTATCCAACTGTCCGCAAAGATGACCTGCAGGATTATAGTTTCTGCCAGTACTGCTCAAAGCCAAAGTCGCCTAGAACTCATCACTGCAGTTCTTGTGGAAAATGCGTGTTGGATATGGATCACCACTGCCCATTTGTAAGTTTACGTAGCTTTGTTTTCCACTAGAAAGTTGATATTTATTATTGCTTAGGTGGAAGATTCATGTCATGCCGACCTAGCAGCTGTGACAGCTGTTTAATAAAAGGTTGCTGTTAGTTGAAAGAAATATGCAAAACCATTTTTATGGGTTTGGCGACTTCATGTGCAAACGTTTGTAGGTGCATTCAGTGCTGTGGTGCCTTGACAATTTCCATCACTTAATTTTATAGCTTGCTTGTCAAGTATACAATTTGTCTTGAGCACCATCTCTTGTACTCTGGAGGAATGTGCAGCCCACATTAATCCATGGATTGTACCTTCGCACATGTAAACATCACGTATGTGTGAAGGTGCATGTTTGTGTAGGCAGTACTAGGCACCCAAACTTGTAATGCACGATGATGAGCTCATGGATTAAGGTCTGAATAGCTGTTGGACCCAAGCACTCTGGTTCAATTTCGTATCACTTCTGTTCTTAGTCTTTGTGACTAATCAGTGCATGGAATCGATTATTTGGGATATTTATTTTTAAATTTGTTATTAAACTAGCTTTTGAATGACATTTCATGAGCTTAAAAGTAAAATTGATTAGAAATAGAAGGATATGAGCCAAATATAGAAAATATGTGGAAACTGATGTATGTCTAGTGTTTTGAGAATGATGAAGATACACTCCTAAGGGCATGCTTGGAATGGGGGTCATGGAGCAAATTAAAGGGTAAAATAGAAATGTGAAGGTGGTGGTGGGGGTAATGGAGAAAATGAAGGGAAACAGTGTAGGTATCATTACCCTAGGAGGGGAGTAGGGTAACTTTACTGCCTCCGTTCCAGACAAATGGTTACAGTTGTTTTTTCACGGTCTTCAGTGCACCACTTCAATTGTAAATAATTTGTAATTAAATGAATATGTAAATTATAAAATTATGATTTTCCAAAAGTACTATTCAATATGTATCTAACCATAGTATTTTTACATTTTAAATCTTTGTATTTTTTCACAAATTTATGGTCAAAGTTTGCGAACTGTGACCTTGAAAAAACAATTGTAACCATTTGTCTGGGACAGAGGGAGACTTCCCAAATGGGGGTAATAATTACCCTCCTCTTCACAAAATCTAACCCTAACCACCTCCCACACCACCCATTTTAGCCTATAATTCAATCTGTTACCCCCTTAATCATTACCCTCATTCCAGACATGCCCTAAGAAGTGGGCTTGAGAGTCTAAGAGAATAGGGAGTACCAAAGTGCTGTCAACCCAGTCTTCTGGGCTCTAAACAAATGAGTCTTCATCCTTAGTTTGTCAGTTATTTGAGGGCACCTCTGGCTCTAACTACTCATACAGTCATTCTGATTGACACTGAACTTTAATATGTCTTTTGACTTTCCAGTTGCAAATGACATAATTGTGTATAAATTTATGTTGTTAAATTACATTAGCGTGTTACAGAAGGGGTCACCAGGTCCAACTGTATGTTAACAATTGACTGGTTATTCATAAACAACTGTATGTTAGGTTCGATTTAAACTTCATTAGAAGAATAATGAAAAGCTGGCCTAGATGTGAAGGTTGTGTATAGGAGCCAATGAAGTTGCTGACGGGTTGGCGAAACAAGGGCTGACAAGGGAGCAAGAACTATTAGCTTGGCTGTAATTGTTTACTGCGTCTTGGTACTATCATTCTGGAGTTCTTTTTCTTTCCTCCTGTGTGCATTCTCTCAGACATAGGATTATGGTGTAGTAATAAACTCTTCAGAGAAGGTGGGACTATGAGGTTGTTTGATGCGTTTTGGAGGAGTGTAAGTAGTGTTTCACTGTAAACTCTTTGATTTAAAGAGGTAAAGCATGAATAAAAGGAAACCTAATTATCAAAAAAAACAATTGACTGGTTATTGTTAGGAGTAGGTACTAGAGAGTGGAGACCCATTTTGACAAGGGGCTGTTCTAAGAACGTTTTTCTCAAATAAAGTTGCTTTGCAAAGTATTGCTCAGATTAGGCTAGTTTACATTATAATTCCCACCATGTTGTACACATAGGCTCGGGAAGAACCAATAAATTTCTTTCGATGACCATATGTAAGTCGCCACCATGAGTAGCGACTTTTGAGGTTTGAGCTTAACAGGATTCGTATGTTCCTATCCCTTTGGCCGAGCCTTCGCATTACTCATAAAGGTACTAGTGCAAATCAGATAGCTGATGGATTAGCTAAACAGGGCATTCATAGGACCGAGGAGTTATGTGCGTGGATGTAGTTCATCTTGCTGCTGGACTCTTTGCCGGTGTATTGTTTTGGTCTTCCTTTTATTTGATTGGAGTAAAAATTTTGCTTTTTGAATGAGCTTAGAGCTCATGATTGTGTGGATGCATCTCAACCCTTCATGGAAGGTGGGGGTTGTATCTACAAATGATGCTATTGTAAGCTTGTTCCATGTCCCTTGCAACTCTATTTCCACAAGGTTGAATAATATGAATTCTAATGATCAAAAAAAAAAAAGTCAGCCACCCATGGTAGCTACTTACTTAAGTCGCCACTAGCGTTGGCGAGTTTTGGAGAAGAAATACGCTACCGGAGATAGTGACTTCCGCTTGCTAGCGCGCTGCAAGTATGGCGTCCTGAGCAGAAGTAAGTCACCATGTGGGAAGGGCGGTTTGTACGGGTGAACTCACCATGGCCGATGGCCACTTTCGGCCAGTCAGTAGGAAAAAAAAAAATACAATGGGATTCGTGAAAATCCCAAGTGTACATGGACACCGTGGTGGGAAATGCTTTTGCTCCGAGTCTAATCTGGGAATTCGCTTGTAAAATAGTGTTATTTGAGGAAGTGGTTCCGGTTCTAAGGTGCACTCCATCTTAGAGACTTAGACCTTAACCTCGTCCCTGTATCCAAACTATTGTTCAAACCATGGAGTCAATCCCACTCAAGGGATTATACCGGACCATTTTGGAAATTAGTTCAAAAGTCGATCCTTAAATCATCCTTATGGTATATAGTCCCTTACAGCTAGGAAATCTATCATTTGGGAGAGTTCTCTAACTAGTTGGCGATTTTCACAAAACCATTGGATTTTCCCTTCAGGATCCACCCTTATCAGGTTGTGGTGACGGCAATTTGTTTGACTATGTCCTGTTGGTTATATGTCCTCATGCATGAGGGTTTTCCACTCTATCTCACTTGGGAAAGGGGGTCGCTGGGGTGTGGCCGTGTTATTTGGTGGCTAGTCTGGACAAGTAATTGCATGTCATGTTATTGTAGCATAGTAGCTGATGGATGTACTGAATGACCTGAATGGATTAATAGGTAGTGACATGATTATAGCCATGCTGTTTGCCAAGGGAGTAAAAGAATAGTAGGTCAGTCATACTTGCAATCCAGGTTTAACAATATGCACTCCATCTAGCCAAAGTATGCAGGGTCATGGACTTGTATGAAAACTTAAATCTGTACATATTCCAGATTCATTTGCAGATTTCCATGCTTGTCAAGCAGATGCGATAGATTTCATTACCTATTTTCACCATTGCGGTCTAAGGTGGTCTTCTTCATCTATTTTTGCAGATTGGAAACTGTGTTGGTGCAGCAAATCACCGGTATTTCATTAGCTTTCTAATTGTGGCTGTTATTAGCGTAACATACGCTGCTATCATGTCTGCATATGCAGCCTTACACATATTACCACCATTGAATGAGAGAAATGTTGGGCAGCTGCATAGTATCGGCAACAACATGGCACTCATGGCTGTCCTGAAGGAATTTCTTCTCACATTCGTAACTTCTGCTGTATTCTTCTCATCAAGAGGGCTAATTCTTATTTATCTTTTTGTTGCCAGTATATCTGTGGGGGTTGGTTTGACTGTGCTTTTGTGGCAACAGCTTTATTTTATCTATGAGGGGAGAACATATTTGACTAGTTTAGGTTCTCAGGGAGAGGCAGAAAGGGACTGCAGAAACCTCTACCAATTTTTCGGGTGCCCATATTCGGGTACTCGGTACTTGCGAAATCTATGTAACTCTAGGAAGATTCACAGAAAGTAGTTCCCCCTCCCCCCCCCCCCCCCTTAATTTCTTTGAGGGTTATGGCATAATAAGTTTTGCTGGATAGATGTTTTTTTTTATCAATGTTGTTGTACATTATGAAAACTGAATGGATTATCTGTTCAGATACTTCAAAATTAGAAGGATGGATCTCAGGATGTTAGTCACTGTGGAGAAAAGAAAAATGGAACTTGTAGTTAAATATAGGAAATGCTAAAGTTCCGTTGTCTGAGTGATTCTGTCTGACATTCTAACCATTTTCCAGTAATGAGATCTTGGACCTATCAGCCTCTGCTTGAGTAAAATATTCCTCAAGGGCTAGGTGTTTCAGAAACTCCCTCCCACTCTTGTTGTTCATTCTATTTGTTGAAGATGTTACAAAATAATGAATTATAGCAAATACTCCCTCTGTCCCAAGCAAATGGTTACAATGTTGTTTTCGCACTACTTTAAAGGCAAGGGAAAGTATGTAAGATAAAATGAGAGGGGGAAAACTAGAGTAAGATAAAGTCAAGCCAATTCATAAGTGGTCTTCATAACTATCTTTTGGGGGAAGTATTGTAAAATTTCGTGCATTTTTTCTATTTTAGTCTTAGCAAATGATAGTATAGTCGACTTCAACCCTTCCTAAAAGATAGAAAGTCCGTTTAAGTGTAATGCTATTAGTGACAATACGTGCATTTTGCCTCTTTGGCATAATGTTTTTTTTTTTTTTTTTTTTTTTTTTTTTTTAAACCTCTTTGGCATAATAAAATTATTTAATTATCAAAAAACAAAATAAATTGGTCTTCAAACGATGCCAAACTTAAAATGGAAACTTGTCAGACAAATTTTTGTATGTACTCAGGTGTACGCAACACAATATACCACACTTGTTTAGTCCATATTTTTATTTAGGTCAAGCCCAATATCATTAATGACGTGATACCTATAAGCACATCAAACACCGTATACGCGAGTGTATATTTCACGCGTTGAACTTGAGGACCGGACAATACTGCCTTTGGCTCAATAAAAAAAAGAAAAAAAAATTGTCTCATAACCTTCCACGTGCACATCACGTGAGGGGAACAAGAGAACTCTAACCTTCCAGCAAGCCTGGATAAGATAACATGTAACACCACTACTAGCCTTAGAAGTTTTTGCAGAGGAGCTAAACACAGATAACAGAAATGGCAAAAGCTGTCCATCTGAGTTTAGCTAAGAACATAAACCCAATACAAATTCCAACATACCCAACAGCAACCAGCAAGGCCTGCAAACTCTCTTTTCGGCAAATCAATGCCTCAAGAAAAATTACTGAAGAACCATTGGTAATTTGTTCTTTGTTTCCAGTGATTAGTTTGATCGTAGTTCATAATATTGGCCAAAAGTGTTAATCCTATGTTTATCCCTGATGAACTAGATTACCAAAAGAGCTTCCAAGTCTCCACGACGTATGATCACCATACCGGCATCCAGTGGAAAATGGCCTGGGAAATGGAATTGTGATTACCTTCTTTCTCTGAGGGATCTGCAGTTGGATGATCTTGCAGAGGATGGACGTAAAGATACCGAGGTTTTTATAAGTCTTTCCTTACAGAAGGTGAGAATCACCTAGCTTCTTCTCCTACCATTTGTACTTTAAGCAAAAACTTCACGTTCACAAAAGTTTCATGAAACCAAGAGCATAAATGTCTAATTCCTAATTCCTATGTAGTTTTAGTAAGTGAAGATAGTTCGGGGACAATGATGTTTTGATATCTTACAACATTCAGACTGTTCTGTGTACACTAGAGTTCTTTTCTTGCTACATCCTGTATGTATAATTCACAATTGTCACAAACTTAGGTAATCTATACTGTCACAAAGTAAGTGAAGCAGAACTAAATACAACCAAACTAATTATAAGTTACAACTTTATGCGCGCACCAGCACACAGGCTTTGGCTTATCTGTAGATGGTAAGGTGATGGCATCCATTGCGAGGAAATGCAGCAGCTGCTCTTCTCCTTATTGCCGTAAGGTGCACTCTATCTTTAATCTGCATTATATTCACATACCCAAATCCATAAATAGTATTTGCCAAGTCAGAACACCTAATTTCAATGCCCTTTATCTACATTAAGAGACAATAACTGTGATCTCAACATAAAACATACCAAGACTCATTCAATTATTGTATTCCAGATTGAGACAACCATTTGTGTTTGGGTTCTGCCCGAAGGTAGAGTAGACCCATCAACAGAGATGCCAGAGATCGGGAGTGATGACCCATCGGTAAGCTGTCTGTCAGACTGTCATAATTCCAAATGGAAAAATGAGTAATATATGGAGCAATGAGCTTGATGTACATTCGATCTCTTTGGTATAGGTTATCTATGTGAGACCAGGGTATGAAGCCGACTTGGACTCTCTAATAAAAGACACAATCAGGCTTCAAACAGCAGTTGAGGTAATCCAACTTAGTAGTTAGTACCATGCATATATATATATATATATATATATATATATATATATATATATATATATATATATATATATATATATATATATATATATATGTTTATTTGAGTAATTAGTCGAGGCAAGATCCACTTACACTGTTACAAATGCAGTTAACCAATGTGCTTTTACATATTTTCATGTCTTGCTAGAATGTCTAGTATGATAAGTCACCATCGGATACATTTGTGTATTTTTATCTCACTGAGCTCAAATGTTCGGCTGTACTGGAGAATCAGAGTCTTTCAATTCATTAGCACCAAGCTGTATAAACTTCAGTAACCGTGTAGAACTAGTGTCCTATACTCCTCTTCCTATGATTAGCAACTGTCATGCTCGATCTACGTAGGTGGGCAAGTGTGCAGATAAGTTATGCGAATGTAAAACATAGTATCTTTGTAACAGTTGCAAGTGGATCCTGCCTAAACCATTTATGGATAATGTACGACTTTGTACATATTGTTAACTAACTTTTTATAATTAGGAGACTTGTTCAGAATCGTGTGAGAAATCTGAACCTAAACTGCACTGTAAGTAACCAACTCTGCTAAACTGTCAACTCTGCACGAGGGATAAAATCTTCCAAAGAACTTGGCATCTGACTGTCTGGATAATGGTGCAGATATCGGTGCTCAGAGAACAGCTTCTCTAGACAGGAGATGGTCTACGCTCTTACAGCTTAGAAACACTACTCAGAAGCGCAAGTAAGAGTTTACAGTGCAGGTGAAGAATTCAGGTTATGCTCCATCTGGTAGTTGTGGGAAATGTCTGATGACTGATACAACGACACTTTCGATCGGTATGGGATATATGGTATCGTTACAGATTTGTTATTTTTTGATGAAGATCAGTCTTCTCCACATCTGTCACCTTTACCCTCCCTAAGGTTTACACGTTAGCGACGATGGATTTCGATTGCCAGTGTTTGGTACCAAATGCAAGCAAGAATTAGCTGACAAGTTTTAGCGAGGGGCCAGAATATCATTTGTGGGAGCAGCAGATAATACAGTCCCTTGAAAGCATACATAATAATCTCCATGTATATTTTGTTCAATCTCAATTCTGTATAATCAAAAGCTTATGCCAATCCTTTTCCAGCTCAATAGTAATCACTAATGCTACACAAATATTCTTTGCTCTATTCTATGAGATTCATGATGGGAGCAAAACAGCACAGAATGCATCTATATATCCTTCAAAAAAATTCAACCTCTTAAAGGTTACTTAACATTGGCCGGAAATAAAATCTCTTTTTTTTTTTGTATTAAGTAGGCTTTCCTTGAATAACTCAAATCAAAAAGCATAAGTTTGGTTACAATAACGCCTCTAACACTTACTCTTTAAAGCATCATACAAAGAGCAAGGCGAAAGAAATCGACATGAGAATTAAAGAAATACACCCCTAAGACAAGGAAATTACACCCACACCATGAAATCATCACTTTTTGAGATCGCCATCCGCAATGAAATTCACACTCCTAGCTCAAATAAACTTCAAACCCTTGTTCGTCTACACATTTTGTAATACTACTTTCTTACGCTAGTCAATAATAATTTGACTATTTTGCATATCACAAAATCTTTTTTTCACAAAAACTTCTATAAATTTCTTTATAACTTTCGGTTGGACGATAGACATATTTAAGTAAAACAGGGATCATGTTCCATAAAAAGTGACCCCTACAATTCTAAATAGTGACCATATTTTATTGCAAGTCGGTATCACCATATCTTTTTAATAGTAAAAACTATATTTTGGTTGGACGGATTACAGGGAGGAGATAGTTCCAAGTAGGACGGAAAGATAGAGTTGGTAGGAAAATGTTGAAAGTGCAATTAGTCAAAAGTAAAAATAAGAATGAAAGAGAGAACAAAATTGAAGATTCTTCCATAATGTGAAGGGCAATAAAAAAGACAAATCTCCTATTATTCAACTGTGTGTCTGATATTGAACACAAATTTAAGTGACATTTTTTTGGTGCTCTTTTTGTTTCAAAAACAGATAAAGAAATAGGGTCCCATTGCATCATGGACTCGCAAAATAACCTTAAAATGAAAATAAGGAAAAAAAGAACAAACAAGGAATTCTTCACCAGCAAACATTTGAAATCTAATGAGACTCATTTGAAGATTTGATTTTTCAATTTTTGAATATATACTGTACTAAAATTATTATTTCTCTACAATTCTATTGGCCGGTGTAAAAACCATATTTCTCCGCCATTCTTCCCAAGAAAACACAAAACCACCATGTTTCTTGCCTGTACTCCACGTCAGTGCTGGCTTAAACTCAATACTAATGGTTATGGGTCTCTTCTTGGGAAGCAATACATGAGAAAGCAGCTTGCGCATGTGTCTTTGGTGATCACACAGATACATGGGCTATCAGTTTCCAGAGATGCTTGGGAAGCTTGAAGCCCTTCAAGTTGAACTTCGAGGAGCAAAAATTGGACTAGAAATTATTGTTCAACCTGGACAGAAGAAAATAAAACTTCATATGGATTCGACAACAGTTGTCATCCTAAGTTCAAAGAAGCGAACGCAGGAAGCTCACCAGCAAGTTGGTGGAATGCACAATAGAGCATACATACAGGGAGAAGAATCAACTAGCGGATCGTCTTGCTAAGGAAGCAAACAACAATACAATCACAAAGTAGATAAATATTGGAGGACAATGATGGCCATATATAAACAAAATGGAAGTAAGATCTTACCTAATACCCATCAAAGTAAAGCACAAAAGGGGGAGGGGGGCAAAACCAAAGCCAAAAACAATATCCTTATTTTAAGACAATCTTGATGTTCACATCCATGAAATTCAAGAGCCAAACTTGGATGTAGTTCCTGAGAGAGATGATTCCAATGCATGCAGTGTATTTATATGAATGTGTTTGTTGATGGTCATCTAACCATATAGTATATTCTAATGTTTGGAGTTATATGGTTAGAGGACCATCAACAAAACATATTCATCACTGCAAAAACAATCTTGTTTTTGTTGAGAGTAAAACGATCAAGACAAACAGAAAGAAAATGGAAGGACCACTTTGTCTATGTTATAAGCCTAAATATATAGGATAATATCAGAAGATAACAATAAAGCATATTCTTGGGGATTATTCATTCCTTCCCTCATTTGAGTTTCTAAGTCATAATTTTCGACAGTGACGGTTGTACTAAGTAGTACTCCTATGAGAGATGGTTTCCAATGAGAACATGTGGACTTTGAAACAAGGCGAATGATTTAGAACATTCAGCTATAATAACAATATCACAAGGTGCCTTAATAGACATTAAAGTCTAAGATATGTATAACAAAACTGATCCAGATCATCCCTAGTGTCTTAGATGTGAACGCCTATACATATTAAAGTCATGAAATTAATCATTTCTAGGGCAACAGTCCAGAAATCATATATTTCAAAGCTACTAAACCACTTCCAGCTGTCTAAACCTTAGCATTCAATGATATGTCTGATTTTCAACAACACAGTGCACACTTTACCACTGTGGGGCAATGCTTGCAGCAACTCCTACTCCTTTCTCGGATGGAGGGAACAATTGAGAACTAGTTCAAAGAAGAAAACTACGATAAGCAAGGGAAGTTTGATGAACACACTCAACAGGCCTGTTAACCAGCTTCTTTACTAGAAGGCCACCAAGAACTCGGAAAGCAAATTAGATGCACAAAGGACACATTTCTCAATTAAAATGAAAATCCAAGTGGAGATCCATAGAAACTAGTACATGAAGAGTTGTAGTCGATCATACCTAGTCTCATACCATGAGTGTGGGAGTAAGCGATGAAACTTAATAATAAAGAAATTTAAACTTCAGAGGGCAGGAGGGAGGAGTGAAAAACATTACATGTGAGATGTGGCTACCTAACTATATACAGCACGTAATGATGAGTCTCTTTCAAAATTTCAGAAATTTCCGAGTCCAGGAGCGAAGTCACTAAACTTCACACTGGGGCTGATGGGATTGCCTCTTCATTGTTTTCTGTGATGTCGAAAAAGAGTGGCTTTGCTGCCCCGTAATAAAAGAATGCCATAATCTTTGATAATTCATCTGCCGGTCTAATACCTGTGAAACCCACATCAGATTAGAGTATAGAAGCATTGGCTTGAAGGGTGGGGCATGACAATGCAACAGAAGAAAAACCTTCCTCAGCAGTTGGCAATGAATAGCATGAACATAGTCAGGATTACCTTTCTCACGATATAATATTTTCCCAGCTTTCGTAAAGATCAGCTCTGGGAAGATGGACACCTTTAAGGCCGAGGCCAAATCACAATCAACAACTGCATCTATTGCCACACACTGTAATTATACATGGAAGGTTGTCAACTAGCATTAGTAGATAATCATAAAGATGCACAAAGCACAAGCTGAAGACTGATGAACTTTACCCTGGGAGAAGGTAGTCTGCAGTTCCATATTATATTCACAGCTTTCTCTAGCTCATCCCGACACCTTTCATTTTCTTTTGGTCTGAGAAAATTTAGATATTCAGTAGAAGTTAAGGGAAAAAAGGAATATGGAGATGGTTCTACTTAAGCATACATTCAGATGAGGAGACAAGGAAAAGAGGTTTGCTGTAACAATTATCACATTTCAATATCATCAGAAGAAAATTGCTTGTTGTTTTGAAGACCAGCACTAATTAACTACCAACAATGGAAATAGAGGCCCTAACAATTAGGATCAAGAATGATGTAAGGAAAAGTGAAGCTTAACCAGTTGAATTTTTCCAGAAAACCTTAGTTCTTATTCACAATGACTAAAAAGTTACTAGAATCAGCTATTCTGTCACAAATAGTTTACAGTTCCATCACTTTTGGCCTTAAAGTTGACGTTATGACCATAGTGTGCACTTATGCCCATGTAGAGTTCACCAGGCAGCTTTAAGAAATGTCTCAACGTTGAGCATGATCGATAAGATATCGAACATTCTTAACATCCAAAAGTTTAAAAGCAATTATCATATGAAACCGGATCAAATGGCGAATACATGGCCGATTATTGACTCTTTACTTGGGTATACAAAGAATGACAACAGCCAATAGGACAGGAACAGTTTTAAGGGGAGGCAGTAATAACTATAACATTTAAGGACAACTGGACAACACTTTCTTTATCACTCCAGGCGATGCCACTAGCGGTACCAAGGGCAGTATGAAATAACATGAACTCTAATATAGGAACAGGGAAAACTAAGTGTTGTGAAACCAAGTGCAACCATTCAGATTCTTTCTTGAAAGACCTGTAGATGACCTGTAGTGTGAACGTGTGATACACCTGATGTGAGACTCAATAATGCAATCACAGAGATGACACACGAAGTAGGTTCTTATGCCATCCAAAATCAACTAACTATTTGTGAGGTTATGCACCCAATGTGGAAGTACACTAACATGCACACACAGTTTCTATGCATAATATTAGAACAAAATATATACAACTAAAAAATCATTGATGATCTTCAATTGAAATTGAACAATTAATACTGAAAGTGAGGAAAAGAAAGTTAAAGTGATACAGACCAGCAGGGAAGAAAATAAAGCCAAACTGAATCGTCAATTTCAGAACAATTCAATGGTACAGCATATATTTTCACATGGTTGGGTAACACCATAAGATGAACAAAAATATGAAAACCTTACCTTTTATAGCGGTTGTGCACCAAAACAATCAGAGGGCTAATATCCTTGAACACTGTCTCTTCCCATTCTGCAGCTGTGATATCTTTGATTGGACGAATATAATCATCATCTTGCCACACAATCTCATCACTGTCATCATTCTCATCATCGTCATTCTTTTTCACATTCTTGATGGTTATCTTATTGAAGAATTGATCCAAATTGAACCCCCGTCCATCTGCATCGTCAGGCCAATCCGGATCCTCTTCCTCCACAACAAGAGGGTATTCCGCTAAAAGCTTCTCCATTTTCTTCCTTTTCTCCTCGGGACTCATCTCTTCTTGAACATCAGGGTACTTATCAATCACTTTCCGGATCTCTTTCCTCCATTCACGCCTCTCATCCTCATCCATTAGACCATCTACATCATTAGATTTTACTCTCTTGGCATATCTACTACCTCTGTGTCTCCATCTGCTAAGACCGCGGTCCTACTTTTTCACACAAAGCAAGACAACATTACTAAATATACCCAATTTGGCAACACGAGAAAATGTAAAACCACCATACTAAAACACACCAACGAAGGAAGTGATAAAAATCCTGATGAAGAAGTCCCAAATGCCTTCCTCCCCATTAACGAAACAAGAGTACATTTTTGTGATCGATTAACACCCGAAATTGGCCAGACCTTCTCCGATATCAATGGGGAGAACAAGTACTGAAACTTTGCAGTGCAATGTAGAGCCATCCTGCAGCAACTATAAAAATATGAGCTGAAAAACTCTCCATCAAATACCCTTTGAATTAAAATAACAAAAGTAACTAGACTACTAACAGACCAGCAACTAAGTACACAAAATGGAGAAAGTGAAAAAGACCCTGAAATCAAACATACCAAATTTATCCATAAACTGACTGACCCATTAATTAAAACAAAAGAAAAAGTATATCTCTTTTCTGGGTAGTTCAATCAATTGTGCTACATAAACCAGAAATGCAAAAACAATCTTATTCAGAACCCAAATAATTAACAAACAGAGAAACACCAGGAATCAAATGGGAGATAATTTGCCATCACAAGCCACAAACAAGGATTCAGTCACCATTAGATATGCTTTAATCCTCAGTAAGTGTGCAGTGATCTTTATCAAATTCTTGCATAGAAGAATCAACAAGAACAGAAAATAACAACATAAAAGATTTGGCATGAAAATTAAACAACATTTATGGGTTTATTGAAATGAAATTGAGCTGGTAAATTCACTAACTCACCTAATTTGAGCAGCGCCTCTGTACTTGGGTTAAAATTTTCCTGATGTTCCAGACAGACGCCTAAAACCCTCAAAACTTAAAACCCTCCTTTTGGATAAGGAAATTTCTCATTCTGCTCCATCTTTTTTTTTCGGAAATTTCATGTGGTACCCTCAAACTTTGCACTTTTGAATAGGATACCCATCTTTTCAAACTTTGCACAAAATACCCACCAAGTTTAAAGTTGTGCAACCCGTATACAAAAGTTGAAAGTTCTGCTTAAGGTCGTTAACTTTGTTAGTTTTTGTGAATGTGAAAAGACTATTTTTCCCTCCATTTTTTGAAGGCAATTACAAAAAAAAAAAGTAAAATATTTTATTTAATTTTCTAAATATTTTTGAGTTAACTTTTCTTTGCACAAAATATCCACTACGTTTTCAAACTTCAGGGATACCATGTGCACAACTTCAAAAATTGAGTGTTGTTCTGTGTAAAATCTGTAGCTGAAACCAACAACTATATTGAATGGAACTAGCCTTTGATTTCATGCTATATAAAGTGAAAGGTGCATCATCTCTGACCCAAACTCACTCCATTTACAGCTCCAACATTGTTCCAAGTTGTATTGTAAGTTCCTTGCTGTGAAAGTAGGAATTATAATGTACATTATCCTAATATTTGTAGTGACGAAATGAAAGACGATGCTTAAATTTCATTTCATATTCGAAATTATTGCAACACAATACAATACCAAAAGGTATGGGCTTTTAACAATGTAGCCAAAAAATGACATCTACATTCCAAACTTTTGTCATCGACAACCTACCAACTAACAAGCCCAAGAAAATGATATCTACATTCATAGTTTGGTTATGATCCAACTCCGATGACTTAATTTTAGCTCGTTTCGGAGGTTTGTAACCAGTACAATATAGCTTGGAACAATGTCAGAGTTGTAAATGGAATGAGTTGGGGGTTAGAGAAGAATGCATCTTTCACCTTATATAGCATGAAACCAACGACTAGTTCCATTGAATGTAGCAGTTGGTTTCAGCTATAGATTTTGCACAAAACAATATTCAACTTTTGAAGTTGTGCACATAGTACCCCTGAAGTTTGAAAACATAGTGGGTATTTTGTACAAAAAAATTTAACTCAAAATATTAAGAAAATTAAATAAAATATTTTAATTTTTTTTGTAATTGCCTTCAAAAACTAGAGGGCAAAATAGTCTTTTCACATTCACAAAACTAACAAAGTTAACGACGTTAAGCAGAAGTTTCAAGTTTTGTATACGGGTTGCACAACTTTGAACTTGGTGGGTATTTCGTGCAAAGTTTGAAAAAGATGGGTATCCCGTTCAAAAGTGCAAAGTTTGAGGGTACCACATGAAATTTCCATTTTTTTTCTTCTATACAACACCTTTGAAAATAAAAAGGACAACAATACTCCCTCCGATCCACGGAAATCTTGACGTTTGGAGAATATGACTAATATTAAGGAAAACACATTTTAGCACAAAAATTTCAAATTTATCCTTAAAAGAGCACATGAATATTAAGAGAGAGAAAATAATATTTTAGTGGGTATCTATTGTTTTCCTTACTTTTGTATTACTTTCCTTACTTTGTAGCTAATGAGGTGAGAAATCTTTTTTTTTATTTATTTCCATGCACATGGGGGTGAGAAGGTAGGAGGGGTAAAATAGTAAAGGATGCTCAAATACATTACCATATAAGGAAACATAAAGATTTTCATGGTCCAAACATAAGTGGAAAGCGTAAAGATTTACGTGGACTAGAGGGAGTACCCTGTTTTAATTGAAATGGAAACAGGAAAACCTCAATTTGGGGGTATAATTCGAATTGAACCGGAGAACAGAGATTCAGGTGGTCAATAACACTCCAACCTTGGATGGTTTAGTTGGGTACATTTGTCTGTCAATTGTGGGATGTTCAAGCTTTGCTTGATTAATTTCATTGGCCCTGAAGTTTACGATCAGGAAAACCTTCAGTAACCATGAGGAGGATGGGGCTACTATCTAATGAGAGGAGGGGTCTTTCTTTCTAATTGAGGATATTTAGATAATTTTAAGAGTTAGAGGGTGTTGACCATTGGTATACCCACTCATGAAAAGTAACTACACTACTAGCAACTAGGTAATTGATATGGAGCAAGTACACCTGGAAAATGGGTTGGGTCAGGTTTAAGTCTGGTCATATTGAGTTCGAATCATAAACATGCCGGGTCATTATTGGGTCAGGTCAGTAATGTCAGGTTTTTTGGTCAAATAGTTGTGATCTCCACAAACTTCGGGTTTCGGGTCGAATAGTTTCGGGTTCGAATCATTAGCAAGTCGACCCTCTTCAAATTGGATTTCAATTGGGTCTTAATCAGATCGGGTTTGATTCGTAAGCCCAAGTTAAAAGTCCTCTTAATTGGAGTTTAAAACAAAAAAGAAAATTACTCTTAATTCAACCAATGAATTTTTGCACATTTTCATATAACATTTTATAACTCGTCATATGAACCAACGAGAATCATTAATGATAAAAATCTTGGGATTTCTGATAATATCTTAAAAGTCCCGGCTTAAAACCCTTTCTTTTGTTGTCTTTTTAGGAAAATTGGCTATTATTAATCCCAACTTCGGGGCGTTGCCCCAAAATACTCCCAACTTGGCCATTCTCCCAAAATAATCTCAATTTCATACTTTTGTCCCCTCATCACTCCATAGTGTTACGGAGTTAAGTTGCCGTCCATTTTATGCTGATGTGTCATTTAAAAGAAACTAGACAATGATTTTCTTTAATATTTCAGCGCCAAAATCATAGTGTGATTTCCTCAAATATACATCATTCACAAACTAATTCCCAAATTAGCTTCGGTTCAAAACTATTTCCCCACATATACACCACGTAGGATCGGAAAGGCAAAGCCGTTGTGGGTCACAGCGGCTTTTGCCGCAAAAAAAATAAAAAAATAAAAAAATAAAAAAAATAATAATAATTGGCAAAGCCGCTGTGGCCCACAGCGGCTTTGCCTTTCGCTAAAAAAAGAAAGAGAATTTTTTATTTTCGAAAGGCAAAATAAAAAATTCGCTTTCTTTTTTTAGCGAAAGGCAAAGCCGCTGTGGGCCACAGCGGCTTTGCCAAATTTATTTATTTATTTATTTATTTTTTTTGCGGCAAAAGTCGCTGTGGGCTGTCGCTGTGGCTCATAGCGGCTTTGCCTTTCCGATCCTACGTGGTGTATATGTGGGGAAATAGTTTTGAACCGAAGCTAATTTGGGAATTAGTTTGTGAATGATGTATATTTGAGGAAATCACACAAAATCATACCTCTACTTCTCTCTCTTCGCATTGTCTCTCCATTACTCATTACCCACCCAACTCAGCAACCTTCCATTACTTCTCTATCACCCATTACTTCTCTACTACCCAAACCTGCAAAAATCAAAACTTGAGGAAGTTGAAAGGACACTGGCAAAAGTGAAAGAAAGAGCTACTTTTGGAATCTGGGCAGAGTATATTCGAAAGATTGGCATAGAATTGGAGGAGGACGTCATTGACACCTACACAAAGGTAAGTGTAAATTAGCTCAATTTAATATGTTCTTTGTTTCGTTAAACACTGTAAATTGGGTTTATATGAAATAATTATTGGTTTTGATTGTGATTTTGTCCATAAAATTGACAAGTTTGCAGTATGTTGTATGATACTGAATTAGGGTTTTGAATGATTTAATTACGCAAAAATTGAGGCTTGCAATGTTCAATTTTATTATTTTGGAACTGATTTAGGTTGCTTAGTTGTTATTAATTATTGTTATTAGGGATTGAAACCATAATTCAGTATTTTCGAATTGAATCAAGTTGCAATTTATGTGTATGTGGTGTGGTAGAAATGAGGGTTTAATTTAATTTAGCAAAAATTGAGGCTTGCAAGTTCAATTTAGGTTGCTTACTTGTTATTATTTGTTGTTGAATTGAATAAAGTTGCAACTATATGTATGTGGTCTGGTAGAAATTAGGGTTTTAGATGATTTAATTTAGCAAAAATTAAGGGTTCCAGTGTTATTATTAGGGTATCAATATATACCCAAAATTGATTTTATTGAAAAGAATTGGTACAAATTGATGTAGGTGAAATGGAAGAAATTCTTTTCAAAATCAAATACAATTTTGGTGGTCAGTTGAAGTTTGAACCTAGAGTGGAGTATGTTGGGAGTGAAAGTGAATATGCAATTAATATAGACCCTGATACATTAGATTTTTTCTGGATGATGAAATTTGCTAAGGATGTTAGGGCTCATGAGAACATACAGGAAATGTGGTACCTTAAACCTGGAGAAAGTATGGAAAATGGATTGAAGAAAATTAAAGGAGATGATGAGATCAGGGAGATTAATAAATATGGAGAGGAAGTAGGTGAAGTTTCCTTGTTTGTTGTACATGGGGTGGTGGATGAACCAGAGATATTGGCCAATCCTATGGATTATGAAGGTGGACCAAGTGAGGCAATGGCTTCTGAAGGTGGGCTAGATGATGAATGTTGGCCAAGTGAGTCAAAGGAATGTGAAGGTGGCCTATTAATGTACATGTACCAACCCAAAAAATGAACCCTAGAAAGTCAGTTGGGTGAAAATTTAATAAACCAAGGAAATTATTTGACATGAAACTAAGTGACTTTCTGCCAAGGAGAAGCCCTAGAAAAAACAGTCAAAACCCAAAGCCTACACCACCACCAACAAGCCCACATCTAAGTCCACCACCAAACTCACATCCTAGCCCACCAACAAACCCACAGTGTAGCACAACAAGTAACCCACAGCCTAGCCTACAAGCAAGCCCACAGCCAAGCCCACAGCCAAGCCCACAGCCAAGCCTACAACCTAACCCACAGCCTAGCCCACAGGCAAGCCCACAGGCAAGCCCACAGCCTAGCTCAGCAACAACACTAAAGAACAAGAAGCCCAAAAAAGGGAGAAAGGGTAAGAAGACAGTGTCTGAGCTGCTTGGTAATTTACACCCTAATACAGCTGAAGCAGTTCAAGATTGGGCTGAATGGAAAGAACCTTGGACAAGTACTGATGGTGATGGTGAGCTGCTTGGTGATGGGTCTGATTTGGACTCAAAATGTGCTGACCCAGCATATGACCCTGATGATGATGATGATGGCAGTGAGGATGAGAGTGAATCAGTTTCACTAGAAGAAAACCCCAATATTCAGGTCACCACTGGTGAGGAAACCACTGGTGAGGTTCAACCCCAGCAGGTTAAATCTGTGGAAGAGCCAGTGAATGAGGAGCCAGAAATCCCAGTGAGTGAGCCTCTGCTGTGTTCTGAGAGTGATACAACTGATGATGAAGTGCGTACAGTTAGAGAAAATGTGCATGAGTGGAACAAGAAGAAGCAAGCAGAGTTGGAAGAACTGAGACACAAAGCTGCAGAAGGCAAGTTATGTGGGGATCTACCTATACAAATCAAGATAAGGATGATGATGGGAGATCTGCAGCAAAACAAGCAAACTCTGGGTATGTCAGTGAGTATGAAGATAGTGAAGGAGAGGTTGATACTCCTGGTGAGTCAGAGGAGGAGGATATTTTAGGGAAGAAAAGGAAATCCAATGCCCCATTTGTGAATAAACACACCAATTTCAGTAAGTTTGTTTGGTCAGCTGGTATTAAATTCCCAAATAGAGAAGCATTTAGGGTTGCAGTAAATAAACATGCTTTGGCTCAGGGTAGAAACTTAATCTACAAGACCTCAGATGAGAAAAGAAATCAGAGGTTAGGTGTCAAATGCATTGGTGGTTGTCCATTCAAAGTTTATGCATCTTGGGAATCAAACAGAAAGTATTTTAGTGTGAAAACAGTTGTAAACACTCATACTTGTGTTAGAAACATGAAAATGAATAGGCAGCTAAAAAGTCATGTAATAGCTAGGGATTTTATTGAAATGTTCAAATCAAGACCTCATTGGCCAGCCCAAGAGATTGTTGAAGCTGTTAAGGTCAAGTATAGGGTTATCATTCAGAAGACAATGGCATATAAAGTGAAAGCTCAGGCACACAAACTACTTCATGGAACAATGAAGGACCATTACTTGAAGATAGGCAGCTACCTAAAAGCTTTACATGAGGCAAACCCCAATTCAAAATTTGAATTAGTGACAGATCCAAAAATACAGTTACTACCCCTTGTATTCCAAAGACTTTTCATATGTTTTGATGGGATAAAATCAGGTTTGTTGAAGGGATGCAGGAAGGTTATTTGCTTCAATGGTTGCTTCATCAAGACATTTTTGGGAGGGATGATATTGGTGGCAGTTGGGAGAGATGCAAATGATCAGATGTTCCCAATTGCTTGGGCAGCTACAGAGGGTGAGAACAATGACAGTTGGGAGTGGTTCTTAACTCAACTGCAGCTATGTCTAGAGGGAACAATTGGTGAGGGATGGACCCTAATTTCAGATCAACAGAAGGTACACAAAACTTCATAATGTTTTTTGTTTATATTCTTAGGTATAGAAAGCTCAGTTTGACTAAAGTTAATTTCCATTGATGTAGGGTCTTGTGAATGCTGTATTGAAAGATTTCCCAAAAGCAGAGCATAGAAATTGTGCCAGACACATATTTGCCAATTGGCACAAAATTTACAAAGGGGAAGAGATGAAGGGATTATTTTGGAGAGCAGTAAGGGCATACAACAGAACTGACTTCAATGAAGCACTTGATGAGATGAGAGAAAAATTACCAGCTGCTGTTGAGGCTTTTATAGCACAAAACCCTAAGTCTTTTTGTAGGGCATTCATCAAAACTCACACCCATTATGATGTCATAGTGAACAATATGGCTGAAACATTCAATGGGTATATTATTAATGCTAGGTCAAAGCATATGATTTATATGCTGGAAGATATTAGAAATGCCTTGATGAAGAGGATGATGTTGAAAAAAAGAAGGATGGAGTCAGTTCAGAGTGCTATATGCCCTAGGATAGCAGCTAAATTGAAGTTCAAAGAAGAAGCTAGACATTATCAGTATTGCCCTCAACAGATACTGAATTTCAAGTGAAGGTCAATGCTTTTGATGAGGTGGTGGTTGATTTGGAGAGGAAGAGCTGTACATGTAGAAGATGGGACCTTACAGGCATCCCATGCCCCCATGCAGTGGCTTGCATCTTCTTCTTGAGGCATGAAGCTGAAGATTATGTTGCTGAATGCTACAGCAGGGCCACTTACTTGAAGTGTTATGTAGGGAGGATACCTCCTTTGGTTGGGGAAAGGCATTGGCCTTCAAATGAGATACCTCTTGACCCTCCTCCAATTAAGATTGGGCCTGGAAGACCCAAAAAAAATAGGAGAAAGGACCCTCATGAGGATCCAAAGAGACCAGGCAGACTCACAAAACATGGGGTGCAGATGACTTGTAGTATTTGTAGATCAACCACTCACACTAAAAAGAAGTGTGACAGGACACATGAGGCACAACCAGATCCAACACCAAAGAGAGCAAGAGGGAGGCCAAGAAAGGTTCAATCAACACCAATTCATGACACATCACATCATTCAGCTATTGCCCTACGTACAAATCAGGGCAGAGGAGGTGGTAGGATGAGAGGTGGAGGAAGGTCAAGTGGAGCAAGAGGTGGTGGCAAAGCAAACAGAGGAGGCATGGGAAGGGGAGCATATCAGGTGTGTATATATATATATATATATATTCAAGGTACTGAAATTTAAATTAATATGGGAAATGGTGTGACTCATTTGATTATGTTGCTTTGTGGGTTTGTGTGAAAGTTGAATTGATTATTCAAATGCATATGGTGCTTTCTGTTTATTTTGGTTGTTTGTGTTTTTGTTTGTTGACTACATTGGTTTTTGATATTGTAGACTATCTCACAGTGGTTCAATTTTTCCCAACAAGATGCAAGTCAAGCTTCAACTTCAGCAACATTTCCTAACCCTTCAATCAGTCAAGCTTCTGTGCCAAATCAATCTCAAGGGATCTAAGCTTCTCTGTCATTTCGTGTTCAAACATGAGATATTTTGCTTATGTAAATCTCATTGGAAATGGCTTCTAGTTTAGTTATGTAATAGACAATCTTACTGTCTAATGTTATTGTTTTAGTTCACAAACCTTGTATTTTGGTACTTTGATGTTCAAATCAGAGCAAGTTTCATAACTATGTTTATGACAAAATTTAGGTACTTTGATATTCAGAATGTGATTTCTATAAACTTCCTTTTCATTTCATTTCATTTCATTCCAGGTTACAACACCCATTTTTTGGGAAAATTGGAGTTCTTTTAATACTCCTAGTACAATAATACAGTGGAAACATACACCCATTTTTTGGGAAAATTGGAGTTCTTTGATACTCCTATTTCAAACAAACAACTATAGCTAGCACAATAACAAAGAAAAACCATGAAAATACAACACCCATAACAGCAAATTTCTCAGCCTTCACTGCCCTCACAACTTCAGATTCCATTCTCTCCTTCTTCATCCTCATCTTTGACAATTTCTCCTCCACCAATTTCTTTTCTTCCCTCATTCTGTTTATTGCTTCCTTCAATTCCACATTCTCAGCAGAAATCCGTAACTTTTCCCCCCTCCATTTCAACAATTCCAACGTCTCAAGATCATTCTCCCACACAAAAAAGTGGCAGTTATTAGTCTGCAAAACAACACAACTTTTGCTCAATTTTAGTTCATAATCCACGTATTTCAACCAAAAAACACAAAATAAAACAAACAAGCCTGCCACTTTGGACACCCATAGAATTTTTTCCCCTTGTTTGGTCCTAAAATAACTGTCCTGAGTGAAGTTTCAATTTCATGATCGCACCTTACAATTGGTGCTGAAGAGTATGACACAGAACCCCCTGAATTTGGGGTTCCAACACTCCCACGCCTTCCACTGTTACTGCAAGCCATTTAAATTGGGCAAGTGATGGTCGAAAATCAAATTAAGTAAGGGAGGTGGAAATTTTGGGGTTCGATATTTAGAAATTGGGTTTAATTGTTCAATTTAGGGGTTAGGGTTTCATATGAAAATCAATTTGGGGATTTCTGGAAGTGCACGAAGCTTTAAATAATTGCAAATGGTTCAACGGTCATATTTTTGAAGGGACAAATAACTGCCTATGACACGTCAGCATAAAATGGCCGGCAACTTAACTCCGTAACACTATGGAGTGATGAGGGGACAAAAGTATGAAGTTGGGATTATTTTGGGAGAGGGGCTAAGTTGGGAGTATTTTGGGGCAACGTCCCGAAGTTGGGATTAATCATGGCCAATTTTCCTACTTTTTATAAAGGCCCTTTCTTTTTCTTTTTCTTTTTCTTTTTCTTTTTCCTTTTCTTTTTCTTTTTGAGTGAGAAAACCCTCCCTTTTTGGACAAAGAAAATGACTCACTTTTATACCTCGAAAAAAACAAGAAAAATAAAAGATTGCCATACTTGACAATTCATCAAAAAGCATTTGTGACTATTTATTTCGGTTGGATGGAGTGACAATTATATCGCTGCAAAAAATATATATATTTAGGAATGATAATTCAAGTTATGTTTTCCCAATGAAAAAACCAAGACAAAAATTGTCATATTAATACAGAAATAATTCAGATTTTCAATATTATTCTGATTTAGTAGTTTAAACTTAACAATGTCAATGATTAATGGATGATATTATTTATTTAGTACAACAACGACAGTGTTTGACATGTTCCCCACGGTCCTTGCGAATAAAAGGCTTGGGCCCACGATGGCTAGGGCCTGGTAATCCTACCTTTGAGCATCTCATCTCACATTCTTTGTTTCGTTTTACATGAATCTGTTTTCTGTTATATATTGACACGCACCTAACAAATTCCAAAAGCAAAAAGGAAGAAAAAATGTTAATAGCATAAAAAAATATTGTAAGAAAAACACAAACAACTATTAGGCAAACCATCATAACATGAATCTCTCTCGTTTTCCATAAACATATTGATCAACACAATAACATAACAACAAATTGTAGATGACTAACAAACTAACAAGACATGTATACAAACAATAGCAAATCAATTTCTCGTTGGTGACATTTTTCACTTTTCAGGCTCATAGAAGATAATGGTGATTATGATCTTATATGGCTATGCGTTTATTGATTGAAGCAAATTTTGTACGTACAACCTAATATATTCTTAGTTGCTCAGTTTTAACTACTAAGTTAAGATCTTATTATTAAGCCTCTTCAATCTTTTTGAGTAGTATATATGATTGTTTTGTGAGAGAAGCGGGTAGGAAAATAAAGGCAAATGTAAATACCATTGCAATGGGTAAGGAGAATGAAGTAGACAAGAAAAAAAGAGACAAAGTCGGAGCCTTGATGATTCCATATTGTATAATATTTCTATGAAAGTATCTCCAAATTAGTGGATAAAATATATAATATAAGTCGAATATCTCTTATGATGATAATAAGGAAATATTTTGGGAAAGATGCAAAAATTGGCATCTTTTATATAATGATTAAATTATTTGTTTGAAATTTAAGGCAACAAATTTATCCTCACTTTGAGGTAACAAATCTGATTGGATTTTTCTTTTTCTCCTACAACTTTAATTTAAAGATCTTAAATTTAAGGTAACAAATCATATAGCCAAGTAAATTTTAAGGTAGTAAATCCAACTTTAGTTTAGGGAAACAACTTTATTTGTTCTTTTCATTCTGGCCTACATCTTCAATTCCTTTAAAGTTCAACGCCCTTAATAGGTTTATAATAAAATTAACGAATTGCCATATTAGATAGAGAAGATCACCAAGATTTCGTAATCCGATGCCTAACTTATTCCAATTCACACTTGTGCAGAGAAGTCTGGGTCATAAACAAGTGCTATAGAAATCAACGTATGATGTAAGGTGAGAAGCTATGTGCAAGACGCCAAGAAAAGATCACTTTTATTCAGTAACTTCTAATAAATTTTAAACTCAAATGTAACTCCCTAAGCCCATTTCTTGGCCAACTCTTCTGCTTATTTGACCGATATAACCTCATGTGTTATGCACGTGAGTTAGTTTACTAGTGTTCTTACCCTCCCCCCCCCCCTAGTTATTCCCCCACTTATCCAATTTTGACTTCAAAGTTATATTAAGGAGTATGTAGAGGAAGAGGGGATAAAAATACGGGAATGGGTCCTCTGCGGTCTCTCTCCCTCTTTCTCTCTCTTTCTTTCTCTTTCCCAAACTCTCCAAACCCCCCTATTTCAAAGGAAAGAGAGAGACTGGACCTCTACGATATTGCAGAGGATCCAAACCCTAAAAATACTAGTACTAGTAATAACTAATAAGCCACTCATATGAGGATATATCAATCATATAAATCTAAAAGTTGCACGGAAACGGATTTAGATGGGTTACGATTGAGATTTTGAATTTATTAGGGGGGCTCATTGGCAATTCATGATAAACTAGAGGGATTTTTAGCCAATTTTTCCTAATAATAATTGATATACGTTCCAGAGGTGCCCCCATTGAGGCGTACTCGTCAATTTGATGATGATGATGATGATGATGATAAAGGCTGTTATTCAAAAATAATGTTATGATTGGAGCCGTTCGCCTGTGAATTGGTTATTCGATTATTTAGGATTTAATCATTTCCATATTAGATAGTCTGAACTATTTATAAGTGAAGTTTACCATTGAAACAAAGATCAAATGTTTCCTTTACAAATGCTGGCAGCAAATAAAAAAGACCCAAGAGTAATCAATAAGCCTACCTCTAAACTGTGGTTCTGTTTACAGAGAAAACTTGTGGTTTTGTTTTAACAGTTAATGAAAAAATATTCAAGGACAATTAGCCTGAAAATGTTACAACACATCACACTTGGATTTTCTGTCATCGATGCATCACTGTTTGTTGGTTAAGTGATGGTATAAGCCAAGAAAAGAAACCAAGTTTTGTTTCTCCCGCCGCCCGTTTCGAACAATAATCCACCAACATGTTCCATAGGTCTCCAACAGTCCAGTTGTGGGACAGAATCCATCTACACACCTGCACAGCATTCAAGTAATAGGAAACAAGCAAATTTGTGATACCAACTCCATAATTTTTGGGCTTTCTTCTTCGAGAATAAGCAGAAAGTAATCTGAGACTAATCATAATAACAAGTGAGACTCACATTCAGGTCTATATTTTCGTTTTAATGGTGATAAAGATAAGCCAGATTACAAAAAGTAAAGACAAGACTTACAAAATCAAAAAAACTACAAAAAAAAAAAAAAAAAAAAAAATTGAGAGAGAGAGAACAAAAACAGAAAATTTCCACATCTGCGGGAAGGAAGATAATGGTCAAGTGAAGGAAGCAGATGATATCAGGCTCGATAATTATGAAAAAGAACACAAGCCACTGTCGTCAATAAGGGCCAGTTTATGGTGACTTTGGCATGAAATAGAATTTCTTGCCTAAGAAGTACCAAGAGAAAGATACCTGATCCAAATACTGCAATTCCTTCACTCCAAATGTATAATATGAAATGAAAGGTCTGAACGCCTGGAAAAACACACATTAGACTTCATCAAGATGGGTAAAACCCCCAAGAGGAAACAAAAACACATTCCCTCAAATGCTTCCACACCAATGTCAACAGAGAGGAAACTTGAGCAAGAATATACTTCTTGCAGACAATATAAAGGCCATCATTCTTTGCAGACATAATGAAAACTGTTAAATGAGGTTTTTTTACATAAACTATTATTTGCTAGACTGTTCTAGAGTTTTCTAAAGTTAACTAGTTTGTATGGCACGTGCGATGCACGGGACGTGAGTTTTGTGGTGTTTGCTTGTAATATATGTTTTTCTCTTCGTTCTTTCATTGTTATGTTTTCAATTGTTGAGTATTAATTTATCATTGTAATTATTACTGTTATCACTTAATATTGTCATAACTTATACTCCCTAAGTAATAGTATGTACCACTTATTAAGTGACTAATTAGTCCATCATTGTATTTACAATTTATTTATCCTTTTATTTTTTTGGCGCCATGTCATCAGTAGTTTAATAAATAATAACACGTGACATGGGAAGAGGAAAGTGGGTAGTATGCTTGTGTATTATATATTTATATAGAAAAATTCTGTCCAGTGGTTAGGAAGAAAAAGATTCAGTTTTTTAGTCTTCTAGGGAAAAATGAGACTCCATTAGAGTTCCTACTATGCAACTTATAAACCAATTAACCAGAGCCTTGGGGCATGTTTACTTATTGATATTGACAACCATTTGCATTTTCTAATATTCCTTTATAATGTTTGCTTTGAATTCTGTTTTTATGAAAAGAAAAGGTGTTCAAATCCTCACTATACTCTCTCTTCCCATTCACATGTCTCTCTCTGTCAACCCCCTATTGATAGTTTTCTTTTGTTTTCTTAGAGGGACTCCTTGTCCTCCTGTCTGTACTTTTGCCATTAAGTTACCATTACAATTCACTTTTTTTTTCTCTTTTTAAAAAGAAAAGAAAGCATTCAGTGGCGATGCTAACTTAATAAACTTCTATAACAGTTCATGGGGGGAGCATCATTGATTTGGGATACATAATAACTAAGTTCACTCTTTAGTCACTAGCCATGGAGAAAAGCTAGCACAAATAACAGGGATGCAGTAACAATTACCTGAGATGCAGCAAGCCATTGTATCACTGACTTAACTTGAGGATCGCCACCAAAAGCTCCACAGCCCCAGTTTCCAGTCGCTACCCCAACATCACTATGATACATTTTTACACTATGAGTTCCTTTGATCAGGTGCTCTCTTGCTTCAGTTTCTGGACAGCTCATACAGACATCCCTTAACTGGGAACAGCCAAAGGGAGGAAAAAAGAAAAAGAAAGGGAAACTAAAGGATGTCAAAATTGAAATTGGATTTTAAATTGATAGGAAACATAAAATTTGATTTCATGATAGGTAGACATCAGGAATTCGTGGATCCAACAGCCACCGGTCAAGAGAAGCATCAATTTACAAGTCGAACAGCAAAGCGCAACCATAAAAGAAAGGAAATTGGCATTCTTACAGTTGATTGAGTCTCGGAGATATCCATGGCATCTGCAGCAATATTTTGAAGCTCATCGTCACAGGATTCATTATGCTGCCATGTCTGATATTGCTGATATTTAGGTTGGTCGACAAAGCCACAGAATGCCTTGTTTATCTCCCTGCCAAAACAAATCAGTTACTAAACCACCCCGGTCTAAGTGCAGATAAATAGTTATTTAGCATAAGCAATTGGCCTTAATTTGTATTCAGAGGATCTTAAAAGTGTTGAGTGGCATCAAATTTAAAAACTATTGACACGATTCTCTATATCTCTTAGTTCAGATTTTCAACTCCAAGTCCAAGCTTTTGCTAGAGAAAGCCCAAATGCCACCATCCCATTCCACAATTTACTCTATAACTCAGTTAGGCTGTGGGTATTTCATTGACAAATGATCACCTATGTCAATGATCATCTAGGCTTGGTAAAAGAAGAGTCTATGCTTAATAAAAATCCACTGGAATGTGGAATCTCAAATGGGTATCTTTTAAGTTTTAAACAAACTAAAAACCTCGTTGTGGCAGTTCTTGCTGGATAATGCCTTAAAATCTGACATCATGTGCATCTCTTTCAGCTCAACATGAAAAACAATGGCATCTTTAACAGATCCTAGCAATTCGATTCACAACTCTTGTGGTTAGCCATTCTTAATGTAATATGAATGCTTCAGAAATTGGAAGGAAAAAAACAATGGATGCATATATCCACCATACAAAATAGATACTTAGACAGCAGCTAACTTAATCACAAGTACAAAAGAAGCTAAACCTCAAGAGGCAGTCAAGTCTATACTGTCTCAACCCTGGGTGGCGCAATGCATCTATTGCAACAATTATTGTCTTGCGTCTTCCCATAGAATCTACTTCCCTTCCATCCACGTGATCACCGGAATACCGAAATGTAGCGGCATATCTAGAAATACAGTATATCAGTATTTGGCATGATGAAAATCTGCGTCAATCTACAAGCGACAGTTACAGGACCAATGCTATATCCATTAAAATTACTATTCATTAATTGATCAGACAAAGCATAAATCTTATGAATCAAAGAAGCTCAACCTACGGAAGAAGTTTTTATCAGCTCTTATCGACCGAGTAAAATTTAAGGACCATTCTAACACATGTATCTCCCTCAAGAAATACTATAACATGATAACATCACACAGCATCACTAACCCTGTATAATTTGAGAACCGTTCTGCACCAACAATTTCAATTGCTTCATTATCTGACATGGACGCCAAGAAGAGCATGCCAGCAATCAATTCAGGATTGATCATGAAGCGGATTTCCTCCTAAAAAAAAGCAGGCAATGAAACAGGATATGTCGTTTGATGTAAGATTGTAAATAGCATATGCATGGAGCCAAGGCACGGGGAAAGGGGGGCAAGACGAGGAGGAATCCAATTAGAAATCAATACACTAAATTCAATCAACAAATCCATGATCAGAAGAAAGGGAAAAGAGACGGAAATAAACAAGTTCGGAAGCAAACCACAAAGAAAGTGCTCAAAGGAGAGTCTCTATCCTAGGTCAAATTAAAAGTAGAGATGATGAACAATATGCTACTAGTAGATGCATAAAAGCAAATGAACTGCATAACCAGAAAGCAAATAACCCATAAAATGACAGATAAGTTACGGAAAACATCAGGAAGCAACACAGTGAATGCCTATCCTTAGGTGACATTTTCTGTTTATGAATTTCTGTCATGGAGCAAGCAAATATTAGTCAGTTGCTTAACTTAAAAATTAGGTATATATATTGTGTGGTGTTTTACTTAAAAAGTTGGCAGCAACTTGGAATCTTCTTAATTGTAGTATTCCTGGTTAGCAGTAAAAAATAACGCATTCAGTAAAACAATAATCAGCAAAAAAAAACCTTTTCAGACCACCTGGACTAGCATCATCCATTCAATCCATCAACATATTAGTAAACCAAGACGTATTGGCAGAAAGATTTACGTGAGAGAACCAGACACATGCACATCACCTTCTTCATGGATCTATGAATCAGAATAGATTAAGTGATGTGACACAACTCTTCACATATAATTATACACAGGCCTGGCAATAGTTGACCCGACATGAAGTTACTGAGAGAAGCTCGAGTGCAACCCAACCCGTCCTGAACTTAACCCGATTCTCATGTTTCATACTAAAAGTCACTTTCTATCATTTATTTTACCACTGACCCAAAATTGACCATATATATAACTGGAACACAACCAGTTAACTCGAATTGTCAAGCCTAGTTATGCATGTACATACATAAAGAAGAGTACCATCCAAATTAGGAGAATATAATTATCGATATAGCTAGGATAAAAGAAGATCAGAGTTTGATATTCGATTTCCATCATAAATTTACTACTCCCTCTGTTTGGTTTAAGTGTTGTTTTTTTAGATTTTAGTGCCAAAATTTGACCGTGAATTTATAAATAAAATAAAAATACTTTGATTCACAATAGGAAATTTTTTTTGTTGGATTTATATCAAAAACTATCTTGGAATTTATTTATTTATGATTACTACTTATATAGTTCAAGAGAAAATAATGGTGGAAGCTTGACCTCAAAATTGAGAACGACAAGAAAAACAGAGGGAGCATAGTAAAACCATTCGAAGTGCCGGAAAATGTACTCTACCACAATATCATATTCAATTATATTTATTCTTTTTTTTTTGGCGTTTTTCAAGAGCATAATCATGCAAACTAGCGAGCATTGAAAAAACAAACAAAAATATGTATTATAAAAGCAAGTAGAGTTTAATTAAATCAAGAGAGTAGTAAAAAGAAAACTTCAATTTACAGAACTTGTAATCATAGAGTGAACACTGAAGTTATATAAATATGAACTTGTACAATGCAAAAGCTAGATACCTAGCTACCACGATGAACAGTTGGACAAAAAAAAAACGCATCTATGAAAGATGTGGTAGTTTGATTAGCACACCTGGACACACCCTTTACGCAAAGCACCACCTCCAAGATACTTGTTTGCAAAATCAACTTCGAGAGCCCCTTTAGACTGATCTTCTATCAAGCCTGAAGAGGAAACCTTTACAAGAAGGAAAATATCGCTAATAAAAGTGTAATAGTGTCAATCAATGTCAAAGAAAACTTTATACACAGTTGTAGCAAAGTCCTACTATTGTAGGTACATAGACTTCTAGTCCATACAGACTGTTACTACCTCAAACTGCGTGAGGGGAACTAGAGAGTTCACCCAGAGATCAGCAGAGGGATAAGTAACAAGTGGCGGATAATGCTCCAGAGGAAGAACTTTTCGCTCAAATGAAACATAGCCTGAATGTACAGAGCAAGATATCCGCTCAAAATAATGTACGATGCACTTGATTTTGTTTTCCTGATTCTCAGAATAGTTTTCATAGACTTTCCTGAGAAAATACAAACAGAAATGCACTGTGAATAGTCTTCAAAAGGAACAAGAAACTAATCAAGAAAGGAGTACAAAGAAGGGGACAACAAAACAAAAACCATATGCATAAAAGAAGCAAATCAAATATTGGGATGACAAATGAAGGGATGACAAATGAAGGGATGACAAATGATTCGGTCAAATCAAACATAACCAGAGCACCAAACACGCACGTATCGATCAATAATATGTTCTTCCACTGCCAGTTTCAGAGTGATAAGCTCAGTAAATATGGCATAAAGCCAGTGACACCATATTACCATAGCACTAGCGGAAGTGCCTGACCACTCATTTCGAGCTTCTTAATTCTTTTTGATTATTAGTGTGGTTCATATCTTCCTATAAGTCGGTGGAGAGAAGTAGAGGTTCATCCAAGGTAAGCATATAGGCAGGAGCGCACAGCGTCCCATTGTGGGTGAACCTCCTACCTCCTTGTGCAAATTAGTTGTTGGTAAGTCAACCCAATTTCTAGTTAGTTTCTCTGAGCTAGGCCACCAAAAAAATACTGTGTCGACCATACAGTCTATTACTTATGCATTCATTTCTCTCTATGAATAGAATAGCTACCAAACAGATCTTAGTAACTACTTGCATACAACATAGAACACTCAAGAATAACCTTCTGTTAAACTCATATGATAAAATATTATCAGATAAGCTTAATCTAGTTGATACCAACTGACTTTGTTATAAATTGCTAAAGCACTTTTTAAAATCAAAGTAGCTGGTTCTCATAGCAGAAGAATGAAGATCAGAAAATCAGGTGTATTCAGCAATTAGTATGTTGCGTGCACAAAAGCTTTTCTCTGAGGACGAATCTGAAATATATTAGATATACTTTGATTTATATAACATGGCTATCCGGGCTTTGCCCAACTAATCCCAAAGGCCCTGATAAAACTATACTGTAGTTTGAAAAACTTGTTAGTAAGTCTGCTTGAAGTACAGTAGCCTCTATCTTTACAGAATGCCCTAAGAATTAGGGATTGTTTATTTTGGTTTGTGTATGCAGTCTAAAATGAGCAGATCAATATATATTTTCACCTGCATCAAATCTTTTATTTTTTCTTGTAAGCAACAAACTTGGGACGACTCCTTAATAAAAAATAATTAAGATAATAAAATAGAAAAGAGAGGGAGAGTTATTTTAATCATGAAATTCGTGGATTGGTCTTTTACCACAAAGCCAAAATCAAAATCAGACTTTGAGACAGAAAGAAACTGAAGTAATAGTGAATCAGATAGAATATTGAAACTCATTTAAGATGATCCTGTGTATCCATTGTTTTAAAAACATTATTGTTCATTAAAATGAATATAATGCTAACATTGCATGCACACACTTCAGAATTCATCAAAAGAGAAAAGATGATAACATACGCAAATAAGTGATCAAAGTTGATCGGTGGCAGATGTTTAGCACCTCTATTTGCAGTCGGAAACAAGCAAAAGAAGGAGCATGACAGAAGAGCCGCAATAAGCTCCTATACAACAGCATAAAAAATTTCTTGTTACAAAACCAAATTACAAAACAGATATAAAGTGAATTATCAGATGTCCCCGAAGGAACCAGAAATAAATTGAATTATGTGCACATGCCAGGTGTATAGGACAGCAATACTTCATCACACACGTGATCTTCCAACACAAACAATATCCAGAATTATACTATTGTTCTCACTCACAATGCATAGGACTGGTCATTGATGCAAAGACAGCAAGGCTTTGATGCATGCTTGTTTTATGTGCAAGAAGATGATGGGACAAGGTGGGACAAATATGTACACACGTCAGTTTCTAGTTTATTGTCCTCAAAGAAGTAGATTTTCTACTCCTACAGATTCCTACATACCTGAACATATTCATGCTCATGGTCACTCCAACGATGGCTATGAAAATTATTAATTTACTATTTTATGTGAGATAATGAGACAATTACATTTCAAAAGTGCCAGAGTTTATGAGAAACTCAAAATCCTAGCATAGAGAAAATTCAATTACTTAAGCTGGAAAGGAAAACATCACTCCGCAATTAGTTAAACAGTCAAATGCTGCAGAGCTGTTTTAACATCGAGTTTTGGAAAGCTACAGCAGATTTCAGTAACTACATTAGCAAACTGACCAATATATTTTAAACCTGACAAAATCAACCAGCTGCAAGCCTGCAACTAGGCAATTTCTCCTTTTCCTTTTTATTCCTATTCTTTGAAAAGTTACAAGAGTAACAGAAGAATTTAGTTCACACACCAAGAGGGCGTCATCCAATTACCCAAAAGCTCATCACTAAGAGCTGAATGTTTATGCCAGAAACTAGTATCACAAATTAAACTGCCATGAATCATGATCTAGGCCATAGAAACAATGACTGACAAATTCAGCACAGCTTCCACTCTTCATTCAAGTAACTCTGAATCCAATCAACAAGACATCTTACACTAAAAAATAAGATTGTTCTCTCATTTCAAATAGCAAAAAGAGAAAGATCAGCAGGCTTATTTGATGGTAGTTTGAGTTTCTTGCATTTCTCAGTCCACAGTTTGAGCTTGTGTGCTCCAACCTCCATCTTTGTTTTTCACATAAGAAAAATTGTATTAATGAATAATGAAGCTGCATAATACAGCCAAGGAGGACAAGCTGTCCTCCCACATTGCTGTAGTTACATATTAGCCCAATTCATCTGCACATCAGAGTTAACTAGCTCCTAAAACTAAAAGCCATAAAGAAGCTAGATAAGTTATCTAGTCCGGAAGAAGCTCAGATGACAAAGTAACGATAACCCTAAAATATACTCTTCCAATCCTCTCCGAAGTATGCACCACAAAATCACAAGCGTAGCATTTCGCCACAACTTCTTCTCCTTATCCCTCCCAAACCCCAAAAAACAGATCTGGAATATCTCCAAAACAATGGATAAGCATATCCAATATGATGGGGGAAACTACGGTATTTACCCACAATCACAACAACAGATAATCGGAAAAATAAAGTGCAAGAACCCAAAATCAACACAGACAATTTTTACGTGGAAAACCCCTCTCAATTAGGGGAAAAACCACGGTGCGGATCTCCACGCACTAAAATATAATCCAATATGATAATCAAGAGTACAAAGCCAACAATCAGAAGATCAAACAACAAGAAGACTATCTATCTTTGGTACTAGTACAAATTGACAAACCCTAGCTCAATTTGGTACTCCCACAATCCCAAAGATACACCCACAAATACCTGTCGATGACTGATTCGATGTAGACTCTGATTATCTTCACCACAGATGTTGTCGCAACCTACCAGTCAGAACAATTGAAGCTCGACTTCCCTCTCTCTTGTTCTGTTCACTGTTGCTTTCTCTCGTTTCACATGTGTTTCGACACACTGAACAAAAAAAAGGCCAAAGACCTTTTTGTATCACCCAGCAGCTTCTTCTGGAAGCTTTCCTTCACATATCCCACTAACCCACAAACACTTCTCTTTGGGCTTAAAAAACCAATAGCCAATTAAGGCCACAAATTACAAAGTCACGCAGCTTTCATTTCCTTCTTTTTTTCTGTTTTTTGTTTTTCTTTTGTTTTTGTTCTATTTTATTTTCTATACAAACTTAAATAAAATAAAACACAACTTAATAATAGTATTTGGTATTTGGGGCGTTACCTCAACAAATCCTCCCTCGACCCAAATCACCAAATACCTCCACCTTGTCCGAGAAACGAACCTTCTTCTTGGCCTTGCTCCTCCCTACGCAATGACCCTCAACATAGCACAAGTTGTTCTCCGCCTTCCTCCCTTGCACAATCAAAGTAGCACCACGATATACTTTGCACCACCTTCCCGTACCAATGTATCTACACCCTTGCGATGTCAACTCACCCAACGAAATCACGTTAACACGAGCATTGGGTACATACCTCACATTGTGGAAGGTTCTAGTCACACCACCATGGAGCTCAATTCGGATGCTACCCATCCCTTTCACCTTCAACTTACCACTCCCCATGTTGATGTCACCATACTCACCATCTTGGCACAAAGCATCAAACATACTTTGGTCTCTACAAATGTGAACCGAAGCGCCGGAGTCCAACACCCAACTCTCTTGGCTTTCCTTCCCCTCATTGTTACTAGCCAAGAACAACTCCTTATTACCATCACAAGACATAATTACATTAGAGGAACCGCTATCATCATCAATTTTGGTCTTACCCATCTTCTCTTGCAACTGCTTGAAACTCTTCAAATCATCTCTCATCTTTGGGCAACGACTCTGAATATGACCCTTCTCACCACAATAGTAACACTCTATGTTACTAAAGTCTCTCGCGCGCGACTTCGATCTACTTCTCGGGCCACCTCCTCTTCTCTCATGATTCCTCCCTCCCTCGGACACCTCCGCAGCTAGTACTCTATCTCCTCCATCACTTGAAGAGATACTATTAACCTGCAACATCATCCGATCATTCTCTCTCAACACTGTCATTGCTTCATCTAGTGTAATCTCTGTCCTCCCTACAAGTAATGTCTGCACAATTGGCCTGTAGGACTTAGGTAGTGAAGCCAACAATAACAATGCCTCCTCCTGATCGGAGATCTTCTCATCTGCATTTCTCAACTGACATACTAGCTAGTTAAAGTTATTAATGTGGTCCTGCAACAGTGTACCTTGCTCCATCTTTAGCTGGTACAACTCATATCTCAAACAAAGCTTGTTAGTCAGTGACTTTGATGCATATACAGTCTGGAGCTTATCCAACAACTTCTTTGGATCTGTCTCAGTCAAGTAATTATACTTGATCTCCGGAGCCATAGCTAATCTAATAGTATTGACAGCTTTCTTCTTCTTCGATGTCCATTGGGCATCGGTCACACCACTAGGCTTTGTCTCATCTAAAGCCTCATCTAAATTTTGTTGAACCAACAAATCCTCAACCGTACTCTTCCACACAGTAAAATTAATTTTACCATCAAACAAAGGAATTTCAAATTTGGGCACACTACCACACATGTTACTTGCACAAAAATAATTCCTCCTTCAACAAATACAGTAATTTTCCCACCATCGATCCTACAACCTTGCTCTGATACCACTTGTTGGGGGAAACTACGGTATTTACCCACAATCACAACAACAGATAATCGGAAAAATAAAGTGCAAGAACCAAAATTCAACACAGACAATTTTTACGTGGAAAACCCCTCTCAATTAGGGGAAAAACCACGGTGCGGATTTCCACGCACTAAAATATAATCCACTATGATAATCAAGAGTACAAAGCCAACAATCAGAAGATCAAACAACAAGTAGACTATCTATCTTTGGTACTAGTACAAATTGACAAACCCTAGCTCAATTTGGTACTCCCACAAACCCAAAGATACACCCACAAATACCTGTCGATGACTGATTCGATGTAGACTCTGATTATCTTCACCACAGATGTTGTCGCAACCTACCAGTCAGAACAATTGAAGCTCGACTTCCCTCTCTCTTGTTCTGTTCACTGTTGCTTTCTCTCGTTTCGCATGTGTTTCGACACACTGAACAAAAAAAAGGCCAAAGACCTTTTTGTATCACCCAGCAGCTTCTTCTGGAAGCTTTCCTTCACATATCCCACTAACCCACAAACACTTCTCTTTGGGCTTAAAAAACCAATAGCCAATTAAGGCCACAAATTACAAAGTCACGCAGCTTTCATTTCCTTCTTTTTTTCTGTTTTTTGTTTTTCTTTTCTTTTTGTTCTATTTTATTTTCTATACAAACTTAAATAAAATAATTCTCTTTGGGCTTAAAAAACCAATAGCCAATTAAGGCCACAAATTACAAAGTCACGCAGCTTTCATTTCCTTCTTTTTTTCTGTTTCTTGTTTTTCTTTTCTTTTTGTTCTATTTTATTTTCTATACAAACTTAAATAAAATAAAACACAACTTAATAATAGTATTTGGTATTTGGGGCGTTACCTCAACACAATATTCCCCCCAAACACAAACTAGTTTACTCCAAAGATGCTGGACTATCAAAATGAACAAGATCTGCTGCTAGTACGGCAAAACATACAACCACAAGGGCCTAGTGCACAACTGGTGGGGGTGGGGGAGGATAGCTTTCAGGATGAGGGACATGACTTCTCTAGTTCTCTAGTATTACAAACTTATAAAGAACACAAGTGGACCAATCACACGGTATATTACATCTACTTCAACTATAAAATCTTGACTACATCTGAGAGAGTGCAGTTAAAAACAGGCACCAATGACCTTCATTAACACAAGCATATAATATACATGTAGCATCAGACTGAAATGAAGCATACAATACTTTGTGATTAAGGCTGATCCAAACAGATGGATTACGAAACAAGTATGTGATAATAAATTACTTTTTACGCCTAATATGTTTAGGCGTGTTATATTCAAGGCCGATGGCTCTTTTCTTTTTCATTCTCCTTTCGTATTTAATTCCCTTTGGCTGATTTCTTCACGGGACTGAGACTGTTTCAGACTTCAGTTCATTTCTATCACATTTCAAACTCAAAAATCCAAAAGAAATCAGTGACAATAGCTGTAGTTGATCTTTAGTTTGTATTTAGAAGTGCGTCAGCAAGCCACAGGCAGAAAACAATCTAAGATGAGTTGGACTAGACGAAAGTCATCTTACTTTTTTCAGGTTTAAGGTCCGCTTCATCTTCTTATAGAGAAAACCAATGCTGTACATCAACTTATCCATATGACCAGCGAACCTTAACTACCAGATGCCTGAGCCTTTATCTCTAGGAAAAGAGTCTCTTTATGATCCAGTGAATCTCTTTCAGATAGTATACGTCAACCAGTGAACCATAGTTTTGCTTGAGCTTGCGCATGGACCACAACAACTTGACCAAAATACTGTATTCCATATGGGTTGAGAACCCCAATGCTACCCTGTTCTTTTGGCCTACTTAATTTCTCCCATGCAAACAGAGCATGTTACTCACTTCGCATTTCCCAATCCACAAAACTACTCTAATACACTGCATAATGGGTTTGAGGTTATAAGATCTGCTTCACCTCCAGATTTTAGAGACCCCACTACACAGCTGCCATTCTTGCTGAAATGAAAGCACAGGTTTGATAACCTCTGGAGAGATGAACCAAAATTAAGCACCAGCATATGCATCCAGAGATATCAGCAGCTATTGAGTGTCAGACAACGGCTCCCTCGCTTCACACACCCTTTTTATGAGTACCTTCAAGTTAATTTAAGCTAATCCTTTTAGAGAAACTAGGGAAACTTTCTGCTTTTGCCAAATTCTAAACATAGGAACTTTCCACGATTCTCAGCCTACAGAAGGAAAGCTCTCATGCTCAGTTTAATAATCAAAAACCTAAATGGTGCTCTCCCCTTGAGACACCCTCCTGAAAAAGTATAAAAACAGAGTAGGAGTCCAGCCAGACATCAGCCGAAATATGTTGCTCTAACTCTTAGCAAGCTTGTTCTAGATTCTAAAATGGATCTCCTTGTTACCAAGTGTGATCCCAAATTCCCAACTTTAGGGCTTAAGCTCCGATAACGACTATGTCTAAAATAGACACGACGTCAGCTAACTCACAACCATGTAAAAAGATGGAAGCACAGGGAAAATCCTAATGAAACCTTTCATATGGATACAAAATCACATTAAATGCCCCTTCTGCACGCCCTCAAAGGAATCCAGGGCAAGAGGAGATGGGTCCCCACTCCCCAGTACCTTACCTCAATATCAACGTAAAACCTTTTAGAGACATCATAGTAGCATATACAGTTGACAATAGAAGATCCGTTATCAATTAAACATCAGCAACAAAAGGATCCACAATCTTCACAGAAATTGCATAAACCGGGAAGCCCATAGAAACCACACACTTCTGAAAAGCAAAATCATTACTAAAATTCTAAACTCCAACCAGAAATACTCTTGAAAAAGACAGTGGCTGCTTTAATCTTTTAACTTAAGTTCCCCCCAACTGACCACCATCTTCACCTTATTTCTTTTCTGCGGCCTTCTGCTTCTTATTTGCGGCCTTTATTGAGCCCCAGATATTTCAAAAGAGCCTTCCTTCTGTTACAGTAGCTCGGGCCTCTGAACCACATCCAGCAGCTTCTGCTGACCAGAGTATAGACTACAGAACACGATATGAACTTGCCGGTGGTGGCAGATGATGAAACTGTTTGGTAAGATCACCTAATAGTTCTTCCAGTTGAGCTCCTAACCTGGGTTCATTCCTTGATTGTTGTTTGTTTCAAAGATAAAAGAGGCAGTTCTTGATTGTTACCAGCAATGTTAGATATCTCGTGACTAACAGCAACACTCTGGTCATCAATAGATAGGGGCAACCTGCTTAGACTGCCACGCCTCTTTAAAGTTTCACTTTTCTTTACTTGCAGCAGGCTTTTCAGCTTCTTTACCACAAGATCAGTAGAAACCAATTTCCATATCCAGTATCGCACCTCTATCAGCAGTAGATTCAGTAGGAAGGCAAAATAGTATTTTTTAGGCAAGCAAATATTAGCGAGGTCAGTGAACCGAGAGTTAGGTAATAAAAAAAACTCTTTACATACATAAAGACATTTTATGAAGGGTAGATAACAATAAATAAAAAAATTAGGCAAATGAGCTTTTAGCAAGTTCACGGAACTCCAAAGTTGGGCTATGTATTTAAGACACACAAAGACATTCTGCTAAGAGAAAAGGAATTGCAGAGCACAAGGCATACTCTTAACAAACATTGTACTCCACACAATCTTAGAAGAAAGAGCCACTCGGTTAACAATTCGAGCATTATGTTTGGATGGGCAACACCACAACGGCAAGCACCACAAACTTCCACAGACCTTATGCCCGCAACCACCAAAAAGATGAAAGAAAAGCAGTCCCATTTATAAGAATTGTCCCACGAATTTCCACAAATCTCAAGTAGAATTTCCAATTGATCCAAGAAAAGAGTACACTGCAGAAATACGTGATCAGTCGAACCAGCACTAGAGAGATGAAGAACACATAGACTAGGATGAAGCGCTTTAGTCGCCTCTGTCTTTGTAGAAGATTGTTGGTACTTGGTATAGCCTGTTAAGAACTGAAGTCCAATCAAAATCTTCCAGATTTGAAAACCTTCTTCCTTCCAGATAAACACGTATGGTTTTTTCTGATTATGCTAATGCTAAGAGGCATCATTGGCTACACATTATCAATCAAGGACTTTTTACAACTTTCAGCTACCTTTTTGCAATGCAGAAGGCTTAAGTTTAACTCCATCAGTTCCATTGCGACTGTCCTTGTAGACTATTCATGCAGGCTAAGAACTATAATAAAGAAGGAACCTAGTCGAGGACTTGACCAATAGTTTATTCTAATAATGAGGGATTAATGAAAGTTGATTTACAACTGCATATTAGAACGGTACATTTGGAAGATCGCAAAGTAGAAAGTATGGCAAGTCAGGGAATACTACTTTACTACTCTCAAGAACAGGATCCACAAATCCCTAGGTCAAACTCCTAAAAATGACCTATAACTAGCAAATAGATTCGTCCAGGAAGTGTCATTCTAACCTGCTCAGCAGTCAGCATCTGAGTTTTTTTAAGATAACAGTAATTGTATTGATAACTCATCAATAGGATTACAAGAAGAGGACAAGGAATCCTACAAAATGATCAAAACAATAAGGCCCTCAAATCCCTCTGTACATCTGACAAAGGGAATCCTGGGAAAATCTTGTGGGAAAAAAATAGACCATTTTATCCAAACCAAATCTTCTGGAAAGAACTGATTTCGAGAAACCCGGTTATTTCTCTCTGCCTAAATACACCACTCAGCATCTGAATTTAATCATCAGAAATAGGTTGTTCAGATCCATAGAAGAGCACCAACCAATACCCAATTTAATGTCACAGAAGCATTTGACAAATTTGCCTAATTCAGCTCACCTTGTTTTAGTCATGCTCTGAGTCCACTTCATTGATACGAATGGAAACCCTGCCCTTTCCACACCCAGTTATTGTTGAATTGAAGACTTCCGTCATCTTCTTCCTCACTGCGATTGAAGAACAGAGCAGCCATGCTAGTAATTTCCAGCTCATCTTGCACCAAGAACATCTTCCCAAGGCTTAACCACACCCTTTTTCCTATCTTAACATGCTTTAATTGCCTAACTGAACGATGCAGAACTTTGTTTCAGATAAGAAAAAATTTGTACCAATGAATAGAGGTAAATAGTTAAAAAGTATAAGGACAAGAAGTCCTCAAAACGAAAAAGAAAATCTAATTACAAATCATCCCAATCACGCTGAACATCAGTGAGGGGCACCTTTTGAAAAGGCCCAAGCGCTTTGACCCACAAAGAAGCCAAACACACCAAATGTTCCCAAGCAAGCTCATCAAGCTTGTCAACACCAGAAAAAAATTCTAGGATTCCTCTCCAACCAAAGGCAAGAGAATTGTCAGAAAAGCACACGCCACAACAACTTTGGCTCCTTCCCTTACCCAAACCAACATTTCGAATCTGCAAAGCTACATTCTTCCAACTCTGGAAAGGGTAATACGCAAAGATCAAACAAATCACAGTTCAACTGGGTCTACTACACAAGTGCACTGTCACCACTTAGAAGAGACGAGATCAATTGTTCCACAAGATTGAAATGAATAGCTAACAAAGAACATTATGCATATCCAAGGGCCCAAAAACCGGATAAAATGTTTCAGAGAACTCTAAAGGAGAAAAGTTTAACAATTTGAAGGATAACGAAACAAATTAAGGTATACCTGACTGAGAAACACAATGCCTGGTTGTTGTGGATCCAACAAGCGAAGACCAGTATCAACCCCGACAAGGATGAGGTCTGCATATTGATAATGAGACTCTACCAGTTTGGGCAATCTTAATAACAAATTTGCCATGACAGGAACAACCTCCCCAAACCATTTCGCTGATTCAGCCCTTGACAAAAACTACAAGAAGTGAAACTCATATAAGATTGAGATTCATTGAGGTCATCCCTTTCCTCATATAAAATAGCCTAAATTACCATTCCAGATTCCTTAAACAGCAGCACTGCAGTCTGCAAGAAAAATCAATATTGCCCCAATAACATTTTATTTGCTTCTCTGCATTTTAAGTCTTTACCAGCATTTATACAGCTCCATCCAGTCAAGTCACAATCTATTCGATGTTTAGTTGTAAATCGATAAGTAGCATGAAAAAGAAAGCCCTTTAAAATCAAGTATGCTGTCCAAGATAATATTTTAGGGATGGCAATGGATCGGATTCGGATCGGATTGTGCTAAATCCGAATCCGCTCCGAATACTAAACGGATTCTAAAATCACCTCCGAATCCAAATAACCTCCGATTAGGGAGGATCCGAATCAGAAACTATTCGGAGTCGGTAACCTCCGAATCCGATCCAAGTCCGATTCGTTTACTCGACTTACTTCCAAATTTTTTTATTCAAATGTGAAAATATATAAGATAATACTAAATAGCTAATTGTCAATTCAACAAAAATAAATATGGCATATATGTTAAGGATTTAAGATACAAACAAAGGTGAACATATATACTTAATTCAAATATATTAAGGATGTAATGCTCTTTTTTTTTAAATATTAAAAATAATCTGATATTCGGATCGGATTCGGAGGTGGATCGGATTTTCGGATTTCACACAACATCCGAATCCGATTCGGAGTTTGCTAATCGGATTCGGTTCGGATTTTTTTGGCCTAAACGGATCGGATTCGAATCGGGTTCGGACTTGATTGCCATCCATAGATAATAACGACATGGATCACCAAGTCAATAAATTTGCATTCTCACCCTTATCTTCAAAAGGACCCACATAGTAAAAGATTTCAAAAACAAAAATTAATAGTATTAAAGGAGATCCAAATTTCAAAAAACCTCATTCAATAAGGTTTAAATGCATTTCTATTTAAGATAAGCGGAATTGAATGCATTATTTTAGTTTCCAACTACTTTGCGAGTGGATGAGCAAAAAAGAAAACTACTGTGGGAGTGATTTATATCATCTTTTCACCGTAAATCTACAGATTCTAAACAAATGGTCCCCAAACCTACAACGACCCAATATAAATCCCGCCTAGGACGGGGTCTGGGGAGGTCCACATGTACGCAGCCTTACCCCTAACTAGTCGCCTAGTACAGAGACTGTTTCCGAATCCAAACCTAAAACAAGAATTCCCAAATTAACAATTGACAGCTTAAACCTCACTTTCAAGTACAAGTGCCACCATCTCCAAAAATTATTTTGAGGAAATTCATCTACCAATTTGCTACACCCTCTATATTAAATAAGAAAAGGTTGTATTAGGTAAGATGAATATATATGTACACCCCAGGAGAACAAGAAGTCCTCATTGAGAAGTATTCTATAGTTCACCTCAACAACGCTCAACGCCAGTGTGGGATAACCTTTAAAATCCATAACCGCCTAGGCCAATAGCTAAATACACCAAACAATCCCGAGCAAATTCATGTCGCTTGCCGACCATATTAATTTGCACACCTAACCTCCTTCGTTGGTATGATATCAATTAATGAGCATGTAAAGAATTGTACTCAAATAAGGTGCTTTTTCTAAAGAATCCTATCTATATAGGTAGCATATGGTAATGAAATGGATTATTTCTTGTGTCTTAATTACATGGAGAGCTAAGAATACAAGCCACGATGAAATTGAATGAAGAAAAAAAATTGGTTCTATTATCTTGGGTATTTCAAGAAATTATGACATCTAATATAACATTTCACACATGTCATTATCATTCCATTAGCTCTTCACCTTAAAACATGTAAGCCATACACAAAATCAATAGTGGCAAATGTTGAATGCGAACCCCCGATAGAATCTGTTTATTTTCCCATTTTAACTATAGACAAGCAAATCAATTTGATCCTCCCACTAATAACATTAATTATCCACTTTCAAGTCTTAAACTTGCTTAAGATATGGGAAGGAAAGAGAGGCATGCGTAAAGAAGCAAAAGGAAGCGTAAGCATTTTCTCATGAGAAATTCACAATGAAAAAGCGCTTGAAACACACTGTTAAGGTAAATTTTGCACCTTCCTAAATCCTTGTTTCTCCAATAACGAAAACAATTTCAAAGAGTGAGCACATTTGCATAAAAGTGGATACTTATGTCCACCTGCAACTATTTCTCCTCCATTATCTTCCCGAGAACTCCCAAACAAGAATAACAAGTGACAAACAATTAGGTTTTGTTGGAAATTAAGAGCGTGTTTGGCCTAGCTTCTTTAAAGCTTTACTTCTCTCCTTGTTTTCCCTCACAAATCTATTAAGCTTCTGGTTTTGGGCCTCCTTGGAGTGTTTTAAGCTTCCTAGAAGCTGAAAATGGGGGTGACGAGGCAGCGGTTGGTTTGTGTACTCAAAAGCTAGGCCAAACACTAGCTAACAGAAGATGTGTTTGCGCAATGCTTTTCTTAGCGTTCTGTTGGTCCCTTTGCCTAGAGCAAAATGGCAAAACTTTCTTGGAAAATTCCCTAATCCCTACCAATGATTTATTTACACGCGAGTAATTTACTAAGCATCGCTGTGATTTTTATTCGACTGAATTTACAATTTTATTTTCCCAAGTTTTGCTGCAAAACCGGTTGTCAATTTTGTAGATTGCTTCTGTTTTTAGTAAATTTCCATCAAAAGCTGTTCGGAAACCTTGTCATGCATACCTACATTTGCTCATTCTTCACTAACACAACTCTATTTTTCAATCATCTAATAATTCCTCTCTAAAACCTCAAATTTGACTATACAAAGGCTAGTAATTTTGCATGTCACAGCAATACAAAGTACTAAACTCAATCAAGTAAACAATTTTAAAGAAAAATTAACACAATTAATCATCTTTACAAAACAATTAACCAAAATTATTCAAAAAGGGAAAAGAAATTTGAACCTCGTCAAAGAAGAGAGAGTAACCGTCACCAGCGGAGTGAGCAAAAGGATGAGAGGAGAGAGAAAGTGAGTTCCTAAGATCAGAAATAGCGAGGGAGAGTACTTCGCCTGAGTCAACTCGGCTGTGACTCGGTCCTTTCGACAGCGATTTCAAAGCTTCGATCACTTCATTCGGCCATATGAGAGTCGATGATTCTAATTTTAGAGGGAGAAATGGAAGAATTGATCGCAAATCTTCACGGTTCTCCATTGTTGTGTGTTCTTGGTTTGGTTGGTTTCTCTCTCTCTGTCTAGCGCGCGCTTGCCACGATGTTCTTCTGTAAGGGCGTGCTGTTGACTGTTGTGTACTTGTGTGTAGAGAAGAAAGAGGAATCAAATGGGGCAATTCTACACTTATTCATTGTTTTCCCACCTTAGAAAAAAAGTAAATTATTATGAGAATCTACATTGGTTGGTTTGATAAGATAAAAGTATGGACTCAAATTTTTATTTCTCTCATGCTTTGTGTCTCTTGTCCTTGTTGGTGATGTATTGACTAGACTAATATTTACGTTGGTTGTTTAGTTTGTCTTATATATTTATTGTTGAACACAGGAGTCCAAATATAACGTAGTGGGAGTGTCTCAATCGTTGTTCAGTTACATCATCTTTTTAAAGTATTATGAGAGATTAGCAATCTTTCTCTCTAATGCTCTTGTTACTAATATCATTTTGTAAAACATGTTTAGTAATATGCGTGTTGTATCTCTCTCTTTTGCACAAATTATTGCTATTTTACTCTTTTACCATGAATTTCATATCTTAAACTCTATTCCTATGTATTTCAAAGGAATGCAAATTTTTTTATGTGTACACATGTCATTAAAAAAAAGAGATTACTAATTTAATATTCAATGTATATTCAACTATTTCAGTTCCACCTTATGAAAATAACATTGATGGATGATTCAAATTTTAAAAAAACTCCACAAAATGTAATATAACTCTAAAGATAGTTTTGGGTTAACTTGAGGCAAGATATGATTCTATTTATGTTGATGCAATCTATGTTGTTACTGATGGATAATCCGAGCCTCGTTGTACGCTCCAAGAAGGGGCCCATGAAGATGATGTTCCAGCCCATCATCAAATAATGAAGGATGCTTTTGGACTTGTGATCTTGTTAGCCTCCAAAGGGGTCCAGTAGGTTGATGGGTGCTCATGCTCAAAGATTGTGTGATCAGTCCTAATCCTTTGAAGGCCCCAGGATAGGGTGCATTACGGTGTTGGGTTGCAAACAGAAGTTCTGGCCTTTACAAGCCCCAAGGAGGAGTGTGCTAGGTGACGGTGTATGGGGTTTGGATTGAGTGTTGTGCAAGTGGAGAGTTATGACCAGTCATGATGGAGGTTCCATGATACTTTTGGAAAAGACGGACTATTAGGCACATGATGATTGATTGAAACAAGATTATGGATTGGGTTGTGATTACAAAGTGGGCTATAAAGTCATGGTTAAAGGGGAGTTAAAGGATTCACATGTGAGGGGGAGGTTGTTGAAATTTCATATGTGAGGGGGTGATTGTTGGCAGTCCACATGTATGTGAAGGGAAAAAGCGTCTCACATAGAGGAATGAGAGAAAGAGGAATGAGTTTATAAGTTAATTAGTATCACAACCTAATAGCTTGAGTTTTTGGGTTAATATGAGCCTAACTCACTTATGATCTACCCTCTTACCAACTCCCTTTAACATGGCACGAGACAATAAATAATTAAATGAAAACTTTGGGCACAACACGCCTATCATGAGCAACACAACAAGATACAACATCAAAGCAAAGCAAGAGTCGTCATTAGAGTTGGAAAAAATAGGTCAGGTTGGGCCGAGTTCAGTTCAGATCACTTCGGGTTCGGTTCAGTCATGTCGGGTCTTTAGCAGGTCAGGTTTAGAGTCGAACACAACTATTGTCTCACAACTTTTGGATTTTGAATCGGATAGTTTCGGTTACGATTTATCAGTAGGTCTAATCTTTTCGAGTCGGATTTTAAGCAGGCCGGTTTCGGCCGGATTAGAGTTTGCTAGCTCTAATTACGATTGTTTGATACACGGTCCGAAGCTATCTTTATTCGGATTTAGCTAACTTTGTGTTAGGTTGGTGTTTTGGTGTATCATTGTTTTCATCCAAAACATCATACACATACTAATCCCGGAGTCAAAATCAAAGAAAAAGACCCCCAATAGTCTCTCCCTACCTACTCACTCCTCTCATTCCACCCTCTTCCATTGTCAATTGTCACCACCAATTGACGGCTCAACCGATGGCTTCATTTGCAGCTTCACAGTCTTGTTTTCTTGCAGCCAATCCCAAATGCTTGCCTCTCAAACCCACCTTTCTTCAAGCTTCTTCTTCATCCCTTCAATTTTCTAGCCCTCATGTCTCTTCAGTTTCCCCAGGTATGTAAATTTATGGTTTTTAAATTTGCCCATTTACATTTTTCACGATTTTACTATGCTGCAACCATAAAAAAGATGTAAAATTTGATGTTTCTGAAATTTGCCCATTCGGTAATTTGAAATTACAGGTTCTGGGTTGGTCCATTTTGCAACAGAAAGAAAGGATCGTGCGTCATTTGTACAAACTGCTGCTGTTAAGGAGCTTACTGGCTCTCTCATGAGAGCTGAGGGACTTCGCTTTGCCATCGTAAGTGCCCTCCTTTGCACTTGAATTGTGTTTTTCAAGCCAATTTTTGATACAAAGTGTTGTTTAATTGGTATTATGTGTGTCCTTAAACTTGTGGGACACTTGTAATATGAGTTGTACCAAGGAATGTAGTATCTATAGTATGTTGACTGTTGAGTTTCTGAAATTATGATAATATCTTTACCGAACATTGGGTTATAGTTAAGAGTTTAAAACCAGGAAAGATTTAGGTTCAATTGAGTTGCTTATCCTTAAACTTAGGGACATTTGTAATATGGGTTGAACCAAGGAATGTATTATCTATAGTATGTTGAGTTTCTGAGATTATGATAATGTCTTTACCGAACATTGGGTAATAGTTAAGAGATTAAAACCAGGAAAGATTTAGGTTGAATTGAGTTGCTTGAAAGTGAAAATTTTCAAATTTTGTTTATGTTTCCTGAATACAGAGATGTCTCTTGGAATTTATTCATAAACTTCAATGAAATTATGTCAAACACATATGATATGGGAATAGTGTACCTATGACAATATTCGATATGCTGGTTTAGACTTGGTTACATCTATAATACACAGTGCATAAATTGGATAAGGGTAATTGCAAAGTAGTCTAAATGGAGAAGAAACTCTGGATATGAAATAACATAGAAGGATTACTTGGGCATGCTAGATTGGAATTGATTTGTGACTGAAGGGAGATCAATAGAGGACCATTAATATTTTTGTGTTATTGGGTGATCGATTGACAAAAAGGCTTCAAAATAATGACTAATTGAGAAGCCTTATAAAAAGGATCAAGATGTTTTTTTTTGATGTTATTGCAATCCATTGTAGATGTTAAGTGGCGGATGGTGATGCTTTTTCTGTGAAGTAGTGTGCGTATATGAGAGTTTAAAGAGTTACACGGACTCAGCAAAATATTATCAGAAATTAGTCTACCAGGAACAAAGGCAGACTTGCTAATACTCACAACTGACCCAATCACCAACTGCAGCATATACATTATTACTTGGGAAATAATTTTATAGATTATAGTGCAGCAGGAAATTGGCCTAAATTCCTTAGTAGAAGAAGGCTGCAAAACCTTGGGTACTAAAGTAATAACAGTGGTGTTACTCCTGTAAAAGAAATAAAAATATTGGTGTTAACTTTATGCAACAAGATGCCAGTCCTAAAGAAACCTTGAAAACAGAACATAGCTCATGACCAATAACAAGCCACACTCTGAAGAAGAGTTTGATAGTTTCCTCATACGTTAAGGCTTATTAGTTTAGTTGTCCATTTGTATCTCATTTCATATAGAGACTTAGTTTAGCTGGTCTAGCCCGCACCAGTTGCCTACTTGAGACTTGTAAAAATGATAAAAACAATTTTCTGAGATATCATACGCTTACAGGTCAGAATACCCAACCCCACCTTTTTCTAACATGAGTGCCAGTGGATATTGACACAAATGTATTTCTAAAGCACTTCCACTAAGCAGCATTGATGTTGTATTTTCTATGGTTTGGAAGGCATAGTGAAGCTGACTATTTGTGGAACACCTTGGAGTTCATGTCATATACCACTTTCTGTTTCCTTCATTCTTTTCCTGTTCCTGCTGACAGATTGTGTTGTTTTGTGGTGTCACTGACACATTATCAAAGCGAATTTCTTTCTTTACCTTCTCTCTGTGCATTTTAATATATGAATATATATTGTTCTTATTTAGTGTTTGATAAGATACAAACTTTTTGCTTTGCCATATAAATACTAAATTTAATCCAAAACATTTGCTGTCATCTTGTGCTGCCCAACAAATGGTCGAAAACGATATCTCATTTGCGTCCTAATGTCATGCTTGCAAAATCATTTACAAGTTCATTTATGTTGGTTTATGCGGATAAGGAGTGGAAAAATATTTGGGGGAGTGAGTGCCTTTATGGAATTAGTGGGTGTTATGGCTGCAAAGGAATGATACAAGCTTCCGTGATTGAGGCATTGAGCTTGTGCTTTATTTGTGGAAGCAAGTCACCTTTTAGGCTACTTGGGGCCAGGTTGTGGCGACGGGACTTCTTCAGGAGTTTTGATGTTAGGTGTGCAGTATGATTGGCTCACTATTGCGTATTACTGTATTTGCATAGATAATTCTTGATTGGATCACTTCAGGAGTTCTGATTGGCACACTCTTGTTTGGTGTCACTAATTTATTTTGTTTTTTGGTCTCTTATCAAGGTTGTGGCTAGGTTCAATGAAATTGTGACGAGGCCTCTGCTGGAAGGAGCTCTGTCCACTTTCAAAAGCTATTCAGTAAAAGAAGATATAGATGTATGTGGCTTCTCTGTACCTAGTCGTATTTGGGACTTCTTTTCTTATTTTGTACGTGTTTTGCGGCTTCATTTATCTGTACTAAAAAGAAAAGGAGCGAAAACAAGAGTGTTTTATCGCATTTAGATAACTTCGGGGGACACCCTTTATTTGACAAATCTTTTTCCATAGAGGACAATCTTTTGTGGATGGAGGGAGTATGCTTTTATCTGTTCAGAAATTTGATTCCTAATTGTTTTCTTTCCATGCACTTTGTATTGCTTGTTTTTGTGTGCTCGAGAAAGTGTACGTAGTTTGATCTTTGATGCTTATAATGAAAATGCTTTTCTTCATCCCCCTTTTGCTCTATCCATTAAAAGTTTGAATGAAAAACCCTGCTAATGTATTGTTTATTGTCATGCTCTGCATGATTTTGCTTGGTTTATTATGCTTCCACGCCGCATCTTGTAAACAACTTGTCCTGAACCTCCATTAGAGAGCCCAGATGGTCGTGCGGTGGTGTTCTGTTAGCTATCTTAAGTTGTGCTACGAGATACCTTATACCTAGTGAAGACTTTGTTCATATGGCTTGCCTATTCAAGGAATAAGGTAGTTGAAAAGAAAAATGAAATGACCTTTTTTCCATTAGTTTGTTGTGCAGTCCTTAGATATTGGTTGTTCAAAAAGCATTTACCTATAGAACACCCTTGTTAGATGATATTCTTGCAATTTAGTCTACATACTGTATTACTTCTTCTGTGGATTTGGGTGACATGAAACTGACATTACTGGGGTATAGTATCTTGAAAGCATTCATCAGTGGTCATCATATAAACTTTTTATAGTTACCAGTTCCATTTTCCTGTTGAAGATGCTTGAAATAACTGACAAAGATCAAATCTTTTAATTGTTTCAGTTCTTCTTGTCATTTTGTGACAGGTTGTTTGGGTTCCTGGTAGTTATGAGCTTGGAATTGTTGCACAACAACTTGGAAAATCTGGCAAATATCATGCAATTGTGTGCATTGGAGCTGTGGTAGGTTGTTGAAGTACTAACCAAACTTTCACTATGTTGCTTTTCTTTTTGGGTGATCACTTGCGACATTGCATAACGTAAAATTAATTTTTCCTTTTTCTTATTGATGCATGTATGCGAATTTAGACCAACTCCCTCCCCCCTTTTTAATTCAGGCGCTTTCCCTCTCTCCATCAACCACGTCCTCCTCTCATTTGTGCTAAAATCCAATTGAGATAGCTTTGTCTATGATCTAAAAGAAATTGCAACTTTCCATAGGTAGCCCACTGTGGCATGTTGTAACCACTTATGTTATTGAATGCAATGTACTGAGTAACTGACTGATAGCCTGTGCAATAATTGGACTCATGTTTAACTAAAGTCAATTTTATATGGTAATTTCGTTTCATGTGTGACTCTGGTTTCATAATTTGTCTTCAAAACAACATTTTGTTGTTACCACTTCTAGTAAAAGTTGTGCAATTATTCTAACCTGCAATATTGAGATCTTCTGGGGAAATGCTACTTTCCATTTGTACTGACATCCTTAGTGTATCATGTTCATGAATAATCATGCAGTGATGATTGGAATTTTTATAATATAATTGTACCTGTAGTTCTGTTATGAGATTGTTCCTGAAGACTTCATTGTTCTTTTTTCCCCCTCCCCGAATACGCATCTTTATTGTCTGTGGCCTAACTTAACTCCCTTCCTTGGTGTTGTCATTAGGTAAGAGGTGACACTACACACTATGACGCTGTTGCTAATTCTGCAGCCTCTGGAATACTCTCAGCTGGGATAAATTCAGGTTGGGCATCTTAGTCATATGTTGTTCACACAATATCTTTTGCGGTGATTGGTCGAAAATATAAATGTAATGTGCAGATGTAAATTTCTGTGTATCATTTCATAGTACGGGTCAAATAATCATAATACCCTTGGTGTGATGGAGTGCGTCACTTTTGACTTTCAAGATATCTCTTAGTTCAATTTTTTTTCTTTTTGAGGTTTCAGTGAGCTTGATGCTGTTTGGTATTCAAGCAGCAACTTTCCTCATTCTTGTTCTTTAATGGGGATTTATAAAATTACATTACCTATGGCTTTGTGTATGATTTAAATGTAGGCTTGGCAATACTTGACCTGACCTAGAGTTACTGAGAGAAACCTTAAACCGACCTGTTCATCCCTGATCCGAATTTGAGTCTGAACCCGAGCCCATCAACCTGAATGGGTGAAAAAGAATGTTGTCCTTGTAGGTAAATGGCTTTGGCGGTTTCCTCTTGAACTAGAGAGTCTTTAGCACCATGCTATAATGAGTAAATATGGATTGCAGCCTTGCAGGCTAATGGGTGGGATGCACAGTTGGTGACTGGGACACATGCTAGCTAGGGCTGTTCATATCCGGGTATCCGAAATTTCGGATACTAGAATTTGATATCCGGACCCGTATCCGAAATTTCGGATATCCGATCTTCGAATACCCAAAATTTCCGGATACCCGACTACGGATATCCGAATATCCGAAATAGTAGTTTTGAGTTTTTGACTTATTTTTAAAATGCTAAAATTCCATAATTATTAACACTTCAACCCTGAGATTTCTCAAATATGCCAAAGTCTCTACCATTAACATGTAAATTAATCATAACCTGATATGAATGCCACAAACTACCACTTAGGTAGTGAACAAAACAAGCAACAACAAGTAACGTTCCAGATCTGAAAATTTTAGAGGCAATTCTGGGCATGCAAGGCTAGAACCCCGCCATAGATGCCGATTACAGGTGAAAGAAGAAGAAGAATGTGTAGGAGTCGGTGACGGCGTAACGTAGTCCGATCTGCAACAAAATTCACCATAGTTACTGATATGGACATCAGTTGAGCAACTGGGTTGATTGGTAGTGCTTACGGGCCATTGTGGCTATGGAGAGGTGCCTGATGGTGAAGTTGAAGTGTATAACTTGTCTAGGGAAGAGAGAGAGAGAGAGAGAGAGAGAGAGAGAGAGAGAGAGAGAGAGAGAGAGAGAGAGAGAGAGAGAGGGAGGGAGGGAGGGAGGGAGGGAGGGAGAGGGAGAGAGAGAGGGAGAGAGAGATATCAAAACAAGAAGAAGGTTGACTGGCTGTAGCTTTAGGGGAGGGAGGGAGGGGGGGGGGAGGGAGGGAGGGAGAGGGAGAGGGAGAGGGAGAGAGAGAGAGAGAGGGAGAGAGAGAGATATCAAAAAAAGAAGAAGGTTGACTGGCTGTAGCTTTAGGGGAATTAGGGTCGGTGGCTGACTTAATTTGTGAATTTATGTGGTCAAAAACTCAAATAATAAATGAATCTGGAAAAACAAAAAAAATAACAACCACATAGAATGTTGTGGGTTTGATTAGAACCCGTGACCTTGAAAGTAAAACATAGAAAGTCAGAACACTGAGCTATGACACATAGTAAGTAGCAACTAACGCATAATATTGTACATATTTCGGATTTTCGGGTATCCGAAATATCCGAAAATTTTCAAAACTACTATCCGAACCCCAATCCAATAGTTCGGATACCCGCTTATCCGAAAATTCGGGTATCCACTTTTTCGGATAGTTTCGGATCGGATTTTCGGGTTTTCGGATACTTTGATCAGATTCGGATTTTTTTGAACAGCCCTAATTCTAGCACGTGGAAGTCTATCTCACAGTGTTCCAAGAGGTTATTACCAAGTTACCATAAGTCGAGTTGAAATTAGGAGTGGACGGAGGATTAGATTTTTGGAGGATGTATGTATGGGTAGGAGGGCAACCGCTGTGTATGAGTTGTCCTCAAGTGTTCCAGCTTTTCACTTTACATGGTGCTACTGTAGCTGAATTCTATTCCGCACAAACAGGTTATAAGAATCTCCATTTACGGAGAGCCCCTCAGGATTGGAAGTTGGATGAGCTCGTGACTTTACTTGTCTTTTGGAGACGGTTCATTTTTCTGATTGTGATGACTCTAGGTGTTGGGTAGGCGATGCTTTGGAAGAGTTTTCTTGCAAATTCTTCCTCCAGCAATTGGATGCGGTAAGCCCCTATGTCAGTTTCCGATTGCAGACCTCTTTTGGATGGTGAAGGTCGTCATAAGGTACGGGCGTTTGTGTGGACCCTGGCGTTGGATTGGATAGGGCGAACACTAATGATTTGCGAATTGCGCCAAAGGAGAGGCCAGGATTGGCCTTTTCACCTGATATATGTTACCTTTGTCGGTGAGTACTGAGAGTGCAGTGCATTTGTTCCTTGCATGTGATTTCTCTTGTCGTAGTTGGAGTAGATTGTTGAGACACGAGGAGTGGGCTTCACCTTCTAGTGTTTTGGAGTTCCTTCAGAGGCGGCTTTTGGGGTTTGGGAGAGGAAAGGAGAGGTCAGAGGAGGCTCTTGGCATACTGCAGTGTCTTTGGCTGTAAACGAGTCCTGTGTTTTCAATGGGGTAGCCATCTTGGTTGATATGCTGTGGGATAGGGTCACCTATTTGGCATCTTTATGGGTTAGAGCTGCAGGGGCTTTTAGGGATTTCTTGATTATTTCTGCCAATTAGCTACAATTGGAGGACTTCCTGTCCTCTTCTGCTGTAAATTTTTTGACATTATCATTAATTATACTCTCTCTTTATCTAAACGAACGTGGCTCAAAAACAAGAAAAGGAGAAGCCAAAAAGCTCATAGTTACCACCAATGATATTCAAAGACTAGTGGGGCAGAGTCTTACACTTCCAGTGACTTCTTTTTACTGGTTTGATACTTTGATCACACCCTAAAGAAGGTTGACTTACCTTAAAATCTTGCATATTCTTGTCGCTAATTCATCAAAATAGTTCGGTTCATTGCAACTAGAATGTCAAAGGGTCATTAACCAAGCCTTTGATAATGTACTATTTGATAATGTTTTATTGACAATTCATGTTCAAACTTGAGTGCCCATCCTTCCGTAAGAAGTCTTACCGCAGCAGTAAGAATAATAATAACTAAGCCTTTTTTGTGTGTTTTTGGTTGGTCGAGTGGGGGTGACAAGGGTGTGGGGTCGGGTGGGGGGAGAGTAGGTGACAGGATACTAAGTTGTGAAATGATGGACGTTGATTGCCATATGTATGCCAAAGAGACAGCCTATAGTCTCTATGGACATTGAGGGGCTGCATATTTGTTTGGAGGAATACTGGCAATGAAGTGCAAATCATACCTTGAAAGAATAATGTCTTTTTATACTATGGGTGAGGAGAATGTGGGGTGGGGTGCGGGAAAGTAGGTGACAGGATACTAAGTTGTGAAATGATGGACGTTGATTGCCGTACGTATGCCAAAGAGACAGCCTATAGTCTCTGTGGACATCGAGGGGCTCCATATTTGTTTGGAGGAATACTGGCAATGAAGTGCAAATCATACCTTGAAATAATTCATGTCCTTTTATACTGAACGTGGAGTTAAACGGATTTATACTGATTTGCACTACCACAGTTTAGAAGTAGAATATTAATTCTCTTATGCTACTGCAGGAGTACCTTGTGTATTTGGTGTTCTGACTTGTGAGGACATGGACCAGGTAATTTATTCTAATTGGAAGTACTGGTCTTACTTTAATGAGTTTTATTCAATTTTAGCATAGCAGAAGGCTGAATCTGTTGGCTGTTTAACACACACACACACAAACAAACAGAGGAGAGGAGGGTAACAGAAGATACACACACACACACACACACACACAGACACACACACACACACACACACACACACACACACACACACACACACACACACACACACACACAGAGGCACACGCACACGCACACGCACACGCACACGCACACACAGACACAGATACAGACACAGACACACACACAGTGACACAGACACAGACACACACAAACAAACAAACACAGCAACAAACAAACAATCAAACACAAACACAAACACAAACACAAACACAAACACACACAAACAAACACAAACACACAAAAGAGAGGAGGGTAACAGAAGAAGAGTAAGTAACAAGGGCAAAGGAAAAAAGAGAATTAGTAACTAGGCTGAAGCTTCATCGTTGGAAAGGGGGGGGGGGGCTTTAACAAAAAATACAACTGATCCCAGTGTTGAGCCAGCCAGATATGATACTACAGTACATCATTTGCATTATCCTAGGTTTAGCTGTCCATTTTTCTCTCCAGTTCTGATCTACCTCTTGTCAGTGTGTCTTATCACATTCAATGCATTTCATATTACTGAGTTGTTAATTATCACTTGGAGCCCAATATGCTGTAACAATTAAACGTAAGTAATTAATTCTCCCACCACACTAGTTGTGCAACTGTGCACCAACCAAGGTTCTTCCAAACAAATGCTTGAACTATAGGGGCAATATTGCTCATATTTAACCTCTACGCCCTGTTTTTGGCAAAAACCCAGAAACCATGAACCTCATAGATTATGATGCGTTTGCGGAAGCTCTCCAAATTGGTTCACTAATAATATCCACGTCGAATGGGTTTAACTGAGAGTTAATTCATTGGGAGTACATCTGTAAATTTCGAAACTGCAGATTATTTTTGTAACACGGGGCAAACTTCGGATTATTGTTCAATTTTTCCAAGTATATATGACCGTACTTCAATATCAATATTAATTTAAATATCATAATTATATTCTGTTGGAGGGAAAATTCGTCATTGAGTAAGTACGTACAATGGTACTTGATTATTGAGATTGTGGTTTACAAGAAGATTATTGGAGTATTTCAGTGGACAAAGAACACAACACTGCATGCCTCCACCATTGACAGAAATTGTCTAGTAAGTTATGATGTAGTATGAAGAATTCAGAATTATAGAGGATGTGAGGTAGTCAATAAAGCCTAATATTGAGAAGGGAATATCGACGAAAGGAGCTTCTTGAAGTAAAAAATGATCATTTGTTTAGCTTGCACTAAAGTTGGGATGAGATATGGGCCTAATTTTTATTTAAGGTGGTTGGTAACTGTGATGCTTCACATTATGAAGAGTGTCTCTGACTCTCCGTTTGGCAGCCTAAAGCACTTGCTTTTTGGTTTGAACCTTGAGCCGGCTCATTGTCTCCATTTAGCCTCATTAATGTGAGAAATTTTAACTGGCATACATTCAGCTTTCCATTTACACGTGACATGCTTTCTTCTTCATCATCAATGCAGGCCCTAAACCGAGCTGGTGGAAAATCAGGGAATAAAGGTTCTGAGGCAGCACTAACAGCTGTAAGTTCTGACATTTTCTTTGTAGTATGTGACATAGCTGTTGCACTTGCAAGGACTTTGTGGCCATTTTTTATAGTCTTAAGTTCTATATTACTCTTTGTTTTTTGTGTTCTTTATTTGCTTGTGAAGTTGAGAGGGATAGCATTGTTCTATTGATTGAGAAGCATGGATACTGACCAAAAATAGGAAGGGATTCCTGTACGATAGTTAGGAAGGTAGCATATTATTAGATGTCTTTTTTTCTTTTTATTTTAAGTCACTGCAGTACTCTTAGACTTGGTGAATTCTCATTCAGGTACCCTTGACTAATACTTTGTGAGCTATGCCTTGAGGTTTTGCACATCTACATAGAGATATCCTCCATACAATCATAAACTTTTTTCTGGCATGAAAAGATGATATGCTGCTTACTTTTCCAATTCAAGAAATTGACAAAATGAGTACCTCATTATTTTTATGGAGGCAAATGTGTTTTTATCTTTGAGCTGTGTGTCAACGGAGTTCTCATCAATGAAAATTTTATTAACTTTAAATTCATTAGGAAAATTAATCATTTGGCGTTGAAAAATGTTTGTCACCGATATTAGAGGATACACCTTTTTAAAAATGTGCTAAACTATGAAGTACCCTTAATGTACTACAAACTACAAAATCAAAGTCAATGGTATCGTAATGAAATTACACCAATGATCAGTGTACCTCACTGAAATGTTTTGATCATTTTATGTACTAACCACATAAGAGCTTTGCGAATCTGGGAATGACATTCCAATGTATTCTGTTTTACTAACGCTTCAAAGTTGTAAAGTACTTTGAATTTCTTATGAATGAAAAGGCTTGATTTCTTCTTAACTATCGGTTGTAAAAAAACTTGAACAACTGTGGTTGTAAATGTAATTGTTGTATTGTAGATTATTTTCCTACTTTTGGATCCATATTTCTTCTTCCACAGTTCATGGACTCTGATTTATGTGATTCAACTGTGGTTATAAAATATAAGTTAATGGTTGTATTGGAAATTATTTTCTTAGTTTTGGATCCATATTTCTGCAAGACTATTATTCTTCCACAGTTCATGGACTCTGATTTATGTGATTCTCTCATGGCCACCTTGGTTCTTCTTACAGATTGAGATGGCGTCGCTATTTGAACATCATCTGAAGCAATAGTGCGGTCAGGCTAATGTAGAAGATAGATCCTTGCTCATTGAATTTCACCATGGTTGGCTGATCCTATGATCTGCTATAGCAAGTGATCGACAAGAGGGGATGAACCGAGGAATATTACTTTTGTTTGTAGATGAAGATCACGTTACTGATGAGCAAGGAGATTTGAAGCAAATCTTGTGGTGCGCCATGTTTCTTTGTTCTTTGTAGTTTCTTCTTTTCTTGGAACAAATCCTGGGGATTTTCACAGACAATACATGATAGGCATTGGTGCCTGCAGATTGATTGACACCTAAGTCACTGCTGCAATGTTCAATGGCTTGGAAGCAGTTGTGGTCCTGTAGAACTAAAATATGATTTTTTAATATTCGCAGTAAGACATTTGGTCTTGTTGTCCGAGGACCGAGATCAACCGCGAAAATGTTAACTTTGAGTTCTGAAATAAATGCTATAGCTGCAGAAATTCTGGATTTTACCTTTTAACAGAGAGTTGTAAGGGAGTTGTCAGGAAAAAGGATAAGAGCATAATGTTAGCAGTATAATACTACAGGGTAGTGATTTAAGGTGGTAAGTCCTAAGAAATCAAAATGATAGAAAATAGAATCCGTTTATGACAAGCGCAGCGCGTTTGCTATTATGTTGTGCCGGACCGTGTAGGTCGACTATTGGGCGCGTGACTTACCTTTGCGTTGACAATAAACTGCTATAACCGGTTATCAAGACCCCTTTTGACCGGGAATGTAAAATGCGTATTTATTCCGGCCAAAAAAGATATTAGTCGACTACTTTTAGTGAAATTTATAGACTAAAACATGAGCCTTTGTAAAATAGTCAGAAAACGAAGTAAACGGATGAGTAATTGTTCTTTGTAAAAATAGGCATGTTGTAAAAGTGATGTATTAGATAAAACAACTGATGTATTTTTGATCTGTTATGATTTATTTGAAGTAAGTAAGAAGAATGGTAGTTTTTGATGTATGTTGGAAAAATGAATGATCGACAAGTTACATAATTTGGAGTAAAAACTATTTATATTATAGATTACATGGTTTTATAATGTAAGGTTTAATAAGGTCGACTACTGTAAAAATTAGAAAGACGATTGTGAACAATAGTAAAGGCCGAAAGCATAAACAGTCAAGTAGTTGTTTTATATTGATCTAGTATATTGTTAATTTTTTATTTGCTAAGAAATGAGGTATTATATTTGAAGTAGCGTAGTAACAAGTAACGGATATAGATATAATGTAGGCATGTCGTAAAAGTGATGTCTTCGACAATACAATCATGATGTATTCCATATATATTTGAAGTAAGCAATCAAAAATATGTTTTGATGTATTTAGGAAAAACGAATGGTCGACAACTAACATAATTTGAAGTACAAATTATTGTTATTGTAGATGAATTTTTATATATTGTAAGCTTTAAGATAGTCGACTACATATTAAATTAGATGGACCTTTGTGAACAATAGTGAAAGCAGTATAATTTTTTTAGCTCGGTGATAGTGAAAGCAGTGTAAGAAGACTAATAGTTGTTGTATAATGAAGTATATATATTTGAACTAGAGTATATAATAGCATATGCAAAATTATGTTATGAGTTTATACGTATGTATGAGAATAAATTGCCGACCGACCAAATCTTAATTCGTAGTCCACTTTAGTTGATATTGATATTTAATTTGCTCCTGTAATGAAGATTGATATGGTGGAGCAATAAAAATAGAAGCACGAATGAGAAGAACAGGGAAAGTACTTGTAAAATAGTTGTTGTATGCTGATGTATTTGTATATATATATATGAGGATTGAGGAGCTTACATACAAAACGTTTATGGTGTGCCAATTAGGTAGTTTGTCGATGTATCTGGTGAAAGTTGTCGACCAATATTATGCATTGATGTGAGTTAAAAATGTTTATTGAAGTTTAGTGTATTCTAAAGTACAGTCTTTATTAAACTTAAGTATAAAAAATATTGATTATATTTTTTTGTGGCATGAAGATATAGAGAACTTTGTCCTGAAAGAGAAGGTCATAGTAAGGATATTTGTATAGTACATCCAAAAGAAATTCCAAAAGGTACAAAACAATTTTGAAAAAGTAAAATGAAGTGAAAAGAACAAAAAAATATTTGTATACACAGGAAATAATTTGATTGGTCCCCCTGTTTTTGCCATGCAGCGTTGAAGGAAACTTAAGAGACCTAGGACATGAATGATAGGTAGGAAGGAGTGATACATGATGATATATGTTGGTACACCAAAGTATGTAGCAACTAAATAGAAGTGTAATAAGATAACAGTAACTTTCTATCAGAACATAAAATAGTTCACCAGAGAACCAAAATGATGTGAATGAATAAACAAAGTGAAGACCAAAAGGTTCCATTGTAGCTACTATGAGCATTCATCCACAACACAAAATGCAGTTCTAACAGTTCAAGCTCAAAGTAAGCAGAGCGAGAAATTAAAAGATGTCAAGTCATAAAAGTATTAAGCTACAGTCCATAAACCCAGGCATACCCGGGAGCCAAAATATGAAATGTCTGTATAGTAAGGAAACTTAAGAGACCTAGGACATGAATGATAGGTAGGAAGGAGTGATACATGATGATATATGTTGGTACACCAAAGTATGTAGCAACTAAATAGAAGTGTAATAAGATAACAGTAACTTTCTATCAGAACATAAAATAGTTCACCAGAGAACCAAAATGATGTGAATGAATAAACAAAGTGAAGACCAAAAGGTTCCATTGTAGCTACTATGAGCATTCATCCACAACACAAAATGCAGTTCTAACAGTTCAAGCTCAAAGTAAGCAGAGCGAGAAATTAAAAGATGTCAAGTCATAAAAGTATTAAGCTACAGTCCATAAACCCAGGCATACCCGAGAGCCAAAATATGAAATGTCTGTATAGTAAGGGTAACAAACATCCTACTTGCTTGAGTCATCTGCTGAAGGACCAGTGACGATGCCAACGCTTTCATCCTTATCTTGTGTTTACTCAGCTGGTTGGGTTGGTTGATCCGCGTCGGTGTCTGCCTGGTCCATTTTCACGTCAGTTGCATCTGCATGACCCACTTTGTCTGCCTGGTCCATTGTGGTGTCAGTTTCATCAGTTAGAGAGGGCTGCTTCACCTCTACGACAGGTTCATTGGCCTTTTTCACCTCTACCACAGGTTCATTGGGCTGCTCCACCTGTACAACTTCTGGATTGGTCTGCTCCTCCAGTTGGATATGAGCTGCAGAGGGGTTGTCCACCTGTACAACCGCTGCAATTGGCGGCTCCTCCCTTTCCACCTTAGCTGCAGAGGCTGATCCACCTGAACCACCACTGCATTGGGCATGTTTACGTCGTTTCCAGCAGCATGTTCTGGAGGCAGTGGACACATTGTCATGATACCCATACTCTCCATGAGTTGGCCGACGCATGCTAACAGTAAATATTGGCCCTTCAACAACTGATCTTGTGTTTTCTCAATCTTCTCCAGCCTGTCCCTTGTGTCCTTTTGGCCCTTCAACAACTGATCTTGTGTTTTCTCAATCTTCTCCAGCCTGTCCCTTGTGTCCTTAGAACCATCATTGACAGTAGAACGGAGTTCCTTTGTATCCTTATGTAGCCGGAAGCAATCCCTGCGCATGAAGCCGGTGCTACACTCTACAACGTTGTGGATCTTGTTAGCATTCAACAACACCGACTGTGGATCACCCTTCATGAACTGTGGCTCCTGAAAGGACTTAACAAGGTCCACCCACTCCTCATCCACTTTTGCAGAGGACTGAGGGTCAGCCTTCACAGCTTGTTTCCCCTTCCGCTCTCTGATCCACTCATTATCCACCTTCTTCATTTGCATTCTTGATAGTGTTCCCGAACAAAATAGTCCAGTTTTTTGCTCAATTGTTTCCCCCTCCAAGTCAATCCCATGTGCTAGAAAGTACTTAGTGAAGTAACCACCGTAGGGCAGGCTGGTACCCTTCTTCTTTGCATTGTAAATGTAGTGCATGAGAATAGAAGGCAAAGACACATGAGTATCTTTCAACAAAGCCCTCATCAGAACCAAAATCTTTTCGTTTACGTGATCATAGCTACCCCCCTTAGGCGCCACGGTGTGATGGATGACATAATGAAGCAGCCTAAGTTCACAACTCAAATCATTGGAGTTTAGTTTTGTGACTGGGTAGCCCTTTCCCCACAACTCTTCAACAAGGCTTACTCTATCTTTCTCATTAAAAGTGGCATACACAGACTCAAAATCTTTTCCTATGTTCTTCAATTTCAGGTGTTTCTCTAACAACTCAGCAGACACTTCAATTGTCTTCCCCTTAAGAAAACCAACATAAACAATTCCCCCATATTTATCCAAGACTAATGTAGTTTCACCAGACTTTTTGACTAAATTTTTTTTCTTCAAACTAGCAAAAAACCCAACGAAAACATCCGGATATGCTAAGGTTTTCCATTTCAACAGACTCAACCAATTTGCATCTTTGAACAATTTGTAAAACCTAAAATCCTCCTCTTTCACAAAGTCCATATCAAAGAAATAAGTTGGCAAAACAGACCGATTGGAGTAATAGTCCACAAACCTTTGGTAATGCTGATCATCTCTGAAGTATTTGGTTTCAACTCCCGCATCCGCTACCTCCAAAGCCACTTTAACCTTCTTCTTTGACTTTTCCTCCGTTGCAACCTCTGTAGGCTCTTCCGTTGTTTTTCTCTTCTTTGATTTTCCCTTCACTTCAGATTTCTCTTGTGGTTCAGATTTTGAATCTTCTTGTTGTGCTGGAGATTCTTCAGAAATAGGATCTGCTACATCCAAGGATTTCTTAGATGCTCTGTTCCTTGTAGTCATTGGTGAGGTATTTATTTTTGTTGAAGGGTCCAAAGTAGGGTTTGAGGTTGCATGTTTCTTTTTTCCTTTCCCCTCCGACTTAGACTTGCCACTCTTTTTAGATTTGGGGGGAGGGGGGGCTGTTGTGGTGTCTTTTTCGGTTTGGGTGGCGTTTGGGGGATTGATAGATTTATCATTTTGGTCTCCTTCATCGTTCTCATGGTGATTTCATTGGGAGCAGTTGAATCAGTTTCAGTAGTGGCTTTTTGTGGACGAAGAGGTTGATTTGTGGGGTTAGTCGAACCTATGTCTTCATCCTTAGAAATTTCAGGTTCTTTTGTGGATGGTTGGCCGAGTTGTTCAGAGGTGGACAGAGGAACATCATCCCTTTCTAGTGGGAAGGATTTCTTTTTGGTATTGGTGGGTTTATTTTTGTTAGGGTTTTGTGTTGTTTTTGGTACCTTTTTGGTGTTCTTTTTTGCACAAATTTTAGTCCTCACCATTGTTGATGAATGACGAGTTGAAGAAGGTGAAATGATGGTCGTAGGAGATGGAGAAGCGGTTTAAGGTGCAATGATGGTGGGTGAAGTGACGGAACAAGATGAGGCATGTTGGAAGAGATGAAGTGAGAAGTTGAAGTGACTTATTTCTTTATCCAAGAAAGTGAGGCGGTTTAGTAATGTTAAGCGTTGGTTGGTGGATTAGAAATTAATAAGGATCTTTTAAGTAATTTAATATTAGCTTAGATGTTGTAACCAAAAAAAAATATCAGCTTAGATGTTATTATTAAATGAATTAGATTTGAGTGGAAGAACAGATCTTATGAGATATTTAATAATTAAGGAGCTCGTTCTCCAAAAATAAATAAATAATTATGTCTAAAATTTATTTCAATCTTTATAATAATGTTTATAATAATATTTTGACAAATTAAAATAAAAGGAATCTGAAAAAAGTGATGGATGTTTATAGTAAAATAAAACGAATAAATTATTTTTTGAAAGCAATTATATTAATCGAATTAAAAAGTATTTTATACGTCACCTTTCTTTTTATTGAGTAGTAGCGCACTATTTAATTTCTAGGTGTAGTATTTAATAGTAGTTGACAATCTTAAATTACTAGTAGTTAAATGAATTGGACTATATTTTGTATGATGTGCGAAAAATGATTATTTTAGTAAAAGGCATAAGTTAAGAAATGGTGGACCATATTTTCATAACGATTGATAAATTACTCAGCGAAATAGAATGCGAGAAGCCCAATTTTATTTGAAATTCAATATTGTTTATTTTCATAAAACACACATGTCCTATAACATTATTTGATAAAATATAAATAATATATTATAAAAAGGGTTTACTCTTTTTCCAAAATATAATAGTAGGTTAGACTGAATAGATTAGTCGTTCAGTGAAAAAATTAGTAGGCTATAAAATAACGTATTTAAAGTTGGATATATTGTTATATAATAAAAATAATAAGTTTGATTGGATTGGTTAAAATGACAGGAAAAAATGAAAAAAATGAAAAAAATTCCGTCCATCCTCATTGTCATTCATTAACCAAAGTAATTCAAATATTTGAAATTTGAAATTTGAAAGCTAAACCCCAAAACCAAAAGTTGACAAGACACTAGCTAGAAGGAAATATTAAAAAAATTTGAAAAGTAACTTTCAACAAACTAATACGTCAAATGACGTGGAAAAATACTCCAGTTATGAGTAAAAATATACTCCAGTTAGCTTACTGGTCGGCTAGAAAATTTCATTGGCAGACGAAGGAATTGAAGATGCAAAGAATTACACACCCTAATTATGAATATTGCACCAACAATTATATTGGAACACTGAATGAATTAGACCATTACTTGGGAATTTACCACAGATATGGAGTTATTTGTAGTGCCATTGTGGTTGTTTTGCAAGAAACCAGTGCACCATATATTAAAAAGAGTAGTGTAGGCAAGGGAAATTAAATAGAACAATGTTAAAAGATATGATCCAATCCTCTAATGACGAGCAAATTATGTGAACGAAATACATTGATCTGGATGAGTTAAAACATCTTACAAGATGATTCCGAATAGAGTTTTGCAAAATCATCCAATGCGAGATATGATCCAATCCACAAAATGTTACATTGTTTATAGTAGATAGTTATAAGCCTAAAAGCGTATATATTGACAAAAGGTTACAATTCTGAAAAATAAAAATGCCAATAAGCTGATGGAGAATTGTAACGAGCGGTTTGTTGTAACGATCTTAGCGTCCTTCATTGATTGGTGGGGAGTGAATGATTAGGTACCTCCGCTACGGGTGCCGATACTCCCTGTCATTAAGAAATAAATGAGTAAGATTGACATTAAAAACAAAGAAAAAAGAACGGTTGACTAGTCACCTGTAGCAATGCATGCAAACCCTTAGATGTCTTGGTAAGGAGGTCAAATGTTATGGTGTCGTTGTACAAAAATAGGTACCCAGCGACTAATTCTTCCGGTTCCTTGTAAAACCAGTTTTGAAACGGTAGTTCTTTCACAATTTCCTCTACCGTTTGCGTTCCTGCCCTAGCCTCGGTCACTATGTAAAAGTCTGGTTTGGCCATTCGACATATGGAATGGAGTTTGGCTGTGAAGCATGGTCTCGCAATACCCCTAGCATTGTGAACAACAATCCTCGTCCCCTTATTAATATTTGGAATGTTCCAAATTTCAGAATGACGTTTATTGCAATCAACCTCCCATGAGTCGACAGCGAAGCCAATTGTTTTCGAGTTAAGCCAGTACCTTTGGGAGGGTGTGAAAACAATGTCATGGTAGCGTCGTACAATAGGAGCTGAAGTCGACATTCGACGCTCAATGTGGATCTCCAACTGTTTCATTGCTATCTCAGTTTCGTATACCTGAACGGCATCCGAGTAAGTAGCAATGATTGTCTTGTTGGGTTTTGTTTTGAACGAGAATCCTTGAACTACATTAAAAACCCATGGTGATGGGTCTAGAAATGGAGCTAGGTCTGGTGGGCGGAGAAAGGGGGATTTAGTTTTCTCAAGCTCGTTGAACATCCAGTCGACCACTAGCCACAAAGTTGGAGAAAAAAAAGCCAAATCAGATATTTGCAAAACATGAGCAGGTACTAATTTTCGTTGAGGGGTTAATCTCTTGAGATTTGTGTATTGAACTGGTGTTGTACTTGGATTGCGCAAGTAGGTACACAACCAACAGTGGGGGACCCTACTGAGCTTTCCTCCCTCACAGAAGAAGAATTGTGTGGTGTTGTGATCGAAATCAGGAAACAAGTTGTATAGTTTGGAAAGGTGTTTTATAATCTTCATCTTGGTGAACTTCATTGGTGGATGTTGGAATTCATGTTCATCCCAGTAATCATCGTGATCTAGCATGTAAGGTGATTGAGGGGGAGATAATGATGAGAATGGTGTGTCTGTTGATGGCTCAAACTCCAATTTGCGCATTGTTATGAGAGATTCATAGGTTATGTAAACAGGTGCAGATGGGCTTTGGGTACAAACTGAAATGGAGGCTAGATGTGTTTTGTCCAATGATGTAGGTGCAATTAATCTGACTTCGTTTTCTGGGGTACGTTTTGGAGTAATTGGTAAATAACGTTCTGGAGAATCGGGGCTATCACAAAACTCAATGGCAGCTAAGTTATCGTCCAAAGGTGAGCTAGGGCTGTAAGGTGGAGAGGGTGGTGGGAATTCCATGTAAATGGTGCACTAAAGGCAAATGGGAACAAGGGTTTTCTAAAAAGGAGAAGATTGTTGCAGAAGACCCCTTGTTCTATTTATAGGGGGTGGAATGGTTATGGGGGGAACAAAATATTTTCGAAAGCTTTAAATTTTGAAACCCCCGCCCAGATATGACTTTATAGTAGGATATATATTTATATTCATGGTCGACCATTAATTTCAATCTTATTTGCTATACATCTAAAAATTGGAACTATGGTGGAACATGTACATAATAATGGACTATTGGTGACCCAAAAAAATAATGGAATATTTAATGATGTAGGCATGGATGAATTGAAGGGGTGTCTCCTTAATAAAACAGTTGAGAAAAAAAAAGGGTGTAATAGGAAGTAAAGGGAAGTTTGCTTAATTTGTACATTTTCCAACTATGGTGCGCCATATATTCAATCAATCGACTTTTTGGTATAATAATATATTGTTGTGTAGAACAAGCATGTTTTTTGGGTGCATGTTGTGGTTGAAAAGTGGAGCAGGAAACGTACGTTTATGAGTTACCTTGGAAACAAATGTCAGTCCCATTTTGTTGGTTCCCAATCTGCGTTCGTCTTGTCTTTAGACCAAGAAGCGAAGTTGATATCTTGATCCTGCATTAGTTAACAAAAAACCTATATAAAGTACTTTAATTGAAAGATGCAAGAAATGAATAGTAAGGAGGTTGGACGACATACTAAGAAGTCAAAGTCTTCTGGTTCGCTTGGGGGCATGTAAGAATTGGATTGGCTTTGGAGGCTCATTTGTGATCTGATATCGGTGCTGTTGATGACACCACTTGTGGACGGTAATTTCCATCACCAAAGAGAGCAGACGTAAGTGGGTTAGATGGATTGGAGGTGTTGTTAGTTGATACCGGGGTTGGTTGTGTGGATGGTAGTCCGGGGCAGTTACGACCTACATGACCAGGAAGCCCGCATTTGGGACAAGCCCTCCCCCTATTACGAGGAGGTGCCCTTGGGGGATTAATTACAGGCGTGTTTCCCAAGTTGCAAGACTTTTTGAACCCGGATGAGAAGTTTTGAATGACGTCTCTGAAACCTTCAAAGGTGGAATTATCTTCTGAAGCATCGTAGCAAGCTGTGTTACACATGGTACTGAGTGTAGCATATCTCATGCGGCGTTGTATGTCTGGTGCAAAACCAGATTCTACGGCCACATGACCCCCATCTTTAGCATGAATTGTCCACCTCCTTAACAATAGTCCTGATGGCATTATCTCCATTCCTTCGTACTTCATAATGGCTATAATGTGCCGACAAGGAAACCCAACGGATTCTAGTTTGCCACAACAACAACTCATTGTGTTGTCTTCCTTTGCGTCTAATACAACCCACTGACTTCCCGTGTGAGGATATTTGGAGAGGTAGTAAACTTTGGAACCATTCCGAGGGACAACGTTCCTCACTTGGTATTTGCTCTCGTATTTGAGCTCCGTACAAAAGACATGGTATGCGGCTCTTGTATAAACTTGTGATGCTTGCTCTTCAATTCTGTTCAAGCAACTATGAAGTAACTGAGTAGTATGCTCTGACACGAAATCTAACCCCTTCTCTTTTAGACGTAGTTCCACTAAAGCTTGGTCATAGGAGTGTACGAAGTCATACAAGCGCATCCTATTGCTCAAGAACAGTTTCATATAGGAGTTCATGCTCTCGCACCGTTGGGTTGTTCTCATGCCGGCGAAGAAACTATTTCTAAACCAAGCCTCAACCCACTTCTCCCTCTTTTTATACAGCCATTTCGTCCAATTGTTATTTTGTAGTTGAAAATGGTTGATTAAAACTTTCCACGAAGCCTCAAAGTCCTCCTTTTGTCGATGTTTATCTGAAATCTTTACAAAAGCGAAGGCAAAAGCGTTTCCAACGTTTTGCATTGCATTGCGTTGCAAATGCCATAGACAAAGACGGTGGGTACTCCCTTCGAACTTGGTTTGTATTGCGATTGCCATAGCCTTATCTCCATCGGTTATGACAGTTGTTGGTTTTTGGTTATGCATGGCATCTAGGAAATATTGCAAGAGCCAGTTGTATGATTCAATGGTCTCGTCAGCCAATAAAGCACAACCAAAAACTATTGTTTGCCGATGGTTGTTGACCCCCACCAAAATGACAAAAGGCATATCATATGCATTAACCTTATAGGTTGTGTCGAAGCCCATGGTGTCATGAAATGCTGCGTAGTCCAAGCGAGATTTCGAGTCGCACCAAAAAATACACTTTAGTCTATTTTTTGTATCTACCTCGTGGTGGAAGTACATCATGGGATCCATTGTCTTCTTAGCATTCATGTAACCAAGGAGACCCTCTTCATCTCCATCTAATGGCAAGTGTCTTCGTTCATGAGTAATCAAATTGTACAAGTCCTTTGGCATGTAACCCAAATGTTCCAATCCGACTTGTCTTCGGAGGTAACGTCTAATAGCTGATATCTTCATGCCAGCTTTGTACATTTGAATGACTTGTTCCTTGATTCCTTGGGGAATAGATCTATGGGATCTAATCCAATGAACCAAATGTGGGGGAACAAGTAGGTGAGCTTGCTCTTTATTGAACTTGTTGACAAACCATTTTCCAGTGGATTCATCTAATTTAAGTGCACACATTGCCTTGCAATTATATCTTGTAATCGACATGCCTTTCCGTTGCCTTTGACTATCTTCAAATTCTGATTTTCTCGTGCCGGCATTTGAGCATACCATAACCCGTCCAATAGTATAGCCCGTTTTCCGACTTTGAGTTGCATAGCTTAGTCTCCTACTAAATCCGACGACATTCGCGTAGCTGTTATACCATTCCTCTCCTTCGTCTAAAGAATCAAACTTCATCAACATGATTTCTTGGGTAGTCGGTGGAAGTATGGCAATCCCATAATCTGTATTTTGATCATCTTCACTCTCATCACCCGATGAGATTGGTTGTGTGCCATTCAATTCTATTTCTTCCCCCATGTCCATATTTATAGAGTCCGAATACACATGATAACTTGATTGACCCCCTTGGTGCGTGGATGTCCCTTTAGTGCACGTATGATATACGTCCTGTCCAAGTGCAAATAACCCAAATCCAACAATTATCATTCCAAATTATGGCAAAGAACATGCGTAATGTAACTTAGAATGATCCATTATTCATAATATGAACCACCACTATGGTATTGGTGTACTATATTGATAACAAGGCATGCCTTGTTATATGCCTTGACACATGCCTTGATACATATATTGTGGCCTATATTTGCGAAATTTAGCAATCAAGCAAAAGTGCTGGACTTACTAGTACACAATTACTACATTGGTGTACTATATTGATAACAAGGCATGCCTTGATACATATATTGTGGTCTATATTTGCGAAATTTAGCAATCAAGCAAAAGTGCTTGACTTACTACTATACAATTACTACATTGGTGTACTATATTGATAACAAGGCATGCCTTGTTACATGCCTATTTGTTTAAATTAGTCCCTGTTTTAAGCATATATTGATAACGAGGCATGCCTTGAAACATTTTCTAGGGAAATATGGTCCACCATAGTACTAAAATGTAGAATAGAAGATCTTCGTTGTTCCAGAAATGTACGATACAAGAGCTATGACTTAATGATGCAGAAACAAGTAACATGAGAATCGAGACTTGCGTTAATGCATGATCCCATTATCAAAAGGTCGACCAACCTTGGGCAGTGTACAAAATATGAGATTCCATTGTTATAAAAGGCCATTTATCAGTAATTCAAATTTTTCCATTTGGTGTCAAGAGTAGAACAAATAAGGAACATAAGATGGACCTATTAAATAGTTTATAATACGGACAATGCATAATACGATATCCAACAAGTTAAAAAATATTTTCAGCCGTATAGTTTAATCATATAAAGATGATTACCATGTAAAATGCGTATACTTTATCAATTCTTTATTTCCAACGACAAACCAATAAAAGATGATTAGCATGTAAAAAGCGTACCTCTGGTAACAAATGCAGAGTGTTTGACTGCGAACTTGGGATTCCATTTTCAGTGGATTCCCTACCAATGTTTGTATTTTTGGGGAATATATTGGTCAATTTCGAACCCTAGAGAAAATTTTGTGGAGTAGATAATGATAACAATGAGGAGGATGTTGCAAATGAATTGAAGTACATTCAACTCAGCAAATGGTAAGTACTAGTTGATGAGGTATCATTTATGATGTGTACTTTGTTGCAACAACCCTGGTTGATTTCATTTATGATGAAGTTCGAATTCTATAGTCGACCAAATTATTTTATTAGTGTACCATCTTATTCAAAATTTATAACCACGAAACTTAACAAATGAAATTACATAGTAGCCCTTTTTCCTCTAAAAAATTGATATCTCTGTTTGTATTACAAGGTTATACTTGATTGTAACTTCTTCCTGTCATGCCATTCAATTTCACCCTCTCTCTCCATACATGAGATATTTATCTTCAAACTAATTTATGTCCAAAATGAAAAGGGACGTAAAGCAAGGTAAAGGGAAGGCTTTGTCGTCAACTGAAAGTGGTGGTGGTTCGCGGGACGGGAAAAATGGCATAACTGCAATAACCTCGAAGACGATTAAATCGAAAAAAGGAAGAGAATCAGTAGGAAACCAACCATGAAGGTACGGAAACGAGTTGTACTATGTAGCTATACTTTTGCTTTGAACTATGTTCGTACATCAAATTTCGATTTTCATAGGTTGTTTGAAAGAGCAAGTTGGAATATTTTTTGGAATTGTGATAGCATGACGTACCCAGCAGTTGTGAGAAGTTTTTTTATGAATCTGAGAAAAAAAACCAGAGATCATGGAGGGGGTTGAAGTAGGAGTTGTGGATGGGATTGGTAGTCCTATTTACGTGGCGGAGGTTATGGGTGTTGAAATCGAAATTTCCGAACAACTATTAGCTGACCATTTGGATATGTCAACAGATGGCTTAAGCCTTACAAAAGAAGTTTCTGAGTTTAACCTTGAAAAAAAAAATTGATAATTGAAGATCTTTTTGGGTCAGACTATGATCCTAGTGTGAGGTTATATTGTAATGATTTTCTAGGGGAGTTCAAAATCCTTCACAATGTACTCTGTCACACCCCCACGCCACGAGGGGGCAGGTTGGGTATAGTAGATGACTGTCATTTGATTGTCATGAATTCTTTGATGCATGATGATATAGAAAAATTGGTTAGTCTACCAAGCATCATGATGTACTGGATTATCTGTGCAATACATAATAAGTCCCTAGGATTGCCGTATGGGAAGTATTTAACAATGTACCTTGAAAGTTGGGGATTAGATTTTTGTAAAGAGTTTCCTGATGATCGGGTAAAGCGTTTTGGTGCTTCAAATATCAAACACATGAATTTCAAAGTAATTGATGATGAATGGGTCCGACCAGAACAAATATCAACAAAAGCGGATGTTACAATTCCAGATGCGTTGCCAGAGCCATGGTGGAAGGTTGTCATGGGTAAGTTGGACAACATTACTAGAGCTCAAAAGAAAACAAATCGGCACGTTGAGCACATCATGAAACATTTGGGAATTGAGGAACAAGACACGGATGAAGACAACGAATTTAATGAAGCTGTGGCTGCATCAATCTTTGAGCAATACCCCGATTTAGAAATTGAACCCTAATTTATTTACTCTTTTATTCGATGTCACTAAATTGTTATGTAATGCTATAAGTAGACGCTACAATTGTTGATCTTTCAGACTTACCTTTTGCAACTATGTACTCAATGAGTTGGTTTAAGTTAATGTATTTTATTTTGTTGGTCAGTATGTTAAAATAGTCCACCATTCATTGCAGCTTCGTAGTTATGTTATCAAAATAGTCTGAAAATCGTTCATTATCTTAGTTACTCCAGGACCCTTGGAGAATACTCTACACATCTGAGAAATACCTCCACAAATATGGAGTTATAGGAGTACAAAATGTTTTCCAAAATCAGGAGTAGTTGACTAGAATTAATGTAATTTAAAAGGAATCATTTTTCAAATTTACCTCTCCCTCCCTTATAAAAGTAGATGGTTGAGTCATTTGACATAGATTTCGTATCCCAAACACCCCACAGCTAGGGTTTCACAGACCAAACCTTCCTTTCAATTATCAGGTTCTTATACTACTTAAGGAGGACCACCAAGCTTTGGCCATGGCCACCAGATCAGGTGAAAGATCGCACAATACCAGGGCTAGCAGAACCGTAAGCTATTACTTAAATTGGCTTTCGATGAAGCTGATAAAGGTTTCTAATTTGTTGAGTCTCTTTAATTGAAATAAGGGAGACGAGGTTATGGTGTGAACAGCTTCCGCTTCCTGAAGAACTGGAATTCAGCAGGAAAAAGACTACTGGATCGGCAGGAATGCAAATGTGGTGTTAAATTTGACGTCCTCACTTCTATGACGGATGATAATCCTGCAAGGAGATTTCTGACATGTCGAAATGGAGATGTAAGTTGTATTTTATTTATATATGAGACATTTTAGTCAACCATAGTTGTTTACAATAATATTGAGCGTAACGCAGGATCATGGTTGTGGAGAATGGGATTGGATTGATCCTCCAGTTTGCGACCTTGCCTCCCAATTCATTCCTTTGATGAGAGATGAGCTCATCCAGATGAAGAACGCGAAGAATGTGAAGGACACTGTTACCTCAAGCTACGAGGAAGGCATATTGAGATACCAATATGAAAACGCTAAACTAAAGGAGGAGAACCAGGTGCTGAAAGTGGAGAAGCGGTCTGCTCAGGAGAAGTTGGCATCTTACGAAGAGGGCCGAGCTGGAGGATTCTTTGCCATGGCTAAAGAGTGTATATTGGTGGTCGTTTTACTACTAGTTTCTATTTGGTGCTTTCCCAAAGTGGTTGCCCAAAATTAAACATGTTTGTATAACATCAGCGTTGTTGTAAGCGGCTTGTAAGGTCTAGTTAGCTTGGTTAATTTTATGGGTTATTTGTTGGTACTATTAACAGTGGACATGTATGATGGACTCCTAAATTATGGTTAAGGATTGCAATGTTGTTGTTTTATGTTTTTGTCATTATATTTCTGTTCAAAACTCTTACATTAGTGGACTATATTTTAGGGGTCGCTGTTCCCAAATCTTACAATAGCGGACTATTTATTAGGGATCGAGTATCATGGAGTTTAGTGTGCCAATGAAATGGGAATTAAGGACCAAGTAATAATAATATTATTAATAATTAGATTATTAGTGATCCACTAATATAGACATCAGTCGGGTGAAAACAAAGGAAAGAATTTTTTGAATGATGAAAAAAATAAATATATAAAAGTGAATAGATATTTAGGAGAATCAAAACAAGTAACGAATCTCTAATTATTTTTTACTATTTTTTATTAAGTTAATAAGGAAACATGTAGAACATTGACGGGCTTATTTATTGCTTCGGGAGTTTGGTCTTTGGGGACACTCACACAATAAGATATGTAAAACTTGTTACATGAGTCCTTAAAGCTATTTTTATTCATAAACTTACTGAAGAAGTACTCCAAAGCACAATACTTTCATCTAATTGTTTTGTTCAACATACTCCTTTTATCCTTTGAAAATCACATATAATATCGACCATTATTAATCTTAGCACCGTATAGTTTCAAAATTAGTTTGAAAATTCACGTATTAGGCAAAATATGGTCGACTACGAGGAAAATAGCCAATCTTAATTTAAAGCGAAAAGAATTTTTATCCTTAACAGTAAACACATAAATATTGGCCATTTGCGTTAGTCCTATATATAATTTATGGTACCTATTTAATGTTGTCCAACCTCCCAAATTCTAAAATCTTTAAAGAAACAAAAATAAAAAAACTAATCACTTTCCATTTCCCACTCCTTACTTCACAAAACGAAAAGAAACGAAAATAAACCATAAGAAACTCCGCCCTTATTTTCTCTATCTACAACCTAACCTAAACTATCACAGTTGAAAAACCACCACCATCACTGGTGCCACCCTGCAACAATGACGATTACTAAATCAATGGCAAGACGCATGAAGAAGAGGCCTAATCCACCAACGCCACCAGTCAACTCACCTGAAAAATCCCCAGATTCCCAAAAAAAACCACCACAATCCACCAATTCGAAAGAAGTCCCATCTAGATCATCTCCTTTAACCTCCACTTCGAAACCTAGAATTGAAACCAGATCCCAGTCCAAAAAATCATGTCAATCACCTGAACCAAAAGTTGAGTCAAAGGGGATTGTCAATGGGAACGGCTTGGAGAAGGGCAAGGCAAAGGTCGCATATTCTTCACCCAAACGAACCAAGGAGGGAAATGGAGAAGTGAAAAGGAAAGAAACAGGGGTCAAAATAATGGAAGCCAAGCGTCAAAAGGTGACGGACCAGGGGTCGGATGGAGAAGATGAAACTGAAGAAGAGGGGGATCCAACTCCACATGATACGACATCTAGCTCTTCTGATTGTGAGATCATTGATGAAGAGACTCTTCGTCAACAATATGGACCAGTCGACAAAAGGCTTTTCTCAGATCTATTTCACTTCGTAAGGTATATCCATTACTTTGTCGACCGTTCTGTTTTACCTCAATTTTCATTTGACATGGAGTATTTGAACAAAGAGCAGTTTTTGTTCACTAAATTGTTTAAAAAAGCTGGTTGGTTACTCATGTTTGCAACTAGTGATCAATTTATGAATCAAGACATGTTCAAAATGTTTTTTGCTAGTTTGTCTAAAAAAAAAATATTCAGGGGCGGGCGGTGTGTTTGTTTGAGGGATGAATTGGGTTGCAAGGTGTATTCTGGTTATTTTATGGGAAAACATGTTGACGTTTCAAGGGCTAAGTTGGGTAAGGTATTACGTCTGAAAAATGATGGTGATGATTTAGATAAGCTAGTGAAAGGTATGAATGGGGCTAAAAGGAAAGCCATTATTGATTCCTTGTTTACTGAAGGAGCTAAGGGGTATCATTTCAATGTTAATGACTTGCCAGGGGACTTGAGGGTACTCCACTATGTGATTTGCCGTACTGTGACACCAGGGGGGGGGAAGCTACGATGCAATGGATGATAAAACGTTGTTGTTCATGGATTCCTTGGTGAGTAGGAGATTCAACCTGTCCTTGCCTAGTGTAATGATGCATGTGATAAAAAATGCAATGAAGGGTACGAAACCCGGCCTTCCATACAAAGGTTTGTTCACCCTGTTCTTCTTAGAGCAAGATTTTAATGTTGATTTGGAGAGAGAGCGTGGTAAGGCTCAAGTGTTTGACTCAGGAACCATTGCTAAGATGAAATATGTCAAGGTCGATGGAAAACTTATTAGGAACCGTCCCAACAAACTCATATATACCCCTGGTTTGGCTATCCCTGGTGTATTTGGGAAGCTCAAACAAAAGTTCATGGAGCCTGAGTTCATGAAAGGTGGTGGTGAGGGAGTTGTATTTAGGTCGACCAATAAGAAGGATATGATACAGAAGAGCACAGGTCATTTGGACAGGTGTTGTTTAAGGAATTTTATGGAGACCCGGGATGTTGTAAAGAAGGTCACACATGTAGAGCATAAGCAAGACAGGCTAGCGCGTGATTGTAAGTATTTGGCTGATTCAAATAAGTGGATAGTAATCTGTCTTCAGCAAATTGCTTCACAGTATGATCTCATCTTGCCTGCACCACATATACACAACGGAGGCACCCGTGAGCGAGCCACCCCTGCTGATGGAGCCACCGCTGTCCCTGCTGATGGAGCCACCGCTGCTGATGAAGAAGTTGATCCAAATGATGGTTTTGACCCGTGTATGCCTGTGTTTGAATGATGTAATAATTAAACAATTCTAAGGTAGTATGAATTTCGTTGCCCCCGGGTATGCCCGGTTAGTAAGGTTGTAATATGTTTTAAGACTCCACCTGCTACACTTCTTTGTTTCGTTATGTTTGAACAATTATCGTGTGCTACTGGCTTTTGGCCGGTCTTTTATCGTACTAATAACATTTGGGGTGCCCTTTAGTATGCATGTCAATGGTATGTATAAGTAATTAGTTTTGTCCATGTTCTTCTAACAATGGTACACCAATCATGATCACCTTATAAGAGCGAAGACTTTATTGGTACATTTTTCAGGTCAAATGTGCACATCAGTGAATGTTCCTTGCAGCCACTTTTTTTGTATGGAATGACGGAATGGTGCACCATCAAACTGATAAAGTTTAGACCTGTAGCAGTAAAGGTTTTTAAAATTTCAATAGGAATGGTCGACTGATTAAGAGGAATGGTGGACTATTAAAATGGTATTAATATGTTTCTATTACTATGTTTGTATTTTGTCTCTGGACTGGGTGATAACCTGACCCGTTATTTGTATCACAAAGGTTGACCTACGATATAAGAACAAACTTGCCTCCAATTTTCCAACATCATACCAAAACACCCAAACGCACGACAAAGGTTCTTCATCTCCTCTCACAAGCAACAAACACTTCAAAAAACTCACTCATTTCCGCCTTCAATGGAGGGAAACAATTCACCAAAAAAAATAATATTCTCACCTGATATTTTTGCGGAGATCTTTCCTAATATCCTGCCTGAGTGGGTAGAGAATTCGCTTCCCCCCATCATAAACGAAAGACCACCTTCGACAAGCACCAATTATTGCAGAACAATAATGCCCCACCCACTGGGACGCCGGAAGTGGTGACAAACCACACTAGATATTTTATCCCCAAAGACGACGGGACATACCAACCGGTGAGGGCTTCAGTCATTCGTCACTTTATCCTCCATCCCAATTTGGCTAGGGGAAGATTTTAGATCTGGCAATGATGAAAGGTTAAGGGGAGCTGGTCGCAGGGCATCTCTTTAGTTTTGCGGATGTCAGCCATGTGCCGTGGAAGCTAGAAAGAGCAATCCAAACACTGGAGTCTTTATCAAACCACCCAAGGTGGCCAATTCTTCCTGTTAACTGTCCTGTATTGGTTGACCAACCCATGGTCCTCCCTGAAACTTTTGTAGGATGTCTATTGACTGACGTATCCACAAACGGTTCACATGCCGCTTACTCAAATATTGTACACGTTTATCAGCTTGACGTATCGGTCAAACAAGTCGAAATGAAAATCGATCAAAGTAATTGGTTTCAACCCAACCACTTTAGGAACTACCATACGCATTTTCAGACTATGCCTAGATACTGGAGGGTTATGCCTGAAAACATCATGATCGATTGCTTCGACGAGGGCCATATGGGAGCACACCCAGACCTGCGGCGTACATGCGACCTGGATGAGACCAACAGAATGATTCTTTGGAATGCTAGAGGTATAGCAAAACCCTCCTTTCGCTCTAATTTTCTGTATTTATGTCAATTACATCGGCCTGACCTGTTTGTTATTACGGAGACCCGAGTTGGACCGTTGAACACTGAAAATATTGTGAGGGGCTTGCCCTTTCAAAACTCTTTGCTGGTGGAGTCAGGTGGCTTTTGTGACGGGATGATTTTGTTGTGGACCAACAACATTGAGGTGTGGGTCATCAAGAAGGCCAAGTTCACCATCCATGCAATCATTCAAAGGAAGCTTGATGTTTAAATTCAACGTCGTTACAAGCTTCGCGGACCATTACTCGACTGATCATGTCTCCCCTCGTGGTCTCGCCCGATAAGTTTTTATGATTATCCCTTATTCCCGTAACATTTGTCTTTATGTATTATGGATTTACCTTCATGGATTGCTGTATTTCATAACTTTATGTCCGCCAACTTTTAACTTCACTGCAATTAATATTTGCAGTTTTAAATGATTGTCCCTTATGTTTAATATTCATTGTCACTGCAATACTGCATCTTAGTCATGTTTTACTCTACGTAGTTGTCTCCATGGCCAACTACTGACTACTTTGGTCCATACTCACTTTTTGGTCCACTATTTTGGTCCCTTTGTTTGAACATTATCACTCCTTTGTATGTTTAAAGTTCATTCATGTATTAAATTTCTGGTCGACCATCTACACTTGTTGGTGCTTCTATTTCAATGACCCCTAAGGACTACAACATGTTCAAGGTTCAAAATAATCAACTTCTTTATATATCAAACATTCTAATATATTTAGATTCACCTCACATAAATATATAATAAAGGATTAGCTTTTCTTTAATATAGGTCGACCAATGTATATTTCTTATGCATTTATATTCATTATGGCATGCACTTTAATATGGGTCGACCAATGTATATTTCTTATGCACTGAACTTTTATTTTTTCATCCTACATGCTTAGAAATTTCTTATTTGTGGACCAATATGGACAAGGATGGCCATGATAATCAACTGATGCTTACACTAAAATATTATCTGCTTAACACTACATTACACATCACCTTAACACTTAAGAGTACTGACTGTCCAAAATGCTTGTTTGTGCCATCCTACTTTTTCAAAAAAACTTTGGTATAGAATTTGTCTTAATTTTGAAACTTAGCCTATTTAAACCGTTTTTTACGAGGAAGCTCCGACAAGTCTTCTATCACTTCTCCATGCACTGTTGTTCTCTCAATTGTGTCCAGCATTAGGTTGTCGTCTGACATCAAAACGTTCACCAACAAATGCAGCCGTAGTCCCGTAACATCTTAACATAGAACAACCTCAATTAAATACAAGTTCAAATCAATCGCCAAAGTTTCTGTATGGACTTAAGGCTTTACCTTAAAATCCCAATTTGTTAAATTTGGCAAATCCCCTCTTTCAACCATGAATTTCATTGTATATATGCCGCAATCGTCCCTGCGTTGGTTGTAATTCAATTACACAATGTGTTTCAACATATTCTAATTTGAAACAAATTGTAGAACACCTACCCATTGTTTTGACTAGGAACCTTTGAACTCTCAATTTCAAATTTGTCGATATGCTCCCCTACTGGAAAGATTCCTTCACCACGAAAATATTCGGCCAAGTACTCAACCTGGATTCGAAGGAGAAATTTTAAGTGCCATTCATAATAAGGAAATTTCACCCAAACACATTATAATACAACACGTACCAGTTTCTGTACTTTAATATATCGTTTGCCCCAAGCCAATGAATCCAGGTTGAACACTTTTGTATTCACTAGGTCGATAATGCACAAAGTCCAGTGGTCGTCGATGCAAAATGGAATGAAAATCTGCAACAAAGAGGTTTTTTATTTAACCTCAAATTTACAAAAATTGATAATTAAAAAGTGCAAAGGTTATGCTTAAATACTTTTTACCTTTTCGGCTTTATCTCTTGAGCATCTAGGTATGAAGTATGGTGTTATAAACGTATCCATTTGGTACTTGAATGATTCGGAACTTGGTTTGGGGTCTGGCATTAAAACAACACTCTACAAAAAAAAGACCTCTTACATATTTAATATTTAAATAATTTATATTCTATTTCCTATAATTCTAAAACACATTATCACTTAAAGCAACAATACTCGGCAGAAATAATTCCTTGCCTCCTTTCAACTGCCCCTCCTCACTCAATACAGCAACAAGAGCGTCAACTTCCTATAAAAATGAGAGGACAAATGTGTCGAAATTTTAGCAAACAAAAACTTATTTGCCGCCTTACTTTAATAAACAACTATTGTTGACTAAATTATAAAATAATAGCCCGTCGATGCTTACCCCGGTACCTATCCATCTTTCTGGGAAAAAGTGTCTGAAATCACTCCGGGGCATTTTCCGCCTATACAAACGGGTGTGGGCGAAAAGAATTTCACTACAAGATAACAAGGTCATTAGTTATCCATGATCCACATAAGTAATTAATTAGCAACATGTGTTCCAACAAACTTATCACTATAGTCGACATTGTTGAAGACAAACATCAACCACTTTTTCTCCCTTGTTGTGAACTCGCATCTATCGACAACCTTTTCAAGTGCTTTGAAAGGGGTTGCTTTGTCATTTGTTCTTATGAACTTCTTCGGAGGACTAATATCCAATAACGGGTATTTGACGCCAGATACAAACATCACATCCTTCAAAGTGTCTTCGGGGACAGAATTCTTTTGTGCTCCTGCTTCACCAACACCTTCTAATGGTGCACTGGTCTTCACAGATGGCTTCTCCTTCATCTTCATTAATTCCTCAATTTCAGCGAGAACGTCATGTCCTTCCTCTCTATCTTCTTTGTCCTTTTTTTTCTTCGGGGACTTCCTTGCCTTCCTCCGAGCAAGGGTGTAGGGGCTTAGTTGTTCGATACCAGCTTTTCACTTTTGCGGAGTTCTTCCAGCCATATAAGGGCTCTTCTTAGCCGGAACGTCCTTCAATGTATGAACTCCGGGAGGGAATTGGTTATCAACCTTCTTTTCCAATTGTTGAAGAACCTTTTCACTGAGTAAGTTCTCTGGCAACTTATAACCTTTTGAGGACGGAGAACTGTATTCCTCCTCCCGAATGGTTTGTTCAGCAAAAATCCCAGCAAAGCTCAATGCTCTTGCAACAGAGGCATCATCACCGTCGCGATCCACGTCAACAGACTTTTCTTTCCGACGGCTCCCCTCACTACGTCCTATTTGGTCACTACTCTTCTCCACAGGCACATCATCATTTTCTCACTTTTACCTATAAGCTCTATCAATTCGCTATGCCTTTTCTGGTTCAACTCTTCCATCGATTGCTGCCTTTTCACCATATCGTCAACTTGACTAATCATACCACCAATCATGAGGTCCTGTCTTCGTTGGGCTTCCCTTAAATGCGCAAGCTCTTGCAATACAGAGGAAAGGTCAACTCTAGGTGGCTGCTCACACACGGTCTTGTTTTTCAGTTTGTGCCACAATGGTTTTAGCGTGGAAACTACCTTCTCCTCCGTCCACAACCGCCAAAGAGGCCCATCACCGCCAATCATCGGTGAAGCCTCATTCAGAGGCCCCATGTGCAGCAGGAAAAAAAGCTACAACCAAATTTATTAAACTCAAATATCCATTGCATAACACAAGTATATGAAATAAATATTCTTTAAAGGACTAACCATCAATAAATGAGTGCATCCATCAACATTCTTGCGCTCTCCGGTCTTGTATTTCTCTATTCTGCTTCGCAGGCAGCGGAGTAGATAATTTGCCCAATTCAGATTTGGAACACGACCTATGTCTTTCACTATGTGTAGCATTGATTGCTTCGGGGTCATTTGAGTGCTTGGACACAAATAACCAGTGAGCACATAGAGTACCACCATCATTTTAAAATACTCCAAGTCATTTTCTCCGTCAATCGGCATCCCAATGATTGCCTCCTCAAAACCAGCTTTCGTAATTTTACCATAATATTGCTTAAGTAGGAATATGTCTCTGTCAGGCCCAAAATCTTCCACAAGAACTCCTTTGTTCTCAAAACCAACAAGATCTTCCACTTCTGTGGCACTGATAGTCCACCACCGTCATTCAGCTCAACCATCTGGGAGGTTGGATCATAATGATCAACCATCCAGTTCACAACACTTCGTCGTAGATGCTGGGCAGGCATCCCTATCAGTGTACCAAACCCTAAACCCCTCACCACATCTTTCTTCTCCTCCGGCAAATCAGACAGCAACTTTACGACACCGTGGGGGTCACAACGCACATTTTCCTTACGACCACCCTTTCGCTCTTTATAGTCCTTCGACAACTGCTTCTGCTCAATCTCATACCTGGACTTTACCTCCAATGTTGCTTCTTTCCACGCCTTTGCTATTATACGGTTCTAAGAAAATTTAAAACGTCAGCATTTATTCAATTATAAGGAGGTGGATCGTTAGCATAAATTTTCACCTGTTTCATCATAGATAACCCCTGCACCTTATCCCTGTTGTTTTTCTTGAAGTCCTTCTTGCAATGGACCCAATCACAAACAGTGACTTCAATTTTGTAATACAATGTTTTGTTTTAAGTCATAATTCGAATGCCAATCCTTACGAGAATAGAGCATAGGAAGAACTTGGTCGCTTTAGAAGCTTTTCTGCATGAAACGCTTCAGTACTTTCCCCCTCTGCACGTCCGTTTTTATGTTTTGTTGACATAATACCTACAAACAAATTTATTCAAAGGGTCAATATCTCTATCTACATCTACAACTAATCAGGCATTCAATATTTCGCCAATACTACGTACCAATGTCAGCGCCCATTATATTATAAGTTTTAAAAATTATTGGCAACCACTTTAAGTTTTTAGACAACCATAAAGTATTAATGGTACACCAGAATCTACATCTCAATTCACCTTCTACATATCAACCTCAACTCTTTTGCAAAAAATGTAAAGTCAAAATAAACCATCATACCACTCAACTGACTTAATGGTGCACCATAGTCGTAAGTAAATCTTTTTTACTATCTCTCACTTCCACACAATCACAGTCAATGGGCAATCTACTACATAAGACCTAATGAATTTCATTCACCGACATTAACATACTCCATATACCTCCAATTTTAGGGTTTTACAAGTCTTTCCCACTCCATTGTACCATCCATAAACCCTTAATCAAATACAACTTACTACATTCCAAATCACATATTCTAAATTAACTCATCGACACAGAAATTAAAACACAAACGATATACATGCATGGGGATAATATCGAGGGGACAACAAATCTAAAGCACAATTGATGAATTTGACAATTAAATTAATAATTAATGAAATTTTTTGGGGGATTTTCAATTTCACTAATCCTTCTCCTAATTGGGGATTTTAAGTTATGCATGTCTAAATTATCTATGGAACAACAAATCTAAATCACAGTTGATGAATTTCGATAATTATTTACCAATTTCTAAATTAAACTTCAAAATTTACAATTTCACGAATTCTTGGGCAATTAAATTTAATTCAGGCATGCATCTCAATTTTAGGTATGACATAACAAATCTATTGCACATTTCAAGAATTTTCGATTTTTAATTAACCACATGAACAACAAATATATCTGATCATTTAAATCAACACTGATCGATTTCCTCACTGGCCGATTTGATAGAAATTAATGCAATTTCGTGTCTCCTCCAATGCTAAATCAGTCGAAAATGGATTATTGAGATCAGTTTTCCATGGCTCTGTTTGGAACTTCGTGACAGAAGGAGAGAAGAGGGGAAGAGGGGGAAGATGGTGAGTTGTTTTCTTTTTAAATGATCCACCAACGGTAAAAGAAATAAAAGATAAATAAACAACACCAAAAACGTATGGCAACCGGTTGCCTGTTACACGGAGTGGACGGCTGAGATGAGTTCACTTGATCCAACAACTGCAGAATTAAAAGTGTTGTGCCCTACACGGTGCGACACAACACAACAGAAGCGCCCCAAGCGCAGAATTGTAACCTGCATTTGAGCCATCTGATACCCAACACAAAAGTGTAGCAAAGTTTGTTATGAGGTCGGTTTTCATAGTAAAGGTCATGTGTTCAATTACTACTAAATTTTCTTTGAGAAGCTTGTCTACAGGTTTTTCTGCATGTGACAATCTGCATACCAAAAGAGTACTGGCCGCGGATTACTTTGTATAACATATCTGTATCGGCATACGTGCTCTATTTAGATCTGAAAAACAGTTAGCTTCAAAATGACAGATAGAGGAAACATGTCAACACGTTTAGTTATTTTATTGAAGCTCTGGTCTGATTTACTTCACTTTTTACTTAACTACAATGCTTGGTACGTGCTACTATTCCATTTGGAGTAAGTTAACAATGTTTCCTCAAAAGACCTCAATTCAATGAAGACCATTCTGAAAAGCTGAGTATGTCTACCTTCACAGGCACTCTATCCTAAAATTGTGAAAAAGAAAAAAAAAAAAAAAGCATCCCATTACTCTTATGAGCTAAGAACTTTCTTCCTGTTCTGCTCTTTCAAGGGCAGTATTGTCTTTTCAGCATTTGGCTATTTTAGGTGACCAAGCTATCAGTATTATTCCTCAGAGATCTCCTAAACAGGCAATTTCTGCATATACTCAATATACAAAGGCAATTTGCATCAAGAAGAATACAGCAAAAGAAAGTAAGGAAACAAAAGTGATAAGAAGCTTAGAATCAAAGTCAAACATGTAACATGAACATATATTTTGCAAGAGATTAGTAAATTTCCTTAACACCAGACAATGGCCTGTACAATTAAGGAATGTCTGTGTTTATGCACAAAATACTTTCTTTCAGGTACAATATGACTCATATTAGAATGATTATGCTGCAGCAGCAGCCATGAGGAACAAACTTAAATATTCTCTAATGCTTTGCCTTCCTTCCCCTTGGTTTAATGCCTATGAAATGCATATAATACATGAATCCAAGAGAAGGAAAAACAAACATTATTTGTTGTTACAGTTACACTAAGCCGATATTCAACTACAGTTGTCATGGTGACATTGCCATTACTCTCAACATCTCTTGTGAATATCAAACATCCCATTCTCGGACTGAGACGTAATGAACTGCCCCTTCTCAGGTTGAGCCACAATGTACTCAAAAGGCCGCAGAAACTTCTGCTGTCAGTTTCATCGAGTCTGCCTGTGTCAAATACCCAACAACCTGACTGGAGCTCTTCATTGTCGCCCACATAAGATCAGGTCTCTTTTCATAATACTTTAGTTATACACACTCCTTTAGGTTGAAGTATTTTCATTTTTAGTGTGGTTGGTTTAACTTATGCTAGAGATTTTCTGCATGAAAGACTGTTGCAGCAATACTATTTGGAAATGGTTCAGAATTCCAACTATGCCCGTTGACAAGAAGAAGAGCTGCTGGAGCCATTCCACTCGGAGCAAACTATAGGCTGATAGATGCAGTTATCAGCAACTGCATCAACAACAACATAACCAAAATCTGTGTTCTAGCACAATTTAACTCCACTTCTCTCAATTCTCACCTATCAAGGGCTTATTCAAACACAGGTCTTGGAAGAGAGGGATTTGTTGAAGTCATTGCTGCATGTCAAAGCCCAGAAAACCAGAGCTGGTTTCAGGTTAGATACTGCACACAGTCCACATGGGAAACATGTAGTATTTAAACTGTAAATAGCTCTGGTTATAAAAGAGTGCTAAATTCCTTTTTCTCCGTATCTGAATCTTAGGGAAATGCTGATGCTGTAAGGAGGTTTATGTGGATGCTGGAAGAGTATTCCGTGAAGGAGTTTCTCGTCCTTCCTGGCTATCATCTCTATAAAATGAATTACCAGGAAATTCTGCAGCTGCACCAGGAAAAGAGAGCTGATATAACTATTTCAGCTCTATTTTCAGAGAATAGGAAGGATAAAGGTTTCGGCATTTTGAAAGTGAACTCAGAAGGCAAAGTTCTTGAAGTAATACAAAGAGAATCTGTCCTTTTTAAGGTGAAGTGCTTCTGTTTCTCTAATTTTGTTACATCTTTCCAACCTTCAGATGCTAAAAGTTTTCGCTCAATGAATTTGCTCAATGAATGTGACAGAATCAGGTAGGAATATTAGAAGATTCTGAAGATTATAGCTATACTACATTTGCAAGCATGGGCATCTATGTCATTAACAAAGATATAATGATAAAGATTCTCACAAATTATCTTCCCTTGGCAAATGACTTCAGCAGTGAAGTAATTCCAGGTGCCATTTCCTTAGGGATGAAGGTCAGGCATTTTCATATGTACTTGCCTTTGTTTCTTAACTGCTTCTATGGACATAGAAACAGAAATAAGCATATAGACCCATATACTCTCTGTTAGGTAACTAAATAATGGGACCATGAACATCAATCACCTTACGAACTAGCATCCAGGCCTCAAGAAAGATCTAAGCACTAATGCTTGCTTGGTCGATAAACCAATATCATTATCATTGCCCTTTTATGAGGCGTCTGCCTAGGCAGCGCTGTTGGGGCCAGATGTACGTAGACCTACCCCTACGTTAT